>JALBUN010000011.1:0-600000 GCA_025174535.1 Cantharellus purpuraceus
AATTGGACACTCACTCGTTCACATTGCATACGGGGGTAACCACTGGCTCTCCGAATATGACTACCCTACTCATCTGGTGCGTCTAGGCCGCTGTGAACCGGATGTGGCTCACGCTAATCTGCAAAAGTGTCATGAATAGAATAAAACATGCCATGCATAAATTCTAAACCCCTTCGACCTTGTAGAGGTGTGTTATGAGATTGTAAGTAAAATCTCTACTCCGGCTCCGGTTGGACCCCGGGACCGTGAGGTCAACCGGAGCAACTGGTGTGCAGCAGAAGTGATGACCGCCGCATCGCTGTTCGTTGGAAGGCCGACTCGACAGGGTCACAGCACCTTCTGGGTCAGCCTGCTCTGACCGTGAGGGGGAGTGCACTCACCGTCGTTTCGGGTGTCCCACGGTGGGTGGGCGATGGGTCAACGATAGAGATGGAGGAGAGAGGAAAGAGTGGCTGATTATTCATTGTGGCTTTTATTGACATGATGGGAGTGGATAGGTTGTTTCCGTACCTATTATTTGTTTTGTCCATACCGCATGGCTGGTGGCAAGCCCGACTTGTCCATGGTCCTCCCCTAGCCGGATACCTCGCCTGATCGTTGAGTTCACCTTTCGTCATCATCTCACACGACTTGGGCGAAAGATTAGAGCGCCAATATTAATATATAATAGTGACTGTTGTCCTGCTGGTACGGGAGGTGCGGAAATTAAGAAATATAACGATAGCTCATGTGACTACGTATGACTCGTTTGTCTCAGCTCTCTTTCAAACTTGACTACATCCACCACGGTGCCCTCCCGCCTGCTCTTCTCCGCAGCAAACACCACCAGGTGCGACAGCAGCACGTCATCGACCGATGTCCCCTCCCCAAGCAACTCCCTGTTCTCCCCCTTCACGGCCTGCACAAATGCGCGTACCAACCCCGTGTCTCCACCGCTGTGGAGACCCCCGTCCTCCTCAGTCTTTAGTGTATGCGTGGTCGATATCTGCTTGCGAAAGTCAGTCGTCCTAAAGGTCGTCATATCGCCGATAAGTTCGCCATCCGTAAAATGAATCCTAGTTTGTCTCTCGCAGATCGCTGAAAGGACCACAGACGACCACAGGTGCCGTAGGAAAAGATCCACAAGTCAAACCACATTTATTCGACACATATGCATTACATACCCTCTGTGAAAGCGACCATGGTAAAGGATGCCGTCGAGCCATCTGAAAACTCGATATTCACAACCTATGAAGTGGTCCCGAATTAGTCACCGCCTTGTGGATCGTGTGATACTAACCTGATGATCCACAACATCATTCGGGCTTTCAAATACGCATCTACCGTATCGTCCACCCAACGCCTCCGTGACATTCTCGATATCGGGGGGACCATCTGTGATGGTATCTGCCGGCCACCCAAGGTCTCCCCGTGCGACTGGATCCAAGTAGACTATACTCGCCCAGCTAATTAGCCAAGGAAGGTGTTCTACAAGGAAGCACATACTCTTCTTTGCGCTATAAGCACATTCACGTTCCATAGGGCATTCGAGACAGTACAGCGCGGCGCCAGCCTTCTCTGGCTTTGAGGACTTGCGGAAGTGCGAGAGCGAGCCGAAAGAAGACACCTTCACTGGCGTGGCTGGGTAAAAGAAATGGCACAATATGTCGATATCACTGCAGCACATGGTGTCATTAAAGAGGTGACGGGGAGGTGACAGGGATGTCCCCTGCGACGCACTGACAACTCTTTGCAAGTAGAGCAAATGAGCTGGTCTCTTCGCGGGACCAATTCCCCCTCACGTAGGAGTGTGCGAAATGGAAATAGCCCACAGGCTCGACGTGGACGATGTTGATCGGTCTGCCTAATGTTCTAGAACGAATGACGTCTACGACGGACTTGTTGTAAGGCGAGTACCGTAACACTGCGCATACATGACCGTCAGGTCGACGCAACTAGGAGTCCTAGGTTTGAAGCGCTGCTTCATTGCTGCACATACCATGTCCGATGGCGAAAACAATGTTACCAGCTGTCCTTATCGCACTGGCAATACTGACGCAATCCTCTGCGCTCGTAGCGAGGGGTTTCTCGCACAGGATATGATACCCCAGTGGTGCGCACGCCAGGACAACGGTGGTATGCAGGCGATCATGGACAGCAACAACGAGGGCGTCCGCCAATCGACCCGCAGCGACGAGATCCTTCCAATCTATGAATATTTTGGACTCAGGGATCGAATGCGTTTCAGCGAACAGGGCACGTGTGCGCGCCCGGGGTTCGGCGACGGCTACAACTTTGCAGAGGGTGGGATTTCGGAGGGCGTATGAAGCATAGACCTGCCGGTGATCTTTATTATTCCATGCATGCACAGTGTGCACCTCCGGGGTATATGTACCTTTCCGCGGCTTCCTGCGCCCACGATTGCGAGGGTGACCGGCGTGGGGGCGTCTGACATTGTTACAAGTCCAAGAGCTCATGTCGTGATATCTCCCAAGGTTATATACTCTTCAGCCTATAGAATCGGCCCGGATGTCCGTTTCTTCTGTCTGCAGGTGACTTGCAAGCAAGCAATTGTGCGCTGCCAATGTTTGTGCGGTGTGTGACTGTGTCACGGTATATTTGCTTGATATCCCCCGATTGACGGTGTTCCCCTCAGGTCCAATGGCTGTTAACGTGTCAGTGAGTTTGCTATGTGATATCGGTCTGACCTGGCGATGTCACAGCATTAGAGGGTCCTAGACTAGGTGTCGCGGTCGGCTTCTTATTCATGAAGACGGTTGAGCTCACATTAAACCACTCTTCGCTTGTGTCATGGCGAAAAACCCCTCGTTGTACTCTTGGTTGGAAGGCCTAGGTTTTGTATAAATTGAGTAGACACTGCACGCGGCGACAAGTGTTGACAGCATAAATGACGGGACGTCTGGTCCGAGTGCAGCTGCCACGCATTGCATAGCCTTATTATCCGTTTCTCTGGGTGGAATAGGCTATCAATCGTTCCGCAAAGGAAGGTAGTGGGTAGCGGTGTGCCGCCGTGCCGCCTGGCGGACTCGTGGGTTTTGAATTTGCCACTACCTAGGGTGGTGCATGCGTAGATCTGAGATTTGTGATGATGTTAAAAAGGTACCAGACCCACGTGCAAAGATCCAATGCTTCCACGTTGCAATATCGTCGATAGTAAATTGCAGTGTAGTTTGGTGCCGGACCCTGAGGCGCCGGTGCATGATATTTCTCCAGAAAAGACAAGCCGAAGTTATGGCCGAAAGATTGTGGCTTGTACACAAGAAGCCGGTGGTTATTTCGTGGGAGAACCGCATAACTGAGGTTTGATGCCCGCCATCGTACTTCCACAACTTTCGTGATAGACTAATTCCACGAAATTAGAGGCCATTTCTCCAGGCCATGCCTAGGCATAGTGTTGTGCCACTGGTAAAGTAGTATATAAGCCTCTTCAATGCAGAAAACAACCTGGGGAATGAAAACAAGCGCACCAGCAGCGATTCACATCCAACTCCACCCGCGAACGTCACGACTTTCCGCTGTGGCACCGGTATCTGAAGTATTATATAAGCCTCTTCAATACAGAAAACAATATGAAGAAGTGCTGACCACAAAAACCGTACCTGGGGGATGAAAGCAAGCGCACCAGCAGCGATTCACATCCAACTCCACCCGCGAACGTCACGACTTTTCGCTGTGGCACCGGTATCTGAAGTATTATATAAGCCTCTTCAATACAGAAAACAATATGAAGAAGTGCTGACCACAAAAACCGTACCTGGGGGATGAAAGCAAGCGCACCAGCAGCGATTCACATCCAACTCCACCCGCGAACGTCACGACTTTTCGCTGTGGCACCGGTATCTGAAGTATTATATAAGCCTCTTCAATACAGAAAACAATATGAAGAAGTGCTGACCACAAAAACCGTACCTGGGGAATGAAAGCAAACGCACCAGCAGCGATTCACATCCAACTCCACCCGCGAACGTCACGACTTTCCGCTGTGGCACCGGTATCTGAAGTAGTATATAGTTCAATGCAGGAAACATGGAGAAGTGCTGACCACAAAAACCGTACCTGGGGGATGAAAGCAAGCGCACCAGTAGCGATTCACATCCAACTCCACCTGCGAACGTCACGACTTTCCGCTGTGGCACCGGTATCTGAAGTAGTATATAAGCCTCTTCAATACAGAAAACAACATGGAGAAGTGCTGACCACAAAAACCGTACCTGGGGAATGAAAACAAGCGCACCAGCAGTGACTCTCTATTACGCCACCGAAACTCTCCGTTGTGTCACTAGCACCTGAAGTAGTATATAAGCCTCTTCAATGCAGAAAACAACATGGAGAAGTGCTGACCGCAAAAACCGTACTTGGAGACCGAAAAAAAGCGATCCAGCAGTGACCCACATCCAACTCCAACTGGGAACGTCACCGACTCTCCTAAGCTCCTAGAATGCTCAACGATGACGCAGAAAGAGGGTGAAGTGGCTGAAAGTGTGCCCTACGACACAGGGACGATGAGATCTTGAAATGCCGTGCGATCCAACTCACACGGATGACGAAGAAACAACCTCATGACGCGAGAATCCAACAGTTGTTAACCGTTCCATGAAGGGATGAGGTTTTGCTGAGTGCTGCGATGCCGCCGCGCGCGTCGCCAGGAAGGGACTCACGTGCACGACCAAAGGTTGAAAGAGGACGCGTCGGGCAAGCGTAAGTATATGCGCGGTGTTTTTACGCGGTGTTTTTGGGCTGAAAAATCTCTCACACTCACTCAAACCATCCACAAATAACGCAACACATCTCATTTCTACAAGAAAAGGCCAGAGAATAACAAAAGTACACGACACTCAAGAGCACGACTGCAAAAGCCAGGCGATGCAGACGAATTGTCCCTATTGTACTGACGTTGCACACTGGATCGGTTCAACAACGATACACGAGCATAAGATACGGTGCTGGTGTATAGTATAATCATAAAAACACAAAGACATAACCCTCCGTCGCAAATGGTGAAGCATCGGAAGCCCGCACGCTCGTACACCTGCACCCGAATCAGTCGATGTCAGCTCGAATTCGCCCTTATGCTGGTTGTCGTGCTTTGCACGTCAAGTCGCAGCATACGTACGC
The DNA here is from genome assembly GCA_025174535.1 of Cantharellus purpuraceus. NCBI lineage: Eukaryota > Fungi > Basidiomycota > Agaricomycetes > Cantharellales > Hydnaceae > Cantharellus > Cantharellus purpuraceus. The sequence continues at coordinate 5,116 of JALBUN010000011.1, forward strand.
ATGGCAGCATTGTCTACGATTCGAGAGCGTGCCGAGCCTTGAGCAGAGCATATCTGACACTAACAACACCACCACGAATCATCGCCAGAAACAGAGGAGGAGAGACACACACCACATAAAATACAGAGCCCCAGTTATTCAACTCAGAGACGGCGGAAAGAGACGGACGTCATCACAAGCTCCTCAACCCCCTTTCACCGCCAGAACAAGGAGACTCTTCGAAGCGAGTCACGTTCTTGGGAGGTGGCCTGGAATGGCGCGACGAGCGTCGATAAAAATGGGGTAGGAGTTGGTGATCGTCCGTGGGGTCTCTGCCGTCTCCTCGTTTAGCCGCCCTCTGTTCTGGTCTCCAATCCGCGGTGCCGCACAACATCCAGGCTAGGCGCGCAGAGCTGGGAGGCAGGGGCGTATCTTGCGCAGCCGGGAAGGAAACCATATGGACATGATTCCAAAGGCGCCACCCGTGTCGACGAGAATGGGAGCATGTCCTTCGCCCATCCAGATGATGAAAGAGGGCGGCTTCACGTGTGGCGGTGAGTGTACACTGGGGCGAGCCGGACCCGTGCCATGTGCAGAACGCCAACGGTGATGAACATGGGCGCGGTCGCCAGTGCTGCAGACCCGAGTCGATGTGCAGAACGCCAACGGTGATGACCATGGATACGCGCACGGTCGCCGGTGTTGCAGACCCCGAGTCGATGTGTAGAACGCCAACGGTGATGAACATGGATACGCGCACGGTCGCCGGTGCTGCAGACCCCGAGACGACATCTGAAAGCAGGTGGGGCGTGCGTGACTAGGTCGTCGAGTCATGGAAGAGGGACTGGGTGTCTGATGCGATGTGGTATGGTATGTGATGTGATGCGATGCGATGAGCAGCGAACAAGTACTGCACAGATGAGCTGAGACGGGGTGTGGGCCGTTTTGTATCGTGGGGAGGGTGGCGAAGGGGTACCATGGTCAGGTGGCGACGTGAGGGCGAGAGTGGGTGCGGGGGGTTTTACGTCCGGAACCTACGAAAGCCGTACGCATTGGGATAACAAGCGGAGATCAGGTTAGACGATCCGGTTCTCAGGAGAAATGAGGAAGATAAGATGCCCCGATGGCGTGTGAGGGTGCAGGCGAAGGTTTAGGCGCAAGTTCTCTTCGTGCATGGAATATTCCGAGCCTGATCGTTGTTTGTTCTTTGTCTGATGCGACTTGACAGGAGTCCCCCGGAACCTGTGCGAAGCCAGAATGTATGTTTGGCGAGGCGCCTTGCTGAAACGCATTATTTTCCAACGTGCTAAGTTAAGTAGATGCAATCGGCAATATATTATTCGATGCCGAGTGCCATTAAACAAGGCGTGACAAGATAGGTACTGCCCTAAGGTGTCGCTTAGGCCTAAAGTCCACGCGACGTAGGATGACACGATGGAGGGGGACAATAGGGAGCGGCTCGACAGAAGACACAACAATGGGCAGAATCGTATGTTTTGACACTGGGTTACTTGGAGAGGAAATGTCCGAACATCGGACCGGCGGCTAGACGTGATTATCGCGCTCGAAAAAGTTTCAAAGGAAGGAGGTCCCGTCAGGGTGAAATGTCATTGGGAAGGCAATCATTGCAGGGACAGTCACTTGTACGCATTCTGAACATTGAACAGACACGTCACGTGGACAGCCCTGCAGCGACCTGGCTCCGTTTATTCATGATGTGACCTGATCAAGGTAATGAGATGCGTTGATCCGTTTTCTTGAAGTAGCCATTTGGACAAGGCTCGAATCGTGTGTATGGGTCCTGTGACTTTGACATTTGAATTAAACGTGGCTGCACGATAACTATCGGCGCGATAATCCCGTCGAGGTCGTGGATAACACGCCTGGAGATCGGGGAATATCCACGTTCGGTCGGATGATTACACAGTAGAATATACGGGTCTCGCGGCTGATTACTTTTGCGCCTGAATGGCATTTTCACAGCAGGACGATGGTAATCGGTGCCTCCATGGAGGATCGCTACACACGCGGTGCGCGCGCCTATGTTTCAACGTGTAGTATAGCCGATTGAGGTATATGAGAGTAGCACACTGAATTCTCTTCTTTGGCGTCGCTGTTTGGTATGTATCCTGTCCCTAGTTCATGATGTACCTCGGGGTGCTGCCCATAACACCAGCGTACTTGGCACATCGGCAAGGTGACTTTAACCGAGTCGGAAGGGGCGCAAGAGAAGGTCTATTGAAATACTGGTGTGCGCGCTGAATACTATGATAGAGGCGAACTGCGGATTCTAGGTTGGGGCACAATGTGTAGAGCTTGTGCAAAGTGGCGTACAGCTGACCGGAGAAGCCCGGGAATACGGGAGGCTTTGTGGTGCGAATTAGGGTGCAACGTGGGGTGCATCTTTTTTCCCATCAGCATAGAATACGATAAGTCCTTTTAGCGGTTGTCAAACACTTTAAGAGGTTATTGGTGGCAGTCCGAATGGTTTTACGTATATGGCGCTCCCGGAAGTTGGGCTCAGGTGCCGATATGCTGGCCATAGGCTGATGCATTGGATCGGGCTACAAAGTGTGAAATTTGAGCGCCATTTCATTTCGTTTGCCCCTGAGAAGCGCTCACGATCACACGCTAGCTTCCTAACGTCACTCCGAGGACCAGGCCACAGGACTCCACTCTCTCGCTTCGTTATCGATTCATGTGCAACCCAAAATTGCGCCATTTTCTTCCCTGAACCCCCGCACTGGCGTCTCAATCATGCGGCGTTTATGTAACTTGAAGTTTCTCAAACAATGCCCCCACAACACAATGGAATACTTGTGCTCAGACGCTATTGTTCCCTTTCTCCCATCCCCATTTTCCCCTTCTCATCATGGATTCCCCTCACAAATCCACGCCCGAATTATCAGAAGAGCTTATTCTTATGATCCTCACCGAGGCTTTGGCGGTTCCGGGCCACCGCTACTATACACGCAGCCCATCGATATGGGGCCCCAACGACCACGTCTCCGCCACTGACGTCCTCGCCGTCTGCAAGCAGTGGTACCGCATAGGTATTGTCCTGCTATATCACACCATGGTCATTCGCTCGCCCGCACAAGCTGTTGCCCTCGCGATGGCCTTTTGCATGAAACCCCCTCTCGCCACCCTTGTCCAGAGATTCAGAATCGAAGGAGCATACCCCCGTCTCGACGAGATCTTCACCAAGTGTACGAACGTCCATACCGTCTTCCTGGCTCTATGGGACATTTTGCCCTCGGACGACATGACGCCCCTCTGCAACGCTATTTCTATCATGGCACCAACCTCGTTCTATTTAGTGGACAGGTACTACAAAAACGAGACCAGAATCATAGGGAATCGAAACTTCAGGATAGTTTTCACGCATCTGTGCGTTACCATCCCTAGGTGGACTACCCTCGTACGTGGTTCTGTTACCATCCCGACGCCACCTGCTGACATTTCTGCTGCCCCAGGTCGACTTTGGATACACTTGGGTCGAAAGGCCGCGTTCGGTTTGGCACGTCATCCTACAGCACCGACGCGAACGTCTCGCCACGGCCTTGGCGAGCTCGACCTCGCTCAGGAGAATATGCTCCCTCTTGCCTTCAACGTGGAGCAGAGAATGGCAGATCCTTGCCGCAAACCCAAGGATCGGCTTCTACTTCACCCACTACTCTCCCTCAGATTATCAATTACGACACCCCGAGCTTCGACAACATCTGCTCGAATGGCCCCATCTCGCGGGGAGAGTGACCTCTTCGGTGGTTGAAAACGGGTAAGAGAACTCCCTACAATGTCTCGCCACCCTTTCTCATGTAATGCCTGTAGCTGCCTCACGATTCCACCTCCACCAACCATGGCACGGACGGTCACAGCACCAACGCTACAGCCCCAGATGGAGGTTAGGACGCCGCATAGGTTCACGAGGCAACACATGGACTATTCCCCGATCTGGCGCCGCATCTTCACGCTGGCCATGTTTGATACCGTAGAGCCTCTAGCCATCCAGTCGCTCCTACTGGGACTCTCGTCGTGCTATGACCAGGAAACAACAACACTCATAGAAACTCGTGATACTATTATTTCCGTATCAATAGCGTGGGCCGTACGTGTTGAGCATATTCTGTTCTTGTTCTTCTATTTATTTTGACATCGAAACGTCTAGACGTTGCTGGGGGAGGTTTTGGCGGCTACCCCACTAGTCGCCTCGGTGCAGGAACTGCAAGAGCTCATCAATGGCTGCAAGCTCTCTCCAGATCGAGGCAAGAGGATAACTACGTTGACTTTGGGCTTGATCCCGTTGATCAACATCCCCCCATCAGACGAGACGCTGGCGACACTGTTGCCGTACCTCAACAACTTGGTCCACTTCGTGTCCAGCCCTCTCCTAAAGTTGACTGCCCAGACGTTCCAGACACTTGCCGATGTTGCTGGAAACACCCTCGAGACGGCCATGAATATCTACGTCGACCATGTCGCTCACGGCGACAGAATAGCACCTGTGACGGCAAACAAGTTCAGGCGCTTGGCCAAGCTGCACTTCGAATGTCCTCCCAAGTGGGATATTCGGGAACGCAAAGGCATGGAGTCGTTTCCGTCGCTTCAAAACGTTGTTTTCATGACTATGAATCCGTGCGACGACTTCTACATGTTGGCCTCGTGAGTTCATCTCCTTCAAGTTCATGCCCCATGCATGTGTCACACGCATCCTTTGCTAAATCTCGACCCTTATCTAGGTACCCCTGTTTGCGAAAGGTCTGCTTCGCGGAAGTAACGGCTAAGGAAGAAGCGTTCTTGAAAGCGGTGGGGAAGCAAATCGTCGAGCTGGAGGTGGTGCTGTATGATCTCGAATCACAGTATAATAGAAGTTTCGATCTTCTTGTTCATTGTCCTGTGCTGAGGACTCTGAGCCTTGGGCACAGCAAGATGGTGGGTTAACAAGTCTATTTTAAATTCATTGTTTTGTTTTGTTTTGTTCCCCGATGGACATTGTCTGACACCTTTTCTTGACAGTGTTTGTCGGATAGGAGGTTCGATTGCCTAAAGTTTCTATCAAATAGTGCGGGGAACATGTCACTGGACACTCTGTATCTTAAAGTGTGCATCTCGCTGTGCGTGTCTACTTGCTCTCCTCACCATCGTTCATCTCACTACCCTCTTACGCTACCTCGCGGCGTGCGCAGAATGAGCGAAGCGTGCCGATATCTCAAGGCGTTTTTCATGAAATTTAATCCTTTTCAATTTCCAAATCTACACAAAATTGAATTTACTCAGTATGACTGGCCTATGGCATAGTAAATGTCCCCGCTCCGATATTTGTCGCGCTTACTCAGTCTGCTCTCTTTTGCAGCCGCGACATTCATGATGATTATTTGGTCGAGGCATCCCTACTCTATGAAAGCTTCGGCATCGTTATCACGGATAGCTCGGGAACTCCTTTCAGGAAGCGTCTTCAACACAAGGCTACGCAGCGGCAACAGTCGGGCAACATCGTGAAGCTTGCAGCAAGGTTGAGACGTCTTCAGGCGCGACAGCAGCAATCCAGTGGTTTACAGGTGGCGAGCAGTTCATGAATCAAAAGTTCATATACTCCATTATCATCTATGGTAGTTTAGTCTAATTAGTATTAGAATTTAGTCAATTATGTTGTCTCATCGAAATAGAATGGTTTCATGCTGTCATGCTCCTCTCATGGCGAGGTTTTATATAACTCAGTCTCCATGTCCAAAAGTCACTCTAGCCGGTAGGGTGGGTAAGGCTGGTGTGGACGAGAAGATCCTTGTTTGGAAGGACTAACTGTGATGATCATTGTCAAAAATAAGTTTGTGAGGTTTGACGAAGAATGGGTCACCATAGGCGATAGGTCCGTGCTTGTGTTCGCTTCAAATAGCGAGCGAACTATACAAACTCATGAGATTGCACTCAAGTTGCTACTCTCACGAAATTCTCGTTTCGTGAGAGCCCAGGAGCAAGACGGCAGACGTATGCATTATGAGCTTGGGAGGGTGATCCTGCAGGACGGCGTGCGCACCCCAATGTCCAGCTCCTTGACGCGTCTAGCTTGAAGAGGCCAGATGATCGCCAAACGTACTCTCATATTCCGATGGAATTGGGACTTGGCGAAAATCAAGGGGAAGTTGATCGGGATATGATTCGAAAGATCATTGGTATCATGTCTCGTAGGAAAACAACAAAATTGGTGCCCCTCACGTCCAAAAGTCGTTCGAGAACTGAGGGAGTGGAAATCGGGGTAATTGTGAGGTGTGCTGTTGAGTCGCTTGGGTGGGAAAATTCACTTTGAGCTAATGGCTGGAGATTGCCACTGCTACACCAAATTGCTGCCTTTCTTCAGACGAGGATTGTTTGATTGAACAAGAGCCTTTTCTCAGTTCCAGAATATGACGGGAAAAATCACCAAGTCCCTATGGGATAAATATATAAGCTTCATCGGGGAATATCGGGAACCATTAGAATTCTTTACAGCAAATTCTTCTAAGATCCTTTGTGGATAGATGATTGTGTGTCTCCTCGCATTCGTGTAACCCCTTGCTTTGACCCAACGACCAACTTCCTTCCGCCATGCTATTGACAATTGATGCGCGTCGTAAAACGTCTAATTCCTCCACGTTGGCATTATAGAACTGAGAGATGCGTTCAGGAGAAGTGTTAATTTGCGTCTAGAGATCGAATGAGCCCGATACAACCACACAACAAAAATAATATAAATGAAAGCTAGTCACCTGGAATTCTCGCCATGGTCTTTTGGTGCAACGCAAGAAGTAGGTGCGGAAGTTGTATGGGCTGAAAGAGCGTGATGGCCTCAAAAGGGAGCTGTACAGATGTAACAAGGAAGTCCTGGATGGTGTTGACATCGTGGTAGCACAGAGGAGGATCGATGCTGCTGACCAAGTAGCTGTCCATAGTCACACTAAGCGCCTCAAATTCGTCATGGCATCAAGTTCGTCAAAGACTGCCTTGAAGTCATTCTCGCTTGCGAATGACACTATCGGGTGGTATCCTAGAAGGACGAGATATTCAGGTTTGACGCTGATGCACATCGTGCGGTGTCCCTTACAGAGCCATGGGCTAAGGAGTGCTACCAGTGCGGGTAATATATCCCATCGGCTGTGTCGAATATCAGCAGTGGCACTCATCAAGATGGTCTGTACCCGTCTTTTCTGTTAACTTTCCGGCACATCTCTCAGGGTTCTCTGATAAATTAGGTCATTCATGCGAAGTCGGGCGTTCCATATGAGATAATGGGGCCCATGCAAGGAAAGGTCATGGCTAATAGCCTGGTCGTGATGGACTCCTTTTCCCTTCCTGTGCTAGGCACCGCACTGGAGTGGGCGAATGAGCTTATGGTGGAATACACCACTGTTGGAGAAAAGGTATGCTTGTGTCCCCCTAGAATGTGTGGACACATCTAAATCGTTCAAGGTTGGATAACTAGGGCACATCCTTGAGTGGTATCACTCTCATCCTGGCTATGGGTGCTGGCTGTCTGGTATAGATGTAAGCACGCAATCAACACATCAGAAATTCGAAGACCCATTTGTTGCCGTTGTGGTAAGCTTTGTATCTGTCTGCGTTATCATTCTAAGCAATGCTAATTTAGATTACAGATTGACCCAAACCGCACTGTCTCTGCTGGTAAAGTAGATATCGGCGCTTTCCGCACATTTCCAGACGGATACACGCTGCCGTTAAGCAACGGAGGGTCAGAGTATCAATCTATACCACTTTCGAAGATCGAGGATTTTGGCGTCCACGCCAATCAGTATTAATCGCTAGACATGGAGGTTTCAAGAGCGAGCTCGATGATGAATTGCTGGGAAAGCTCCGGAACAAATATTGGACACACAGGTCAAGCCCTCTCATTTCGGTGCGATTTCATCCGCGGCAGGGCCAACTGCTCGTTTATTTGATATATTGTCCTCCAGAATAGGGCATATGCAGTGTCCCAACTTAATGACCTGCACAGAAGCTCAGAAATGCGCAGAAGAATATATCTTCCACTCGAGCAAGTGCACTGTCATACAAGCCTACCGGCAGAGTAGCACCGCCATCAGGATTACTAAGCCCAGGGTCAAAGGGAAAGGTACATTGCTGAGCACGTTCGTATTTATGCATTGCCTGCTGATCATTGCTCTACACAGGAGAAAGAAGTCGAAAAGAAGTAGGAAAGGAAAGAGGACGTACAGCTGCTCAAAAATGTCAAAGACGCGTAAGCGCCTTTCTTGCCGTGGTGATGTAGTGACTTACTCTTGGTGCGTTGTGTATGCAGGACGAAGATCGCGACGGAGGCACAACTTACCTACGAAGTTCCTTGGAATCATTGCTGATCACAATGAATTCCCTATCGAACGGCTCAAGCTTGACCGGCAAGGCAGGTGGCTAGGTAGTGAGAGCCATGACGAGGTGCTCAAGTTAACAGACGTCAGGGATGTTCTAGAGGATAGCGATAAGGATGAGGACGGAAAGCGAAGGGGAAACAACCAGCAGACATGGATGATCAAGAAGGTGGGGGGGAAACTGGGTTGGGTGATATGTCAGCGCTTGCAAAACAGGAGCAAACCGCGATGTCAGACAAGGATTCTGACTCGGACGACACTGACTCGGACGACACACAAAAGCGAAAGAAGAAGAAAAGGCGCAAGAAAATCAAGAATTGTTGCCTTGCATCGGATCCCTTAATCTGGCGCACGCTCTTCCACGAACCCGGTTGGGAAATAAACAACGAGCTTGCTCAACGGTATCTTTCCGCTTCGTCTCCTTCAACTTCGCGGTTCGGACATAATAATAGCATGGTATCTGCCGCCACGTCGTTTCGTAACGAGGTTGATGTCGCGCTCAGTCGTGTGCGTTGGCTGCAGTCCGCTCCCCCCTCGCCAATTCATCAGTCCCAGATCTGTTATGGTGCAAGCCCTGTCAGTGGGACCCCACGCCGACAAAGCTTCTGCTCCACGATCACAACAGATATCTCATTGTTTTCGTCCTCTCCGGTGAAATATCCCATTCCCGAGGGTGCTTTGGCGCCCTTAACGCTAGATTGGCAAGCGCTGTATAAAACGCGCCATGAAATCGAGAGGCGTGTTAGTGGAATCCTACCCCATATGCGTTTTTTAGATGATGGTGAGATCCCTGTGGGGGCTGAGCCACGTGTCATGAAGCTCTCAGGGCACTTGGACAGCGTATACTGCCTCGAGTTCGATGCATTTAAGATTGTGACGGGCTCGCGAGACAAGACGATCAAGATATGGTCATTGCGTACTGGCAAGCTCAGATCCACATTACGAGGCCATGAAGGAAGTGTTCTGTGTTTGAAATTTGACGGAGCATTCATGGTCTCTGGGTCCAGCGATCGGAGAATCCTCGTGTGGGACTTGACAAGAGGGGAAGTTCGGAAAGTCCTGACGGGACATCAAGGCGGTGTGCTGGATCTAAGAGTGGACAAGCAGTGGATCGTCAGCTGGTGTGTAAACGTTTGGCGTCTTATAGTTCTTGCAACTGATCAGTGATGGTAGCGCAAAGGATGCAGTGATAAAGGTGTGGGATCGCAAGACCCTCAAACCACATTGCTCGCTGCACGGTCATGCCGGGCCCGTTAATGCCGTAGGGCTGCAGAACGGCAAAATTGTCAGCGCTAGTGGCGATGGGCTAATGATGTTATGGGATATAGCAACTGCAAGCAGAATCAGAATCTTTAGTGGTCAGGATCCTGGTCTAGCTTGTATCGAGTATAAGGTACGATAGAATTCCGTTGAATGCTGTCGGCTAGCTGATTTACTATAGGATGATTATATCTGTTCTGGCTCCACTGACTGGAATATCAAAGTCTGGTCAGCCTCAACGGGACAACACCTTAGTACGCTTAGTGGACACACTGCGCTTGTACGGGCTCTATCATTTAACCCACGGACTGGCCGTCTCATCAGCGCAAGTTACGATAAGACGGTCAAAATGTGGGATATACGCACGGGTAGTATGATTCGAGAGTTCAGGAACGCACACGAAGGCCATATTTTCGATGTCAAGTTTGATGCTGCCCATATCGTCAGGTACGTGCGTTAAGAGCCTGCTTTTGTTTGTGATGCTAACGTATAGTCTTAGTACCTCGCATGACCAAAACATCGTGGTCTTGGACTGGTCATATGGTTTGGATACAACGCTTTTCGTTTGATACTCAATCGCATCTTGTTACAAGCTTGAAATGCTCCATCGTTTCACTCAAAGGACTCCATCATAGCCCAATCTTCAAACCTTTTTGATGTTCTCCTCACTCCATATTTTCCTGTCAAGTGATCGCTGCTAGCAACCCCGCATTTTGAACTTTTTACCGTCTCCATGTCCAGTATGTCAATAGTCAAAGGGTTGACCCTTCAGTATTGCATTTGCCCGGTCTTTACATATGTATCTAGAATTAGGCACTGTAATATCATATCGTAATGTAATCACATCTCTGAGAAAAAGGATCTGTCTCCACTGCTAGCCTTTTTACGAGAACCCGTAGAATTCTTGATTTTCTTGCGCCTTTTCTTCTTCTTTCGCTTTTGTGTGTCATCCGAGTCAGTGTCGTCCGAGTCAGAATCCTTGTCTGACATCGCGGTTTGCTCCTGTTTTGCAAGCGCTGACATATCACCCAACCCAGCTTCCCCTCCACCTTCTTGATCATCCATGTCTGCTAGCATTGGTTGTTTCCCCTTCGCTTTCCCATCCTCATCCTCATCGCTATCCTCTAGAGCATCCCCGACATCTGTCAACTTGAGCACCTCGTCATGGCTCGCACTACCTAGCCACCTGCCTTGCCGGTCAAGCTTGAGCCGTTCGATAGGGAATTCACCGTGATCAGCAATGATGCCAAGGAACTTGGTAGGCAAAATCTCGACGGCACGAATAAAGCCATCAGAAGAGCCCGTAAGGATAACATCTGGAGTCAATGCACACAATGCATCTATCGAGGAAGGATGCCTACATTCATATGATTATGAGACTTGAAAGGCCATAAACTGAAGCAGCATACCCAGGTATACGATCGACGCAATCTCCCCATCCTTTGCTTCGGTTAAAGATGGAAAGAATACCCAACTGTGTACCAATGACGAATTTGTTGTTCCTGTAGTATAGAAAGTCATGATCCACAAGCATCAGTGATTCACTAAATAGCATACCCTTTGACAGCTACTATAGAAAGTAGCTCATCCTCTTGGTCTTCTGATTGGGCGGTTGGTTCGGGCTTGTTCGATCGGATGTCCATAACAGACAGTGTCCCGTCACCACTGTGAGCCGCCAGGTTATTAGACAACAAGCCAACGTGTCAAAGTCATTCTACCTTGTTGCTACAAGCTGCCTTTTATCTTCTAACCATATAAAGTCAGAGATGAAGTCGAAATGCTGTTTGTACTCTCGTAATTGCGTAGGCATTCGATGGTCCCAGAGCTTTTCAACTGCTAATATTATGAAACATGCATATGAAATGGAGACAGCGACGGAACCTTTATGACACCTTCGTCATCTCCTGTCGCAATCATATCAGGTAGCAATCGGATGACACGGTTGATAGCTGAGCTGAGAAAAATCGTGCGCTGAATATATTGCAAACTATGGCAAGGTAAAGGCAGACTTACTCATGAGCAGCTGGTCTTGTATTTACCACCTTTCCTGCCTTGGTATCGATGGTGCTGGTGCGAGCCCAGTCAGACAAACCTCCTACGATGTAGCATGAACATTACTGGATTGCTTTGTCCTTCGATACTGCCCATAACCGGTCGCCCAGTTCATCTGTCGCAAGCCCTCTGCATGATCGTTTCGTAGGCCGTAGAGTGAAAGTAGGCTCGCAAGAGCCATTAGTGCTGTCGTACGAATATGCCTTGATTTCTCCGGTGAGTAAACCTGCGCGACTGTGTTATGACCGTTATGCGTTCATAAATAACATTGACCGAGACTACACACCTGCGTATATGTGATCATCTTTTGGATGGAATTCGAGATCGAATATGTGATTCCCCAGCGAGAGATCGGGCATTACTGGATGGTGGGACGTAGGCTACCAAGCGGTTTCAAAGTCAGATTGAACTCTCCAATGAAGTTCAGGCCTCAGGTATTAATTACTTTTATGATGTAATTTAGAGGCAGACTAACCTCCCTTCCACCAAAATCCCAAGGTGATGAAGTTTGTATGTGCAGTATCGCTGCGTAATAGTATCCATGCTCAGCTGCTATACTATGACGCTTTGCAATGCCAAAAAGAAGTTACGAATAGTTCGGGATTATAACTTGCTGTAAGCCAGAGTAAATTTTTTTATAATGTGCATCGCTGCGCATGGCGTATCTGTACTGTTCCAACCATTGTTCCTAGTCCTAAGTTATGTCGCATTCTTATGGAAAAATGTACTCAGACATGAAAAGGGCCACAGATAACATTCAGACCATTTAAAGATCGACTGGAACCTCATCTAGGTCTGAGATATTCAATTCCTCTCTGTCTTACCAAGTTCTACCAATAAGTAACATTTCATGCATGGTAACTCAGGAATTATGACACTACTCACACTCATCTGACAGGACACTCCATGGAGGTTCAAGCTTCAAACTTCACAGACACGACCACCCTCAAAGAGCCTTCACCTCAGCCCAACCTATTCGCATTGAATTTGAATCAGTCGACATGTTTATACAATGCCGTTGAAATGTACCTTTGTTTGATGATGCACTGAAAAAACTCGCTCGCATGAATTTCAAGCTGCAACATGATAGAGCTCGCTATTGGTCAAGTTCCAGAACACATTGCAAACTTCCAATCTAGAAACATTCGGCGCTGAGCTTTGAGTGCAAGCCGTCCTTGAATACCATTCGTAGACGGCTCTGATGCGAAAAGTTCCTACGATGTGTGCAGCCCGACCGTCATGTGGGGAGGGACCCTTTGCCATGAGCCAGCTATTGTCCGTAAACACTATTGGTGACATCGGTCCATCCTGGTGATTGCAATCGCAAACGCTGTCCGCCATGGCGTTGTTGTCAGTCGTGTCGAATCGCTGTAGTTGAAATCCAGATCGGAGTGAAGTTGGCTTTCGACGCGGCTTGAGGAAGGTCGATCCGACAAACCTTAAGCTGCCACCATGAGCAACCTTCCACGACCATCATTACTGCTTCAGAACGGTTGATTTGGTACGTGGTACCGGATTGCTTTATCGTTCATGATATCTAATAGTCTCGACCGAGGTCTAATGCATTGTCCACATCGTCGCGTTGGGCTATTGCCGCAATTTGGTCATATTGAGAGGAGAGGAGAGGAGGAGAGAGGAGAGGAGAGAGGAGGAGTGAAAGAGAAGAGGGAGGAGCGCCAGAACGATGGAGAATGAGTGTGCGTACGAGAGAGAGAGAGAGAGAGAGATGGATCGTACTATTTTTCAGGTTAGTGGACTGAAGCTTGCTGCGTTTCTGAATTGGCGTATCCTAGCTGCTTCTCGTTATCCTGAAGGTGGATTGTGAGCACAGGTGAGTGGACTGAAACCTGCTGCTTTTCTGAGTTGGCATGTCCTAGCTGCTTCTCGTTATCCCGAGGGTGGATGGTGAGCACAGGTTGGGAACTCCTGCCGCGTTAAATCCGATATCTTGATCATGTCTCATCGGTTGCATCCTTGAGCGATGGATTTGCCGTGAAGACTGAAATAGCCAGCTTGATCCGGAATGCATCATGAGCAACGGTACTCTGGACTCATTAACTTGTCTTGTCTCTGCAGAGCAGGATGTCAGTATAGCCACATACTTCGGGTGGTACGTAACTTTCACGCACAGCTCCAAGCTGCCACACGTACCTGTCGCAGAAACAGGCGTCGTTCTATTCTCAGTGAGCATGATGGATCGTATGGCTGGCACCGGTGAGTGATCTGTGAAGCCAAAGGATCACATTCAGCTTCTCCTGCTCTGTGCAAAGTCATAAGTCCAGAGAAACCACATGCCCGTAAAATAGCTAACACCCACCGTTTTGAGCCGAAATACGCGATTTGGAGATCGACATGGACGATTGTCGTCATAGTCGTTGATGACCTTATACCCAGGGAGAGAATACCTGTGAGTAATCTCCTCTTAACGTCTGTGTTCACGCCACCTTCGCACACAAGATGTGAGTGCATGCACAGCACACGCTGGACTCATGATTCTCACCCGCAACTTCGAGCCATCGTACGCCGCTCCCAGGGTGGCTTGCACAGCTGTAGCCCACAGATTCTAGCCTATAGCTGTGGGTCGTTGTACGTGACTTCTGGAGTGACTTGGACAGCCGTTGTCGTAGTCCTCGAAGACTTGGCACACAGAGCTGTTGCCGACTGATGCCATATCCACGCGGAGGTGTCGGAAGCCATGGTGAGTATCCTTATGCCATGGGTGACGATGTGGCAGGCAACTATGGGTAGTACCATGTCAGATCGGATGATAATACTGCGTGGTGGAAGCGTACCATCCCTGGCGCCGATTTCCGTTTCATAGGTCAGGTTGTTTGGAATGGTAGGCAGCCACACCTATGGATACATCCACGCCCAGCAGGCAGGTATCTTGTCTGGCCATGGCCTACAGTGATCTTGCGCAGGAAGCAGGTGACATCTTAGGCGTATAAGTAGCGGTTGTCTGTGCATTGGGCATCCGTTAAAATGAGATCAAGTTGAAGAGAAACGCGCACCTCGTATAATGCACGTCCTCTAGATGCCATATCTCTCTCCGGTTAACGTCTCTCAGTTTGCAAGTTTCAGGTCACTGGTAACGTCTTCCACGCTGCCCTTCCATGAACATTGGAAAGCGTGACTGGGGAGCACGAGACTCACCGATTAATTTTCCCCTTCAACGAAGTGCATGTCCTTGCTACACGTCCAGGCTAGCAAGTCCATGCGATTCCATGTAAACGGGATTGTTGATGCCTTTGCTTGCTGAGGGTCGTCTCACGTGCGTGGCGGTTGAGGGCCGACCGTGAGTGCTTGGGTGAACGAGCCTGGGCCTCAGTCAGAAGGGAAGGGCGTTATTGTCTAGCCAAGCGGCGTGTTTGGTGGCAGGATCGAATGGGCAACGAAGGAGATAGCGGCCGCCAGCTCCGAAATGTTGAGTGAAGTGCAATCCCAACGACAGGTCTTTTGAAGGCTGATTAAGTCGTAGGCACGGCTCACAGCGTCGGACGGTTTATGTTATGCATAGGTTGGGTATCTGGACGAGGGAGGGCGAAGCATAGTGGTGTACATGATTGTACTTGTCCTGTTCGCTCATCGTTGTTGGAGAAAGCCGGGAGCTGACGCCGGCCATGACCGCCCATCGTTCTCACGAATTCTTAGTGTCCTTGTCCTCCCTCCAGCGTCTCGAGTCACGACTGGGTCGCTCACGATCTCCATTTACTTTCTGGGTATCATTACCTATCGGCCCGTTTCCAGCTAACCGCCTTCCCCCCCTTCACTTTCGTCTGGCATACTCATTATGCGGGGGCGCGGCCACTACTCCATCATTTCCTGGTCAAAGTCTGTTTGGATCCTTGATGTTCAGCACGATGATTGGCAATCAAAAATGGACTATGAATTGTCAGACAGTGCTTGGTTCCTGCGGACAATAGGGTGACCTTCACATCCCACGTGTAGCAGCAAAAGAAGGGGGAGCGCCATCAATTCCGAGAACCCCTATGAACTTGGTTGAGGGTATACTATCTAATTGTTTTGGTCGTGATACATAACATTCAAATATCCATGAGAATTTTCTAAATCTATCACTGGAGCGTCAGTGCTATGCTTAGGCAAATGCTGGCCTTGCGATTCTTGTCCCATGATGTCAGTCTCTGACGGCTCCCGTGTTCTTCTTTGTGTACTACGTCTGCCATTCCATCCCGCGGCTTATTATATGGTCCACAGCTTTATCTCATCGGAACGAATATAGGACTTATCAGAACTCATCGCTAGATCTATTTTTTTTTCCCTGCAACGCTTTTCGTACAGCCAGCATCTTATATTACAACGACGTCTACCTCGTGAGTCAGGCGACTCAATCTTGTCTTCTATCAACTGATATGATCTTCAATGAGTTTCAGAGCATCTCTCTCTGATTGGGGAGACCACCGGTCACGGTGCGAATCATCTCTTTCCGAGGGGGGGGTGAATAGTAGGTCACTCTCCTGTGAGTGGAACCACCTTGCCCTGTTCTTGAAAGGGGTTGGGAAGAGCAGACCATAATGTGGGTTGAGATCCGCCAGAGGAGCTGCGAAATACCTGGAAGGCCTCGAGGCGTCCAAGGACGTGGAGACTGGATGTTTAAAGTCATTGATTGTCCTCGGCTCCATCCTCACGGCGCTGTCGGCTGTTAATCGGCGGAAATGGTTTACTCCGTTCACAAATCCCACCCACATATCCCTTCAGGGTCTTGACCTTCTATCTATTTTTTCCTGTCGTGCAGTCTGTGTGCCAATGGAGCAGTGGCGTTGACGGCTAGTGAGGACAGAGCGGTCGAAGTGTACAGTCTGCCAGAGTACGGTATTTTGGATCGCCAGTGCATGGGTGGTCTATTATTAAACACCAAGTTTATAGCAGCATCCTCAATGTAACCGAAAGCACTCGTTTCTGTACGTGCAAGATATATACTCCTGCTTCCTCTGTGTATTCACTTCCCTGTATAGCCCCAGCCAGACGATTCGTACAGCCCGGAAGCATCCTAGGAACCCTGTGGTTTCCAACTGCCGTCTTAGGAGTCCCCTCTGTGTTTCACTTCCTAGCGTCGGTCAGAGAGTGTCCTGTAAAACTACTCGATGCATCAGACGGCAGAGTCAATGCTAGTGCCTCATTCTCATTGGGTATATACTCATAATCAACCTTGGCAGCTTCACGTATCCTACAGAATCGTCGACTTCCGCGAGAGGAAGATTGCGCCTCATAGCATGGCATTCAACGGCATGGTGAAGTTGGTGTGATTCCCAAAGCTTTTGCTGCATGACTTGCTTACTTTTCATACAGGTTGCACTGTGGTTTCCAGGACGTCATAGAAGCGTTTGATGTCAACTATCCCGGGGAAGGCAATCGTCTATTTACGATGCCTTCCAAGAAGAGCAGATCCGGACTGAAAGGTTGGGCAGTCTCTTTCGTGTCCGCAGTGCAGGATAAAACGTTGATCTCTCTTTGACACAGGCTTCTCTAGCCTTTTGTCCCGACTATTCGGGCCTCTATGCCGCTGGCACAATCCAAGCTGGTCCAACCAATCAACTCACGATCGTTGGTAGACTGTTTTGTCTTCTACATCGATGCGGTACCGAAATCGATGGTACTTTAATAAACTTGGTGTATTTTATTCCTGTCACGGCTTTTGTTCGTCGATGCTTGGCAAAAATTCACCATTATGCTACGGGAGAAGCAATCAATCAACTGCAATTTCCCGTGCGTGCATCATCTGATTTCGTAAATACGGATGCGAAAAATAATGCTCAGACAATTAGATATTGCATTCTGCTTCTGCTTTAAAAGCCACCCTCTCTACCCCCTCATTCCCCATCCTCTTTCCTCTCACTCCTCACCCTCTCAGCTCCCACACTCTCTCACATATCAGCATGACGTCCACAGGCAATTATTCCCGGACCTTTCAGCAGGCCAAGGGCTCCTGGATGTCGGGCCGGTTATCATACCCGCCACCACTCCAGATAACGTTGACTATATTGCGTTTGAACATTTTCATCAACCAAATATGTAGACACGGCCCTGAAAAACCACTGCTAAAAGCGCGCTAAACCTACCCAACCCAACGTCATTGGTACACAGTTGGGTATTCTTTCCATCTTTAACCGAAGCAAAGGATGGGGAGATTGCGTCGATCGTATACCTGGGTATGCTGCTTCAGTTTATGGCCTTTCAAGTCTCATAATCATATGAATGTAGGCATCCTTCCTCGATAGATGCATTGTGTGCATTGACTCCAGATGTTATCCTTACGGGCTCTTCTGATGGCTTTATTCGTGCCGTCGAGATTTTGCCTACCAAGTTCCTTGGCATCATTGCTGATCACGGTGAATTCCCTATCGAACGGCTCAAGCTTGACCGGCAAGGCAGGTGGCTAGGTAGTGCGAGCCATGACGAGGTGCTCAAGTTGACAGATGTCGGGGATGCTCTAGAGGATAGCGATGAGGATGAGGATGGGAAAGCGAAGGGGAAACAACCAATGCTAGCAGACATGGATGATCAAGAAGGTGGAGGGGAAGCTGGGTTGGGTGATATGTCAGCGCTTGCAAAACAGGAGCAAACCGCGATGTCAGACAAGGATTCTGACTCGGACGACACTGACTCGGATGACACACAAAAGCGAAAGAAGAAGAAAAGGCGCAAGAAA
The DNA here is from genome assembly GCA_025174535.1 of Cantharellus purpuraceus. Lineage (NCBI taxonomy): Eukaryota > Fungi > Basidiomycota > Agaricomycetes > Cantharellales > Hydnaceae > Cantharellus > Cantharellus purpuraceus. Next base: position 23,431 of record JALBUN010000011.1, read on the forward strand.
ATCAAGAATTCTACGGGTTCTCGTAAAAAGGCTAGCAGTGGAGACAGATCCTTTTTCTCAGAGATGTGATTACATTACGATATGATATTACAGTGCCTAATTCTAGATACATATGTAAAGACCGGGCAAATGCAATACTGAAGGGTCAACCCTTTGACTATTGACATACTGGACATGGAGACGGTAAAAAGTTCAAAATGCGGGGTTGCTAGCAGCGATCACTTGACAGGAAAATATGGAGTGAGGAGAACATCAAAAAGGTTTGAAGATTGGGCTATGATGGAGTCCTTTGAGTGAAACGATGGAGCATTTCAAGCTTGTAACAAGATGCGATTGAGTATCAAACGAAAAGCGTTGTATCCAAACCATATGACCAGTCCAAGACCACGATGTTTTGGTCATGCGAGGTACTAAGACTATACGTTAGCATCACAAACAAAAGCAGGCTCTTAACGCACGTACCTGACGATATGGGCAGCATCAAACTTGACATCGAAAATATGGCCTTCGTGTGCGTTCCTGAACTCTCGAATCATACTACCCGTGCGTATATCCCACATTTTGACCGTCTTATCGTAACTTGCGCTGATGAGACGGCCAGTCCGTGGGTTAAATGATAGAGCCCGTACAAGCGCAGTGTGTCCACTAAGCGTACTAAGGTGTTGTCCCGTTGAGGCTGACCAGACTTTGATATTCCAGTCAGTGGAGCCAGAACAGATATAATCATCCTATAGTAAATCAGCTAGCCGACAGCATTCAACGGAATTCTATCGTACCTTATACTCGATACAAGCTAGACCAGGATCCTGACCACTAAAGATTCTGATTCTGCTTGCAGTTGCTATATCCCATAACATCATTAGCCCATCGCCACTAGCGCTGACAATTTTGCCGTTCTGCAGCCCTACGGCATTAACGGGCCCGGCATGACCGTGCAGCGAGCAATGTGGTTTGAGGGTCTTGCGATCCCACACCTTTATCACTGCATCCTTTGCGCTACCATCACTGATCAGTTGCAAGAACTATAAGACGCCAAACGTTTACACACCAGCTGACGATCCACTGCTTGTCCACTCTTAGATCCAGCACACCGCCTTGATGTCCCGTCAGGACTTTCCGAACTTCCCCTCTTGTCAAGTCCCACACGAGGATTCTCCGATCGCTGGACCCAGAGACCATGAATGCTCCGTCAAATTTCAAACACAGAACACTTCCTTCATGGCCTCGTAATGTGGATCTGAGCTTGCCAGTACGCAATGACCATATCTTGATCGTCTTGTCTCGCGAGCCCGTCACAATCTTAAATGCATCGAACTCGAGGCAGTATACGCTGTCCAAGTGCCCTGAGAGCTTCATGACACGTGGCTCAGCCCCCACAGGGATCTCACCATCATCTAAAAAACGCATATGGGGTAGGATTCCACTAACACGCCTCTCGATTTCATGGCGCGTTTTATACAGCGCTTGCCAATCTAGCGTTAAGGGCGCCAAAGCACCCTCGGGAATGGGATATTTCACCGGAGAGGACGAAAACAATGAGATATCTGTTGTGATCGTGGAGCAGAAGCTTTGTCGGCGTGGGGTCCCACTGACAGGGCTTGCACCATAACAGATCTGGGACTGATGAATTGGCGAGGGGGGAGCGGACTGCAGCCAACGCACACGACTGAGCGCGACATCAACCTCGTTACGAAACGACGTGGCGGCAGATACCATGCTATTATTATGTCCGAACCGCGAAGTTGAAGGAGACGAAGCGGAAAGATACCGTTGAGCAAGCTCGTTGTTTATTTCCCAACCGGGTTCGTGGAAGAGCGTGCGCCAGATTAAGGGATCTGATGCAAGGTGGCGCCAGTTAGGGGAGACACTGAGACATACAATAATAGTTCTTAGGTCCAAGAACAGTAGAACATATAATGCAATCTCAGGAGGAAGACAAGAAACGATATCTGGAACAGTCATTGAGACGGTAGCCGAAGGCCATAAAAGAAAAGCGACAAACCGATGGTTGTAGGAATGTTCACAAAGCAGGCCTCATCATCAACCAGTTCACCCTCTTCGCCATCAAGTGGATAGTCGTCAAAAGGCTCGGCACTAATTGCCTTCCCCTTCCCTTTACGTTTCAAACGAATGCCAACCTCTTTAGTTGGTGAAGAAAGGGCAGTCCACAATCGTGGTAAGATACGCTGACTACCAGTTTTACTGGGACTCGGCGGTGAAGCGAGGTTAGAATTCGAGTCAAGACCTTTCTTGGACGGCGACGTGAAGAATATTGAGCGGGAGGAGCATGTAGCAATATTGTCAGGGGTGACAGTCCGTATGGATTCATTGGCAAGTGGGGCCGAGCGGCGTTGAGGAGTATTAGGCAAAGAAGGAGCAGAGACGAGGGTATAGTCAATGCTAGGGGAAGGAGAGACCGACCGGGAGCGGGAGGCTGCCATGGGAGTGCTTACGATGCTTGAGGAAGAGGAGCTTGCAAAGGGTGTCCCGAGGACAGTGCCAAGCAGTTTGGAGAACTTGCCAATGCTGCGACGCGCGTCTTGACCTTCTGTCTGAGATCGCTTGTGCTTTGTCTGGAGACGATTGGTAGACGACGAAGCGACGCGCTGGGTTTCAGACAGGTTGAGCGACAATGAGAAACCAGCGAGACCAACGTCGGAGAAAGCCGTAACTGGACGAGAGGGTGGCGTGCGAGATGGTTGAGGCTGTGACTCAGCATCCTCGGTAGCGAAAGGGGACGGCATAATCTGAAAAAAAAATAGAAGGTTACTAGTGCATTTGACTTTGGAGGGCACGCACTGGAGACCACATAACGCGATGCACGTAGGCTGCCAGGTCTCGTCTTGAAGGTGAATATATGTTTAACGCGCTGCTCACCAAATCTAACCCTGTATATATACAGCAACGGGTGTGGCGCTCCCCAAGGAGACTCTATCTCCCCCCCTCTCAATACAAGATCGAACTTGAGTAGAGCTTGACACAGCGACGCCCGTATTTGTTTACCAGTTTCCCGAGACTTCTGGAAGCGGATTAACTTCAAACACGCAGATCATGCATGTCAGCGACTCACAGGCAATATTTACTGAGGTATGCTTAGTCAGCCGCGTTTAGCCGAAATTCAATTTGTTTCGATCCTAGCCTGCAACTTATTCCCTATTCAACTTTTGGATGAAAGGGTAGAATGATCCACATTGATTGGCTGGGTGAGTTGGCGCTCCGATGGCTCCTCAGAGCTGTTAGTTACTGTAAACCAACTATTATATCTGGTATCAAGTTTATACTCTTCTGATCATACCGAAGGAATTAAGGGTGTCTATCTAAAAATTTGTTCGCGGCATTCTTCAACCAGGGGTCGTCGAATAACTCTCTTGTAGTCGCACGCTCTTCAGGAACCAGTTTGAGACATCGTCGAATGAACTTTTCAGCACCGCCCAATTCAGTTTCGCCTTCAATCAACGAAAAGGTGTCAAGAAGCTTCCCAATTGACCATGTCGGCGTCATATGCTGTGAGAAGTGTGCAAAGGTACCTGCAAAAAATGAGGAAGGGCATCTCAGCAACTCTAGAATAGGCTGATCATCGTCTTTGAAATGCTTGTGTTTATGCTGGCACTTGTTAAGAAAACTTGGATCAAAGGTTGTGCCGAGGGCCTCTGTCATACGGGCCAAGTGATCCTCTTCGATATCCCATCCCCCTTGGCTATAAGGCTCGAATAATCAACGTCCGACAAGGAGTTCGACGAGCTATTTGGAAGAGGGGAAAGGTCAGACTTTGACAAGGATAAGGTTGACCAACGAGGCAACCGAGATTCCAAATGTCGGCAGGTTTGTTCCATTTATAACCGAGAATGACCTCCGGTGCTCGAAGAGCTACTGGTTGAATGAGCTCCTGAAAATGACGATTTTTCCAATGCGCTGGTAAACAATTTTTATGAGTAAACATGACTGAACAGGGAAGGAAAATGCTCACAATGACCTACATCAACTATGACAGCTTCTAACTGAACCTCCCGTATGACCAAGTCCGAAGTCGGCGGCAATGGCTGAGAAACCACCGGATTCACAGGTGGGCACACCGCCGTTCCACAATAGTACGTAACAGAGGGTTATTGACAAGTTCGTGAGTCACTATATCCGTCACATGGCCAGGTCGAAAGAGGATGTTGTCGTGCTTGATATTTTAGCCGTACATCGCTATCAACAGTATGTTATAAGTAGAGCAGTTAACTCCAACCTGCATGCACAATATTGCACACCTCGTTCAGGTATTCTAATCCCAAGAGCACTTGCTTTATGACGCACTTAACGGCGCTGGGCTGAACGACATGATCGAGACAGAGTGATTTAGACTGAATCCGAGAACCTCAGTAACAACGCATCACACCTCGACTACGCACGCTGTGCTCCGTGCTAGCACTTCCTCGAGACTGTGCTGCATGCCTGACTCCTCCATGGCGTAGGTCGTCATCTCATCGAGTCTGATGGCACCACCAGCTGAGCGTCTTTTCTCTGGCTTGAACGAGTGACGACCAACGAGACTGTGTGTAGTGACTCTTGTCTTTCACCTTTTGTGTCTGTTCAATCACCCACGCAAAGCTTCACGATGCCTCAACTTCGATCACATGCACTTGCTCATCGAACATGCAAAAGTGCTCACCAGTCGTACCGTTCATCGGCTCACACACGTTCTCTGTCATGTGGAATCCCTGTGCACTCTTGACGAACCTTCGCATCGATGGATCCTTGATGACTTCGAAGCTGTGTTGCATGTCCATGTGTCCTCCGTTCGTGAGCCGCTTGACAAGAAACGTGACGCTGAACACGACTTCGGGCACGTAGGTCTGTCCGTTGGATTCGAAGAACGGCATGTCCTCGCGCACAAGCCTGCACGTGTACTTCTGTCCATGCCATGTTGTGATATTGTCGTCATCATTGTCACCGAGTGTTTGCCAGCTACTGTGGCACCAATGCGTGTGGCAATGCCATATGCATCGATCTCGATGCCTCTGTCTCCTCGTCTCGCGAAGCGCCGCGACGACTCGGACTTCCTCTAGGGTACCGTGACATTAGTGTTCGCCACGATGGTGTTAAACGTGGCTACAGGAACACCGAGAGCAAAGCTGTAGTACTCAACGACGTCTCCATTCCCGTAGTTCGGGTGGCCTCTGTACAATATGCGACTGCTACAGCAGACGATTGACGTCTCATCGCCATTCAGCAGGACGTTGAGGACGATGAGGACGATGGGCAGGTACTCATATCCCCTTGTCTCCTCCACAGGGCCCAGGGACACGGAGAGCTTCGATGTCTTCAGCTTGTCTGATGTGAGGTGCAGATACGGTTGGGTCCCATCTACGTCCCGCACGATGGATGAAGAGCCGGTAATAGTGGTCACTATTCCGTCCACACTCACTGGCACTGGTGGCTGCGAAGGTTTCTTCTCCGCTCGTTCCTTGATGAACACACCTGTCTTCGTGCTCGGACCCATCACTTGGATGAGCGATGGCTTGAAGTGCAGCTGGTTGGACACATCGACGATGGGCAGTCGTTTACTCTCGAGTCTCGTGATCGCCTCGTTCAACACAATGGCACATCTGATCCTCCGGTCTTGCAGTGTCCCATCCATGTGAACCGGCGGAATCAACCGTTGCTCGACACTGCGCATGATGCCAATGCGATCCATGCGACGACTCGCGATTCCCTTGGACACCGCGGCTCCTGACTGTGTGATGCCATGGTGCATCTTCTTCATTAGCAGCAGTGACAGGAAGGTCTCACTCTTTCACTGTCATGGTCATGGCACCAAACGGCGTGAAGGACAAGATGCGTTTTAAACCACCAAGGCTACTCCTCACGTGTGCATGCAATTCCGCATCGAAGAGTCGCACAGTCACTGGTGTTGCACGCACAAAGCAGGAGTCTATGTCACCACCGACGACACACACTGTACAGTCTAGAGTGTGGGAAGCCAAGGGCACCGTACAAGTTGTTCGTGAGAATCTTCAACGATATCGAGAACAACGGGTCGGTCTCTTTGACTGCATTGCGTGTGCTGATGAAAAACTCGAGCACTGTGTATGTGTTGACCGTCGGATCTCTCGCAAACGCTACGCGTTCGTTGTTGATATGCACACGCATGGCCTCCGTTGAGTGCGTCGTGTGCCTACACACAGGAATCCAAGGGTATCGGCGCGGTATGCGTAGTGATGGATGTCACCTCATCAAGGCGTTGTGTGTGTGCGAGGAGGAAACACGGTTATCGAAGTTCGCGTTGCCCTTTGAGCTTGTGGTCGGTCAGATTGGCAGTGCGATGTATCACGGTTTGAGTTCTGTGTTGTCTTCGCCAACGCACCGTGTCGGTACAACGAGCAGTCCTTGCCACTGTTCAAGTCCATCGCAAGGAGCAAGGCCATCAACAGTCCGCAGTTCATCGTCGTCATCGTCATCATCGAAGACGACGAGCACGCAGAGGAGTGCACGTCTGTCAGCTGTAAGTCCATGACAGTGCCAGCACAAGATGCTATGATCACGCTGCTCACCATGATGCCACAGCACGGCCAAGGGTGCGTTGTGTTGTGTCATCACCTGAGCAGCCTGGCGGCTGATGTCCCTGCAACAATGCCACCATCAAGCACAACGGTGTGTGCCGGCTCCCCACTGGCACAATGCTGTATGTACCGAACCTCGATTACTGGATGCCTCATGCCAGCACTGAGAGCATAAAGTACCTGGCAACAGTCGCTGGGATCAAGAACGCAACAGTAAACTTCTACGATGCAGTCAAGCCCTTCATTGCTCCGCTGTCATAGGCAGTTTTCAACAACAGGTGTTCGGTTCTGCCTCGCAGTGTGTGTTGCAAAGGAACGACTTCATGTCCAGCTCCTCGATGATGGCGAGACTGTGCTGTTCACGAAGGTCTCGGGACTCGTCAAGGCAACGCGGTGGGCTGAACGGTCGACAACGACATGTGCGATCCCTATTCCACTGCGGTTCATTCCCACGACCATAGTGACGGGACGTAGCTGCGCAGTACAGGACTTCCTCATTCCCATGTTCCGATTCAACGAGGACGTGCTGGCACTCATGTGGATCGTCGGCAATGTATCCCACAGAGAAGGCCGGTGTAACACACGCACAGTGCTCGAGTTCTTCATCAGCATACGCAATGCAGTCAAAAAGACCGACCCGTTGTTCTCGATATCGTTGAAGATCCTCACGAACAGCCTGTACGGTGCCCTTGGCTTCCCACACTCTAGACTGTACAGTTCTCGCTGTGCTGCGTCAGTCACTGCCATTGGTAGATTCCTCATCACAGTATCCAAGGTCGTCATGAACAGCACCGGCTTGTGTGTCGTCGGTGGTGACATAGACTCCTGCTTTGTGCGTGCAACACCAGTGACTATGCGACTCTTCGATGCGGAATTGCATGCACACGTGAGGAGTAGCCTTGGTGGTTTAAAACGCATCTTGTCCTTCACGCCGTTTGGTGCCATGACCATGACAGTGAAAGAGTGAGACCTTCCTGTCACTGCTGCTAATGAAGAAGATGCACCATGGCATCACACAGTCAGGAGCCGCGGTGTCCAAGGGAATCGCGAGTCGTCGCATGGATCGCATTGGCATCATGCGCAGTGTCGAGCAACGGTTGATTCCGCCGGTTCACATGGATGAGACACTGCAAGACCGGAGGATCAGATGTGCCATTGTGTTAAACGAGGCGATCACGAGACTCGAGAGTAAACGACTGCCCATCGTCGATGTGTCCAACCAACTGCACTTGTACCAGCCCATCGTCCTCAACGTCCTGAGGTCCTATGAATACGAATGAGTCGTAATATGTCAGATTATGCCGGAAACCACGATGAGAGGGTTCGGAACACGCGATCTTTTCGAGTAGGCCAAGTTCATCAGATAACTGTTGCTTCACAGGTAAGAATCTTGAGCGAAACGAAACGCTCGTTGCTAAATCCGCTCTGTTGGTCAGTTATCTGTGATATTGCAAAGAATGTACGTACTCCTTGTCACAGGCCATCCAAACACTGGAGTACTGGCCCCATCCCAGTTTCCTTACAATACCATATCGTCCTAATATTTGACCAAGTCGAGCTGGGAAGTAACCACTGTTGTTGCGGCCGTCACTCCGCAAATCCTCTTCATGGAAACCACTTAGCGATCTTCCTGAGGATGAAGACCTAGCAGAATCGTTAGATGAGTGCATGGAGTGTAGTAAAAGGCTCATGAGAGGAGACAGTTGGAATTGACTTACAGTAGACGTTAGGTACGAAACATACGTCCAAGTCAATGTGGGAACAACCTCTGCCGGAAATCCACCAAATATTAATTGGTTGGCAAAAAAAATTGTCAACGAGAACGAGACATACAGCAAAGTACAATGGGTAGTCCACCGCATATGTTGGCGTTACTTCGACAAGGCTATTCCGAATCTTGAAAAGCCAATATGTTTCTACAATCGAACCACAGGCAAATATGAATAAATAGCAGCGCAGGAGAAAATAACGGCAGCGAGAGGTAATAATAAATGTGAAGTACAGAACGACAAAGAGGCGTGGACAGGTGAAGGAAGGTAAATCTTGTTGAGGTAAAACCCGGAGTCGTGGCAGCGAGCATTGAAACGTTGGGAAATGTGGGTACTCACATTGAATTGGGGTCGCAACCCGCACACACAAGTCTTAGTCGCTAGCAAGGACTTATTAAACCCGAGGGCAGGACTGCAGGAAGGACCCGGCTTACGAGTATCTCGTCACCAATAGTTTGAATTTAATGCACTGTCAAACATGTATCAGCGAAACAGTATATGCATCCAAGCAACAAGGGAAAGCTGAAGGCCGTGGCATTCGGCTACAATGCAGAGTCAGATACTCTCGGTGCTTGATCTCACGCGCTTCGCAGAGGCAGAGCTCGTATAATAGGGAACCACAGGATCATCTCGAAAGGTCGCCCTAGGCATAAACAATTAGAACATTTCCTCACCTGGATGACACATTTGGTGGCCTGACACCGATGCCGACAGACATATTAAAGCGGGGCTACTCCTACGTAGGTATATGGGGCCTACAAATTGGTGACATGTACAGCGATTCGTGGAGCGGCCATCGTATTAATGTAAGACTCTAATCATGGCCTGAGGTAGTGAGGTCGGAGCTGAAATTCATTCACGCTCCCAATCTCAAGCTGCCGTTGCCCGCAATGTCTGACCCACGAGATCCTAGTCTCGAGGTGCCTTTTTCCTTGCCCAGCTCATGGGGCAGGGATACAGAAGGTCTGGCAGCTATTTCTATGTTTCTGTCAGGCGCCGTCATGGTCACAAGGAATAGGTGTGCACGGAGTGCAGACCAATATTTCTATCACTGATCTCGTTTATCTTGTCACCTTACTTAGATATTTGTCTTGGCCAGCTCTTCTTGTAGCCATCGCAGGTTACTTTGGTAGCCGCCCTATGCGTCAAAAAGATGGTGGACAAGGTCTTTCTGGGATAGTGTAATGCATTGGTTCACTTTTTCTGTGAAACCCTCACTGACACCTTCCTTTGCGATACAGTTTCGCACTGACTGCAGCCATATCGGCGTACATACCCATGCTACTCCTTCCCCCATCCTATAATCAGGTCCCTTTACCGATGAATCAATGAACCCCGCGTTTACTCCGTCTGTATGGTAAAACAATATTCAATTGCCTATCTATCATCCGCTTGCAAGTCACCCTCTATCGACGTGCAGACCGTCATGGGCTCCCCAAACAATGCCAAAACGCCTCCAAAGTGAAATGAATCAGACGCCGATTACGGTATCCTTCGCGGCGTTGCCCCCAAGCTCGTTATCATCGATCACCTTTTTGACCGCTTCCACCGTTGGGTTATGCACGTCTATGACTCTTCGCTCTTTTTTCAGCAACCCCTTGAATTCTTCTGGTAAAACGTCCTTCTCAAAATTAAATTCCGCGTACTCGCCCAAAGCACGAGTAACAGCTTCGGAAAACTTAGCAGGATGTGCAGTGGAAAGGATGATCTGCGTGATTTCGGATCTGATGGAAAGGATGTCAGCGCCAGGCGAAGTGAGGAGTAATAGGCGCTATAATGACTGACCTTGCTTGGAGGTCAACAGCATGTGCCTGCTTATTCTGCGCCACTATTTTGGCCGCAGCAATCCCCACCGCAGTATGTGGATCAGCAACGTATTTGGACTCGGAGAATGTTTCGCGGATAGTCGCTAATGTCTGAAACCAAACGGTCAGCATGCAAATTCCGTATCAGCAAAAGTCGCACTTGTTCGTCCGAAATTCGCTCTGCAACAAAGTCTCTGCATGCAGCCTCAAGCACTGCAACTGGGACTTCAACTCGTCCATCGTTCTTGACTTTGCTCATCCAGCCATTTAGTGTCTCGCAAGCGATCTGTCGGCTTTCCCCTGCCGCCTCAAACGCAAGATACCAGAGTAGTCTCTCAAAGTTACTTGATACCAAGATATCCATGGCAGGGCTGAGCGTTTCCGTTACGCCGCCGCCGTTAGCTTGCTTGCCGTCCGAGGCTACCTTTTCATACTTTCCACTCTTCCAAAATCGTGCCAAAATGTCATTCTCATTCGTGGCGATCGCAAAGCTCTCGACGGGCAACCCCATCCGCTTGGCGTAATATCCGGCCAGAACATCGCCGAAGTTGCCTGTTGGCACGACGAATTGGATTAGAGGGTTGGAAGGAGGCAGTGCTCGACGTAGAGAGAAGTACGCCAGGAAATAGTACACAGTCTGTGCAAGGATACGCGCCCAATTTATGGAATTAATGGCTCCTAAGTGATGTCGGGCGTTGAAGGCTTTGTCAGAAAATAGTGCTTTGACGATATCCTGCAAAGGAGACTTTAGTATGCGCATTGCGTGAGTAATACTTAGTATACTGGCCTGGCAATCGTCAAACGTTCCCTTTACAGCAACGTTGTGAACATTCGCATCCGTGACAGTCGTCATTTGCGCTTCTTGAACAGGAGATACGCGACCTTTTGGGTGCAGTATATATATCGCAATGTCTGCTTTATTCCGAAGTCCGTAAATGGCGGCGCTGAAATTGGTGGTTAGAAGGAGTCACCAGAGGAGTGTAGAGCTCGCACCTTCCGGTATCTCCGCTGGTCGCACCGAGCACAGTCAGCCGCTCCCGTTCTTCGCTAGCCATTTTCTTGGCATTTCTCCGTTGAAGGAAGAACTCAAAGAGGTTCCCCAATAATTGCAGTGCGACGTCCTTAAATGCATAAGTGGGCCCATGCCATAATTCCAGGATGTACCGCTCGTCAGCGCCTCCCTCAAGCCTCTTCAGGGGTGTCACTTCGGGATGGCGAAAGCTCTCGTACGACTTTTCAACAAGATCTTTTAGCTCCATAGGGGAAATTTCAGTCGGGGAGATGAAAAGGGAAAGCACTGCTACAGACAACTGCTGGAATGAGTATGAGGACCATTTTTGTTGCCAATCGGTAGGGAGAGTCGGGATTCTTGACGGGATGTAGAGTCCTCCGTTAGGTGCAAGACCGGCCAGAACTGTCTAGTAAATATACTGTAGGATTAATGGTGTAGCGAAACATATGCCAAGGCGCTAACCTCTTCAAAAGATAGCTCAGTGTCCTCGCCACGCGTGGAGAAGTATTTCATTGCTTAAGAAGTATCGTCTATGTTTCTAGTTCTAGCTCACGAGAGAAGAATGGTACGAAGAGCTTCATGCAGGGTGCATCCAGGTCACGTGATCACGCCCGATTCGACCGTACGTCCGAGCTGAGCGTGCCTTCTGATCCGCAGGCAATGACGCGCGATCACGAAAGATTGCAGACCTAGATTCTGAATCTTACGCTAAAGACGAATAGGTATGGTAATACTGGAGCATATTAAACGCGTGAATCTTGTTATATTTTCTTCATACAAAAGAAGCTGATAGCCTGCTAGATTATATGTCAAGTACCAACTCCATCATAGGCAGAAAAACATCCGACAAGTTTCCTAGTATGCGGAAGTCAGTAAGTATCCAAAGACAACTTGAAAAAAAAGTAGAAAGCGTGTATAATCAGCATTGCAGAAAAGACAGCAGTTGGACGAATCCATAAGACTGTTGAGCTTGAACTTGTGATGATTGTTTTCATCATGAAAAAACAAAAGTAGAAAACGGCAAGTAGAACAACAAACTCACCAAATGCAAGTGATCCGGCACTCCATATCAACTAAGCAGCCGATAAGAGGAGCTTTGTCACCAATATAATGCTTATTGGTGAACCGAAAAAAAAATCAGCGAGCATACGAAGGCCTCTCGACCATGCCAATGTCACTTTATGCAGTACTATCTGTCAGCTACGCTGCTGTAGAACACGAACAATGATAAAGTCAGGGTGCTCGAAAGGAGAATTTGGCTTTGCTGCGCGATGCTGCCGCAGGAAACCTCGTCCCCAAGGATGGGGTTCACCGTTCACGCCCTTGGGCATTCGCATCCAGACTGGTAGTTGTTTCTGTGCTGCATAACATGACAGCGTAAGTGAAAGACAGTAACAGCAGAGGGGCTGGTGGGACGTCCTCATTGCAGTAGGCAGTGGCAGACAACCTAGTACAAAGGAGAAAAATGAGTATGTTGTGGTATGGGTGTCGAGGTTTAAATACAAAATTGAAACCCAGAACAACAAATACGGGCAAACAAATCCTACTTCACTTGCAACATGCCTCCGCGTACAGCAAAGTCTAGGTCAAAGAAGGCCAAGGCATCCGCGGAAGATCGTCAAGAAGCCAGGGAGGAAGAACTTCTAGAAGCAACTGAGGGTGCAGAACAAACACAGGACGAATCCGGACCAGTGGCTGGAGGTTCTGTTGAGGCGTCGCACTCATCCTCTGAAGAGGCAGCTTCTGCTGCTGAAAAGGTCTCGGAGAAGTCTGCAGAATCCACACCAGAAACCTCTTCTCAAGGCTTGACAATGGAGGAACGAGCCGACAAGCTCAAAGCCTTACGGCTCAAGATGGTCAGTCCAGTGTCAGAAGATTGAACATTTCTACTAATACTCATGGTTTTTTTGTCCCTACAGCGTCAATCTGCTCAAGCCAACCGTGCCGATCTCATCTCGGAATCCCAGCGGATGAAGACCTCGGCCAGAGATGCGGCACGATTGGAGAAGCAACGCCGACTTCATGACACCTTGCGCCTCAAGGCTGAGGTAGAGGAGCGTGGTGAGGATGCAGAACGTGTGAAAAATTGGGAATATACCATTGAGGAGAACGACGAGTGGGAGAAGCGATTGAAAAGAAAGAAGACACGTGCTGATTTCGAGTTCCACGGTGAGCTATCAAATGATCGTGGATACACTGTCATCAATTTCCAATCCCATAGATGATGCGCATGCTGCTCGCCGAAAGTATAAGAAAGACCTCGATCACCTCAAACCCGATCTCGACGCGTACAATAAACAGAAAGAAGTTGCTCTTGGTTATGCGTCAGGCACTCTCAGTAACGGAGCAACACCCTTGGATAACCTCCAAGTGGCTACTGTCTCGCATCAGCAACAATTGGCGGCTGAAAACTTGTACCGCGATGCCAACTCGTTACTATACGCAGACAGCAAGCCCAGTGAAGAGGCGATTGATAGAGTCGTATCCAAGTTGAACTTGGAGTATGTCCATTCTATTTTCCGCCACATAATCTGACCTTTGCTTATTTAAACCAGTCTCGACAAGCGCGGCAAACGCTCACGCAAACGGTTGCATGAGGACGACGGCGATATCACATACATCAACGAGCGCAATAGAGTCTTCAACAAGAAAGTCAGTTTGAAAACTGATTACATTTCTGTCTTCATCATACTCATCTCTGCTTGATCAGATCGCGCGCTACTACGACAAATACACCTCCGAGATTAGAGCTAGTTTCGAAAGAGGGACTGCGCTGTGACATCTTAATTTATTCGCAAGCTCGTCATACATACTGTATGCTTGTAATCCTTTATGTATCTTATCAAACTCGTTATCTGTTGGGCACGGTGTAGCTAAAGACACGGAAAACTTGACATACACATGCTTTAGATCAGTTGCCAAACTCAACTTCATACCCGCATAGCAAGTTTTCATATCCGACCATCCACCTCATTATTACAGTACGAAGCACTCGTCATACAAGCATGGACATACAGTAACTTTGAGACAGCGATAGCACATTCAGCATGGAGAGTATAAAGAAGCAACGACAACAAAGATGTGATGACAACAGAAAACAAAAGAAAAACATAAAACGACATCAATGACACACCACATTTATTAATGGCGGACGCGTTTGCGACGGTTCTTGATATCTGCGACGCTAATATGACTCTGCGTGGGTGACGGTGGTTGGATAAGCAGACCACTCGAAAGATCGCTATTTTCCTGCCTCTCAGAGTCCTCGGGCTCTGTTGCCGTGGTCTCTCGTCGTCGCTTTCGAGCTAAACTTGGCGGTGGAGAATGATGACCATTGACTGCGACGTACGGCGCCTCTTGGGAGACCACAGGATCGCTGTGGTTTTCTCCATGACGTTCCTCGTATTCGTCATTGCTAGTGACATGCTGCAATGGCGCCTGCTGGGGGGCATGGCGTTTCGGAGGAGATGGAACTCTGGGAGACGATACAGGTCCAAACACGTCTTCGTTGGCACCCTCGTCACCCTCAACGTCTGAGGGTTGCCGATGGGTAGGACGGGCTTTTGGACGTGGTTTAAAACGAGGCGGCGACTGCACCTCTTCGCCGTCTGTCCCACTTGCTTCAATAACTCCTTCAACCTCAACTTCGTCCTCCTCAGAGTTGACGTGATCAGTAGACTTGACGCCCTTTTTGTTCCGTCTCTTGCCTTTTCCAGAATGGCCTATTGTTCCTATTGAATAACGCCGGGTGACAGAGGATGGGGATCACACTCACCCTTATCCTTGGACATGGCACTAGAAAGCCGTTTTTCATACGCTCGATACGGATCCCAAGCTTTTGTCGCATCCGGCCGGAGTTTTGCTTGAGCCATGACCTGATCCATATGTGCTTTTCTGTGTTTGGAGTTATATTGCAATTCACATGTATCACGAAAAGTCTTACATCTTTAGGGCATCACGGCTATCCATGGTAGAGAGCAGCTGCTGAAGCATACGGAAAAACAGCAGGGACCGCTTGGCCATCCTATTAGTCGAAACGTCGTGTCCGGCAAGACGTTCTACAATCCATGAGATAGAGTTAGTATGGACCTCAACGAGACGTTCGCTCTCCAGACGTTTGATTACAACCAGCTGAGCACCACGGATCACGAAGCACGAGTTCAAAGCTCGTGCCAAGGCCACAGCATGATCATCAGTATGTACGCTATCGTCAAGAAAAAGACCGAATGCCTGTCCAAACAACGCTCAGATTAGCCACACGTGGTTGACAGTCATATCCTTACCTCTTGAAGCGTTCGGATAACCACTTCAGTAACAATATGTCCCTGGCCTCTGAACATACCCAGGTCACGAAGAAAGTCAATAATAACTTTGATGTTGGTGTCAAATCCTGATCCGAGATGGTTGTAGTGCGCTAGAACAACCGCGCTATGCGTGGCATTGACAACCCCAACACGTATGGCACGTATAAAGGTCGCTAGGAGTGCGTTTAAGACATATTCGCGTTCCAGCCGCGAGCGCGACATTGTCCGAGGATCTGCAAAAGGTCAGTATGCTGCGACGCTCACGTGCCTGTGGAGGACATACCGGGTGTGTCTTCACGTACTACTCTTTTTGGCTTGCCTCTCTTGCCTTTCTTGCCCCTTTTGCCCCCCCCATCTTGCTCACCTCCACTTGCGCTCTCAGGGTGACTCGACTCGTCCTCAGTGGTTGTTAACCTATCTCCGCCAGCCTCAAGATCATCGACAAATTGCTCAATCTCTGACTGCAAAAACCCAGCACATCGATATTGCGTTTCCTCATCCATCGTGAGGGGCAATGCAGCGGCAGGCAGATCGGGTACATGCTGAGAATTGCAAAACAGGATATGCAAGTCGAGCAGATTATGGAACGCCTGTCGTAAAAAGTCAATAATGACAAAAACGCCACAACAATCGTACGAACCGCACGCTTGACGCCTTCACAGGGCCTAGAATCACTCCCCACTGCATACTCAGTCAGCATCTCGACAACCGATGTCCGCTGCTCTTCCATTGTTTCTCTGAAGCGATTCTCCTCCTCGTTTGGCTCGGCGACCAGACTGAGGCCTTTTGCCTTCCAAGCCAGATGAAGCGTTAGTAAACGAAGACACTCTTCGATCATCTGAGTCGACAGGGTTAATCAATCATCAAAGCAAGTGCCAACCGCGAGAAACCCACCGCCTCCTCCTCTTTGTATCCTAGCCGCCCACGACCGGCTAGTGCGTTCATAATGTCCCACGCGCTGCTTTGCTTGCCACCCTCATCCTCTTCCATCCACGCCGTCATGTTCCGCGACGCCGACAGAACGACCAATCTGGATGCAATGGCCCCAAGGACGTGAACTTCATCCTCGGAAAACGAGGCAACCTCTAGCTCCTCCCTTCCAGCAACAGCATCGCGGAGGGAAGTCGAAAGTTCGTCTTCAAGCTCCACTAACTTGGCGTTGTTCGTGTTGGACAATAGCGTGGCCGATAGGAAGTGTTGCATGGTAGCGTTGGCGTGGCTCAAGGTGATCGGTGAGGAGTGTGACATAAATTGCTTTATAACATCATCCCACAATCCTTCATACGCCTGCATCATGACAGCGCGTGAGTTTAAGAGAATACCGAGGCGAAAACACACTGACCGGTATCATACGCATCTCAAGGTACAGGTCCACATTCATAAGCTGTGGAATGTTGAGCACATCAGCAACACGGTTGCTATCCGTCTGATGCTTCGCAAACAGGCGGGGCAGGCCTTTGATTAGTGCACGAGTCATGTCAGAAACAATCGAATCCTCTTCGCCCTAGATAGATCGTCAACACTATGATCCATCAGAAACCTGGTAAATTCACCTTTTTGGACCCCGCTGCTTCATCCTTTGTCTTTTTCAACATCGCGACAAAGACCTCTAGCAAGGCAGCTTCCTCAGGCTCGCTCAGCCGCCACGCCTCATCAACCACGTCTTCCTCGGTCGCTTTCATTTTCGCAGCCGCATTTTGCCTCCTTCGAGCGGCCACTGGACTGGGACCCGCACCATTCACATCGTCCTCAACCGATGCTGAATGATCAAGTAGCAGGTGCTCCAGCAGCATTTCCCAATCGCTTATCACTTCCACCTCATCCCATAGTGCTTCAACCGCGAGGGCGATTCGTCCTTTATGGTGCGCACTAACAAGCCGTGCAATGTCCTTATTATTGGTGTCTTCTACCGGACTCTCATCCGCATCGGAACCCTCGTCCAAGTCCTCGACAGGCCGAAGTCCCTTGCGGGTACGTTTGCCCCATTTGACGAGAAGCGTCGCTAAGCACTTGATGGCGACCCGCTCCGTGGCTTTGGTCTTGTCACCTCCACCCTTCCGACCGACCATCCGGTCCTCAACAGCCTCTTCCCAAACGCCACGGACAAAGCCTGCTACAGCCTTGCGGACACGCGGCTCTTCATCATACACCAAGAGACATAGCTCGTCTCTCTGCTCGTCTTCAAGTAGGGAATGCGAGTCAATAGCGACAAGGACCTGGATCGTCGCGACTCGCACTGAGAGCTCGAGGTCAGACGTTGCCATTTGAACCAGACGCCCCTTGAAACGGTCCGTGAATTGCTGGAGGGTGCCAATGTAGTCAGATTTCTCGTATAATGAGACGAGAGATTTGACGGCCTCGAGGCGAACGTGGGTATCCTGGCATACTGGTAAGGATAATTGACGCATGTACACATGAAAACTTACGGCATCGGATAACACCCAACCAACGTAGCGGAGATACGAGCCTTCTAGGAAATATGCAGGATGCCTCTTAAGCCACACACCCATGGCTTGCACGCAATCTGCACGAATGCCTGGATCATGATCCCTGTATCGATGTACAAAAACGCTGCAAGTGATCTCAGTACTCGGGAACCTGAATGACGACGAAACGCACCCATCGAAGAACTCGCGTAAATACTCGTTCAGTTTGTTCTTTCTCCCTCGAACCTCCTCCGCTTTGCCCTCAAATTCCTTTTGTCGTCCTTTCCCTTTTGCGTTTCCAGCTCGTTTCTTCTCGCCTTCCCGTTGCCTAGCGACGATGACGACCTCTTTTTCGACTTCAGCAGCGACTTCACAAAGTGCACTCTCGAGATCCATGGCAACAACGGTAGCGGTGTGGCGCAGGCTGCGGAGTTGGGATGAGGACATGGCGACGACCCATGACTGAAGAGTAGGCAGTAAATCCGATGTGTAGAGACTGCCGAGTTCTGCGGAAGACTTGATTAGGCGGTGAAGAAATTCCGAGAGCTGCTTGCGGAATTTCCTGAAAACAGGCAGCTTGGAGGCCAGCGGATACAGAGGAGTGTTTGCCTAAACAAGAATGGGTATCGAGTATAGCCAATATTATGCGGAAAGGCAGACCTGTTTCAGGCCTTCGGTAAACGTATCAAGGACGTCCACCACACCATCCGAGTCCACGACTTGATCTGAATCAATTGATTCGTTACAGCCACACGCGCGCAGGATGGCATTGATAAGATCTGCGAGTGCAAGACCGGGAGAGCTTGAGAGTGATTCTAGGTAGTCCTCGGCGGTGGACTGTAGTACGGCGGAGGGATTCAAGATGGCATCTGAGCAGCCTTGTTAGAGACGAAGAAGCCCTTGATGAACACGTACTGAAAAGCGCATTGTCATCTGAGACATGGCTGTCCTTGATCTGCCTGGCAACGTCCATTGACGCGTCGGTCTTGCCCTTACGCGCTGCAGTGGCGCCTTTCGCCTTGGGAGCACGAGGCTTCTTCGCGGCGGACGTCTTTGCCCTCCCCTTGGACGCGCCAGCCGCCGCCGGCTGCTTTCTGGATTTCATGGTCTTGTATTTGGGCGCTGAATAGTCCCCTCCTTCATCCTCGTCTTCACGTCCTTGGTTTTGGTCGCCCTCCAGATCCTCGCCGTCGGGGGTGAGCCTGTCTGTTGCATTTCCGGCCTCGTCGTCTGTGTCGCGTTTGCGTTTGCGTGAGCCCGCCGCTGGATCTATCCATGTTTGATATGAGTGCCCATACGCCACCGCCACGAAAACGCGAGCCTGACCTTGAATAAACGGCTTTGCCTTCTTTCTCTCTCTGCCCGACCTGCGGATGGTGGGGGTGGCCTCTGCGTCAGACATGAGGCAATGCGCGGCGTGAGGAGATGACGGGAGGCAGACTTGTGACAGAACGCGCTCCCAATGCGCGCAAACAACCGCCCACAAGTGCACGAGCCACTTGCCCGCGAGCGCGGGTGCCACCTGAACACGATCGTCTGCAAGGTGCTTTGGACTGGCGTCACCAGCAAACTCGCTCAGCGAACACACTCCAGCATCAAGAAGCAATATGGAAGCACGATGAAGCAAGCAATCTAGTCAGTCTTCTAAACTAGCATAGCCACCATCCAAATTGGCAGAGAATTAATATCTTCCAATGCGCTATCAGGACACAACGCAAGGCGACGCATTTGAACCAACGCAAGACGACTCTATACCCTCATACCCCCGCCGATTGCCCACGACACCTCATCCTGCACAAAATCGCAGCTGTAATGCGTATGCCCAAAGACCCACAGCGAGACCTGGGGACCCCAGCACCTCCGAACGGACGTCTGTCGCACACGCAGAGTTGACCTCTCCCCCTTGATGCTTCGGGTCGCTGGTCCCCCGCACAAGATGACGATCCGCCGCTGCAGCTCTGATCTCGGTGCACGTGTCATCAAGCCACTGGGCCTCTGCAGAGGCATTGGAGCAAAGTCATTCACACGTCTCTCCATGAAGCATAACGGGGCATATGGGACCAAAGGGTACACCCAAGAATAGTCACGTCGGTGTCCGATGTAAGAATACAAGTTCCCCCAGGGAATGGTCGATAGCCGGTCTCTTGTGCGAATGCCAGTGTCCGAGAATTGCAAACTCCTGCCATACGCACCGTCACTTTCACAATAAAGTAACGAGGCAAGAACCATAATGTTCGTGAGGAAAAACACTTGCGTAATTGTTTTCGCAAATAGTCGTATCACCTAAAAGCGCTAGCGTGGGCGCACCAGGCTGCGATTCTCCCCCCTGGACAGCCGAAAAACAGTTCCAAGTGCAGATCACTCATGACATGGAGAGGCACAAAGCGATCTGTAGCGGAATCTCCCGGAGTGCACCTACCAAAGCTGTCTGATCCCCACCCAAAGCCCGCTGCCGTTCCTATGCAGTCTAATTGCCATTGTACTGCGGATGTGAGCCCATTGTCCCTCTTCGCCTTGCGTGTGCTGACCTTTGAACGTACGCCCGAGCTGAGCCATCAAGGGAACGGTCGCACCATTCCTCGTCAATCCATCTGCCTCAAAAGGTCGAGATCAGCTGGGTTGCGAGACCCTGCATGTGATGGAGAAGGGGTGGAAAGCGCACATCCTGCCCAGGAAGGCGCACGATATCGGCAAATGCCTTAATGGGGAGCCAGGCACCAGGTAAAACCACTGTCGCATCCCCTTGACTTTGGACCGTGGAAATTGGGCCGGGTGGCGAATTCGACCTTTTGCGTGGAAACGGACAACCAAAATCTGTCTAAAAGCATCCCGGACGTGGACGGAACCAACACTTGTGAGCCATGAGTTATGCGCTCATATCAACAAGGCGCAGGTATAGGCCAGGAGCACATTGCCCACTACACACCAAGGCAGCCCACCCCCGGAAAGCCATGCACATCCACGTGCAAGTCAGAACTTGGCAGCTGAAGAAACCTCAAAACGGGGGGCCAAAAAGGGCAATGTGCACTGAATCTGCTCCAAAATCCGGTTGTATCTGTAATTTATTTAATATCGGTATTCATTACCAGCTTTGAGGCACTCTTGCGTGGCTTGGAGTCTTCCTCACAGGGTCGAGGCGGCATCAGCATCATTGGCGGAACTGCCTACTGAGGCACGAGCTGGGGTGGCTATTAGAAAGACATGAAGGGTTGTGTCAGATTCCCCGGTACCCTAGAATCAAATTTGTTTGTGATGTACAAGTACTTTGCTGGAAGTAGAGTGATTGGAACTATAGCATACGCTGCTTGTTGAACGAATCCGAGTCCTTGCCTGAATTCGTTTGAAGAAGTACGTCGACGTCAAGAGTGGCTGAATTCCAAGCTGGGATGCTTGTATGGGTCCTGGTGGCGAGGTTTGGGACCGTACAAATAAGGCTCATGTGTGGAGGTCATATCGTGTACGCTCGACAGGCTGGGTGCTTACCTGAGAACGTCGTCTCCGGCAACTCACGTCGCCCGCATCGGAATGAAGGGATAGGCTGACGCGCCTGTTGCATACGTGGTCTCCATAACATCAAGGGATCATGGGGGTGGACATATAGACAACAACGCTGCTGCGTGGCTGCGAAGGCGAGAGTGACCATGGTACGCCATTCCCGTCTGCTCAGACGCCGAAAGACACGTGACTGGCTTGATACCAGCTCTTCCTGCTATCTGTACGGTGGTCGTCGTCGCTGTCTATGCTGCCCTCTTTTCTGAAGAAGCAGCGCAAGCAGCGAGACAGACATTCGCCGCCTGGGTCGCCTGGCTCCTTCTTTTCGCCCAGCCTCGAACGGTCTCCGGACGTCAGCAGTGCGCCTCCGCTGCCACCGTTTCCCACCTTTGCCAGCTCGGCCACGGCGCCCTCGTCCTTTCCGTACAACACTCACTTGCCCTGGCCCCCCCCACAGACACAGGCGCAGACGCAGCCGCCGCCCCGCCCGCCTGCATTGCAGCTGACGACCGCCGCGTCCGCCGCCACGACCACCCCCGCTGGGGCTGGGCTGGGCTCGCCCGAGATCCAGCTCGACCTTGGCTTCACGTCCGAGAGCCTCTTCGAGGGCTTTACGGGCTTTTTTGACCGCAGCGGCACCGCCGCCCCCAGCGTCCGCACGGGCTCGCCTGCGCCCGCCCCGCCGGCACCTGGCATGCCCCGCGTACGTGTCTGCCCGCCGTGACCACACGCCCGCTGGTGCTGACGCGCCTGCCTGAACAGCCCGCCGAGCCGCCCAACATGAGCAAGCCCACCCCGCCGACGCCCACCCTGACGCCCTCCACGGCCACGGCGACCGCCATGCCGGTGTCCCCGTCCCGCCCCCGTCCTGCCTCTGGTGTCGGCACCGGCGCCGGCACAGGCACAGGCACCAGCAGCACCCGCTCCGTCTCCCGTGCCGACTCTGGCGCAGGCTCCCGGGCGGCCTCGCGCTCGCGGTCCGACGCACTCGCCCCGCTCAGGATCCCCGCGCCCTCCACCGTGTCCAAGACCCTTCCCACGCTGGTCGCAAAGGGCACCGCGGGCCTCTCCCTGCTCCCGCTCTCCCTCCCCTTGCAGGCACCCTCCCCCACGTCCCCGCACGCCCCCTCCCCCTCCCCCTCCTCCGCAGACGGCGTCTCGCAGTACTCGTACTCCTCCGGCTCCGACGACCCCAATGCCGTGTACACAGACTCGGACTCGGACGCGTATTCCGCCTCGGACTCGGCGTGGTCGTACGCGTCGGCGCCGGACCTCGACTGGGGGCTCTCCCCCGGCGTCTCCTTTGCGTCTGCGCGGCGGGCGCCCCCGGGCGCGGGGAGTGCACACCCCGAGGGGCGGCAGCGGCGGCGGCGCACGAGCACGGGGAGTGTGGAGCCCGTCTCGGCGTGGCGCCCGCGGAACAGCCACAGGCTGACCAGGCAGGACAGTGCCACGCTGCCGTTTGATCCCGTGCGGGAGGCGTTTTTTGCCAGTCTGGACGCCCCCGCCACCGCGGGTGGCAAGCGGAGCAGACGCAATTCGGAAAAGCGCGTGTCGCGGCGTGCCTCGGAGCATAAACAGTCACGGCGCGGGTCGCGCCACTCCCGCAAGAGTCGTCCCGCCAGTGCCGGAGCAGGCGCCAGTTTGGCAGCCAACAGCGGTGGTGCGTGTGTCCCCATGGTGTTTGGCGAACGCTCATCGTGATGCTTTCTTTGTGACCATCCGTACCGATGCGCATCAGGTTCCGTCCCGGCCAGCGCCACAGGCGCCGCCCCGAGTGGGAGCATGGCGGGGCTCAGCCCAAAGGCGGGTACGTGATTGTCACATGTCTTGCTGGTCGTCTTTTGTTGATCACGCGGTCTAGGTGTGCATGGAAGTGGAAGCGCGAGCGTGGGGACGGGCATGGCGTTGACGCCGGTGGAGCCGATGCCTGAGGATGCGGCGGCGGTGGTGCGTGCCAGCGGCGGGGGCGCGGGCGGGGCGCAGCGGAGGCGAAGTACGAAGCGGCGGTCGCCGGGGGGGCGGCGGGCGGCGGTGGGGAAGACGCCGCCGGTGTCTGGAGGAGGTGGTGCTGCAAGCGTTGGGTCTAGTCCGGGTGCGGGTGCGGCTGGTGCAGCTGTGGTCGGCGTTCAGCAATATTCGCCCCAAAAAGCATCGCACACTCACTCTGCACCCGATGCCAATGCCGATGCCGATGCGGACACCGACGCGGATGCGGACGCGTACGCCAACGCGGAGCTGACGTTTGAAGACGCGCTGACGGGCACCAATGGGTACACGGGAATGGACGGCGCAGAGTACGACAGAATGGGCCTGGGCATGGGCACGTTTGGGGGGGATATGGGGCCGGAGCTGGATGCGGTGAGCAAGGCGCTCTTCTCTGGCGGCGCGGGTCTCGATGGGATCATGGGCCGCTTGCGGCAGGGGCAGGGGTGGGATGGGGCGCAGGCGGCGGGGGCGGGGGGAGCGTCGGGAGCGGGTCCCTCCGGTCCGAGTGCGCATGGGTCTGCAGCGGCGGCCGCGGCGCATGCCTCGCCCGTGCCCCCGCACACGGCGCCGCTTCCCCATGGTACGCCGTCACAGGTTGGACGTGCGCCCCCGCGCTTGCCGCCGGTGCAGGGGGTGCAGGAGCTGCTGGGACGGAGCCGCTCTGCGCAGGCTACGGTGGGCACGCGGGAGGAGGGGTTAAGGGCCGGGAGGAATGGTCTTGTCAACGGCACTGGCAGTCATGGCACTGGAATTCAGGGTAAAGGTGTGAACGGACACGCGCACGCGCACGCTGGAGTGAGTGGTGCCGAGTCGGGCTTGGGGCTGAGCGGGATGGGGGGGCGTGGCGTAGCGTTGGGACGCGGTGCCAGCGCCAGTGCTGTTGTGAGCAGCGGCAACACCAGCAGCAACACCACCCACAAGCAAGCGAGTGCGGATGGCGGTGGGAGTGCCGCGAGCAGTGTACGTCCTCTGCCTCCAAGTCCCGCTAAAGACGTGAGTCTCCCCCTTTTCCTTCGTGTTCTTTTTTTTTTTCCGTTTGCATATTCATTCTGATCACATTCTTAAATCTCATGTCTCATCTTTTTTTACGTCTCCCCTTGTGGTTGCCACTGACACCTGAAATTTTAGCCGCAACATCTTGACGACACACATTCCTCGCCTCCACGGCAACGGACAGCGGCGCCACTCCGCCCCTTGCCGGCCAGTCCCAATGCGGGCATGTCCGTCGACGGCGGGGACACAAACAGCAGCAGACCACGGTCACCTTTCCCTACTCGTCCCGCCCCCGCCGCTCAGAACGCGCAGCCGTCTGCACAGTATCCTGCTGTCCAGTCGTCGCCGCCGCCGCCGCCACCTGTGTCACACCTACTTTCATCCTCATCACAACCCGCCAAGCCGCCGCCGCCCCCTGCCTTGTCGCACCACTCCCAAGGACAGTCCGCCGTCACTGCCGCTGCCGTACCCACCCAGCCGACCCCTTTCAATCCACAACGCCGCTCCTTCAGCGCGCCCGAGGTATCCTCCACGCCCCCCACTGATCCGCTCCCAGACTCCTCTGCAACTGTCACCTCCCTGGCGTCCGTGCCCATCCCCGCCGCAGGTATGGGCACGGGCATGGGCATGGGCAGTGCCAGCCCCGTCGGGGGCAAGTTTATGCACCCGCCGCGCCCCGTTGAGACGTTTAGTGTGTGGAAAAACAAGAGCGCGGGCGATGTCTCGCAGCAGACCCAGGCCCAGGCCCAGACTCCCTCGTTGCCAACGTCGACGTCGACGCGTACTCAGACCCCGACGCCTAGAGCGGGGGACATCGCGATGCAGAGCAACCACGTACCTCAGATGCCCACGTCGCCGCCGGGCTCTGGATACTCCACCACGTCGAATTATTCCATATCGTCTTTCCCCATCGTTGCTGCGACCGCAGACGGCACAGGCACGCGTGGTCCGGGCATGCGGAGAATGTCCGCCAATCAGGCCTCTGAAAGCCGCGGCGCGTCGCCTGCGCCGTCCTATCAGTTATCGGAGACCTCGAGCACGGCGTCCACGACGTCGCTTGTGCGTTTGGAACGACTCCCTATAGGGAACGGCAACGTCAGCAAAACCCCCGCCACGGCCGTCGAGCGCCTGCAGCAACGCGCCCGCGCCGACAGGGAGCCCTACCGCATCAACACCGCGCCGCTCAACAACAGCAATGGCTCCTCTGATCAGCCGCGCCCGTACCCTACGCTGCTCCACCGCGAGCTGTCCACCAAATCCGCCGCCTTCCCCGAGACGCCACACGAGTTCTCACCGCTCATCAGCCCCGTGTCGGCGCACACGAACCTGTCGTCGTCACCCGCGAGCTTGCTCTTGCCATCCCGCCGCATAATGCCCAAGGCCCCCATGATCGATCCGGCGCCGCCGCCAAAACGCCGCTCGCGCCCGCCGTTGCCGATTGGTCCGCGGAAGCCGTCTGTACGCGTGGCTGGAGCGCCGCCTGCGGGGGCCAGTCTAGGTGGCGTGGCTGCGGGACTGGTGCATGGCCTCTCGTCGTCGTCATCGTCTTCGGTGTCACTTGTTACGACAAACACGAGCGTGAGCGGTGCCGCCGCCGCCACTGTTGCAGCCTCTGTGCCGGTTGCACCTGCTGCGACGGGCGTGACCAGAGGGTCGTCCGTGCGGAATAATAGTAATGGCAGTAGCAGCGCGGGGACCAAGCCGACGGCGTACGCACCATCGTCGCCCAAATTCCAGACGCGGCCGGTGCGCTGGCGAGGGCTGACGATGGACGCTGCGAAATGGACATTGACGTCGGGACAGCTGCAGGACATTGTTGGACGTGCGATTCGGCAGTCGGCGGAGGCATCGTCGATCCGGTTGCTTACGCTTGATGTTTTCGACAGGGAGATTCCAGAGGAGATCCGACGACTTGAAATGGTTCGGGATGAGATCAAGTCCAAGTATCGCGGGACGGTGCGGCGGCGGCGGATGCTGTTCCGTTCAGTGACGCTGTTCGCGGAAGGGAACGACTCGCAGACGCGGGCACGGTTGGCGCAGGAGCTCGTCGAAGTGTCGATTACATGCGACACGCTGACCGATGAGCTTTTCCGCGTGATGGACGAGCTGCAGCAGCTCAACCGGCTACGCGACGTGCACTCGGCGAGCGCGCTCGCGATGGCGCTGCGCAAGCTCAATTCGAGCTTCCTCAAGCAGTCCGCGGATGCGCAGGAGGTGGCGCGGCACGTCTCGCAGCTCGAGGCAGAGCGCGAGGAGGCGTGGGCGACTGCTGAGCGCGTCGAGCACGACCTTCTCGATCTGCAGGCCAAGATGGACGCGCTCACTAGCGGCAGTCATGGCCTCTCGACGCCGAGCTCTACAAGCAACCGCTCTAGCCGCGTGTCCGCCGCACGCAAGACGAGCATTCGCGCATCCAAGGCGAGCCTGCGCCTCTCGCGCGGGGCGCACAGCTCGCACTCGTCCACAAGTTCGCAACGTCTGTCTGCCTTTGCACCGCCCGTCCCGCCCGTCCCCCGCCTCCCGTATCCCTCCCCGCACATCCAGGCGCTCCCGCTCACGCTCTCCCTCAACACAGACATTCCAGCCTCCTCCGTCGTCGGCTCCCCATACTCGCGCGGCCTCTCCTCTGCCATGGTGACGGGCGGCTCGCCGACGCCAGAGGCACTCGCACTCTTGGAAGCGCAGAACGAGCTCTGCGACATGCTCGGGATATCACGTGCGGACCTCCGACGCACGCGTTCCGGGCGGAGCTTCGGATATAACAACGGCCACCAGCGGCCCGCGTCGGAGCTGTCCCCGATCTCGATGCCGGGGTCTCCGTTCCCTCTGCGGGAGGCGAGCCCGCTGGTGCGCGCCATGACGGATATGCTGGCGACGCCAGGCCCGGTGGGAGGGCGGAAGCGTAATGCGTCATTCTCTGCGATTCCACGACCGGCGGACTCGATATATATGGATATCCCGGAAGTTTGAACTCGAGAGTGAGCTTGTCTTCCTTTGATCTGCGTTTCCTTCCCGGCTAACAAGCGTTGCAGTCACCCTTGTTACCCCCAACTTAAACCCACTGTCTTTCACTTGGTATATCCACCCCGTCCTCAATTATTACCATCTTATCACATTTGTTTTTCACTGTGTTATCACCACCTTGTCTTATTTTTGCTGTCACACATTGATTTATTTGCTCGTCTCTACTGCACCTCCAATATGGTGGCTGCTTGCTTGTGCTGCTGTTTCAGTCTCTTTCTTCTGTTACTTCAGCTTGTGATACCATAATACCCTTGGCATACTGGTCAGAGCTCATTGTGAATAGTCTTGTTCTTGACAAGCCGTGTAGATACATTACATTAAAAGCATGGCGATTATCTATGACGACACATGTCTTCCAGGACAATCCGAGTACGAATACATTAGAATAACAGCAAATATCACGGTTGTCCACGTCCTCTTCTACCACCCCGACCGCGACTGCCCCCCGACTCCTGCGACCCCCCTGAGGGAGCCCGATCGTTCATAGGGGACTCGCCAACCCCAAAAGCGGACGGCGGGGGATCTTGTCGCGTCAAAATCCGAGGCGTCGTATCCGGAGGTCGATTCCCAGGGCCAGCGTGGCCATGACGAGATCGCCCCTTCTCCTTACCGCTGCTCCGCCCGCCTCCCGATTCCTTTGCAGCGCCCTCTCGCTTCTCGGCCGCACCCCGCCCGCGCGAACCGCGCGACCCACTTCCGGACGCACCCGCACCTGCGCCTGAAGTCGCGCTCGGACCTGGCCCTGGTGAAGCCAAGGCAGGAGGAGGGGCTAGCAAGGGGCTCGATGGAGACGCAGGCACTGCCGACATGCCTACGCCTGCTCCACTCAACGCCGCTTTCAAGTGCCGTGATTGCAGACCCAGCATCGGGCGAGTTCTGCGTTGCAGCTGTTCAGCTCCGTCTGCAGGGGCCGCGTCCTTGTTGTTGCTCATAGAGGCCGAGGATGGTGAAGTGCCGGGGCCTTGAACTTGGGTTGGGTTGGTGCGAGCGCGTCCACTACTCCCGCTAGGTTTCGTGGACGGCAGATTCGGTGACGCCAGAGGGGTGGTAGGCTGGAGTATCCAATCGTATTTCAGTACTGCATCACCTGAAATCAACACGAGGAACATACAGCAGCACCGCCGGCCTGAGCCGCCTTTCCTTTCTTGCTCTTCTTTCCAGTCGGTGGTGCCGTGTCTGCAGCCTCCTGCTTTTGTGCAGCGGCGGCGGCTTTTCGTGAGTGGCTTTTCCCAGTTTCTGCTGCAGCCAGCTTCTTCTCCTGTGCAGATTGCTTCTGTTCACGCAGCGCGGCGAGTAGGGGCGTGACCTTTGGTTCCTCAGGCGGTATTGTCGACGCCACTAGAAGTAAATACCATGTAAAGGCCCATGGTATAGAAAGGTTGATTGACACCTACACAAGGCGTCTACATCGACCTCGACTGGCTTGGCTGGTGGGTCTTGCAGGGAAGCCACAAATGATAGGTAGTCCTCATCTGTCGGGTTTATTAAATGCGAATGCATGGGATGGGTACAGTGTGATATACCTTGCTGTATGGTAGCGTGTCTAGAATCAACTTTCTTCTTTTCCGGAGGCGCCTTTTGGTTTGGTGCAAATTCTACTACAGCTTGCGACTCGAC
This sequence comes from Cantharellus purpuraceus, assembly GCA_025174535.1. Classification (NCBI taxonomy): domain Eukaryota; kingdom Fungi; phylum Basidiomycota; class Agaricomycetes; order Cantharellales; family Hydnaceae; genus Cantharellus; species Cantharellus purpuraceus. The sequence goes on from JALBUN010000011.1 coordinate 52,407, forward strand.
GCCTAAAGCCAAGTCATTGGTTCGTAACCGTAGGATAAGAAATTGATATACAAACCTTGCTTGTCCCGAAAAATATGGCCGTCATAGTCTCGGCTGAACGCCGCTAGATCCTCCTCATGCTTGAACAAGACATAAGCGCGTGAGGGTATGTTCTCTTTGTTAATTCTGCGCCACAATTAGAAAAAAAAAGCAAGTGAAACACGACGATACACAACAACTTTTTCCTGAGCTTCCCCTGGTAGAATGCTTTCCAAGATGCTGTCTCATCGGTTACCCACGGCTGCACACTTTGCCAAAAGACTGCTTCTGGCAGATTCGGGGGGAGCCTTCGTACGACCGTCTTGAGGCGTATGAGCGCTGTTGGCGGCAACCTTATGGTCTCTTTTGTCGGTGACTTTGCCTTGCCACGGTTGGCAAGCGGCGGGCTTTTGGTAGTCATCAACGCGGTGAGCCACAACACTAAGCGAGCGGAGTCTGGGATTGCGGTGTTTCTGAGTTTCAAGTTTTATCTCCGTTCTCCCGACAATGCTCAGGCTTCTTCATTTCTGCCAGGAAGACCGACACTACACTAGAACCTGGTCTATCGGAGATCCCTATCAAAAAAAAATAGTTGTTTTATGTCTCGAGTGCGTTGGACTCGGTATCCGTTTCAGCTATTAGCATTCGGTACACTCATCTGATCCCGCTGGGACATTGACGCACGACTGCACATCATAGGGCTCTACTATCAGTTGGTAGCATGCTCCAGAAATATCGCTGATCTAGACGTGTTCGATAAACCCTAGCTGCGCGTCATGTGTCTCTGTGCGCAAGGTGCTCACTCAGCTTTGTTGCTGCGACTGCCACTCTTCAGACAAAACTACATCTGCTAGAGGCAATTTTATCACTGTCAACAAGCCTATCATACAATAACTTCCGATTAAAATCCCATACTCGTTATACTAGTCGTATGAAGCTCCTCGGAGATCTCCAGTGTCAGCTTCTTTCGTTCAAGTCATATATCTGAACCGCGGATCCGAGTCTGGAAGCTCCTTCATAACCCCTAGATCGCCAAGCGCTTGCTTCTCCTGCTCGTTCATTGCTGCTAGAGCCGCGTCTTTCTCACGGTTCAGAGCAGCAAGCCTCGTGCGCAGAATGAACGCCACCACAAAGGATAAGAACAGGCATCTACAAGAGAAGCTGGTGTCAGCACGAAGTAGATCCAGCAGAAAACGCTCGAACCCGGCCGCAATGCCATGTGCACGACGGAATAGGTCCTCGGGGTCGAAGTATATCTGAGGTGCGGCACTTGCGAAAGTTCAATCAACCGATGAGAAAACAACATCAGCAGAGCATAGAGCATATATGCCTCACATGGACACGCAATTCGAGACGGATACAATGAAGGCGGTACCGACGCCCCTCTTGCTTGTAGGGGACATTGTATTCGCTGCCCAGCTCCTAATCCGAGTCAACACCCGGGTCAGTCACAGGTGAGTAGACGAAAGATTGATCACCCACATCACCAGCGGAAAGAGAGAGAAATTTCCTCCAATGACAAGGAACAGTGCAAAGTACGATGCACCGACGCTACTCTGTGAACATGCTGCCAGGATAATATACCCGATGCAGGACACGGCAGTGGAGAACATAATGTGCCACCCTCTGTCGTGTGTGCGGTCGCTATGAAAGGCTTGGCCGACAGTAAAGAAGTACCCGAATGCGTAGGGTGCAACTGTGAGGCCTTGGGCATTGAGAGCTGTGAATCCAAGTCCTTTGATGAGCTGCATAGTGAAAACCTATATCATTCGAGGTTCAAGTGAGACGGCGCAGCTTAGTTACCGTGGGCAAGAAATACGTCGACGTGGCCGTCCCGATATTCTGTGCAAATAATAAGTGGACTGCTCGAAGAACATGTCAGATAAACATACAACTGGAAGAGGTATATTGTTAACAAATACTATAACAAGAGCACTATAGAAACTCACATCCGACATATATCAACATCAGCATCCAACAATGAATATCCATCATGACGGCTTTGAACCCCTGCCATCCATTCATTCCTCCATGCGACGTGGGCTTGTGATCGCGGTCCAAACGCGCTTGCGCTATCGCTTTTTCGCGTGGAGTGAGGAAGGTAGATGTAAATGGGAACGAGGGAAGAAAAAGCAGCAACATGAAAGCCACCAGAATAGTTGGGATGGCTTCGATCTAGAGTGGCCGGTAAGAAACAAGCACGAGAGAGCGGTGACCAGTGTCATACCAAGAACAAGAACTGCCATCTGACGTTTAAAGGTCAGTTATGTTAAAGAATGGTGTGTGAGTTGACTGACCCTTCAAGTAGTGATGTCTTGGCACGAACTAGCCCGAATGCAAGGAGACCCTATGTAACCGGTAAGCGTACGCCATCACGAGATGCAAAGACACAGGCACTTACTCCAATGGCACCAGGAAGAGTGCCTAGTGACAGTCATAAGGAATGAGAATGATATGTTTGAATAATCCTCCCCCTACCTGTCATCCCTAGACTGTCCCAGAACTTTTGAGTCAACAGCAGAAGTAGTAGCAGCACAGGCTTGCTGACCTGATGCGGAAAGCCATTTCTCTCCTACATGTAATGGTTACATTCGAGGGTTGCTAGAAGAGCACATAAGCTCACCTCTTGTACCAAAACGACAGGTAGTATATAATTCCTGCATAATAGCCGGCCTGTCACGATCATAATAGATATAGACCCTATCCGTATCCCACGTTCCAGAATTGAACTTACTTCACCAATTCCCAGAAGTACCCTAGGTTAAATCAGATTCTAGATATATTGTATAGAGACGGATGACAGGGATCACCTCAGCACGAGAAGACCGCCGTAGCCCTTAGCGTATACGATCGACAGCGAAGACAAACCCCAGAATGTCAAGGACATGAAGAAGCTACGGATCTGAGTATCAGATCAAAGTAACAAGTGATGACGTAGATGCATACAATCGGTTTGCGCCAATGTGACGTTGCAACACTGCCAAAGTGCATATTGAATGGCAAAAAGTATAACAGTAACACGAGTGCCTACCGTTAGCAGGAATCTCAAGGAGGCAATATCCTACGTAGAAGATGCTCAGCGCGAGCGTCCACTGATTGTTATTGTGTATGCCCTGTAAGATTGGAACGTTTACGCGTAGTCTTGTCCGTAATGTTGACTGACTCACAAAGTTTGCATTGAATTGTGGAATAACGTGTGCGTTCCCTCTGTGATAAAAGTCAGGATTGACAGACAATTGATGTAAACAGATAGTACATGTTTGTGCGATCTGAAGTGGACTTTAGTTCACTGAAACGCATCCAAGACCCACTGGAATGGCTGCTCACCGAATTGGTTGACTTTTGAGACGGCAATCAGTAGGAAAGTAGATGCGACTCATGAAACAGCAGCCACGCACAGACGTAACTGTAGCCAATGATAAGCACAAGATACTTTGAGCATGTAATGAAGAAGCTCACCTTCCAATAACGAGAGGTAATATCCTTCTGTCAATCTTGCCTTTCACTGCACGCTGTAATATATGACCTTAGCAGTTGTGATGATAGAACTTGACCGACAAGGGAGCACTAACCTCCTCTTCATCAGTGTACTTGACGCGCTGAGCATCACTTTTGACAGCCTCAGCGACTGTTGCATCCAAAGACGCAAAGAAATTACGTCTCGCTCGAGCTTTACCAAGCTGGCCCTGTGCTGTGGTGCCATCGTCGTGTGACGATTGGACATCGGAGCTGGCGATCTCTGCGTCCTTATACACGACGTCGTCCATTGCACGGCTTGAATAGGAGAGAAAGAAGCAGCAGCTCTGCGCCTGTGGGTCACATGGATCGTATCCATAATTTCAACTTTTGAAGTGTTCGCGGGCGCCATCAGAAATAGAACACGTCATGTCTAATTATATGCATAGTATGAACAAACCTATATCAGGCAGAGTCACGCGGAAGATGACCGGCCCAGCGAGATATGTAAGTGCTCGTGATGGTCTGAGATGTAGCTGAATGTTAGAACATGTATTCTGTTATGCAGCAGAGTATGCAAAGCACGGCCTTACAGTGGGTGCAAATGCTAGTTTTACCTTGGTCCTAGTTACCTGAAGATGATCTATATATGCCTGATATTTTAAACGATTATATATTATTTGAAAACATATACCTAAAAATTATATACTATAGAACGTTGTAGTCTCGCTCGACACGCAAGCCTCTTCACTTACAACCGCAGACCACGATCCTGGAGTACGTACACACCAAAGGAACCCATTCGCACCTTCCAAATTGGGAAACATACTTCATATAAGATACCGGTATAACGGATGCCTCTGGCAGAGCAGCAAGTAGCAGCGACCACAATGAAGTCATATCAAGAAAGTGCACAGCTTCTCTTATGAGATTCGAGAGCCTCGGCATGACCAGCAAGAAATCTAATTAAAACATGCACCAGGTATACCAAAACAGTGGGGAGGAATGTGCTCTAGTCGTATCACAGCACCAGCGCTACCACAACACCGATAATAGTGAGAACCACCATGCTACTACGCGTGGCAATAGCGGCGTTGGCGCTTTGCGTGGACTTTGGAGCGGAGGACGAGGATGAGGCAGATTTGGCTGTGGCAGGAAGAGTAGTGGTCGAGATCTTCGCTGCGGTGACGACAGCCGACGAACCAGACGCTGCACCAGCCGATGCAGCGGTAGGTGTTGCAGTCGCGGCAGCCGCGCTCGTGACACCGGTGATTTGCGCCTGGACAGCTGGGCTAAATTGCCCAGTCATGCCAGCGAGGCTGCATGATAAGGATCACTTTAGACTCTGGAGCAACCTGCCTGGGGACAAAAATGACACTACGCACGTGAACTTGGCCGAAAAGGCTTCAAAATTGAACTGAGGGTTGTTGGGATCCTTGAAGGCAAGCGAAGTGAACCGGATGAAGCTGGAAGCATACGTTAAGCTACGCAGTAAGCAATTAGGATTACACGAACTAGGCGCCCGAGTCAGGACCAATAGAAGCGTTTACGGTGAAAACCTGGAAATATCCGGATTAATTGTCAGAACCAAAGGAGTTTGAAATGTCATTCCAACCTGAGAGTTTTGCTTGCTAACGTCGACAGAGGCCGCAATCTGCTGAAGCTCGGTCTATGCGGGAAAGTATTGGCATTGACACGAGAAATGGAATGACCGGAACTGACTTGCTGCTGCGCGTTCCCGGCGTACACACCAAGCTCACAAGGACCGATCTGAGCGAGGGTTGGAGCAGTCCCATTGTCCATCCAATTGACAGTGAGCGTCTGACCACCCTGCGCGGTGGTAGAGGCAATTGGATTTGTTATCTGGCTCACTGTTAGGAGATCCGTTTATGAGAGGCAACTATGATTCTTACCAAAAGGACTGCAAGGGCCTGGTGAACCCAGACAGCGAGGAGGATAGATGCAAAGGCGGTCTGCATTTTTGTATTTTTATAAACTTCAGGTAACTGTTGCGGGATGGGTGTGTTTGAAAGAGTGTAGAATTGTAAGGAATGTGGGTGCAAGGAGCGTGTAACCCGCAAAGAGGGAGAGGATAGATGTGGTACTGGCAGATGATATACGACAGCAAAGATTATCTTGCTGACTAAGACCAATTTGATACAACAATCCGCCTAGCATCGGAGTCCGTGGATATGCTCACGTGAGTGCGCATATCACAATGCATAAGTCATTAATACCTGAGAATATGTTTACATCATGACATAGAAACAACAGCAAAAAAGCGAGAAGACGCGAAAGCAGAGAGACAAGTATTAGTTTGTATAGACTCAAGTTCTTGCCCTTCCGAATGACCTCCGGCGTAAAGCAGGAGCGGTATCACAGGTGTGGCTGTGGCCGCCCATGGTGGCTAGAAGGTGTTAGATCTCGGTCTAGACCGGGGTAAGGTATTAGTGGTATCATTATTTTCGCCACCCCATCTAGACTTGAAGGCGCGCAGGAACGCGATGACAGAAGGTATCACGACCGTGATCGCCAAAACCTGATATTGACGTGAGAGACTTCTCTCGAGAATGAAACGGTACATACCTGGCCAAAGGTCCAAGTAGATGGTTCTAGGGTTTGAGAATTAGTATAGAACTCTGAGTTGCCGCAGAGTGTGTGCCCCACCATTAGCATTACTCCTCTTGATGATAAGCTCAGTCGTGGTAATGAAGTACCCAAAGATGAAAATTTGGGATAATAAAATGCCAAAGAAGAAGGCTGCAAATGTGCGTCAGCGGCGGACTCAGAGAGGGATAGGGAGAGTATGCAGTCAGAATTGCTTACAGCCAAGGTTGGCGAGCGACCCGGCCCAACGATTAAACCTATGACGCCTCCCAGTGTGATGATGGCGCTGCCTCTCCCCGAGCTTGTGTGTATGAGACCTGTGATGGCCTGTTCTTTCTCCCTCGCCAGCGAGTTCGTGTCGAAGACCCAGCTCTGGGTCAGGCGCAGCGGCTTTACTAGTATGGTGAGAGTCCCATCCCACCCAAATCCATATGTCACCGGTTGATACTGCGGTGAATACCGCCAGTGCAAGTGACGCAAAGATAAGAGCTGCTACCCTCCCTGAGCCAACTGCTGGCAGTTCCACTCCAAACAAAAAGACAAATTTGATAGAAGAGCAGGTCCCACCCGGCAGTTTGCTGTGTAACGTCCACATTATGATTGTCAGAATCATGGAAAAATAACCTGTATAAGGCCATTCATCAATGAAACCCATAAAACAGCCATTATGCACGTGCCTTGAAAAGTTGCAGCCATTTTAATCACTGCGTCCTTGCCTTTAGATCGGGAGTATGAAGCCAGAGCGAGGAATGAACCCAGATTTGCAAACCAAACCAACTGAGAAACTAAGCATAAACAATACAACCCCGAATGAGTGAAGCAGCTTGGTTTGCTAGGATAACAGGGCCTCACCTAAAATACCATCAAGAAAGGTGAGGTTTTGCCTCCCAAATTGAACGATAGCCGCCACTGTCAAACCAAAGCTAAACAATGTAAATATACTCGGACCATCGCAGACAGAAGAAGTACCTCGTAGCCACAAACGTCCATAGCGCATTCTGGGTATCCACATGTGATCGCTTCATCAACAACACTAGAACAATATGATCAGACCGCAATTCCTAGTAAAATTGACAGTGGCCTGTAGCACGCACCCAGGAGGATGTTTTGAATGTAAAATGAAATACGTACACCCCTGCCAGCTATGTCTGCAGCTATAACCAAACCCTCGGTGCAATTCATCTCTTCTACACTTAGGTACTAGATGGGTGTACGAAGAGTATGACCGCAGAATGTTGGCATCGCCCGAAAAGTTGGGAAGGGCACTTGCCAAGTACTTCAGTGCTTCCGGGACGCCGTCACGGTCACGTTGATGGGTGACCACTGGATTTCAAAGTAAAGTTGTAAGATGTGTCAAAATTCAGACAGACGGATCATTATTAATCAATTACATCAAATACAGTCTTCAAAACATGGTCAGCTTTTCGTCCAGTGTGCTTCAAAAACCCGACGAATTCTAATTCGTGTATAGCTCGCATGAAGCGCGCCTGGAATTCTCGTTTCCGCTTGTCCGCAACCCGGGAAGCGGTTTGCTTGGCCCCTTGTATAGCCACATTGTCCCTGGTCTTCTTTTTACTAGGTGTGTCGTACAATTCCATGCTAGCCTCATCCCCATTGGCCTCTGGATCTTCTAGTGCCATGGAGAATGATTCGTACCAATCATAAACGTTGATCATTCTTCCACTTTCAACGTAGCGTCGAAATAAGATGGAAATATCCGGCCGAGAAGCAAATTTCATGCGGCTTTCTTTGGACCCCTCCCAACCTAGATATTCGTGCGGTTCCAGGAGGGAGGTTACGATGGAGATGTGAGGATTAGGGTTGAGTGGCTGAAACAGGTGTTCATATCATTCAGAATAAGAAACAAGAAAAGTAGTGTGTATCGTACCGAACTCGGGATACTAAGTTCACCGGTCCACCAGACGTCTAAATAAGCAATATCATCAACCGGTATGAGCGTTTCGCTGTCCAGAAACTTTCCGTCAGTATCCCAGCGGTGATAATAACTGAGGCAAGGGTTCCGCACTTGAAGTATCTAGCTAAGAATTCTAAGAAGCGAGCAAGGCTCTCCTCATTGGCCTCGTTTTTTGCTACTACCAATTCCTGCTTGAGTTTGCTTTCCATGATTCTGGCACTGCTGGGTAAATTATGCACAAAATGAAACAAGTCTTCCAGAAGCGCCTGTGTCTCAATGGGCTTCAACTGCCTGCTTCAGTCAGGTAAAACGTATGCTAGAGACGATGAAGCAGTAAATACCGGATCAGATTGCAAGTGCTTTGAGCTCCTAAGTTTCCTAGAGTTCCCCGCAACGCCTCTAACCCAATGGCCTCAAAAGATGTGAGGGATGTGTCAATCACTTTGAGCCCACGCTCCCGAGCGTAAGCTATGATAGTCTCCAGGATGTGTAGACCGACTTTGATGCGAATGAGGCGCTTCTGGAAGGTGCGCCTGGCTTCCGTCATCATATCAACGACGTCTCGCGGCATGAGCTTTGACCATTCCAATTGATCCATAGCTGAGCCAATGGCTATACGTGTTGAAACGCTGTGCTGACGGAGCAGTTGAAAAAACGGCTTCCATGCTCCTGAGGGCCCATCGAGAACACGCTTGAGTATGGAGTCATATTCAGCGTCGCCAATGAAGGCCAAGGGATTGTAGTAATGTTGCATGTGAAGAAGCTAAGTAGAAAGAACTTGTGAGCGGAGCGACCGACAGAATCTTTATGGCGTACTTGAAGCATTGAGAGTAGTCCATCTAGTGTAGAGTTGTGTCTCTTAAATTCCTTGAAGATCATCTCGAAACCTGCAGGTCCTATCATGACACTAGGGACAAATGTCAGGCTAAAGAAAGTCTAAATGTGGATAGAATTAGGATATCTCGAGGAAAGTGTGGGTAATTCATAAACATGCCTCTCTGATCATCTTTCCCAATATTGTGACATCCTGAGGCAAGCTGTGCCTCTCCAACCGAAGACAAGCAAGTGTTGAACGTGGAAGTATAGAATGCAAATGATTAGGGTCTGAACTCCCCAACAAAAATGATATAGGAACGTGTGGGATATGACAACTGATTGATCTCAGCTACTTGTCAAATAAAAAGGCCTGAATTCTTACCTGCATGTTTCAAAAAGGTCCTGCAGAACATTTGGATCAACGAGATGAAGATCTTGAACTAAGACCACAAGCGCAGGAGTACTATCTCCTGGACGAAGCTATTTAGTCTTAATATTTTTCATCGCCAACAAGTCCTCTCAAGTTACCGTAATGCCCTTGGACTGCTTGGTACCATGCTCTAAGGATATACATGTCGTAATTGGCTAGTGAAGATGATGATTTTATCTTCTCCACAACTGGAAAGAATGACATTCAGGTTGTTATTAACGGAACAACGTGCACGAACCTTTAGTGCCCAGAGGTTGTGTAATGAACCCTGAGATGAGTGCCTTCATCATGCTTGTGATGCTTTGGCAATCGGTTTCAGATATTCTTGAGACTAAAGCAATGGGAACTGTCTCTTCCCCCAACTCGTGTTGAGACGCGGTGTTTCCCTCCTCCCCCAAAGTCTCCAAGACTCGTGCGAAGCACTCATGAATATATGACCTGTCAGAACCTACATAAGGGTCAGTCCGATGATATCTAAGACTCAGATTGGTAGTACTTGAAACGAGTTGAGTAACAAGCTCCGATGCTGGAAGGAGAATGTCTTCCGAAGAGTCTGCATAGGCGTGCTGAACTGTATGTAGGATATCATCTACGACGTGTTGTTGCAAGGTATGAACAATTTGCTAGAGTACTTGAATTAGTTCACTTCATCGTGATTAAAGAAAAAGAAGATACCTTGACCCTTCCCAGGCACCTATCCCAAGCTTTCCTGTAGGCTTGAAATCGAAGCAAAGGGCCTTGCTCCAAGTCGAACTCGGACCGGACAAGAGAACCATCCACTAATAGTTCACCCCTATCATCCGAGTCTTTTTTGCGCGATCTCTAATTATCGACACGCTATATGGATTGCGATCGGATGTGCACTTGCCTAGGGAGTCATGTAACAGTAATGTTGTTTCCTGGCAGGAGTCAGAGCTTGGGATATAAAAGGGCGCAAAAATCAACCTGTTTATCCCATTCGACTCTGTGTGTTGTCTGCGGGTCGTCTATATCCATAAGTCTATGACTACAAAAATCTGATGTTTCGTCCACTTGTGACAGTTCCGGAGTCCGACTCCGACGGTTTTCGTATTTATGTCAGCACGGCGGGCTCTCCCTCGTCTGGGTGCTCTTGCGACTCAGTTACGTCGCTCCATGTCTCGTCCTTCCATTCCAGTCACTTTCCAAGTGTCTCCGACACCACCAAACCCTCTCGGAGAAGGAAAGAAGATCAAGACTGCCGGGGTGCTGATCATTGGGTAAGGTGGGACTTGGCGACCTGCACTCACGAGCTGAGCTGGAGAGCACTTAGAGATGAGATTCTCAACGGAAAGACAGCGGATACGAATAGCAATTTTTTTGCCAAATACTGCTTTGAGCATGGAATTGAGTTGTAAGACGAAGTCCAATGTGGACACGGTTGCTGGCGCATCGAAGTATTAAGCACTCACTGTCTCGTTCAGAAAGCGTATAGAGGTTATCGCAGATGATGAAGATGAGATGTTCGTCAAGGCAGCTGTGCTATGTGCATCTCATACCAATTGACCTCGCTAGCGTTGAAGCGTCACAACGGATGGTTCAAAGCTACGACTTTGTCGTTACATCTGGCGGTATTGGTCCCACCCACGATGACATAACTTATGCATCCCTCGCCAAGGCATTCAATCAGCCTCTCAAGTACCATGCGGAGACCTTGGCTCGCATGAAGGAGTTATCAAAACATAGGAAGGACTTAGAAAATCAGTCTGCCGAACAGAAGTTGGCACGCGATCGAATGGCCTTGTTTCCTGCTAACGCTGAGGTTCTTTTTGTTGGGGAAGACATCTGGGTCCCTGTTTGTCGACTGGAAGGCAAACTATGCATCTTCCCGGGCATTCCTAAGCTTTTTCAAAAGATGCTACATGCTCTCACCCCATACCTTACACTTCCTGATTCAAAGCCGTTTCGTCACCTCATTCGTACCAGGTGCGCTTCCTCATTTTCAGGTGTTGCATATCATTAATTGTGTAGCCTTCCGGAGTCTTCGATAGCCCCTTATCTTACTTCCTTGCACATGAGACTCAAGCCGCACAAGATTCGCGTTGGCTCGTACCCACAGGCTCAGCGTGGCGTCACAGTTTCCCTGATTGGAGATAATGATTCTGAAAGGATGATCAGAGAGATAGGAGAAGAGGTGAGCACATTGAACAACCACCTTACTGATCCGGTTCGACCTGAGCTTCCAGGTTGCTCGTGAGCTTCAAGGCACAGTCGTAGGTGATACAGAGTCGAAAGTAGACTAAAACTGTAATACAATGGAGATGTTGACGCGCACGATGTTCTCAGGATACAGGGTCATAGCAGTGCGCCAGTTCCACCTACTCAAAGTTGCAAGCTTGAAGCGGAAACTGGAGTGGTTTTGATCGCAACATAGTACAATACCAATACATGGCGGAGGAAACAACGATCCAGAGGCGGCTTTAAGCCTCCTGCTGCACTCGTCTAATCACTCTCCGATCTCGCTCTCCCACAGTTTTTATGAGCCCCTCCGTCTCCAGTGCTTTGACTGCATCATTAAACTCGGAATTGTTAACTGACACACTGCTTTGGCTGGCGAGCTGCTTGACTGCATCGGTCCAACGAACGCCTTTGTTTCCTCCTATAGTCTCGAGAAGCTTCAGCACCTCTCGCTTCAGATCCGCTTGCAACTTGCGCTGATGCTGCCCCGTGCCAGTAGTGAGCATTTCCATGTCTATCTCCCCAGTGCGAGGATCCGTGGCAGATGTGCGAATGGCCTCGCGCATGAGGCGACAAGACTCCTTCACATCCTTTAGTTCGACGAACATAGAAAGACGCATGCGTGCATGCGCTTCCGAGAGACGGATCATACTTTCAAGCTGGCGAGTTGTCGCGGTAATACGACGCTCAGATGATCCAGGATCCTCTCCCATCTTGCGGAATTCTACGTATGACGAGACAAGCTCCTCAGATGCTTCTTCCGTCAATGCCGGGTGAATTTTGGAACGAGCGTAATAAATATACGCAGAAAGAGTTTCCAGCGGCTGAAGTACCGTTAATATCTAACATTAACTTATTAAGGTTGAGCTCACTAGAAAGTCCTGTGAAGTATTAGCTGGGGCATCTTCGAGGTATAATCCGACGAGATGTTGAGCCAATCTCCTGTCTGCGACTTCGTCTATCTTGTCCAACACCAGATACAGGAGGTCAAATCTCGAAATGAGTGTTGGCGGCAGATCAATGTTGCGAGTAATTGGCCATTTGGGGTTGTACTTCGACCCCACTGGATTCGCTGCCGCTAATATTGATGTTCGAGCATTCAACGTGGTGATGATGCCCGCCTTAGCGATAGAAACCGTTTGTTGCTCCTGTCCAAGGAGGTCAGAAATGAAACATTATGGATTGGCAATAAATTCACCATGACTTCGTGAAGCACACTGCGTGTGGCGTCTGACATTTTGTCAAACTCGTCGATGCAGCATACACCGCCATCGCTCAAGACCAATGCGCCACTAGAGAAGCCAATGTCAAGATATACGTGCTCCAAAGGAATGACCCTCGCACCTCTCGAGCACGAGTTGCTTCGAGTCTGGATCTCGAGTCACGTATGCTGTCAACCCAACAGCGGAGGATCCTTTTCCGGAGGTGTACACGCCTCGAGGAGCCAATTTGTGCACGTACTGTAAACAGTGAGCCAACTTGTCCCTACAATTCTGAGAGGAACTGACCTGAAGGATCTGCGACTTGCTGGTCCCAGGATCGCCGACAAGAAGAACATTAATGTCTCCCCGGTATCTTGGACCTCCTCCACCTCCTCCTTTCGAAATACTCTTATTTGTTCCACCGAATAATTGCAATAATATGCCCTTCTTAACATCCTCCATCTCCCAGATTGATGGCGCCAGTGAGCGTGCCAGCAGTTCATATATGTCAGGTCTCTGGCTGAGTTGACGTAGTTCCGTCTCGAGCCGCGCCCTCTTGCTGATGGTTTCTCCGCCATCCTCGGCCTCACGTAACTCCGCTTGCACCTCACCCTCGTCTTCATCCTCTCCACCTCCGACGCCAATAGCCCCTACGCCTGGTATCCTCGCCTCGTTCATTCGAGTACTTCTATCGAACCCAAGGCGATCTGTACTGCCTCGTTTAATTTGTACGACGTCAAGATACGTCTTGAAAAGGCTCTTTATCGTCCGTTGTCGTGGGTTAACCCGGACGGGTACACTGCGAAAAATCCCTGTCACGGTAAGGCGATCGCCAGGTTTTGATATATCGACCAACTCGTCATATACGCAAAGTGAGACCGTGTGCGGCGTCTGACCATCAGGGACTGCATCAGGCGTCTCTTGAAGACGCACCACCTGTCGGTCGGCAAACTCACATCGGTTGTGAATGAGGTTCATTGTTCCCTCAGACCGACACAAGTCACGGGGACATCGCTCTGGTTCTGCAATGCGGCCGCGATCAATCTCAACTTGCACAGTATGCGAGCAAGTTAGACACCGAAAGAATGCTTGTTGCAACTTTATCAGTGTCACATAATCTCGGGATCAAACACCCACAAACCTGTTTTCATGTCCGGTATGACAGGTGTCGCCCGAATAACAAGACCTTTGATGGTCACAAGTTTGTCAGTGTCTACAAGAACATGTTAATGCAGTAATTGATAGGAGATACGCAAATCTGACCGCTTGGGTTCAGGTCTCTCATATTCCCAGCCTGCTCGCCGAAAGGTCTAACTTTGTACACCCTCGCTATGATCTCATCAATCTCGGCTTGCCCTTGTTCACCACCCATGCCTTCCACACCCGCCTCGTGATCTTCTTCCGCAAGGCCTAGCATGAGATCTTTCAATACTTGGTCCATGGCTGGAATAATTTCTTGAGGATACTTTAGCAGCTGAGAATGAAGCTTGCGGGAGGGAGGGTATGCCAGTAAATTAATGGAGTCAAGGTTTAAATTTGTTTGTCCTGTTTTCCGCATACGTCGTAGAAAGGTCTCGTAAAGCACCTCTTCACCTTCTTCGGGGGTAGCCACGGCGCGTGTAGGGACGCCATGTTCACGATCCCAGGTCGTTCGATACTTCAATTTGAAGCCACGAAGAAAGTCTGTGAAAATCGCCATTGACTCAAGGAGAGATACATTCGTTCCCCAGATAGCGCGATAGTTATCTGGGCCCTCGGATGGTTCTCCTGGAGCAGAAAGTGCTGGAGCAGAAGACTGTGGAAGGGCGAAATTTGTCGCATCCGAGTTAGGAACGTCGGCGTTTGACTTGGGACTTCGGAAGAGGGCAGGTGATTCAACCACAGAAGAATGGATATCACCACGCTTGTTACGTTTTGGTGTAGGTGAACTGGGAAATTCAAGAGGGGATACGTCCATCGGCGAAGACGCGCCTACAAGTGCATAAGACGCGTAAACGTAGCCTATTTAACGCGACGTTGCTCACCATTTGCTGCGCGACTTTGTCTTGAAGGTAGACCCAATGCTCTTCTCGCAACTGCACCGCGAATAGGTGAGCTGGACGCGACATATGCGCGGCCACCTCGCTTCGGTGTACCCGCAACAGACGGTGACGACGGATTGAACAGTGGCACTCGAGCAGGTGCATTTGGTATGGTTTCTACGTTGGGCGCATCATCGTTCATGGGCGCATCGTCAGCTTCAGAGGAGGGATATGGGAGCGGCGAAGACATGGTGGTCAGAAAGGCACGTTCAAAGCCTAATTAGAGATCCATTACAATTGAATCTCCGTTTGTCGTAATGAAAAGCGCCTCACTCCAGCAACGCTGTCTCGCTCGTTTCCTGTCAGTCAGATCCAATTTCATGACTTCCCAGACAGGCTCTCTATCCAAATTTCTAGCTTTGAACAGATCAAGGTATCTTGAGGCGTTACAAACTGGCAAAGCTCATGATTGGACTGTCGTGGTGGGGAATGAGGCAGGAGGCATGTGCTTTCTGTTCGACCACCAGAAGCATCCTAAGACTGGCCTATGGATGTAGACCTTGACTCTGCTGCATGCTCTATAGCATACTCATATCTAGCCTCAACGTTGTACAAGCGGCCCACGGTTTCTCTCCTTCAGACACTCCGTGCCGACCTCCAGCTTCGTGCAGAAAACTTGTATGCGTACGAGGTGGCGCAACTACACCAGACAGATCTTTTCTGCATAGATGATATCCCGATTGAGTCTTTACCACGTCTTATCTCCTCTCCGTTTGCGTTGGTTGATCACAATCGCCTGGTCTCTCGGTTTTCTGCTGGAGGCGCCTTTTCCAGCCCACCCAAAGTGATAGCGATCATTGATCATCACGAAGATGAAGGTTTCCACCAGGATGCGGATCCCAGAATCATCACTGTACCTGTGGGCAGTTGTGTCTCACTAGTGACGCAGTACTTCAGCGAGCCTTGGACCAATGCAAGTGTCTCGCCTCCTGAGGAGCTCGCAACACTACTATTATGTGCAATTTTCATTGATACTGGAGGTTTAAAGGCCGGGGGCAAAGCGGTGCCGTTGGATCACCGCGCGGTCGGCTTTTTATTACCCAAGTCCACGTTGACTTCATCCTCTGAGAACATAATGGATAATTATGACGTGAAAACATTAATCAGGACCCTTGACGAGCGTAAACGATCGGTCAGCCACCTCTCAACTCGGGATCTTCTCCGACGAGATTACAAAGAGTCAACGTTTTATTCACCTGCATTCTCTTCGCACGGTATTATCGTTGGCATTGCCACTGTGCCTCTAAGTCCCAAGGTGTGGCTTCACAATGAAGCGTCCCCGAAGTTCTGGAAGTCCATGGATTCATGGATTGAGGAGCGGGGACTAGATATCCTTGGCGTCCTCTGCACCTACAAGTCGCCAAAAAGTGGACAACACAAGCGGCAGTGTTTGTGGATTGTCAAGTATGGACACGAAAGTCTGAGGGAAATCTTATGGAGGGGGTTGGAGGCATCTGATGAACTGCAGCTCGAACGCGGAAACATGAATAAGGAGACACTATCGGAAGGTATGGACAGACAGCCGGACGGCGACATTATCACTGCGAATGGGTCAGTAGCTCGCATGTGGAAGCAGGGGAATGCGAAGGCAACTCGGAAAGTGGTCGCTCCACTCGTGAGGCAGATCATCGAAGGGTCCTGAATTGATGTTAGCCGAGACGCGTTATCGTTAGGAAGTCTTCATGGTTCACCACTTTCAAGCCAGTACAATTAGAAACAGCGGTCATTGTCAGGTTTTTAGGTAGCTGAACAAAGGGATACAGGTGCCAACATGAGGATAGGGCCACGAATCCTCTGAGCGTCCGACTCTCTTGTTTTTCTAGTCTTTAACGTGACCTATATGAAGACATCATACGACGCAATAATCACGCATAACAAGACGAGGAATGAGAACCCTAGGGTTGAACGTCAAATATTATTCCCGGAAGAGGCTGTGTGATGACGAGATAACAGAAACCTGCACTGCCAAAATTGTCACTAACAAGTGAGACTAGCTAGTGCGCTAAGTATACATATTCCGAACGAGCAGAGAGGTAAATGAGAATTTGATGAATGAGGAAGTACACCCACCCAACCCCCGCCTGAGGGATAAGGGATCGGGTGGTCGGCAAAAGCGACAACAGCAGGATTCGAACCTGCGCCCTCAAAGAGGATCAGATAAGTACCTACACCGATTCGAATCTGACACCTTAACCACTCGGTCATGTTGCCTCGGACAGTGCGGCTGTGAGAGCCCACTATGATCTATTGTCATATTTCTTATATATCATACCATGAGACGCTGGATCTGCAGGGTACATGTGGTTGTATTCATTATATAACACTTTCTGTAAAGAAGAGCACTTACCCCCCAGAGAATTGTTGCATAGATTAGCCGAAATAGCTCAGACAAAAAGTTCATGTACTTCTATTTCAACAACCCACTAGGCTGTTGAAGTGAATCAAAAGAGAAATTTTGTTGCGGAGTGAGGCGACAATGACTAAGCGATCTTATTTGGCGTGCAAATAAGTACAAATGCAGACGGCGGGATTCGTGGGAGGGGCTAGTTCCCTACTCCCACGAATACCAGTTTTTGAGTCAGATCCGACTTCCTAACAACGGCTTTAACATATTTTCCAAATAAAATATCCATGTCCGTAAGCTGAGGCTTAGCCTAATAGGAACTAACGGTCGGTTGGGGACGTTGTGGAGTTGATTATTGAATAATTCACTGAGAAATCACAACATGACAGAATTTTTGAACTTCCCACTCTGATGCACACCCCGCGTCCAATATACTGAACGCAGGACGTTATATACATGATTTTACACCTGAGTTTGATGTAAAGCAAGGAAAAAATGAATGACTGGCCAAAGGGAGATCTGGTCCTTGTGCATCTACTAAGGCATCTGGTTTGTATAACTCGCCCTGGGACGTATGCTAGAATGATTCTGCAGACAATAGGGGTGGCCACATCATGTGCTCATCGAGTGCTGGGAATGTCGTTCATGTAGATATTTATACCGTACCTAGACATAGCTGTCTGATAGCATGCTATACAAGCACTCCCTTACCCCCCTTCGTGAGGCAATGGGAAGATACCAGAAGGCCAGCGGTTGCATTAAGAAGAAAGAAGCATCCAAACCTGGATTAAAAGCACCTCGGTGGCAGTGCACGGGAAGGGACAGAACCCAGAATGGTCCGACGGCCAATCCGACGGGACGTAAGAACTGTAGAAAGCAGCATGGTAGGATCTTGAATCTATTGAAGCAACCGCATGGTCGACCTGAGCGATAGACGAGTATGAAGTGGACAGATAAGGAACTCAGAGAATGGCAGAGGTTGCAGCGTGTCTGGCAGCTCCTAAACTTGCCGACCGATGAAAGAAGCAGTGAAGGGTTCGTTACTTGGAGAATGAAAGTGTGTAGTGGCTTCTAGCTAGAAAAATATTATAATTTTGCTCTTCTAGTTGCGTTTGTCGACGGTCTGGGCCTATGGCTATTTCCCATGGAGCGTAAACTGTAACGCAGCAGTTTGTCACAGCAGCTTCAAACTCTGAGTGTTAGGAGTTGCAGCGGTCGCGGTCGAACTTGCAAACATGGTTATATATCGAGCATTGTATGCGGCGCCGTCCGGTCCGCCGTCGACACAGCTGCCCACCTTTTTCAACTGTGCATTTGAAAGCATAAGTGCTGCGAGTCGGAATTGATGCAGACCAGGACTTAGACAGACTTGCAAGCCATACGGTAACGGAATGCACCGATGAGCTAGTGCTTCTAAACATTAAATTGAAGGCCATTGGCATAACAAACACCATAAAACACAGGCAATGGCTAGACGTAGAGGGCGCAGGAAATTGAATCACAACGGCGGTCAACAATCCCTCTGCCTCCACCAAAAAACACAGTCGACAACATTACTGCCAATTACCTGCATAAACGGAACGAGCAGTGTTGCCGTTCAGAAGGACCCATGCCGGTTCAATGGTACGAGTGCGATCGTAGTGGTTGGAAGTAAGTTGGTCAGCATTGGCGGGAAGTGACAGGAGAGGATCTCTCGTGACAGAGACAGCACAAGCAACTGCGCTTCAAAGTGGGCGGTCTGATCCAAGTGCTCTTGTACTGCGCAGTTGGCGACGGACATACAATCCTTGCATAGCTTGTCAGAGGTATTAGTCAAACATGAGTGCGGGGGCAATCGCTGTTGCCAGTAGGGATAAAGCTTTTTATGTGCACTGTAGAACTGTCAGAGATGTCGCAAATTTTGTGACAGACTGGGTCAGACTCGACCAACGATGGGATTACCATTACAACACTCAGTCTTGTCAGGGCTTGTTCCCCCCATTCACGAAGAGCAATGGGAGGGCTGGAATCAAACTGAAACGCAGAAACAATATTTACGGTCACTTGAGACAATAGCTGGCATTGATGCCTTGCACAAAGGAACACTGGTGCCTTTCTAGTGGATCCATTGCAGAGTCAAAGTGATGACCCTGTGAAGAAAAGCAAAAGGAACCTCGCGTGTGATATTAAACATGCTCACAGCGTCAAGAGGCCCCACCACAATCTAGTGCTAGGCCTGCGCAAGGTAGCGGAGTGACGTACACGGAACAACCAGTGCCACTCGTCACGCCCGTCAGGGTTGGCAAACTAGCACCATTCATTTCGGGGCTCACGGAAACAAAAGAGGGGGACATCCCCTGGTATCCCGCGCTCGGATTTTGGACTCGGGCTCATGCTAAGCTGATTCGGGGGGTTGGCGTGTACTCGGCCGGATCATTAGGCAAAGCAATCAACCATTCAGCTAAGCGAGCAAGTGAATTACCGAATCTCGAACGTCCGACGAGCTTCAAAGCAAAAATAAGCCAGTGGCATTCATGAGTGGCGTGATCTTGTTGTGCATACTCAGTCAAAAGAATCCGAGCAACACAAATGAAGCGAACAAATAAATAAACAACTGAGCCTACGACTCGCAGTTACTGCGAGCGTAGAAACTCGTATCTCTAAGCTGACAGTCGTGTCAAATACAGCGTGGATGGACGTGCTCCGGAGTCCTGTGCATAGTCTGTTCCTCACTAGCGGCGGCGCCATTGCGCAATGAAGTGTGTCACACACTCCGAACTTCGCAAACTCTGTCACCGCGACGTGCCAGAATGTACAGTTAGCGGTTGATGAGTCGATTAGGCTATGAGACTCCAGGCTAGAATCACACCCCATGCAACCTGGTGTGAGGCAGCGTATGCCTTAACTGTGCGTTGCTTGGGTATTGGCAGGGATAACTCGGTGAGTCGACGTGCTCAATGATATTGGGTCGTTGCTTACCGCACCAAGTCAATGCAACCCAGCTAATCTACTAGAAGATGCAAGGAAGCTAATGGTGGCGCTAAGGGGAGCAACTTGCAGGACATTACGGTGCGTCTACTCGCCGCAGCAGGGTATTATCATGGTGAGAGGGATGGTGAGGGACGATTCAGCTGGGCCAGCCTGGGACGAACTCTTAGAAAGGCAGGAATAAATAAAATAAAACGTAAAAAAAATTGCAGGCAGGTGGAGCAGTGTTATGAAACTAAGGGAGGAGTATAGCGTCACAGATCTGAGAGGCGGTGGTTAAGAAATTAGCCTGCGGGGAACACTTTGAGCCAGCCAAGCAGCTAGCAATCATGGTCCAGTCAGCGCTCGAAGTAAACTGACCGCAAACCTTTCAGCGCCAGGACCCACTGGCAGGTGATGCGTCCAGAGTCGCAAAGGGTTGTGGCACACATACGTGTATCAGGGGCTTGCATAAGTGCCGAGAGACGCACAATGGCTGATTCGATGCATGGAAGGAAAAAAGAAGAAATGATAACGCAGCTAACGAAGAATGCGCACGGAGTCAGACATAAAGCCTCACGATTAACTTAAAGTTTTGACGGTGCCCCGCCAGTGAACTGTCTTCAAGGCTTCGAGGCTTCAAGGTCGTGCTTCGTCAGGTCGTCATCGAATCAATGACTCTCATGATTGATAGATACCTCGCACATTAGTCCAACGCCGCAATCCGAAACGACACAAACACAGAAAGAGAGCAAATACTAGCAAAACATGAGACGCATCAAACGGAAAGGTCGCACAGCATCCGAGTTACTTGGTCGGACTGTATCAGAAGATGTGACGGTGCCCGAAGGCTGAGGCACTGGTCCCAGGCGCCCGAGCTCGGGTTTGAGTTGCGGTGCGTGCTGTTTTGTGGGTAGAAGGCAGTGGGTGGCGTACTGCGTGCCGTTGGACGTGGGTGCGGACTTGGTGCAGGTGTGTGCTTGTACAATGCGAGGGAGCAGGCGGCAGGTAAGCGAGTGGCAGGCAGGTGAGTAAGCAAGCAAGTAAAGAAGCAAGCGGGTAAAGAAGCAAGCCAGTCAGCAGGCATGGAAAAGAACCAAACAAGAGTAATAAGCCAGCCAGCCAGCAAGTAAAGCAAAAGCCTCTAAGAATTGGTAGCAAAAGCAATTGTAGACGATCAAACGTTATACGCCGCCGGGGCGTCGTGCCCTCGGAGGGTGTGAGATAGGGGGCGCACTCTGAGGACTCACCGGGTGGCTATTGATTAGTTGGAGATAAAAATGGTGTTAATGAGCCCTTGAGCAATTCTCATGGGCGAGTCGGACGTGTCGGAGCGGGTGTTGCGAGGGGATCGTCTCGGAAATAAATTGTCAGGCGCCTTACGAGCCAGCCCTGGTAATGCATTGAGTCGCGGAGTTGGCAGAGATATCTCATACATGTTTCGAGGTTCGAGAACTCACGTAGCGCCTGTGTATCAACGTTCATGTGGGGGCCGGTTACTTGGACCTCTTCGCTTACGTGGCGGAGTTGTTAGGGAGGTGGGCAAGATTCGAGGAGTCACTTGGTTTCTATGTAAGGGGATAGTGTGTGCGTGGGCGCTGGAGTCACTTGAAGCTAGGTCGTTGAGCACACTAACGAGGGGCAACGGTGTGCCACAAGGGTGGTGTCGGCACGGGCGTCTAGACGGAGGCCGATGAGTGGGGGGGTAGCTCCGGTACTGTCGGAGGGAACGTGTTTGATGTTGTTGTGAAGGGCGTTGTGCGGGGGCATATTCCTTTTTCTGGAGTGGAGAGAGGGCCAGCGACTGGAGTGACTACAGATGGGCCGCGTGTGCAGGAATTCGAGAAAATAGTGCGCAGAGATAATTGGACAACGGGATGAGGATAGTGCCGGTGATATAGGCGAACAATGGAATTGAATGGAGTGGTCGCCAATGGCTTGAAACAATAAGCTTTTCTGGGCCAAATTCCCGGACTCTGGCCCTCTGATGGGATATACAGTATCAGTGTATCCGATACACATTTGGCAGTCCGCCTGCCAGTCAGCAGCCGTGGGAAGTTGCCACTCTGATTGAACCGTGGGAGCACGTGTTCAAATCTGGCCCTCGTGTTTGCTCCTGTTTGCTGCCTCCCATTCGCTTAAATACCTGCGTCCACTTCGTCTCAACTCGACACCCCCCACTCGCACTACCACCACCACCACCACTCACACTTTACCTCCCGTCACAATGACTTACTCCACTGTCATCTTTAACTCCATCCCCGCTGTCTACACCTTCCTCCCCCGCTCCCAAAAGCGACGCACCGCGACCAACATCATGGCCGGCCACTTTGACCCCCTCCCCACCCCTCCCTCCGACTACGACAGGCCAGAGGCCAGCTCCAGTCGCTCCAGCTCCGTATCCGCCATCGATGACGACCGTGTCTCCGCCACACAATCTCGCCGCACAGTCACGAAGAAGGGCGAGCTTTCAGCCCACCAAAATGGCAGACGTGGTCCAATGGCCACCAGCCTCCCCGACGCGACCCTCGCAAAGGGCAAATCGTCTGCCCCCGGCAAGCACGTCCTCCCCCACGAAAAAGAGAATGAGGTCAAGATGTCGGACGTCTTCGAGTCTAGCGACTCCCTCTCTCCCCCTCCACCTTCTCCCCGCCATGTCGACCCCCCTCCATCTGCCTCTGCCTCCACTCCCGTAGATGCCCAGGCCAGCAAGCCCAAGGCGTCGGGCTTTTGGCGCGCTCGGTCATCCAATGCCTCGGACGCGCCCACCCTCAAGCGCAAGCGCTCCACCCAGCTCCAGTCAGAGCCGAAGCCGGCAGCAGGGGCGAGGGCCGCCAAGAAGCCTCGTCTCTCGGCAACCACAGCAGCAGAGCCGCGCTCGCGTATCTTCGACTCGACGTCGCCTTCGCTCGGGTCCTCGAGGTCATTGTCCTCAGAGACGATGGAGTGGCCACTGCCTCCAGCTGACAGGGCCACCGAGTACGTGTTTATGCTTGTTCTCGTGTTATCGCTCATTAACATATCCTTGTTCGCATCTTGTAGACAATTGAGCCAGCTGGTGGCCACGCAGCTGGAGGAAATCCACGGTGGGCCGTTGCGGTGCAAGCTATGCTCCGAGCGTTTCTCCCGCAGCGTCCCGGTCCAGTCCCTGGTGCCGCACTTTCAGGAGCGGCACAGGGAGTATATCGAAAAGGAGATGGCGGCTGTAAGTTGTCTTTTCCCATCTCTTTCTGTCTTCGCTCATCTATGTTCAGCAACAGCCCCAGCAACCGCAACAACCTGCCCCGCCGCCTCCAAGGAGGCGAGGGGCGAGGAAGAATGTTGCAGTGAAGAAGGGCTGGAAAGGATGGGTAGAGGAGGACCTCGAGCCGCAGAAGCTAATTCTGCTAGATAAGCCCGAAGTCCTTCCGGAGAGGACAACACGCAGCGGGAGGAAAATCGACTGAGGCAGTGGGTAGGTTTTACTTCTTGACTTCTATTATCAATATGTTGCTAATCTTTAATTGTGCGACAGTCAAGCTGAGTCTTTGTTGCAAGTGAAGACCCAGCCTCCAGGTCATCTGGCGTGTGATAGCTACGAGGTTGTGGGTTGGATCTGACCCACGACCTGTTCGCTTTCTCCGCTTTCAGCTGACCACTACTACATTCACCCCTCGCCTCGGTTGACCCGCTCTTATCCGCGCGTCCGTCCGCTTCTGGTTTGGTCTTGACTAGCAATACCGATGCTGGCACCAACCCAAGCTCCAATCTCTCCGCCAAACCTCTACCCTCCGCTCTCCATCTCCCCGAACCCAAGCTCCAATCCTCACATCAATCGTCTGCTCTTCAACTCTGCCCAACCCGAGCTCCAATCCGACAATGCTCACGTTGGCGAGCAGGGCGATCGGGCCTCTTTTTTCTTGTGTTTTCGTGTTGTCGTCGCATCTTGCTTTCGATCTTGCTATCGGATCACTCTGTTTTTTCTTCCTCGTGGGCTGAATTTGATGTATCAGTAACGCATCTTTGTTTCTGTCCTGTTTTTCGTTTTCATTGAACGTTTTGTGTTGTACATTGCTGGGATTCTTACGTCCAAGATTGTTTTGGGTTCTGGGCACTTGTATCTGTTTGGATTATTTTTTTGCTTGAGGTTGACATTGCGCAATGAAAATTAGACGGAGTGCATTTTTCTCCCTTCGGGGAGGTGTACTTTGTCTTTTTGTCTGCCTCGGTACCTTTTGGTGTGACGGTAGAATCTGAGCTTTAGGCAACGAGCAGGCAGGGAAGAGAAGTAAGGGGGATTAGACTCGTTTAGCGCTAGCAAGGAGGCTGCGGAGAGAGTTGCTGAGCAACGGAGACGTGAGTTATCCTAACTACAGTTAACTAGTTGACTTGAAATTTTGGTGTCGGACTTGGTGGTAGTACCGGCCCACACACCGAGGCCGATTCAAAAGCTTAAGCTGTGCTCTGGGACCTCCGTCGTTCGCCAGGTTTTCCCCCTACGTGTCCTACACTATACCTTTTGTTGTATGCAACCCCTGCACCAGCTGCCTTTCGCATCCGGCCCGCCCTCGTACCCCCCGGTTAGCTTCCCCACCTCGCATCCCTGCCCCGTCCCCTCGGAGTCTTCCCTGCCCTCTCCCCTTTCCCTCGAATCCACACTCATGCATTGCCTCACACTACCCTATTCATTCCCCGTTCACCCGTCGTTCACCCGTCGTTCACCCCTTCCGATCGTTCATTCATTCCCCATCAGTCCTCATGTCGAATGCGTTCTATGATACGAAAGCTAGCTAGGGAAGCGACGGAGAAAGTAGGTCAGGCTGGGTTGAGTGATCAAGGGAGGATGAATAATAATAATTAATGGGGTTTTTCACTGGCATCGTGAATGGGGCTTCAAGGGGGGGGGGTTCATATAGTTTGATTGTAACTGAGGTGGCGGTGATGGCACACTCGTGCGCGTTGGTTGTCCGCCTGTATAACTGGCTGTTGTTCTTATTTACGGAAGGGGTGGATGGGGCGCTTGATATTGGGAAAAAGAGCTGACTTTGAGAGTGAGATGCTGGGGTGCAGTGAGGTTCGGGTGATGCCATTGTAACCGACGGTGCACCCTCTGGTCATACATCATGTGAAGTGTGAATAAAGCCTAAAAGACTGATGGCTATTACTCACTGTAGTGCACACCACTGACGTTGCAAAACTTCATGAACGACCCAGACTCGGACACCGTGACGAGAACTCGAATGCATCATTAACTCCAATTAAGTTGTATTCTACAGGGTCCCCGAAGGCTAAGAGATATCAGTACACCGACTGACCACAGAAATCTGCACCTGGTCTGTTTTGTCGATTTCGCACCTAATTACATGATAAAAATTGCCCGGCGTCGCTCATGGGCCCCTCTGTTGAACCGATCATTCATTGAAAAGATACTTATCCAGCCATGTTTCGGTATTCCCGACATACGTATTACAACAAGCGTAGAAATCAAAGCTTGGAGATAATGACGGCACAGCTTCTCGCATAACGTGGCTAATCGCAATTGGAACGGACCTCGTATCATCGCATCAGCGGCTGTCTCGTCTGTATGATCACCACGGACGCTCTGGTCACATGTCATCAGGAAATATTCATTGAACCAACCTCCAACGTCAGCTCGCCACGCCGGACACAAGCCAGCCACCTCCCAATCAATGAGGCCAGTGGTAGCGCCAGTGCCAGGTCGATGAAGATGTTATAGTTGCTCAACTCACCATGGACGGGATGGAATATCCATTTTTTTTGAAGGTGGAGTGAGAATTTTGGTAGAACCGCGCTACGACGTCGTAGACTTCAAGAGCCCTTTCGAAAGGTCAATATTCCTATTTCCCCCCCCTACGCGAGTTGGAGGCCTCCCAAGCAAAACCCTTCATCCATTCGCATTCGGTGTTGAATGGACCACATAATAGGGAAAAGTGGTCGGGGAGGCTGGCATCGTCAACGGGATCGATGCGGAGATGTTCCAAGGGATCAGGAGCAGCGTTTGAGTTATTATTATGACCTGGTGTGACTGCAGGGCAGTAGATCAGACACCTAAGTGTGAAATACTGATCTCACTCATCATCTTGATGGCCGTGTCGACGAAGGCTCCCGCACTGTGGTGCATTAACTTGGGACAAAGAAGATATTATTTCGGCCAGGTCCATGCAAGTATGAAGCTTCTGTGCATCGGTCATGTTTTCGAGACAATCGCCTATCAGTAACTATGTCTACTGGAATACCATTCTTGAAGTGCCTTTCTATTGAGACTTCTTGACGGATGTCCGGTATGTATTGCATTATAATCCACTCAGTTCGCACTTTGATTACGCAGTGCGTTGCAGTACAAGTAGACTTGTGGAATAGGTACACTGCTGCGAGCCATATGAAATAAATAGGTAACAATACAGAGCACAGCGGTGGTCCTACCTTGCGCCAGCCCCATCTTTACAATCTCGGCATCTTTTTTCAACGGTTTGTGAACTAGTATAACCACACGCACTACGACTTGCATATTATGTCCAGGAGAAGAGAAATGCCTGTGCATGTGTACCGTCATCCATACGGATGTAATTCCAACATTTGGCACGGAAATGAGAGGAGGCAATGCGTTTCAAGGCCCTCATGCTGACGTTGATGGCTCTCCACAGTTCTTCGTCTGCGGACGTCAATTCATGAAAGTGATCCATCGCGGTCGATTACCGTAAACGATAGCAAGGGCGGTAGGGACATAGGCTGAGTGAGAGTTAGCGGTGTGTATTGATCCTGGTGTGAGGTGCCAATAGGGCTGCTCTATTCATTTGTTCGCTTTCGTTTGGTTTACCGTCGAGGGTCATAATCCTTGAATTTGACGGTAAAAATTGTAGACGGCAAGCATCAGGAAAAAGCTCAAAAATTGTGGATGGCTGCAGGTCCTCGTCTCCGTGGACCGTAGCAGGAGGGAAGTATACTGGTTGTCCAGACGGTGCTGTGTTTTTGGATACGCCAGGCCTAACTTAACGGCCATCATCGGTGTATGTCGAGAGGTTCCCACGCTGTGGAAGGTTTCGAGCGAGTGGGTTTCAAGCTAAGTACTATACGTTCAATCCGCTTAGTACCTATATAATTGGTCTTAAATCTTTATATTCTTCAATTATTTCTTTAATTGTTTTTTAATTATCTTTTAATAATTAAAATATTTTATCCTCACAGGGCAAGTTCTGTCGTCTCCATGAATCGCAGCCTTTCTCCTGAGTTATGTGGCCCATTAGACACCGAACGTGAATGGATGGAGGCTTTTACTTTCTTGGGGAAGCCTCCAACCCGGAGAGGGAGCAAACCGGAGCTTTGGCCTTTCGAAAAGACGCTTGAAATCTACGACATTGTAGTGCGGTTCTACCAAAATTCTTCTTACTCCACCTTCAAAGAGAGTGGGATATTTCATCTCGCTCATGGTGACTTGAGTAATTATAACATATTGATCGACCCAGACACTGGGGCTATCACTGGCCTCATTGATTGGGAGATGGCTGGCTTTCGTCCAGCGTGGCTAGCTGCCGTTGGTGGCGGCTGGTTCAATGATGACTCGGAGCGTTTCTTTATGACAGACGATCAAAGTGCTCGTGGTGATCATGAAGACGAGACACCCACTGATGCGTTAACCCGAGCTCGGTTCCGGTTGCGATTGGCCGCGTTGGACGAGACACTGTTCCGTCATTATCTCCAAGGATTAGAGCTCAGAGCATTCTTCTATGCTTGCTGCAACGAGTATGCTGGGAATACAATGGTGTGGCTAGAAAAGTACCATGATAATGAATGGTCTGTTCAACAGAGAGGTCAATTTCCTTTTGTTTTCATGGCATGGATTCGCGAAGTGCTTGATTTAGAGAAGAGGTTTGTGGTGCAAACTCTCCCAATTTTTGGTAGGGGGTACTGAATATTTACTTTTAGTTTGGCTGTCGCATCGACAACTGCAGGTGCCTCAGTCAAGCCGCCTCCTCCTGACTAAGAAAATCAATGATATACCCTATTGCTCGGATGGCCGCTATCTCAGTGGCAGTGGTGAGAAGTGGTATCGCATTGAGGGTGTGTTTAGCGTTGAAGTTGTGATAGGCACGAGAATGTAGACACTGAAGATGAAGCAGTTGTCAGTTTCCATGCTTCAATATGCTATTTGTGACAGAGGCTCAGAATCATACAAACCCCTCCCAGGCCGCAAGGCCCTTTCTATCTGGCTTTATGCTTCCTGCGAAGCTGTACTTGAACCACGCTCAAGTTATGCTCACCAAAACTGTTTCCAAGCATTTCAACACACCTTTGTATTGTCTTCCAGTATTATGCAGTGCGAAATCAAATATTAGCCCACAAACCTAGTTCCAATATGTCACCAGGCAATGGTTGACATTACACGTGTGCGGATTCATCCCCACTGCCAGTGGCATCAGACTCCATGCGTCAAAGTTTCAAATTTCAACCCTCAAGGCGCCGTAAGAGTCACCTCGCAGATTATCGCAACTACGTTGTATTCTCAAGCAACTAAGTAAATTAAATCACGAACTACAAAAGTTGGAATATTTCGTTGACTTCCGCTGCAAGAGAGCATAGCCACATAGGACAAGGGGCAAAAGTAATGAAGAGGCATAGAGGAGGGGGAAGCTGAATGGGGAAGTATCTATATCGTGAGAGGGAGATAGCAAAGATGTTGCGACAATGAAAATTGCATCGCGATCATCGTCCCCAGCCCGACATGTGTATTTTTATTTTTCCTGCGAACTTATGTCAGCGCGGGGAAGTGTCAGATTCACACATACGGACATACAGTGTTGCGACATTTCTCAAATTTGCCGTTTCTTTCAACGGGCCTTGAGCAATGTTTTCCTTTAAAGACCTTCATCAAGGGATGAGAAACATCACTTGCCTTCGCAGCTCCAATAATGGGCGGTGCACTGTGTTTTGGATTCTTTGCAGCCCAAGTAGGAGCAATGATGTGTGGCTGACTTGGCCATAGTAGTAGTAGAGTGTAAGGGAAGAGATGAACTGGTGGGGGTTAATATTTGCTGGTAGACTCGTATTCTGGAGCGGCGGTTGTGTAGTGATGGAAAGTGAGGTGAACATGAGGATTTTAAGGCGAGCATTTGCCTTCCCACAGCTGTCAGCACGATGTAACCACCGCGTCTTCGCCACCTAATGTCCCAGCTATCCTCGGACATAGTAGGATTGAATGGCCTCGCGAGACCAGTGAGCTGACAACTTCTCCACAACCGCGACCCCAAACATAGATGGATGATGCACAGGGGGGTTCAGAATCCGTAAGGCTGGACTCGCATATCCAATATGGCGGTAGGAAGCAGGAATGATATGCAAGTATTTATTCCTCACCTTCTGATGAACCCTTGTCAAGCAAGCCCACGATACCAAACCTCTGGATTGATGAGCCATAATCACGTTTGGCACTATTGCAAGTGTTCTCCCCTCCCTAGCGTTAATATTAGAAGCCTAGCAAGGTCACGTTAGATCCAAAAAATGCATTACAACAGTTTGAAGCACGCTCCAAGACAACATGCTGCGTTTCCGGATGGAAAGCCGTAGAACGACGGAAATGGGAGGAAGCGAGTCAAGCCAGACAGCGGTAAGATGCACGGCGATGTGACAAGAACTGTTTAAAGAGAAAGGAGAAGGAGAAAGGAAAAAAATAGACTTGACACATGTTTAGGTGCAAGTGATTGAACCTGAGGTAGAATGCGGCAAAAACACTTGAAAGCAAGCGGCAAAGCAAAAGAAGCTTTGCTGTTTATGTAACTGGTGGTTAGAGCCGTATTTCGTCCTTCTTATCCAGAAAATAATCACCATGCTGCCAGGACATTCAGTTCGAGCTCGGCGCTCATCTATGTTACGTCAGCATACGGTCTCAGCTTAAAAGTGGGTACCCGTTCGTGCACATGATTAATCTACCTTCTAAGTGCGTGGGCTATTCTTTTGTGTTTCAATCGACCCAGTGCTTCAACTGATACTTTGGGTAGGCCTATTAACAACTTAGGCAGGCGGAGGCTGGAGTTCAGCAGAAAGAGCGTATATTAAATACTAATGTGTTGGCAGAATACTACGGATTGCTTACCTGGAGTTCAGCAGAAAGAGCGTGAACTCCAGTAAGCGCTAGAAAATTGTTTATGGCCTGCCGAGTCGTGGACCCATAGGAGTCCACGTTGAGGGCGAGTCGTATGATCTTCGTCACCTATGACCCTGCAAGAAGAGGTCAGTGCTGAGCACTACTGTCTTATTTAGTTCAAAGTCATGGCAATGTCCATTATGGCCGAATGCAATGTGCACAAAGGAATACTGGGTCAAAGAAGTACCCCGATTGATAAGCCAGTCTCTTAATTCAATGCCAAGAGTGTTTGTAAAGGTTGAGAGGCAACGTGATACATGAAATCTATACTCCATTTGGAAACCATCACATCTCCATTTATCTGTCTGATTGTCACCACCAATTTCGCTCATCCACCTCTGGTTCCAATTGATGCATCAGCATCAGCATAGGAACCCAGACATCCATCCCCATCAGACTTGGACATATCCACATAAGGCCATCAGCCTTGGAGACCCATCACTGGAGTAATTATTATTAGATTTCAAATATGTATTTAAGTTGCCTGACTGGGGACTTCATTCCTCAGTTCGAATGTCAAATCACGCCTAGTTCCTAAGTCTGATCCTAACTATCTAAGCTGTACTCTGTCTCCGAAATCTCGGACACCAGTATTAGTGAGGGTGCTGTTTTGGCACCCACAAGATTATGGTGTTAGGGCAAACTCTAAATCACCACAATTCCGTGAATGAACAGCTGAGAAGAATATCAAACCCTGCTGCAGCACAACTCCAGAAACAATTTAACATTTGTACTTTGGTTACAATCCTTTGTATTGGTCAATGCAGACTATACGCAGAAAAGTAATATGTTTCTTAGCAGCAAGAAATGAATAAGACTTCCAGAGTCTAGAGTTCATGGACACTTAGGGGTCCAGATATTCCAAAAAGAGGGGAATGCACTTAGAGGCTAAAGGAAGTAGGTGGATGAATCCAACCGTCCAACCAGTGGCCCTCAGAAGTGGGTAACAGCAATGTGTGAAGTAGTCTAGCAACTGCTTCACACAAGTTCAAGATTCTAATGCTCTGCAAAGGCAGTACACACTAGTAACTTAAACAAGAGCATTAATGGCAGGACTATTGACAGACAATCTCACCCTGTAGATTCGTAGTCACGTGAGGCAGATACTACACTCATGCCCAAAGCAGGAATATCACTACTTTGAGTGCAATCAAGTACAGTTACACAACTGTAAAAGATCCTTGAACTGGTAATCAGCAGTTACTGAGATATAGAGGATGACACTGTATGTCACTCTAGTCACCCTGATGTGCAAATGATGGGGTAGAATTGGTTATTTATTCAGAGGCAAAATGGCCTCCTTATATACTGTAGCTAAAGGAGCTGACTAATCCTTCTACCTATTAATAGTTATGAGTCATGGCAGGAGTCATAGCCTGAGTCACTATTACTCAAATAACTTGGGAAATACCCCATTTCCTGGGCTGATTAGCACAGCTATGGGTAGGCACAGCTTCAATTGAAAGCTCCACCAAAAATGGAGTCAGGAGGAGCTGTGGTTGCCAAGATATTGAGGATTTACTGACAGTGGTGATCAGATTGGGTCAGAGATTGAAATGAGTCATGTGATCAAAAATGAGTCAGTAGATCAGGTGACTCTGCTGACATCTGCAAATTTTTGTGGGTCCATGTGGGTCCAAAACTTTGCCCAGCAAGACAATAAATTTGTGAACCCATTTCTGAATGGAAAATTCCCAAAAAAAAATATGAAAAAATAGAGAATATTTGAATGTCCCTAAATCAAGAGAAAGCAGCATGTATATGCTGATATTTTAAGGCCATAAACAAGATCTTTTAATGGAAAACCAGTTCCCATACATTGGGGATCCTTCAAGGTAATGCTGCCAGGACTTGGAAGCTTCAAAGATTGCCAGTCTGACATGAACAGCATCACAAAGGGTGTTTTCTCTGGACATGAGTGTCCAGAGTGCACATGTTGCTAATACTATGATCATTGTGTAACCCAGCACAATTATTTTCAATAACATGAGCAATGTTACAGCAAAATTGAAGGAGATCAATTCTTTCGTGGGTGCTCACGTCACTGTTTAATACAGCTATCTGACTGGCGGGATGCAGTTCCCTAGCATTCGAGGAGCTGTTAGACGGTTTTCTGGTCAGCGTGCCTACGAAGCTGGCAAGCAAGAAATCGAGGATGCCCTTCACAGAATGGTTCGTAGCAACCATGGTGAACTGGACGATGACAGCGGGGCTATTGTGTATAATCTCTTTGGCATCGCCATCAACTCGGTCGCGAACTGGGCCCACGGTATGACACACGTTAAGGCGGTTGTATCCTGTCTAACTATCTTCCCATATAGCCATGTCGTTAATTTCTATCTCGACCCTCCACGAAAGAACGATAAGGATGCCATTGTTGCTCTGGCTGGTCGTCCTGTCAGCGAAGAAACGGAGAGCTTGTTGATAGGATATGTGCAAGAGGCCTTGCGTATGTGCAATTCTTTATGCTATGAGATTGAGCCCAACTAACGATTGACCAGGCCTCGATCCTCCGGCGAGTTCTCCCCGCTGCCCGACTTTTGCGACTGCAAGGCTGATGAGCATTTGAGACAGATTGCGGGAGTGCTTAGAGAGGCTCGCACCAATACCAATGTCCAGACAGTCCAAGTGTCAGGAGGCGAGAGGGTCTTCGTTAATCTGGCCGCCGCTCTTGTGGATGTAAGTATTCGCTCATATCATTTCCTCTCCTGATTGTTCAACTACTTGCGGCAGGCGGGATCTGATGTCGGTGCTGTGAATCCTCAAAGACCACCCTCCGAGTTATCCTTCGTTCCAGGAGCGCACTCGTACGTACACTAGCCGCGAGTAAGTATCCCCTTTTGACTTGGAATGCAGGTCGTTAGACCAGGACTTCTCAATGTTCTTCGAGCGGTGTTCAGCCAAAACAACTTGAGACGCGCGCCTGGTGCGTCAGGACAACTGGCTCGGTAAGCAGAAGTTTCTTTCCCTGTACTAGCTGTCGATAACACTCCTCTCCAGCTTCACCGAAAACCTGCACAGCACTTCTCAAAAATTATATAATGATAGCAAAGAGCAATCGACGCCGCGGCCTTATTCTATGCACGTGCAGGTGCTTTTTGTCCTTTCTCGGCCAGATATTCCTCGTGCTGACATGTATTTTAGTTTGATATAAGACATGCTGGCAAAGCGGCTTCTGGAAATCGAGTTCGATATAGTGATATGGATGTTGTATTTCTATTTATCAATGAAAACAAGCGATCTCCCTGTTATATGAATGTTAAGACTTGAGCATGGAAACAGACCGTTCGATCTCCACTCACCATGTACTGGCTGTTTTCGAGGGACACCTGATAGCTTCTTGCTTTGTCTGGGTGATCGTACTCGAGCGTGCGTGGCGACTTCTCACTTCATTTAGGCGAGGGCGCCACTAGCACTGAGGCAAGCTCTTGCATACATCTGATACGACAGCAGCAAGGAATCGCTGGAGGTGAACCGGCATAGGTTTCACTACTGGAACAAGAGTCAGAGGAGGCGGTCAGTGAAGGGGACGTACTGACCAACCGAGTACGATTAGCACTTTGACCGTTCTGCTCTTGACTGATGGCCGGAGGGGGAAAGGCAAACGTCAAAGAATAGGCCAGTGTTGCTGGGCGTGAAGCCGTGGAACAGAAGAGCTAGAGAATTGCGGCATGAATGTTAGACTTAAGCATGGAAGCAGACCGTTCGACCTCCACTCACCTTGTACTGGTTGTTCCGAGGGACACCTGATAGCTTCTTGCCTTGTCTAGGTAATCGTACTCGAATGTGCGTGGCGACTCCATTTAGGCGAGGGCACCACTAGCATAGAGGCAAGCTCTCGCATACACATACCATGGCAAGGAATCACTGGGGGAGGAGGCGGTCCGTGAAGGGGACGTACTGGCCAACCGAGTGCGTGACCGCTCTCCTCTTGGCTGACGGCCAGAGGGGGCACGGCCGGAGGGGGCAAGGCGTCAAGGAATAATATGCCAGCGTTTCCAAGCGTGAAGCCGTGGAATAGAAGAACTAGTGGAGCTAGAGAATTGCGGCATGATTTCTCGAGGGGTTGTCATTCCTTGAGGGGTCATCATTCCGTGAGGGCTGCTGGTATAACCCCTATCGGGAGTAACTTGAAGATCTATGTCGTATGAACGTGAGGCATACATTTTGGTAGTGTGTTAGGCGTACATACCTTTGCGGAAGGGATGAACAAGTTTTTCAAGCAGATGTAAAGTAAGAAGGGTAGCAGAATAAATTGCGCGATATGTAGGCGCTTGAGTCTGAGCTTGTGTGTTCAAGTTTGAGCCACGATGCATGACAACTCACACTTGCTGGATTGCATGACATCCTGGTCCCAGGATGATGCGGGGGGAAAATCCCTCGATATGTATGCTCTTCTTTCTGAGAAGATCCATCCTCCAAGCCTCAAGCTTTCACCTCAATCTCCTCCTTCCCCTGGCCGACACAGGTGCTCAATCTTTTAAAGCTATTTGGAAACACTCTCACTTATACACTTTTCATAGAGGACTGGGAAGGATGGGCTACGAGGCATCCGCGTGTTTGGAATGGCTTCCTCAGCGTGCTGTCGTTCACACCATTCCTATCCCATCAACGTCCAACGAGTCAATCGACAACTCTCACGCTACACTTCTAAGCCTATAAGAATTCTATGTGTACAGAGACTGCGGGGGAACCGTTAAAGGGATTTGATCCAGTTGACAAATGTGAGTTTTACCTTCGGCATCTACTCGCAAGGCAAGTGCTCAATCCCATTCAGTTTGAATCATGGGCATTCCATGTCCTTAGAGATCAGTCAAGATGGACCTGTGCACTTTCCGATACCAAATGGGTTCTGTAAGTGGACATCGGGAGACAAGTGTGAACTTTAACTGACGCACTTACCCCCAAGGCACCGCTCAATCCTTTCGGCGTGAATCATATTTCATATGCCTAGAAAGATCAGACGAGATAGACTTGATCGCCTTCTTTCCATTGATGGATGCGCTCCGAAAGTGGACTTAGAGACCGATCCATCATCGAGGTATATTTTCGCTGTATCTGGATAATTGGCATTTACTCACAACAGGTCTCAGATGTATCAATCTGGGGAGTAGAGACATATGACGTACAGCATACCGGTATTGTCTCCATAATTTCACGTATCGACCCTTATGGGGCAAGTACGTGTAAGTCAATGAATTTCCGCGGGAAGTTGCCACCAGAATGCGGGTGACGATTGTTGGATACGACGGCAGCCAGACGACAACTTGATCAATATTATTGAGTGTCACACTCATACTCGAAACGCTAGCACGGTCTGCAAGCAATGTAGCCGTCAGTCCTGGATCGAGGGTTTGGCTCGATTCGAAGTGACAAGCACGGGACCGATGGATAAAGTTGTCTTCGGGACAGCACTGAAATACTTTGGAGCGATTGGAGATGATTACACTATCTTTGCCGTGACCTCGAACGCTGGAAATTGCAATCGAAAGCGCTCGTGTCCTCTAAAAGGTATGAATCTTTCTTTGGATGAACTCCCTGTTTTGCCTATTTTGACGTCAATCTCTAGCTTGGTTTGACACGACCCGCACGTTCCAGACTCCAGGTTGACTGGCTGTGCGCTACCCAAACCAACATCGGAAGTAGCGTGGCAGGCATTGATTACCTGAGCCAGCTAATCACTTGAAGCCACTCTTCCGGCGAAATAACACATGGACTTGACCCATTACTATGAGTGCGCAGTATTGCCCTACAAGTTAGTCTACGGGAACGCTACCACTGCGAGCCACGGAGGAGGCGGCAGTGACTCACATGGTGATGTGACGCACCAAGGTATCCCAGGCGGAGAAAACGACAAGAATATGGACACTGGATATGACTGGATAATGCCTTAGTCTATGTCGTGACCAAGCCCTCGTATTCCAGCATATCCCCGCACAACGGTCAAATCATTGACTTCAGGCGTACGACCCGACGCGACAACCACACCAAACAGTGTGCAGATGCTCTCTGCATGACGACTCCATGTACGCTGTGCACTGGTGGGCTGTGCTCCATTTGTCTACGACACAACTACCCAGGATGAGAGACTTCTCCGTGGTCTTCGACAGGGACGCTTGTGAGAAAAATTCTCTTGTGAGTTACCCACACACAACAATACTGGGTATACTGACGTTCGCGCGCAGAGTCCAGGGAACCTCGAATCTAGTGTGTCTGTTTGGACAAGGGTCGTGGCATGCAAGCCACTTCGGCATGCCGTTCATGAAGAAATATCCTAAGGGATACGCTCTGCATATGGCATCCGCCCCATGGTTGATCTGCAGGGGTTCTCCCACCTGCATCGCCTCCTTGCATCAGCTCTATGGAGCCTGCGACGCTGGCGCAACCCTTCCAATGCATGTGCAACATCTACGCACTTCGTGTTGAGCAGAACGGGGTGTCCCTTGGGATCCACTACGGTCCACAGACTACGGAGGTTCGTTGACCGACGTCGCGGATAGGGGTGTGTTACTGAACGTGTATAAGTTTTCTTGTGTAGTTTAGTACTCTCGGTTTCACAAGACTGAGGTAGGGTTTCTTTTATCTTATGTTTGACAAGTGGTTGACAATCTGTGGTGTATACCAGCTTCTGTTGCATATCCTTCCTACACTTCAAGGACTAGGTCCAACCCTTCATAATATCTGTAGATCTTCAGCAGATTGTCTTCACACATTTTGCCTGCATGGATTGAATTAGCAGAACAATCCATGTATTTTACTTTCACAGGCTACCCAGGACAAATGAGTCACATTGCTACACAGAATCTTCATGCCAATTGGTGTTTGCAGCTGTCTCACACCTCACCCTCTCATCCATCATGTTTATGGTGCCTAAGAAGGTAGTGTAGCCTGTCCACAGCACAAGCTCCTACACCTTCCAATGCCCAGGTACAATAGCACCTAGAGCTTATTGTTTCACAAGGAGATACTACCTTCCTGGGAGCTGGGGATATGTTGATTCCCATAGCTATGTTCCAAACCACTTCCACATGCCTCCATGGATTGAATTCATGCATGCAATCTACTCCTGCAGGTGATTATTGAGGACTGACCTTGGACAACTCTTTACTTATCGCTGATGGGATTCTTCCATCTTGTCTGTAGATCATCTCCCACCTCACTTTCATGTATGGGCCCCTGTTACAAGTCATATTTCTGCCATGTTTTGATATCCTTCTGATGTACTTCCAATCTAACCTCCAAAACCTCTGACAACAAAATTTGCAACTGTTGGTTTAAGTCAACAGTGACATTGAGCTCCTGTTGAGGCCACTGCTCTCTAAAGAGCTGGCCAAGCTCTTGTTCTGCATGTTTAGCCTTCTGTTCAAGGGCTAATCTATGTTTGCAAGAAGCCTCAGCTTCTCACTGTTTCCATAGCTTGATCTAGATTGGGGAGTTTCCTCTTCAATCTGTATTGGTAATCCTTGCCTTACAGGGATTACTGGATCTCTGATTCCCTCCATTGGAGGAATCTCATTTCTTCTATCCAACCAATCAGTTGGATCCTCTCATCCTGGGGAGATCTCAACTCTCCAGATTCAGATTCTTGTTGAGAATCTGATCTTCAGCAATGCAACTTGCATTGCTCAGAGCTCTCTTGGAGTTATTTTAACATTGTTCCCAGCTCTGTGATTTGCTGCCCCATATTGGTGGCAGCATGTTCTGCTACAGCAGCCATCTTGGCTGCCTAAGCACTAGCTTTGCTAATGCTCTTCATCTCATGCTGATTGCACATGAGTTGCTTGGTCAATCTTGCAATTGATCAGTGGGTTTCACACTGCTCCATGCTGTGTGATGCCCTAGTAGAAGTATTGCTACTTGTATTGGTCAATGCAGACTATACGCAGAAAAGTAATACGTTTCTTAGCAGCAAGAAATGAATAAGACTTCCAGAGTCTAGAGTTCATGGACACTTAGGGGTCCAGATATTCCAAAAAGAGGGGAATGCACTTAGAGGCTAAAGGAAGTAGGTGGATGAATCCAACCGTCCAACCAGTGGCACTCAGAAGCGGGTAACAGCAATGTGTGAAGTAGTCTAGCAACTGCTTCACACAAGTTCAAGATTCTAATGCTCTGCAAAGGCAGTACACACTAGTTACTTAAACAAGAGCATTAATGGCAGGACTATTGACAGACAATCTCACCCTGTAGATTTGTAGTCATGTGAGGCAGATACTACATGTTATGACTATATTCATTAACACCCAGATCCCCGTCCGATCCCCTCAGATCCCCGCGCATATGAAATCTATACTCCATTTGGAAACTGCTACGTCTCCATTTACCTGTCCGATTGTCACCGCTGATTCCGCCCATCCGTCTCCAGTTCCGATTGATGCATCAGCATCACCATAGGAACCCGGACATCCGTCCCCGTCGGACTCGGACATACTCATGTAAGGCCGTAGGCCTCGGAGACCCATCACCGGAGTAATTATTATTAGATTTCGAATATGTATTTAAGTTGCCCGACTGGAGACTTCATTCCCCAGTTCAAATATCAAATCACACCTAGCTCCTAAGTCCGATCCTAACTCTCTAAGTCGTACTCCGTCTCCGAAATCTCGGACACCGGTATTAGTGAGGGCGCAGCACATAAGCTGAAGCCAAGTCCGTTCCGACCCCCACAACATACTCTGACTCCGACCAAACCTCCGACCCAACCTCCAATCCAATCTCCAACCCCAAATTGGACCTAGTGCGTAACACTACACTCATGCCCAAAGCAGGAATATCACTACTTTGAGTGCAATCAAGTACAGTTACACAACTTTAAAAGATCACTGTTATGACTATATTCATTAACGCCCAGATCCTCATCCAATCCACTCAGATCCCCGCATACATGAAATCTATACTCCATTTGGAACCCATCACATCTCCATTTATCTGTCTGATTGTCACCACCGATCTCACCCATCCATCTCCAGTTCCGATTGATGCATCAGCATCACCATAGGTACCTGGACATCTGTCCCCATCGGACTTGGACATACTCATGTAAGGCCATTGGCCTCAGAGACCCATCACTGGAGTAATTATTATTAGATTTCAAATATGTATTTAAGTTGCCTGACTGGGGACTTCATTCCCCAGTTCAAATATCAAATCACGCCTAGTTCCTAAGTCTGATCCTAACTATCTAAGTCGTACTCCGTCTCCGAAATCTTGGACACCAGTATTAGTGAGGGCGCAGCACATAAGCTGAAGCCAAGTCTGTTCCAACCCCCATGATGTACCCTGACTCCCTCTCCAACTCTGACCCAACCTCTGACCCAGTCTCTGACCCCCAATCAGACCTAGTGTGTAACAATCCTTGAACTGGTAATCAACAGTTACTGAGATAGAGGATGACACTGTATGTCACTCTAGTCACACTGGTGTGCAGAAGATGGGTAGGATATGATGAATATGTTACTATTTCAGAGGCAGAATGACCTCCTTATATATTGTATTTACAGGAGCTGACTAATGCTTCTGGAATATTCTACCTATTAATAGATGGAAGCTACTGGAAGGTTGTGGAAGGTGGAAGAAAGGGGTAGAATATTCCAAGCCAATCACAGGTTCTGATCACTGTGCTAACACTGATCAGGAGCTGAATAATGGTTCTGGAATGTTCTATCTAATAATAGAAGGAAACAGCTAGAATGTTATGGAAAGGGGTAGAATATTCCAAGGCAATCACCTGATCTGATCCCTGAACTAGGCACTGATCAGGCAAAAAGAAGGGTGTCCACCCTGTTTTCTGCACTGGTTTGGACAGCCATGGATAGCCACATGTCAGGTGATGATCTGCATGGAAAATAGTGCCCTGAGAGGCTGTGGTTGTTAAGTTACAGAATATTTATTGATCAGAGACATCTGAGCTTGAATTCAGGCTGAATGCCTGGTCCAAAGGGGGAGAGCTGGCTGTGTGAAGGTCTGTGGGTGCCTATTGTTGTTCCAGCTGCCGGACGTTTAGCTGCCGGACTTCTGGGGAGAAGGGAGAGGAGAGGGGGATTACAAGGGACAGGGGAGGAACAGGAGCATATAGGAGGCTCAGGAGGTTTTGAGGGACAAAGGGGGTAAAGGAGGATGGTTACAGGAATGGAATAGGGAACAGGAGAAGCCCCTGTGAGTTCCAGAACTTCCTGGACATTATTTTCGCTTTTATTTTCATCATTTCATCATCATGGACACTTCCCCCCATCATCATCTCATCATCCATCCCATCATTAACTCAGGACATTTACGAATGACTTCACTCATTCATAGGACTTAGTATCATATATAAATCACATCTGTAATGCACTTGAATAGATAGAGTAATTATCTCTCACTTATTCTGTCTGTGTGTCTGAATCTATTCGTATCTGGAATATCTCCAGAACGAACGCGTATTTCTATTAGCTTTTGCATATTCTATTAGAATATTGCATATCCCACTCGAATCTCGAATTACGAAGCCATACAATAACTGGCTATTTCTCTATTAAGCATTTACTCTCGTTCGAGTCATCTGCTCCTGATCCCTGCTCAAATTGTCAATATCTAGACGAAGATCACACCAAATCCCATCAAACTTCGTAGGAAGATACTACTCAAGTATATCTTCAATTTGACTACGCATACATCCAGTTCCCACCACTGCTCCACTTTCTATTCGACTTCTGCTCGTCACTACACTCCAGCAAAGCAATTATTTACATTATTCAAATAACACCTATGGGTCCACAACTGTAGCGCAGCAGAAATAAATCATTCTGGGCTGAGTTCTGCATGGAATATTCCTGAAAAAATATGGAAAAATAGAGAATATTTGAATAAGTCCATTCCAGGTACAAGCATCAAATATATGCTGACATTTAGGAATGGAAAAGCAAAGTATAGCACATTGGTGCTGCATAAATAGGATTTGATAGGGAAAAGGTGGTTCCCATACAGATGGTGTCATGTGTCAGAATGAATAGTGACTGTTTAGTGAACCTGTTGACAATCACAAGTATGGTGTCATATCCGAGCGATGGGGGGAGCTTCTCTATGAAATCCATGGAGATGGAGTTCCATGGTTGCTCCAGGACTGGAAGTTGCTTAAGTGTTCTGTAGGGTTTGTGCCTTTGCGATTTTGAGCGCATACAGGTGGTACAAGAGTTACAGTAGTGTTGAATGTATTCTTGCATTTTCGGCCATATGTAGTCTTGTCAGATTAACCCTTGTGTATGATTTTGCCCAAAATGGCTGGAAATCGGGTGATCATGATAATACTGCAAAACTCGGAGTCAGAGACTGTTGGTGTCGGGGACATATATCCAGTTGTTGTGTCAGAGGTGTCCTTCAGGGTCAAGTGACCACTTTGGATCAGAAGGGTTGTCCAAGTGTTTAACTGCAACAGGATTGGATCGGAGTGATGAGTGGATGTTGGAGGGGAGTTGGTTGATATCCATAATGGTGACAGCTCAGAGGGTGGGAGTCATGAGGGTGGATGCTCATAGGGACGATGCCAGCTGCTCGTTAGTGAACACAGGATGAAAGTTGTGTGGGTTTACGGTGGCATAGTTGCTACTCCCCTCTTTAGGGTAGATGTCCCAGTGTCTAGTTAATGCATTGGGCTTTGCTCTGAGTTGACCAGGATGGAAATGGATAACAAGGTTGAACTGAGACAGGTATTTGGACCATCAGACTTGTCTCCAGGTGAGTAGTTTCATTGTGGAGAAGTATTCCAAGTTCTTGTGGTCTGTTATGACGTCCACTGGATCAGAGGCACCTTCAAGGTAGTGTCTTGTTACGCACTAGGTCTGATTGGGGGTCGGAGATTGGATCGGAGGTTGGGTCGGAGTTAGGGTTGGAGGTTGGGTCAGGGTTGGAGTACGTCGTGGGGGTCGGAACGGACTTGGCTTCAGCTTATGTGCTGCGCCCTCACTAATACCGGTGTCCGAGATTTCAGAGACGGAGTACAACTTAGAGAGTTAGGATCAGACTTAGGAGCTAGGCGTGATTTGATATTTGAACTGGGGAATGAAGTCCCCAGTCAGGCAACTTAAATACATATTTGAAATCTAATAATAATTACTCCGGTGATGGGTCTCCGAGGCCAACGGCCTTACGTGAGTATGTCCAAGTCTGATGGGGACGGATGTCCGGGTTCCTATGGTGATGCTGATGCATCAATCGGAACTGGAGACGGATGGGTGGAATTGGCGGTGACAATCGGACAAGTAAATGGAGACGTAGCAGTTTCCAAATGGAGTATAGATTTCATATGTGCAGGGATCTGAGGGGATTGGACGGGGATCTGGGCGTTAATGAATATAGTCATAACAGTATCTCTCCATTTAAGGCCGAGCCCCTGAGGCCTCATGTCCGTGGATTGAATAGGTGAGACGATTGGGTGCAGTTGGAGTTATACTGGGGGTCTGGAGACATATAAAAGGAGGGGCATGATTGAGGTCTTATCCTCAATGATGTCAAACCCTTTGGCAAGCATGAGCGTGGCTGAGCTGGAGCAGTTGCTCTTGGCCCGACGGAAGGAAGAGGAGGAGGAGCAGAAATGGAAAGAGGAGGAGGAAGCAGAACGGAGACGGAAGGAGGAGGAGGAGGCGGAACGGAAACGGAAGGAGGAGGAGGAGGCGGAATGGAGACAGAAGGAGGAGGAGGAGGCAGAATGGAGACGGAAGGAGGAGGAGGAGGCAGAACGGAGATGGAAGGAGGAGGAGGAGGCGGAATGGAGATGGAAGGAGGAGGAAGAGCAGTGGCGGAAAGAGGCGGCGAAAATGGAACGGAGAAGGAAAGAGGAGGAAGCGAAGGTTGAGAGGGCCCACATGGTGAAGGAACTTGTGGCAGCGATGGAGGCTGTGAGACTGAAAGAAGTGGAGGAGCAGGCGCACGAGTTAGAGGTGGCCATGGAGGTAGAGGAGGAGGTGACTGGGGCAGGGGGAACCAGCCACCCAGGAAGTCCGAGTGTGCCAATATGGCCAGGGACCCCGGAAGTCGCCATCATCTCCATTACACAGATGGAGATGACTTGTTCGAGGACTGTCACTGCGGAGGACTTGCCGTTATGTCCGCAGGCATGGCCCCTATTTGAGTTGGGGGCAGCTGAGGAAGATGATGCGGCGGAGACGGAGAGGGCGGAGGTGGAAGCGGATCCCGATGCCAATGTGGAGCTCGATGCAAATGCAGAGCCCAAGGCAGGCATGGATGTTGGGATGGATGTGGAGCTGGATCCCATTTTGAATTCCTACGAGGAGATGGCTTGGGTAGCTGCGGTCAAGGCTCGCAAAAGAGCAGAGCTCTATGCCGCTACCACCAAGAAGAATCTCGATGTTGCGGTCTTTTCATTGAAGGCCTACCCGAGTGCTGATACGGAGAAGCGAGAGGCGGACCGGAGGGTCATATGGTGCAAGGTGGAGAGTCGTGTGTTGGCGACCTGTAAGAAGGAGCTGCGTGTCGTGAGGTCGGCGATCCAGCTTCACAAGCACGAGATGGAGAAGGTGGCGGCAGAACAGCAGGACAAGGAGGAGGAGAGGAAACCCTTGGAGGCTGCAGTGAGAAGGGACCACCCAAGGCTCTGGCTCCAACGGAGCCATTTGGTGGACCTGGCGTAACTTGTGACTTATGTCGTGATGCGTTATTTGGAAGACCAGACTTCTAGGGAGAAAGGGGAGAGGGGATTAAAAGAACAGAGGGGAACAGAGGGGATAGGAGGAACAGGAGCACATAGGAGGCTCAGGAGGTTGAGGGGGAGGTAGGAAAGCGAGGGGAAATGGTTAGGAGGGAAGAGGAGAAGCCCCTGTAAGCTCCACACCCATCAGATCATTCTCCTATATTTCTTTTATATTTTATTTTGTCATTTTTCCCCCTATTGGCTCCACCCCCATTTCATTTTTATCACAAGTTTCTTTCCCATGTTTCAAATGATTCAGGACTTTTATCACATGTTCTAAAGACACATATCTTGCGCTTAGCTAGATATGAAATTGACCAGAGAATTTCCTCTCACCTGTTTCTGTTGTCTGTGTCTGAACTATTCGTTTCTGGAATAACTCCAGAACGA
Organism: Cantharellus purpuraceus; assembly: GCA_025174535.1. Classification (NCBI taxonomy): domain Eukaryota; kingdom Fungi; phylum Basidiomycota; class Agaricomycetes; order Cantharellales; family Hydnaceae; genus Cantharellus; species Cantharellus purpuraceus. The sequence continues at coordinate 96,630 of JALBUN010000011.1, forward strand.
ACGCGTATTTCTACAATATTTTGCATACTCTTCCAGAGTATTGCAACATATATTCGAATCCCAGTTTGCGAAGCCTAAGCTCCACTGGTTGATTTTCTATTAAGCATTTACTCTCGTTTGAGTCATCTGCTCCTGCTCCCTGCTCACATTGTCAAAATCTAGATGAATATCACACCAGATTTCATCAAACTTCGTAGGAAGATACTACTCAAGTATATCTTCAATTCGACTATGCATACATCCAGTTCCCATCACTCCCTCTGTCCCTATTTGAAATCTACTCTCCACACACCCCCAGCAAGGTGAAATTTTTTTTTTCAACAATGTGGGTGTGGAGTGCATGTGGCCTACCGGCCCAACTCGCTGACTTCGGTCCTGCGATTGTTGTTGGGGTCAGAAAGGAGGGTGTAGGATCGATGGGAAGTTCAATCCCTGGAGTCGGAGCGTCAAGCCCTGACTAGTGGTACAAGGAGGGGCAGAGAAGGAATTGGAGGGTCGTCTGACCAAAAAGAGGCGGACGGAGATGGGTGCTGTGGCAGCCGGGGGTAGCGGCGTTGGATCGGAAGGGGCAACAACCGGTGCAGGTACGGGGCACGTCTCGGCGCCCAATAGCACCGTGGGCCAGCTTATCCAGCTGGTTAACCTGCAGTCGGAGCACCTGCGGTGGACGGAGGGGTTGTTAGTAGACTTGGTGAGGATGATGAAACGGAAGGAGGTTCTAGAGGGTTGTTGGACAGCCGAGTTACGTCGGTTGCGGAAGTTCATGGCCCCGTTGGATGAGGATTTGGATATGGGAGATGAGAAGGATTGGGTGTCGGATGTAGAGAGTGATGAGGAGTCAGAGACAGAGCTTGAGGTAGATAAGGGAAAGGGGAAAAGGAAACGTGATGTATAAAATAAAAATGAAAATGATTATAAATTTTGGAACAGAGAAAAATGAGGCGGAGTGATTCCTTCGGAGTTTTTGGGCAGGCATGTAATTTCCCTTGACTTGTAATAAAATGATGATGCGAAATAATAGAATTAGCATTAGTAATCAAACTTAAAGATTCATAAGGGGGCCAGGTTTGTCTGGATAAGTGGAGTGAAAGTCAGAGACAGATTCAGATGTGTGATTGAGTTCGGACACAGAGATCCATGAGGATTCTTCGTTGGTGCCTTCGTATCCAGTCCATTTGACTAAGTACTGGAGCTTGCACTTGTATTGATGGTTGATCTTCGAGTCCAGGATCTCAGAGACCTCATATTCATTGTCTCCTTTGATGATGATTGGGGGAGGTGGAGGTTGCGTGCGACCAGAGATCTCGTTTGTAGTGGCAGGTTCGAGCATTGATATATGGAAGACTGGATGAACTGCTTGGAAGTGGTCTGGGAGGCAGAGGGTGAAAGACCTGCTGCCCGCACGAGCAATGACCTCATAAGGACCTAAGTATTTCTCGGAGAGTTTCTTCGATGGACAGGTGGTCCGGAAGTGTTCGGCCTTAATGAATACTTTGTCTCCGATTTGCAGGTCTGGAGCTGGAATGCGGTGTCGGTCTGTGGAGACTTGATATTGTTTCTGAGCATCGGAGATGGTCTCTCGGAGATGTTGGTGTAGTTGATTGAGGTTGGTTACGAATTGGCGGGCTTTGGTGGAGGCAAGTTCTTTCTCGGGGTGGATGGAGATGTTCGGATGGTAGCCTTTATTAGCAAAGAACAGAGATGCCGGTAGTCGCGTTCGGAGCATTGTTGTAGGCAAACTCTGTGATCGGAAGTAGATCAGCCCAGTTGTCTTGTTGATAGTTACAATAGATTCGGAGATATTGTTCCAGTGACTGATTCATTTGTTCCGTTTGTCTGTCTCCTTCAGGGTGGTATCCAGAGGTGAAATGAAGCTTCATGTTGAGAGCCTTTCCTAATGTGCGGAAGAAGGAGGACACGAACTCCGAGCCCCGATTGGACATGACATGCGATGGGACTCCATGTTTAGAGAATACATGGAGAACGAACAATTTAGCTAGTGAGGTGGAGGTGATGGTGTCATGCATCGGAATGAATAGGGACTGTTTGGTGAACCTGTCAACAATCATGAGTATGGTGTCATACCCGAGCGATGGGGGGAGCTTCTCTATGAAATCCATGGAGATGGAGTTCCATGGTTGCTCCGGGATCGGAAGTTGCTTAAGCATTCCATAGGGTTTGTGCCTTTGCAATTTTGAGCGCATACACGTGGTACAGGAGTTACAGTAGTGTTGAATGTATTCCCGCATTTTTGGCCATACATAGTCTCGTCAGATTAATCCTTGTGTGCGATTTTGCCCGAAGTGGCTGGAGATCGGGTGATCATGATAATACTGCAAAACTCGGAGTTGGAGGCCATTGGCATCGGGGACGTATATCCAGTTGTTGTGTCGGAGGTGTCCTTCGGGGTCAAGTGACCATTTTGGATCGGAAGGGTTGTCCAAGTGTTTAACTGCAACAGGATCAGATCGGAGTGATGAGTGGATGTCGGAGCGGAGTTGGTTGATGTCCATAATGGTGACAGCTTGGAGGGTGGGAGTCATGAGGGTGGATGCTCATAGGGACGATGCCAGCTGCTCATTAGTGAACACAGGACGAAAGTTGTGTGGGGTTACAGTGGCATAGTCGCTATTCCCCTCTTTAGGGTAGACATCCCAGCATCTAGTTAACGCATCGGGCTTTGCTCCAAGTCGACCTGGACGGAAACGGATAATGAGATTGAACTGAGATAGGTATTCGGACCATCGGACCTGTCTCCAGGTGAGCAGTTTCATTGTGGAGAAGTATTCCAAGTTCTTGTGGTCAGTTATGATGTCCACCGGATCGGAGGGACCCTCAAGGCTTCATATATGGCAAGGAGCTCTTTGTCATGGACGTCATAGTTCAGTTCGGGGGGCATAAATGTACGCGAGTGAAAAGCGATCGGGTGGACTTGTCCGTTGTCCGGAGAGATGATGGACAGGATCGCAGCAAGTGCATAGTCAGAGGCGTTGGTCTCTAATAAGATGGGAATGTCTGGAACCCAATGAGTCAGTATTGGAGCAGAAGTAAAGGCCTTTTTCAAGGTCTCAAAACTGTCTACATTTGTCAGTGAAATTCCATTGGATACCCTTCCTAGTGAGTCAGGTGAGCGGAACAGTGATATCGGAGTAGCCGTGAATAAAGCCGCAGTAGAAGTTGGCAAACCTGAGGAAGGACTGTACGTCCTTGACTTTCCAGGGTTCTGGCCATTCCTGTATGGCTTTGATTTTGTCATCGGACATTGTCAATCCTGCCAGGGAGAGGATATAGCCTAGGTATTCGACCAAGTTGGAGTGGAATTCGCATTTGTCAGCACAGGCGAAGAGGCCACGTTTTCGGAGACGTCAGAGTACCTCTTGGACATGTGTCCGATGTTCTTCTTTGTTGTCCGAATATACCAGAATGTCATCTAAGTAAATGAGGATGGTCACATCGAGGAGGTCAGCAAAGGTATCATTCATGAACCTCTGGAAAGCGGCCGGAGCATTGGTTAGTCCAACACACCACTCAAAAGATCCATATCGTGTGCGGAAGGTCATTTTCCATTCATTGCCTTCTTGGATGCGGACTATGGTAGGCATGTCGGAGATCTATTTTGGAGTAGATCTTAGCCTTTCGAGGACTCTTGAGTAGGTCCGTGGTGCGGGGTATTGGGTATCAGTCTTTCTTGGTGATCTTGTTGAGTCCACAGAAGTCGACACATAGACAGAGTGATCCGCCCTTTTTGTGGACAAATAGGACCGGAGCTCCATGAAAAGATAGGGATGGGCGGATGAAGCCCGTGGCCAGGTTCTCATCTATGAATGTTTGGAGAGCCAGTAGCTCTTTTTGTGATAGTGAGTAGATAGGGCCAAGCGGAGGGGTGGAGTTGTCATCCAGTTCGATCTTGAGATCGTATGGTCAGTGTTCCACTAGGGAGTCGGCTTTAGACTTGCTGAACATGTCGGCGAACTCATGATACTCCTTGGGAACCATAGATAGGTCTGGTGGAGTGGATCGGGCGGAACGAGCAGCAAGGAATATCAGGTCGGAGAGGTGGACCTGGAATGTGTGAGAACCGTCCAGCTTGCTTAGTCTGGCAAAGACCATAGCGTCCACCATCGATATAAACGGAGGGGTAGACGGAGTATCTATTGGAGGGGAGTCAGCGGAGGCGGAAGATAATTTCACACCTATAGTTGCTGGTGACGTTGGGGATGACACAGCCTGTACTGGAGAACGGAATGTGATATGGCCCAATGCCCAGTCAATCAACGGATTGTAGTGGGTGAGCCAGTTATGTCCGAGAACCACAGAACAGCTGGAGTCAAGTGGAGTAACATAGAATGTAAGGTTCTGGATTTCTCCGACAGAAAAATGGATAGACAAATCTATAGCTCGTGAAATAACAGCATTAGTAGTGCCGTCAAATAATTGGAGTGGTATCGGAGTTATGGTGTATGTATGGAGTTTATGTAAATTGGAAAAAGAGGAATCGAGGAAACAGTGAGTAGAACTGGAGTCAATTAATGCTTGAATAGCGGTATTGGGAATGGAGTCGGAGTGGACGAGGAGGGTAAGGGAGTCGGAGTGGAAAAGAGCGGATGCGTTCAGGCAGACCTTGTCTGTCATACAGGGAGTACCAACGCAGCCCTCAGCCCGTATGGAGGCTATAGGGCTGCTTACTATTTTTTTTGGTCCGTCGCTTTAGCGTCGGACTTGTCTGTTGTGGCATTGGCAGCACGGCCCTTTGCCTTTGCTGCAGATGAGGTTGCCTTGTTGCAATCCTTGGCTTGGTGGCCAGGCTTTCCACAGAACAGACAGAGGTTGTTGTCCATGCGGCGCTGGCATTCCTGCTGGGTAAGTTTCCCGTCCTTTCCCAGCTTGGTGGAAAGGTCCGGAGTACTCTTGTGAGCTCCAGAGTTATTGCTGGTACTGGAGTTATTCTGACCGGAACCGGAAGTGGCAGCATTACCAGTGTTTGACTTCTGGCCTGAGTTGGCGGTGGCCCGCTTATTGGACCCCTTGTTGGACTTTGGGGTCTTGTCCAATGATTTGTCTAATTTGTTGTTGGCCGAATTTTCATGGGAGACCTCGGATTGATGTTCCCAATAACGGGCGTCGATGGATTGGGTGAGCTTGCGGAGGGTAGCCAAACTATCCGGCTTACCAACACGTGATATCTTGTCCTTGATGTGGGATGGGAGTCCAACATAAAATTGGCGTCATAGTGCGGTGTCGCCCCATTGGACTTTCAGAGCTAGCTGCTGGAAACTCACAATGTATTTTGCGATTTTGTGATTTTCCTTCATCTGAAGTCGATCGAGTTCATTCTCAGCATCAGCCTCGGGGTTGTACGGACCAAAATTGGTCCAAAGTTTGGAGATGAAGTCGGAGTAGTCCTCTGACCATATCGGGTCATTGGAGTCATCCATGAGCGCTGGCTCAAAGTAGTCCAGTGTGGTGCCCTTGAGATAGGACATGGCAAAGGTGACCTTTGCCTGATCGGATGTGAATGCGTTGGGGCGGTCGTGGAAATTCAACCGGCATTGTACCAAGAACGGCTGGAGTTTGCATGGATCGGAGCCATCGAATGGGTCGGGTTCTTGGACCTTGGTCTGGGACTTAGGAGCTTGTGGGTTATGGATGCTGCTAGCGAGCAGGGAGATGGCTTGCGCCAGATTTGGAGAGGGCGGGGTGTCATCTTCTTCATTGACGGCCTCTATGTGGTCCATCGGTTCCTTGACGACCTCAGGGATGGTGTCAATGCTGGGGGCAGGTACCTCGACGATTCGTGCACATTTGGAATTGGCGGTGGATTGTGGCATTGGTAGGAGTGAGTATGGGAGTTCGAATATACTGTTATGCACTAGGTCCGATTGGGGGTTGGAGATTGGATCGGAGGTCGGGTCGGAGTTAGGGTTGGAGGTTGGGTTGGGGTTGGAGTACGTCATGGGGGTCAGAACGGACTTGACTTCAGCTTATGTGCTGCGCCCTCACTAATACTGGTGTTCGAGATTTCGGAGACGGAGTACAACTTAGAGAGTTAGGATCAGACTTAGGAGCTAGGCATGATTCAATATTCAAACTGGGGAATGAAGTCCCCAGTCGGGCAACTTAAATACATATTTGAAATCTAATAATAATTACTCCGGTGATGGGTCTCCAAGGCTGACAGCCTTACGTGAGTATGTCCGAGTCCAATGGGGACGGATGTCCGGGTTCCTATGGTGATGCTGATGCATCAATCGGAACTGGAGACGGATGGGTGGAATCAGCGGTGACAATCGGACAGGTAAATGGAGACGTAGCGGTTTCCAAATGGAGTATAGATTTCATATGCGCGGGGATCTGAGGGGATCGGACGGGGATCTGGGCGTTAATGAATATAGTCATAACATGTCTCCATATCCAGAAGGCTTCATATATGGCAAGGAGCTCTTTGTCATGGACGTCATAGTTCAGTTTGGGGGGCGTAAATGTACACGAGTGAAAAGCGATTGGGTGGACTTGTCCATCATCTCTCCAGATGATGGATAGGATCACGGCAAGTGCATAGTCAGAGGCATTGGTCTCTAATAGGATAGGAATGTCTGGAACCCAATGAGTCAGTATTGGAGCGGAGGTAAAGGCCTTTTTCAAGGTCTCAAAGCTCTGTCTACATTTGTCAGTGAAATTCCATTGGATACCCTTCCTAGTAAGTTGGGTGAGTGGAATGGTAATATCAGAGTAGCTGTAAATGAAGCGGCAGTAGAAGTTGGCAAACCCCAGGAAGGACTGTACGTCCTTGACTTTCCACGGTTCTGGCCATTCCTGTATGGCTTTGATTTTGTCATTGGACATTGTCAGTCCTGCAGGGGAGAGGATATAGCCTAGATACTCAACTGAGTCAGAGTGGAATTCACATTTGTCAGTGTGGGTGAAGAGGCCATGTTTTCAGAGACATCAGAGTACTTCTTGGACGTGTGTCCAATGTTCTTCTTCATTATCCAGATATACCAAAATGTCATCTAAGTAAACAAGGACAGTCATATCAAGGAGGTCAGTGAAGGCATCATTCATGAACCACTGGAAGGCAGCCAGAGCATTGGTTAGTCCGAAAGGCATGATGCACCATTCAAAAGATCCATAACGAGTGTGGAAAGTCATTTTCCACTCATTGCCTTCTTGGATGCTGTGAGGGCTATGCTGAATGACAAGGCTACAACAACAAGATACTCAATAAGTGAGAGCCAATAAGAGATAATGCCAGCTGGTACAGTGGATATCCTCAGAGATCAAGCTGAGGAAACTGTGCTGTACCAGGCAAGGTCCTTATGCTAGATGACACACAGAATAGGGGAACCAAGATAGGGGAACAATAGGGGAGAGATAGGAGAGCGCACCCTAACAGGCTGTGCTGATAGGGGCGATAAGAAAGGTACTAAAAATAGAAACTGAGTCATATGAACCCTGACATCACCCCCCTCTCAATGCATGTCATCTTGATATGCACCATTGTCCTATCCATCTCAGCAGAGACATACCGCAAAGCACTCTACAAGGTGCTCCCTCACTTTCTGCCAGAGTCAAGTCCATGAAGAGTCTTGACACTGGTTGTTCTCTTCCCTGAGATAAAGTGGGATGGTAAACTTGGATTCATCTGCCTTAAAGACTGCTCCTAGCATCATCTCTCCTGCCCTATAGATGACCCTGCCAGTGAGCCCTTGGAACATGTATGGTATATCGGAGCCATTGATGAATATGGGGTCTCCGATGTAGTATGTTTGGCACCTTGAGGATGCGCCTTCATGCCAAAGGCGGAATTGAGCTGGTGGGGGTGGGGATGAGAGGTTGTAATCCTCTATGGCATGTACAGTATCCCTTGAATCAATGGTCCAGTTGGACAATGGGGAGGAGGGAATTGGGTGTAGGAGGATAGTGTCAAGCTGGTAGGGCATGGTGAGAATATGGATAGTGAAATGACAGTGGGTTTACTGAGGAAGAGAGGAAGTGGTTGACTTGATTTATATATGGTTGGTGAGTGCTAAGCTTAACTGTGCCTATTCTGTGACTTTGAACCATGTCCATTAACACATGCTGGGGTCCTCCCTACTGTCCAATCAAAGAGGACTCATTTGGGCGGTTCTGTAAAGTTTTCAAGGGGTTGGAAAGGAAGAGTTGCATAGGTGGCAGCTGAAATATGCCTTGGAGCTTCAGGATTCTCCTTGTGGAAATCTGCGATATGCTTTCTAGCTCTGCTGGCATCCTTGGCTGGTATCCAAAGGTCATCAGCAGCTCCATAGCCCTTCCAACACACCAAGTACTCCAGTTTTCCTTAGAAAACCCTGCTATCAAGGATTTTCTCAACTTCATATTCCTGGACTCCATCTTGGATGATAGGAGGTGGTGGGGGAAATGAATGGCATTCAGGGATAGGATCCTCTTCATAGGGGCACAGGAGAACAACAGAGAATACTGGATGAGTGCAACCAAAGAGAGGAGGAAGTTGCAGACCATAGGCATTCCGAGAGACCACATTGTTAATCGTGTAAGGCCCTAGCCACTTGTGATCTAGCTTCTTGGTTGGATGGGTCATTGCAATATTTTGTGCATTGAGCCAGACCTTGTCACCAACCTTATACACTGGTGCTGCTTGACAATGGGCATCATAGAATTGTGCCATGTCATCTGCTGCCTTTTCCAGGGCTGAACAAGCCTCACTTGCGGCCATCTCCATGTGTTCAGTGAATTCCTCCAGTGCTTCAAGCCGTGTCTCTCAGACTGGCTCTAACCCTAGCCTTGGGTGTTGACCTATGTCGAGCATAAAGGGGGTTGATTGTGTGGAAGAGTGGATGCAGTTGTTGTATGTAAATTCAGCAAAAGCAACCCACTCAACCCAGTCATCTTGGTGCTGATTGACAAAGAGCCTCAGATACTGTTCAATCTCTTGGTTGACCTGTTCTGTCTGACCATTGGATTGTGGGTGATATGCTGTGGATGCTGCAACCTTGATTCCCAAAAGCTTATTGAGCTCAAACATAAATTGGGAGACAAATTGGGTGCCACGGTCACTGATGACTTCTTCAGGGAGGCCATGGTGTTTCCACACATAGTCATGGAAGAGTCATGCAATCCCTATGGAATTAATGTCAGAGGTGGTAGGGATCACACGTACTCATTTGGAGAGTCAGTCCACAACAACAAGAAGTGCATCATAGCCATGGCTAGTGGGTAACTCCACAATTAAGTCAACAGATATCACTTGCCATCTTCAGTCTGAGACACGATTAGGTAGGAGTTTACCCATTGGAGCAGCTGGGAAGGTTTTGGTCTGATTGCAAAGATCACAGCCCTTGACATACTTTGCAATATATCATCCAATTCCAGGCCACCAGTAGCTGTGTGATACAAGCTCTGTTGTCCTCCAGCAACCAGGGTGACCTGTGATGCGAGTATCATGGTGTGCCCTTACAATATCATGGCACAGTTTTGAGTCAAGGGGAACATACACCTTGCCACGATAGAGAACAAGTCCATTCTCCTTGGTCCATTCCTGTCCTCATAGGTTTCCAGAAGAACCGAGTTCCTTGAGAGCTTTCACAACCTTTTCGTCTCTATTGTTGCAGTTCCACACACGATCCAGAAATATGTCCCCTTCTCCTGTGACCATTTGAGCTCCTGGTCCTGTATAGGTGGGCATTGCGTTAATGTGAAATAGCTCAGGGCCAAGGAGAATCTGGTTTTGATTATCTTCCTCCCCCTGTTTATGATCTACATGTTGTGAGAGGGCATCAGGTTTAGCTGAATGGTGTCCAGGACAATGGATCAGTTCAAAATCAAAGCGAGAGAGGTAGAGTGACCAGCAAGCTTGTCAGCGATTAAGGTTCTGAGCTGTATGGAAATACGTGAGGTTTTGATGGTCATTGAGGATCTCAATCTTGTGTTTGGTTCCTTCCAGGATGTGGCACCATTCCTCTAATCCACGTATGACAGAGAGCAATTCCTTATCATGGATGGCATAGTTGCGCTCTGCATCTGAAAGACTCTTGGATACGAATCCTATGGGTCTCCATTTCCCATCATCACAGAGCTGAGATAGAACAGCACCTGTTGCATATGCTGAAGCATCTGTCTCAAGTGGGAATCACTTGGTTTGATCAGGGAGGACAAGGATTGGAGTTGACATGACAAGTCGCTTGAGTTCCTCAAAGGCTTCTTGTTCTGGGCCATTGGACGTCCAGGACCATTGTGAATTTGCCTTTGTTAATAGGCTCAGGGGTTTTGCAATGTGTGAGAAGTCCTCAATGAAACAACTGTAGAAGTTGATGAAGCCCAGGAAGGATTTGACTTTGGTGACATTGCAGGGTGTAGGCCAGTCTCAAACTCCAGCTACCTTGACTTGGTCCATAGTGACCTGCCCCTGTGAGAGAATAAGTCCAAGATAATCTACCTTCTGTTGCATGAAGAGGCATTTCTCTGGTTTGAGGTACAAGTGGTTGGCCTGAAGGATTTCAAGTACAGATTGCACAATCCTGTGGTGTTGTTCTAGGGATTCAGTGAAGATGAGAATGTCATCCATGAACACCACCATAACGCCATCATCAATGAGCTCCTTGAAAATGTCATTCATCATAGTCTGGAAAGTCGCTGGGCTGTTTGTGAGACCAAAGAACATGACTAGGGGTTCATATAAGCTACGGTTGGTCTGAAAGGCTGCCTTCCACTCATCACCCTCTTTAATGTGCACATTGTTATATCCCCATCGGATGTCAAGCTTGGTGAAGTACTTGGCATTGGCAGCAGTGTTATGACTATATTCATTAACATCCAGATCCCTGTCTGATCCACTCAGATCCCCATGCATATGAAATCTATACTCCATTTGGAAACCGTCATGTCTCCATTTACCTGTCTGATTGTCACCACCGATTCCACCCATCCATCTCCAGTTCCAATTGATGCATCAGCATCACCATAGGAACCTGGACATCCATCCCTGTCAGACTCAGACATACTCATGTAAGGCCATCGGCCTCAGAGACCCATCACTGAAGTAATTATTATTAGATTTCAAAATATGCATTTAAGTTGCTGACTGGGGACTTCATTCCCCAGTTCGAATATCGAATCACACCTAGTTTCTAAGTCTGATCCTAACTCTCTAAGTTGTACTCCATCTCTGAAATCTCAGACACCGGTATTAGTGAGGGCGCAGCACATAAGCTGAAGCCAAGTCTGTTCCGACCCCCACGATGTACTCTGACTCTGACCCGACCTCCAACCCAATCTCCAACCTTCAATCGGACCTAGTGCGTAACAGTATATTCGAACTCCCATACACACTCCTACCAATGCCACGATCCACTGCCAATTCCGAATGCGCACAAACCATCAAGGTGCCTGCTCCCAGCATCGACACCATCCCCAAGGTCGTTGAAGAACTGACGGACCACATAGAGGCCATCAATGAAGAAGACGACACTCTGCCCTCTCCAAATCTGGCACAAGTGATCTCCCTGCTTGCCAGCAGCATCCATAACCCACAAGCTCCTAAGTCCCAGACCAAGGTCCAAGAACCCGACCCATTCGATGGCTCCGATCCGCAAAAGCTCCAGCCGTTCTTGGTACAATGCCGGTTGAATTTCCACGACCACCCCAACACGTTCACATCTGATCAGGCGAAGGTCACCTTCGCCATGTCCTATCTCAAGGGCACCGCACTGGACTACTTTGAGCCAGCGCTCATGGACGACTCCAATGACCCGATATGGTCAGAAGACTACTCCGACTTCACCTCCAAACTTCGGACCAATTTTGGTCCGTACAACCCTGAGGCTGATGCTGAGAATGAACTCGATCGACTTCAGATGAAGGAAAATCACAAAATCGCAAAATACATTGTGAGTTTCCAGCAGCTAGCCCTGAAAGTCCAATGGGGCGATACCACACTCTGACACCAATTCTACGTTGGACTCCCATCCCGCATCAAGGACAAGATATCACGCGTCAGTAAGCCGGATACTTTGGTTACCCTTCGCAAGCTCACCCAATCCATTGACGCCTGTTATTGGGAACGTCAATCCGAGGTCTCCCATGAAAATTCGGCCAACAACAAATTGGACAAATCATTGGACAAGACCCCAAAGTCCAACAAGGGGTCCAATAAGAGGACCACTGCCAACTCAGGCCAGAAGTCAAACACTGGTAATGCTGCCACTTCCGGTTCCGGTCAGAACAATTCCAGCACCGGCAATCACTCTGGAGCTTGCAAGAGTATTCCAGACCTCTCCACCAAGCTGGGGAAGGATGGAAAACTTACCCAGCAGGAACACCAGCGCTGCATGGACAACAACCTCTGTCTGTTCTGCAGAAAACCTGGCCACCAAGCCAAGGGTTGCAACAAGGCAACCTCATCCACAGCAAAGGCAAAGGGCCATGCCGCCAATGCCACAACAGACAAGTCTGATGCAAAAGCGATGGACCAAAAAAAATAGTAAGCAGCCCTATAGCCTCCATACGGGCTGAGGGCTGCGTTGGTACTCCCCGTACGACAAATGAGGTCTGCCTGAACGCATCCACTCTTTCCCACTCTGACTCCCTTACCCTCCTCGTCCACTCTGACTCCATTCCCGATACTGTTATTCAAGCATTAATAGACTCCAGTTCTACTCATTGTTTCCTCAATTCCTCTTTTTCCAATTTACATAAACTCCATACATACACCATAACTCTGATATCACTCTGATTATTTGATGGCACTACTAATGCTGTGATTTCATGAGCTATAGATCTGTCTATCCATTTTTCTGTCGGAGAAATCCAGAACCTTACATTCTATGTTACTCCGCTTGACTCCAGCTGTTCTGTGGTTCTCAGACATAATTGGCTCACCCACTACAATCCATTGATTGACTGGGCATTGGGCCATATCACATTCCGTTCTCCAGTACAGGCTGTGTCATCCCCGACATCACCAGCAATTTTAGGTGTGAAACTACCTTCTGCCTCTGCTGACTCTGCTCCAATAGATACTCTGTCTACCCTGCCATTTATATGAATGGTGGATGCTATGGTCTTTGCCAGACTAAGCAAAATGGATGGTTCTCACACATTCCAGGTTCACCTCTCCGATCCGATATTCCTCACCGCTTGTTCTGCCCGATCAACCCCACCAGACCTATCTATGGTTCCTCAGGAGTATCATGAGTTCGCCGACATGTTCAGCAAGTCTAAAGCTGACTCCCTAGCAGAACACCAACCATATGATCTTAAGATTGAGCTGGATGACAACTCCACCCCTCTGCTTGGCCCTATCTACTCGCTATCCCAAAAAGAGCTACTGGCTCTCCGGACATTCATAGATGAGAACTTGGCCACGGGCTTCATCCACCCATCCCTATTGCCCCATGGAGCTCCGGTCCTATTTGTCCGCAAAAAGGACGGATCACTCTGTCTATGCGTCGACTTCCGTGGACTCAACAAGATCACCAAGAAAGACTGATACCCCATACCCCATACCGTGGACCTACTTGAGAGCCCTCGAAAGGCTAAGATCTATTTCAAAATAGATCTCCAACATGCCTACCATCTAGTCCGCATCCAAGAAGGCGACAAATGGAAAACAACCTTCCGCACATGATATGGATCTTTCAAGTGGTGCATCATGCCCTTTGGACTAACCAATGCTCCAGCCGCCTTCCAGAGATTCATGAATGATACCTTTGCTGACCTCCTTGATGTGACCGTCCTTGTTTACTTAGATGACATTTTGGTATATTCAGACAACGAAGAACAACATCAGACACATGTCCAAGAAGTACTCCGACGTCTCCAAAAACATGGCCTCTTCGCCCATGCTGACAAATGCGAATTCCACTCCGACTCAGTCAAATACCTAGGCTATATCCTCTCCCCAGCAGGATTGACAATGTCTGATGACAAAATCAAAGCTATACAGGAATGGCCGGAACCCCGGAAAGTCAAAGACGTACAGTCCTTCCTAGGGTTCGCCAACTTCTACTGCTGCTTCATTCACGGCTACTCCGATATTACCGTTCTGCTCACCCGACTCTGTATGGGAACCACCTTTTCCCTATCAAATTCCATTTATGCAGCACCAATGTGCTATTCTTTGCTTTTCCATTCCTAAATATCAGCATATATTTGATGCTTGTACCTGGAATGGACTTATTCAAATATTCTCTATTTTTCCATATTTTTCCGGGAATATTCCATGCAGAACTCGGCTCAGAATCATTTATTTCTGCTGTGCTACAGTTGTGGACCCATAGGCGCCCACAAACCTTCACACAGCCGGCTCTCCCCTTTTGGACCAGGCATTCAGCCTGAATTCAAGCTCAGATGTCTCTGATCAATAAATATTCTCTAACTTGACAACCACAGCCTCTCAGGGCACTATTTTCCATGCAGATCATCACCTGACATGTGGCTATCCATGGCTGTCCAAACCAGTGCAGAAAACAGGGTGGACACCCTTCTTTTTGCCTGATCAGTGCCTAGTTCAGGGATCAGATCAGCTGATGGGTGATCAAATCAGGTGATTGCCTTGGAATATTCTACCCCTTTCCATAACATTCTAGCTGTTTCCCTCTATTATTAGATAGAACTTTCCAGAACCATTATTCAGCTCCTGATCAGTGTTAGTCCAGTGATCAGATCCTGTGATTGGCTTGGAATATTCTACCCCTTTCTTCCACCTTCCACAACCTTCCAGTAGCTTCCATCTATTAATAGGTAGAATATTCCAGAAGCATTAGTCAGCTCCTGTAAATACAATATATAAGGAGGCCATTCTGCCTCTGAAATAGAAACATATACATCATATTCTACCCATCTTCTGCACACCAGTGTGACTAGAGTGACATACAGTGTCATCCTCTATCTCAGTAACTGTTGATTACCAGTTCAAGGATCTTTTACAGTTGTGTAACTGTACTTGATTGCACTCAAAGTAGTGATATTCCTGCTTTGGGCATGAGTGTAGTATCTACCTCACGTGACTACAAATCTACAGGGTGAGATTGTCTGTCAATAGTCCTGCCATTAATGCTCTTGTTTAAGTTACTAGTGTGTACTGCCTTTGCAGAGCATTAGAAGCTTGAACTTGTGTGAAGCAGTTGCTAGACTACTTCACACATTGCTGTTACCCACTTCTGAGTGCCACTGGTTGGACGGTTGGATTCATCCACCTACTTCCTTTAGCCTCTAAGTGCATTCCCATCTTTTTGGAATATCTGGACCCCTAAGCGTCCGTGAACTCTAGACTCTGGAAGTCTTATTCATTTCTTGCTGCTAAGAAACATATTACCTTTCTGCGTATAGTCTGCATTGACCAATACAAAGGATTGTAACCAAAGTACAAATGTTAAATTGTTTCTGGAGTTGTGCTGCAGCAGGGTTTGATATTCTTCTCAGCTGTTCATTCACGGAATTGTGGTGATTTAGAGTTTGCCCTAACACCATAATTTTGCAGGTTCCAAAACAGACTCACTAGGAAGGGTATCCAATGGAATTTCACTGATGAATGTAGACAGAGCTTTGAGACCTTGAAAAAGGCCTTTACTTCTGCTCCAATACTGACTCATTGGGTTCCAGACATTCCTATCCTATTAGAGACTGATGCCTCCAACTATGCACTTGCTGCAATCCTGTCCATCATCTCTCCAGACAACGGACAAGTCCATCCGATGTCAGTTCACTTAAGGAATAGATCCTATAAGCCTGCATGCAACAGTCCTAACAAACAGACGGTGTGTAACGCAGTTGTTCAGCACTCCAAAGATCAATCAGGTCAAGGGGTAGGAGCAGCACTGGGTAACAGGAAAGTGGGATAGTGCTCTGTGGTTGGATGAGGATGGGAGCAAAAGGTCGGTCCAGATGGCTGATCATGCTCTGTGACTGGATGACAATGGATAGCCCGGTTGGGAGGTACACGAAAGCTGGTTTCAAGAGAAGCGACCTCTCGGTGGCAGAGGGAAATCTGATTGTTGAACCAAGGTGCTTTACCTCAGAGTAGAGATGATGGATTGTGATGTAGAGTGTAGAGCATAGACTTAGAGTGTGGACTTTGACTTTAGAGCATTGGCTGTAAACTTGTTGATTGATTC
Source organism: Cantharellus purpuraceus (assembly GCA_025174535.1). Lineage (NCBI taxonomy): Eukaryota > Fungi > Basidiomycota > Agaricomycetes > Cantharellales > Hydnaceae > Cantharellus > Cantharellus purpuraceus. The sequence goes on from JALBUN010000011.1 coordinate 112,739, forward strand.
CAAAGGCGAAAACTAGCACTCTTTTATATACAAATCCCCAGGGCACAATGACACAATATGAGGAGCAAATGATGTGATATGATGCAAGAAATGCTGATCAAGCCAGCTGACAAAGCATATGAAGTTGAACTACTAATGGGGAAATCATGGAGAAATGAAGCGACAGATAGGGGTAATCTTTGTAAGAATAGGGGGTGATGAGTAATAAAAGAACCAAAAATAGAACAAGGATGAGTAAGTCGTGTATGAATGAATTAAAAGATGAAACAGGTGTGAGTCATATAAAAGAACATTAGAAACGTCCACCAATACCATCTTCCATATGGCTCCGAAGGTAAATTGACCCTGAGTCACATGAGGACTTCAGTCAGCATCCACAACAAATACTCCTTATTGTCTTAGTGATCCGTCTCCATATGGTATCCCATTCCAAGGGTATTCGGTCCCTTTGCCTGACACGATGTAACCTGAGTTGGATTGAAGTGGGAGGATAGGTCGGCGATGGTGACTGAAATTCTACCTCACGTTCAACTTGTCTATCCGTGTTACAATATAGAGGTGAAATGCTGAGGAATGTATATGGTTCAATGGAATTGTGAAAGAATATGGGATCACCAATGGCATAAGAGAGACATGGTGGGGATCTTGGACGTTGAAAGAGTTTTGGAAGTATTTTGACACATGGAGGTGGCTTAACATGCCCGTGGAGCTCAGCATATTTTTGATAGTCCTCTGTGTCCAGAGACCAGTGTGACGTATTATTAGAAGAGATGTTGGAGAGAGGAATAGAATTGGAAGCCATGTGAATGATGATGAAAGGATTGGTGTGAATTGAAGGCTGATAATGATCGATGGTGATGAAACACGAGTGATGATCAATGGCTAGAATTAGAGACTGAGGTAGAGAGGGAGTTGCGGTGCTATTTAAAAGTTTGATATGAAAAGGCGCTGGCGGAGTTGGACTGTCAGAGTGGTTTGATATACGTCCTCGATGCATCCTGGCTCGTCACTGATAGCTTTTCACTCATGTACATTTACACCCCCCAAACTGAACTATGACGTCCATGACAAAGAGCTCCTTGCCATATATGAAGCCTTCTGGATATGGAGACACTACCTTGAAGGCCCCTCCGATCCGGTGGACATCATAACTGACCACAAAAACTCGGAATACTTCTCCACAATGAAACTGCTCACCCAGAGACAGGTCTGATGGTCCAAATACCTATCTCAGTTCAATCTCATTATCCGTTTCTGTCCAGGTCGACTTGGGGCAAAGCCCGACACTTTAACTAGACAATGGGACGTCTACCCTAAAGAGGGGAATAGCGACTATGCCACTGTAAACCCACACAACTTTCATCCTGTGTTTACTAACGAGCAGCTGGCATCGTCCCTACAAGCATCCACCCTCTTGACTCCCACCCTCCAAGCTGTTACCATTATGGACATCAACCAACTCTGCTCTGACATCCACTCATCACTCCGATCCAATCCTGTTGCAGTTAAACACTTGGACAACCCTTCCGATCCAAAATGGTCACTTGACCCCAAAGGACACCTCCGACACAACAACTGGATATACGTCCCCAACGCCAACAGTCTCCAACTCCAAGTTTTGCAGTATTATCATAATCACCCAATTTCCGGCCTTTTTGGGCAAAATCACACACAAGGGTTAATCTGACAAGACTACATATGGCCAAAAATGCGAGAATACATTCAACACTACTGTAACTCTTGTACCACCTGTATGCGCTCAAAATCGCAAAGGCACAAACCCTACAGAACACTTAAGCAACTTCCAGTCCTGGAGCAACCATGGAACTCCATCTCCATGGATTTCATAGAGAAGCTCCCCCCATTGCTCAGATACAACTGTTTTGGAACCTGCAAAATTATGGTGTTAGGGCAAACTCTAAATCACCACAATTCCGTGAATGAACAGCTGAGAAGAATATCAAACCCTGCTGCAGCACAACTCCAGAAACAATTTAACATTTGTACTTTGGTTACAATCCTTTGTATTGGTCAATGCAGACTATACGCAGAAAGGTAATATGTTTCTTAGCAGCAAGAAATGAATAAGACTTCCAGAGTCTAGAGTTCACGGACGCTTAGGGGTCCAGATATTCCAAAAAGATGGGAATGCACTTAGAGGCTAAAGGAAGTAGGTGGATGAATCCAACCGTCCAACCAGTGGCACTCAGAAGTGGGTAACAGCAATGTGTGAAGTAGTCTAGCAACTGCTTCACACAAGTTCAAGCTTCTAATGCTCTGCAAAGGCAGTACACACTAGTAACTTAAACAAGAGCATTAATGGCAGGACTATTGACAGACAATCTCACCCTGTAGATTTGTAGTCACGTGAGGTAGATACTACACTCATGCCCAAAGCAGGAATATCACTACTTTGAGTGCAATCAAGTACAGTTACACAACTGTAAAAGATCCTTGAACTGGTAATCAACAGTTACTGAGATAGAGGATGACACTGTATGTCACTCTAGTCACACTGGTGTGCAGAAGATGGGTAGAATATGATGTATATGTTTCTATTTCAGAGGCAGAATGGCCTCCTTATATATTGTATTTACAGGAGCTGACTAATGCTTCTGGAATATTCTACCTATTAATAGATGGAAGCTACTGGAAGGTTGTGGAAGGTGGAAGAAAGGGGTAGAATATTCCAAGCCAATCACAGGATCTGATCACTGGACTAACACTGATCAGGAGCTGAATAATGGTTCTGGAAAGTTCTATCTAATAATAGAGGGAAACAGCTAGAATGTTATGGAAAGGGGTAGAATATTCCAAGGCAATCACCTGATTTGATCACCCATCAGCTGATCTGATCCCTGAACTAGGCACTGATCAGGCAAAAAGAAGGGTGTCCACCCTGTTTTCTGCACTGGTTTGGACAGCCATGGATAGCCACATGTCAGGTGATGATCTGCATGGAAAATAGTGCCCTGAGAGGCTGTGGTTGTCAAGTTAGAGAATATTTATTGATCAGAGACATCTGAGCTTGAATTCAGGCTGAATGCCTGGTCCAAAAGGGGAGAGCCGGCTGTGTGAAGGTTTGTGGGCGCCTATGGGTCCACAACTGTAGCACAGCAGAAATAAATGATTCTGGGCTAAGTTCTGCATGGAATATTCCTGAAAAATTATGAAAAATTAGAGAATATTTGAATAAGTCCATTCCAGGTACAAGTACCAAATATATGCTGATATTTAGGAATGGAAAAGCAAAGAATAGCACATTGGTGCTGCATAAATGGAATTTGATAGGGAAAAGGTGGTTCCCATACAACTGCGGGTTGAGTGGATTAAAGCTAACAATATCCCTTCAACGTAAAAAGATAGATATACACTTGAACACTTCCTTCTGAACAAGCATATTCACTGTATGTGTTTATCCATGATAAAATCAACAGTCAAGGGATATTAATCTTGTCTCAAAGAGGTGAGTTAATAGACTGTGTTGTTGATTTATTGAAATGCCCACAATTGAACCAACCAATCAATAGCAAAGTATGTGTTAACCTGACTAACCTTAGAGTCTCAATTAAACGTGCAGTATTCTTGACCAATCAATAGCCTAGTATGTATTAACCTGACTAACCTGTATGGGAACTGGTTTTCCCTTAAAAGATCTTGTTTAAAGTCCCGAAACTGTACAATTTCGCTTCATGGCTACTTTCTCTTGATTCAGGGCCATTCAAATATTCTCTATTTTTTCATATTTTTTTGGGAATTTTCCATCCAGAAATGAGTCTACAAACTTATTGTTCTGCTGGGCAAAGTTTGGGACCCACATAGACCCACAAACCTTCGCAGATGTCAGCAGCTTTAAAGTCAGCCGGAGTCACCCAGACAACTGACTCATTTTCAATCACATGACTCATTTCAATCTCCGACTCAACCTGGTCACCACTGCCAGTAAATGCTCAATATCTTCACAACCACTGCACCTCCTGACTCCATTTTTGGTGGAGAGTTCAGTAGAAGCTGTGCCTACCCATAGCTGTGCTGATCAGCCCAGGAAACAAAGTATTGACCGAGTTATTTGAGTAATGGTGACTCATGCAATGACTCCTGCTCTGCATGTGCACATGATGGGGTAGAAATGGTTATTGTTTTCAGAGGCAGAATGGCCTCCTTTTATATTGTATTTACAGGAGCTGACTAATACTACTAGAAACTTCTACCTATTAATGGAAACTACTGGAAGCTAGTGGAATATGTGAGAAGGGGGTGAAAGTTTCCTAGCCAATGAGCTGCTTGGATTTGCTCTGACTCATGGCATGAGTCATGGATGGAGTCATAGTGTGACTAGAGTGACATACAGTGTCATCCTCTATATCTCAGTAACTGTTGATTGTCCAGTTCAAGGGTCGCTTACAGTTGTGTAACTGTATTCGATTGCACTCGAAGTAGTGATTGTCCTGCTTTGGGCATGAGTGTAGTATCTACCTCACGTGACTACAAATCTACAGGGTGAGATTGTCTGTCAATAGTCCTGCCATTAATGCTCTTGTTTAAGTAACTAGTGTGTACTGCCTTTGCAGAGCATTAGGATCTTGAACTCATGTGAAGCAGTTGCTGGACTACTTCACACATTGCTGTTACCCGCTTCAGAGTGTCACTGGTTGGACAGTTGGATTCATCCACCTACTTCCTCTAGCCTCTAAGTGCATTCCCCTCTTTTTGGAATATCTGGACCCCTAAGTGTCCATGAACTCTAGACTCTAGAAGTCTTATTCATTCCCTACTGCTAAGAAACATATTACCTTCCTGCGTATCATCTGCATTGACCATTACAACAGATTGTAACCAAAGTACAAATGTTAAATTGTTTCTGGAGTTGTGCTGCAGTAGGATTTGGTATTCTTCTAAGCTGTTCATTCACGGAATTGTGGTGATTTAGAGTTTGCCCTAACACCATAATTTTGCGGGTTCCAAAACATAACCTCAGAGTCTCAATTAAATGTGCAAGATTCTTGATTATAACCAATAGCCCAATACGTGATAATTTGACTAACCTCAGAGTCTCAATTACACATGTAAGGTTCTTGATCAATGAATAACAATTAATACACTACAAGTTACTGCTTCAAGTGGGCTTGTAGTGTGTTAATTACTAATCAGTTACTCCGTATTAACCTCTTCTCCAAGTTTGATTAATATTAGAGCCTGCTGCGCTTGTAATACAATAACTTCTGGCTTCTCCAAGAGTCAATCAAAGTTAATATACACTAAGAGTAGCTGATATAAGTGTGATGCTTATGTGATGATTACTCAATGCTTGAGTAGACACTGCTCTGTGTGTGTGGTAAAAAGATCTTATTTTTGCACTGCTGTTGCAGCGCTTTTTATATACATGGACTATCTAGCTTATGTAACTAATCAGAGAACATTCCTGGCGCTTAGGGAAGCCCCTGGAAGGAAGGCTGTGGAACCTTGTGGAAGGTCCAGGAAGGTGTCAGAACCTTCTGTGGCCGCTTTTGGCTGAAGTGCAGGAACTCTGATGATTATGTAATGCATGCATCGTTTGCTCGCACACGAGTGCTCGTCAGAGTTGAATGACAGATTATATCAGCAACCAACCCCTTGTGTACACTTGTGGGCTCAAATGCACAAAAAAGCAAAATATAAGTACATTCAATAGAACATTTGAAATACCTTTAAACTACTAAATAATAGTCCTTATTTGAAGTAGTTTAGAACTGTATATACCCCAACACTGAGCAATGCAAGTCACATTGCTGAAGATCAGATTCTCAACAAGAATCTGAATCTGGAGAGTTGAGATCTCCCCAGGATGAGAGGATCCAACTGATTGGTTGGATAGAAGAAATGAGATTCCTCCAATGGAGGGAATCAGAGATCCAGTAATCCCTGTAAGGCAAGGATTACCAATACAGATTGAAGAGGAAACTCCCCAATCTAGATCAAGCTATGGAAACAGTGAGAAGCTGAGGCTTCTTGCAAACATAGATTAGCCCTTGAACAGAAGGCTAAACATGCAGAACAAGAGCTTGGCCAGCTCTTTAGAGAGCAGTGGCCTCAACAGGAGCTCAATGTCACTGTTGACTTAAACCAACAGTTGCAAATTTTGTTGTCAGAGGTTTTGGAGGTTAGATTGGAAGTACATCAGAAGGATATCAAAACATGGCAGAAATATGACTTGTAACAGGGGCCCATACATGAAAGTGAGGTGGGAGATGATCTACAGACAAGATGGAAGAATCCCATCAGCGATAAGTAAAGAGTTGTCCAAGGTCAGTCCTCAATAATCACCTGCAGGAGTAGATTGCATGCATGAATTCAATCCATGGAGGCATGTGGAAGTGGTTTGGAACATAGCTATGGGAATCAACATATCCCCAGCTCCCAGGAAGGTAGTATCTCCTTGTGAAACAATAAGCTCTAGGTGCTATTGTACCTGGGCATTGGAAGGTGTAGGAGCTTGTGCTGTGGACAGGCTACACTACCTTCTTAGGCACCATAAACATGATGGATGAGAGGGTGAGGTGTGAGACAGCTGCAAACACCAATTGGCATGAAGATTCTGTGTAGCAATGTGACTCATTTGTCCTGGGTAGCCTGTGAAAGTAAAATACATGGATTGTTCTGCTAATTCAATCCATGCAGGCAAAATGTGTGAAGACAATCTGCTGAAGATCTACAGATATTATGAAGGGTTGGACCTAGTCCTTGAAGTGTAGGAAGGATATGCAACAGAAGCTGGTATACACCACAGATTGTCAACCACTTGTCAAACATAAGATAAAAGAAACCCTACCTCAGTCTTGTGAAACCGAGAGTACTAAACTACACAAGAAAACTTATACACGTTCAGTAACACACCCCTATCCGCGACGTCGGTCAACGAACCTCCGTAGTCTGTGGACCGTAGTGGATCCCAAGGGACACCCCGTTCTGCTCAACACGAAGTGCGTAGATGTTGCACATGCATTGGAAGGGTTGCGCCAGCGTCGCAGGCTCCATAGAGCTGATGCAAGGAGGCGATGCAGGTGGGAGAACCCCTGCAGATCAACCATGGGGCGGATGCCATATGCAGAGCGTATCCCTTAGGATATTTCTTCATGAACGGCATGCCGAAGTGGCTTGCATGCCACGACCCTTGTCCAAACAGACACACTAGATTCGAGGTTCCCTGGACTCTGCGCGCGAACGTCAGTATACCCAGTATTGTTGTGTGTGGGTAACTCACAAGAGAATTTTTCTCACAAGCGTCCCTGTCGAAGACCACGGAGAAGTCTCTCATCCTGGGTAGTTGTGTCGTAGACAAATGGAGCACAGCCCACCAGTGCACAGCGTACATGGAGTCGTCATGCAGAGAGCATCTGCACACTGTTTGGTGTGGTTGTCGCGTCGGGTCGTACGCCTGAAGTCAATGATTTGACCGTTGTGCGGGGATATGCTGGAATACGAGGGCTTGGTCACGACATAGACTAAGGCATTATCCAGTCATATCCAGTGTCCATATTCTTGTCGTTTTCTCCGCCTGGGATACCTTGGTGCGTCACATCACCATGTGAGTCACTGCCGCCTCCTCCGTGGCTCGCAGTGGTAGCGTTCCCGTAGACTAACTTGTAGGGCAATACTGCGCACTCATAGTAATGGGTCAAGTCCATGTGTTATTTCGCCGGAAGAGTGGCTTCAAGTGATTAGCTGGCTCAGGTAATCAATGCCTGCCACGCTACTTCCGATGTTGGTTTGGGTAGCGCACAGCCAGTCAACCTGGAGTCTGGAACGTGCGGGTCGTGTCAAACCAAGCTAGAGATTGACGTCAAAATAGGCAAAACAGGGAGTTCATCCAAAGAAAGATTCATACCTTTTAGAGGACACGAGCGCTTTCGATTGCAATTTCCAGCGTTCGAGGTCACGGCAAAGATAGTGTAATCATCTCCAATCGCTCCAAAGTATTTCAGTGCTGTCCCGAAGACAACTTTATCCATCGGTCCCGTGCTTGTCACTTCGAATCGAGCCAAACCCTCGATCCAGGACTGACGGCTACATTGCTTGCAGACCGTGCTAGCGTTTCGAGTATGAGTGTGACACTCAATAATATTGATCAAGTTGTCGTCTGGCTGCCGTCGTATCCAACAATCGTCACCCGCATTCTGGTGGCAACTTCCCGCGGAAATTCATTGACTTACACGTACTTGCCCCATAAGGGTCGATACGTGAAATTATGGAGACAATACCGGTATGCTGTACGTCATATGTCTCTACTCCCCAGATTGATACATCTGAGACCTGTTGTGAGTAAATGCCAATTATCCAGATACAGCGAAAATATACCTCGATGATGGATCGGTCTCTAAGTCCACTTTCGGAGCGCATCCATCAATGGAAAGAAGGCGATCAAGTCTATCTCGTCTGATCTTTCTAGGCATATGAAATATGATTCACGCCGAAAGGATTGAGCGGTGCCTTGGGGGTAAGTGCGTCAGTTAAAGTTCACACTTGTCTCCCGATGTCCACTTACAGAACCCATTTGGTATCGGAAAGTGCACAGGTCCATCTTGACTGATCTCTAAGGACATGGAATGCCCATGATTCAAACTGAATGGGATTGAGCACTTGCCTTGCGAGTAGATGCCGAAGGTAAAACTCACATTTGTCAACTGGATCAAATCCCTTTAACGGTTCCCCCGCAGTCTCTGTACACATAGAATTCTTATAGGCTTAGAAGTGTAGCGTGAGAGTTGTCGATTGACTCGTTGGACGTTGATGGGATAGGAATGGTGTGAACGACAGCACGCTGAGGAAGCCATTCCAAACACGCGGATGCCTCGTAGCCCATCCTTCCCAGTCCTCTATGAAAAGTGTATAAGTGAGAGTGTTTCCAAATAGCTTTAAAAGATTGAGCACCTGTGTCGGCCAGGGGAAGGAGGAGATTGAGGTGAAAGCTTGAGGCTTGGAGGATGGATCTTCTCAGAAAGAAGAGCATACATATCGAGGGATTTTCCCCCCGCATCATCCTGGGACCAGGATGTCATGCAATCCAGCAAGTGTGAGTTGTCATGCATCGTGGCTCAAACTTGAACACACAAGCTCAGACTCAAGCGCCTACATATCGCGCAATTTATTCTGCTACCCTTCTTACTTTACATCTGCTTGAAAAACTTGTTCATCCCTTCCGCAAAGGTATGTACGCCTAACACACTACCAAAATGTATGCCTCACGTTCATACGACATAGATCTTCAAGTTACTCCCGATAGGGGTTATACCAGCAGCCCTCACGGAATGATGACCCCTCAAGGAATGACAACCCCTCGAGAAATCATGCCGCAATTCTCTAGCTCCACTAGTTCTTCTGTTCCACGGCTTCACGCTTGGAAACGCTGGCATATTATTCCTTGACGCCTTGCCCCCTCCGGCCGTGCCCCCTCTGGCCGTCAGCCAAGAGGAGAGCGGTCACGCACTCGGTTGGCCAGTACGTCCCCTTCACGGACCGCCTCCTCCCCCAGTGATTCCTTGCCATGGTATGTGTATGCGAGAGCTTGCCTCTATGCTAGTGGTGCCCTCGCCTAAATGGAGTCGCCACGCACATTCGAGTACGATTACCTAGACAAGGCAAGAAGCTATCAGGTGTCCCTCGGAACAACCAGTACAAGGTGAGTGGAGGTCGAACGGTCTACTTCCATGCTTAAGCCTAACATTCATGCCGCAATTCTCTAGCTCTTCTGTTCCACAGCTTCACGCACAGCAACACTGGCCTATTCCTTGACGTTTGCCTTTCTCCCTCCGGGCATGAGCCAAGAGCAGAACGGTCAAGTACTAATCGTACTCGGTTGGCCAGTACGTCCCCTTCACTGACCGCCTTCCCCTCTGACTCTTGTTCCAGTAGTGAAACCTATGCCAGTTCACCCCCAGTGATTCCTTGCTGTTGTCGTGTCAGATGTATGCGAGAGCTTGCCTTAGTGCTAGTGGCGTCCTCGCAACCCAGACAAAGCAAGAAACTATCAGGTGTCCCTCGGAAACAGCCAGTACATGGTGAGTGGAGGTCGAACGGTCTGCTTCCATGCTCAAGTCTAACATTCATATAACAGGGAGATCGCCTTTTTTCATTGATAAATAGAAATACAACATTCATATCACTATATCGAACTCGATTTCCAGAAGCCGCTTTGCCAGCATGTCTTATATATCAAACTAAAATCCATGTCAGCACGAGGAATATCTGGCCGAGAAATGACAAAAAGCACCTGCACGTGCATAGAATAAGGCCACGGCGTCGATTGCCCTTTGCTATCAATGTATAATTTTTGAGAAGTGCCGTGCAGGTTTTGGTGAAGCTGGAGAGGGGTGTTACCGACAGCTAGCACGGGGAAAGAAACTTCTGCTTACCGTGCCAGTTGTCCTGACGCACCAGGCGCGCGTCTCAAGTTCTTTTGGCTAAACACCGCTCGAAGAACACGCGCCATCGTCTTGTTTGAGAAGTCCTGGTCCAACGACCTGCATTCCAAGTCAAAGGGGGATACCTACTTGCGGCTAGTGTACGTACGAGTGCGCTCCTGGAACGAAGGATAACTCGGATGGTGGTCTTTGAGGATTCACAGTGCCGGCATCAGGTCCCGCCTGCCGCAAGTAGTTGAACAATCAGGAGAGGAAATGATATGAGCGAATACTTACATCCACAAGAGCGGCGGCCAAATTAACGAAGACCCTCTCGCCTCCTGACACTTGGACTGTCTGGACATTGGTATTGGTGCGAGCCTCTCTAAGCACTCCCGCAATCTGTCTCAAACGCTCATCAGCCTTGCAGTCGCAAAAGTCGGGCAGCGGGGAGAACTCGCCGGAGGATCGAGGCCTGGTCAATCGTTAGTTGGGCTCAATCTCATAGCATAAAGAATTGCACATACGCAAGGCCTCTTGCACATATCCTATCAACAAGCTCTCCGTTTCTTCGCTGACAGGACGACCAGCCAGAGCAACAATGGCATCCTTATCGTTCTTTCGTGGAGGGTCGAGATAGAAATTAACGACATGGGTCATGGCTATATGGGAAGATAGTTAGACAGGATACAACCGCCTTAACGTGTGTCATACCGTGGGCCCAGTTCGCGACCGAGTTGATGGCGATGCCAAAGAGATTATACACAATAGCCCCGCTGTCATCGTCCAGTTCACCATGGTTGCTACGAACCATTCTGTGAAGGGCATCCTCGATTTCTCGCTTGCCAGCTTCGTGGGCACGCTGACCGGAAAACCGTCTAACAGCTCCTCGAATGCTAGGGAACTGCATCCCGCCAGTCAGATAGCTGTATTAAACAGTGACGCGAGCACCCACGACAGAATTGATCTCCTTCAATTTTGCTGTAACATCACTCAGGAGGCTTTTCGCCCCCTTCTCAGAATGTGTCAGCGCAAACGAAGCGAGTGAGTTTGATGGTAACAACATGGACCTTTGTTGACATACCACAGGCAGTGACCCTCGCCATGCAGATCAGTCTCGGTGACCTCGGGGCAATCACCGGTAAGTGTTACCGGTAAGTGTTTCGCTCGCGGCAGGCTTTTGTCATCATCAACGCACCACGCGATAGGCGCGCTCGTGTACCAGCCAACCCTTTCCGCACACAACTATCGGAAGCCTCATTTACGTCTATCCATGCATCTCTCGTGCCCCCTCCTGCTGATTCATGCATACCTTTGTTATTGAAGATAATCCTGCTGGGTTACACAATGATCATAGTATTAACAACATGTGCACTCCGGACACTCATGTCCAGAGAAAACACCCTTTGTGATGCTGTTCATGTCAGACTGGCAATCTTTGAAGCTTCCAAGTCCTGGCAGCATTACCTTGAAGGATTGTTTTGGAACTGTGAACTTCAACCTAAACTGTGGTGTTAATCACAATCTAAGCTTAGCCTGAGGATGTATGACCTTTCAAGGCTAGCAATAAGCTTGAAACTATTTTAACAGAGAACCCAATTAAGAAATTATACTCCAGTGAACAATCACAATCAATGTTGCCACAAGAAGTGAAGCAATAGAGATTTATGCTTGTCACATGTAGTTCATGCTTTACTGCTGATGCAATGTAAAGTCAAAGATGGACAGGTGTTCAAGGGTTCAGATACTTCAAAGGGGGAAGTAACCTAGTGCCTTAGTACTGCGGGTTGAGTGGATTAAAGCTAACAATAATCCCTTCAACGTAAAAAGATAGATATGCACTTGAACACTTCCTTCTGAACAAGCGTATTCACTGTACATGTTTATCTGTGATAGAATCAACAGTCAAGGGATATTAATCTCATCTGAAAGAGGTGAGTTAATAGACTGTTGTTATGACTATATTCATTAACGCCCAGATCCCTGTCCAATCCACTCAGATCCCTGCACATATGAAATCTATACTCCATTTGGAAACCGCCACATCTCCATCTACCTGTCCAATTGTCACTGCTGATTCTGCCCAGCTGCCTCTGGTTCCGATTGATGCTGATGAACCTGGACATCCATCCCTGTCAGACTCAGACATCCTCATGTAAGGCTGTTGGCCTCGGAGACCCATCACTAGAGTAATTATTATTAGATTTCAAATATGTATTTAAGTTGCCTGACTGGGGACTTCATTCCCCAGTTTGAATATCAAATCACACCTAGTTCCTAAGTCCGATCCTAACTCTCCAAGTTGTACTCCGTCTCTGAAATCTTGGACACCAGTATTAGTGAGGGCGCAGCACATAAGCTGAAGCCAAGTCCGTTCTGACCCCCACAACATACCCAACTCCTTCTCTGACTCCGACCAAACCTCTGAACCAATCTCTGACCCAATCTCCAACCCCCAATCAGACCTAGTGCGTAACAACTGTGTTGTTGATTTACCTCTGACCCAACCTCCAACCCAATCTCCGACCCCCAATCAGACCTAGTGTGTAACAGGGTCAGAACAGGACTTGGCTTCAGCTTATGTGCTGCGCCCTCACTAATACCGGTGTCTGAGATTTTGGAGGCAGAGTACGACTTAGAGAGTTAGGATCAGACTTAGGAACTAGGCGTGATTCAAACTGGGGAATGAACTCCCCAGTCGGGCAACTTAAATACATATTTGAAATCTAATAATAATTACTCTGGTGATGGGTCTCCGAGGCCGATGGCCTTACATGAGTATGTCCAAGTCTGACAGGGACGGATGTCCGGGTTCCTATGGTGATGCTGATGCATCAATTGGAACCAGAGACGGATGGGCGGAATCGGCGGTGACAATCAGACAGGTAGATGGAGACGTGGCAGTTTCCAAATGGAGTATAGATTTCATATGCGTGGGGATCTGAGTGGATCGGACAGGGATCTGGGCGTTAATGAATATAGTCATAATAGTATCTCTCCATTTAAGGCCGAGCCCCTGAGGCCTCATGTCCGTGGATTGAATAGGTGAGATGGTTGGGTGCAGTCGGAGTTATACTGGGGGTCTGGAGACATATAAAAGGAGGGGCATGATTGAGGTCTTATCCTCAATGATGTCAAACCCTTTGGCAAGCATGAGCGTGGCGGAGCTTGAGCAGTTGCTCTTGGCCTGACAGAAGGAAGAGGAAGAGGAGTGAAGATGGAAAGAGGAGGAAGCGAAAGCTGAGGTCAAGGAGCTTGCGGCCACGATGGAGGCCCTGAGACTGAAGGAAGTGGAGGAGCAGGCGCACGAGCTAGAAGCCGCCATAGAGGTGGAGGAGGAGGTGACTGGGGCAGGGGCGACCAGCCACCCAAGAAGTCTGAGTGTGCCAATACAGGCAGGGACCCCTGAGGTTGCCATCATCTCCATTACGCAGACAGAGTCAACCTGTCCGACAACTGTCCTTATGGGGGACTTGCCGTTATGTCTGCGGTCACAGCTGTTATTTGCGGTGGGTGCAGCTGAGGAAGATGAAGCGGCGGAGGTGGAGAGGGCGGAGGTGGAGAGGGCGGAGGTGGAGAGGGCAGAGGTGGAAGCAGATCCTGATGCCAATATGGAGCTCGATGCAAATGCAGAGCCCGAGGCGGGTGTGGATGTTGGGACGGATGCAGAGCTGGATCTGACCTCAAATTGTTACAAGGAGATGGCTTGGGTAGCCACAGTTGAGGCTTGCAAAAGAGCAGAGCTTTATGCTGCTACCACCAAGAAGAATCTTGACATCGTGGTCTTTTCATTGAAGGCGCACCTGAGTGCTGATACGGAGAAGTGGGAGGCGGATCAGAGGGACATATGGTGCAAGGTAGAGAGTTGCGTGTTGGTGATCTGTAAGAAGGAGCTGTATGTTGCTAGGTTGGCAATCTAGCTTCGCAAGTGTGAGATGGAGAAGGTGGTGGTAGAATAGCAGGACAAGGAGGAGGAGAGGGAACACTTGGAGGTGGCATCGAGAAGGAGCGGACCACCCAAGGCTCTGGCTCCAGCGGAGCCATTCGGCAGGCCTGGTGTAACTTGTGACATGGGCGTGGAGTGTGTGTGGCCTACCAGCCCAACTTGCCGCCTTTGGTCCTGTGATCATTGTTGGGGTTGGAAAGGAGGGTGTAGGATTGATGGAAAGTTTGATCCCTGAAGTCGGAGCATCAAGCCCCGACTAGTGGTACAAGGAGGGGCAGAGAAAGAAAGAGAAGGTCGTCCGACCAAAAGGCGGTGATGGAAACAGGTGCTGTGGCAGCTGGGGGTAGCGGTGTGGGGTCGGAAGGGGCAATGACCGGTGCAGGTATGGGGTGCGTCTCTGCACCCAATAGTACCGTGGGCCAGCTTATCCGGCTGGTTAACCTGCAGTTGGAGCACCTCCGGTGGATGGAGGGGTTACTAGTGGACTTGGTGAAGACAATGAAACAGAAGGAGGTTCTGGAGGGTCAGCAGATGGCTGAGTTACATCGGCTGCAGAAGTTCATGGCCCCTTTGGACGAGGATTTGGACATGGGGGATGAGAAAGGTTGGGTGTCGGATGTAGAGAGTGATGATGAGTCGGAGACGGAGCCTGAGGTAGATAAGGGGAAGGAAAAAGGAAACGCATGTATAACATAAAAAAATGAAAATGAAAATGATTATAATCTTTTGGAGCAGACAAAAATGAGGCAGAGTGATATTCCTTCAGAGTTTTTTGTCAAACTTGTAATTTCCCTTGTGACTTGTAAATAAATGATGATGCAAAATAATAGAATTAGCATTAGTAATGGAACTTAAGGATTCATAAGAGGGCCAGGTTTGTCTGGATAAGCAGAGTGAAAGTCAGAGACGGATTTGGATGCATGATCAAGTTTGGACGTGGAGATCCATGAGGACTCTTCGTCGGTGCCTTCGTATCCAGTCCATTTGACTAAGTACTGGAGCTTGCACTTGTATCGACAGTCGATCTTCGAGTCCAGGATCTCAGATATCTCATATTCATTATCTCCTTCAATGATGATCGGGGGTGGTGGAGGTTGCATGCAACCAGAGATCTCGTTTGTAGTAGCAGGTTCGAGCATTGATATATGGAAGACCAGATGAACTGCTTGGAAGTGGTCAGGGAGGCAGAGGGTGAAGGACCTGCTGCCTGCGCGAGCAATGACCTCATAAGGACCTAAGTATTTCTTGGAGAGTTTCTTCAATGGATGGGTGGTCTGGAAGTGTTCAGCCTTAACAAATACTTTGTCTCCAATTTGCAGGTCCGGAGCTGGAATGCAGCATCAGTCTGTGGAGACTTGGTATTGTTTCTGAGCATTGGAGATGGTTTTTTGGAGATGTTGGTGTAGTTGATTGAGGTCGGTTACAAATTGGTGGGCTTTGGTGGAGGCGAGTTCCTTCTCAGGGTGGACAGAGATGTTTGGATGATAGCCTTTATTAGCAAAGAATGGAGAGATGCCAGTAGTCGCGTTTGGAGTGTTGTTGTAGGCAAACTCTGCGATCAGAAGTAGGTCAGCCCAGTTGTCCTGTTGATAGTTACAATAGACTCAGAGATATTGTTCCAGGGACTGATTCATTCATTCCGTTTGTCTGTCTCCTTCAGGATGGTATCCAGAGGTGAAATGAAGCTTCATGTCAAGAGCCTTTCCTAATGTGCGGAAGAAGGAGGAGATGAACTCTGAGCCCCGATTGGATGTGACATGCGATGGGACTCTGTGTTTAGAGAATACGTGGAGAATGAACAATTTAGCTAGTGAGGTGGAGGTGATGGTGTCATGCATCAGAATGAATAGTGACTGTTTAGTGAACCTGTCAACAATCACAAGTATGGTGCATTGGAATGAATAGTGACTGTTTAGTGAACCTGTCAACAATCACAAGTATGGTGTCGTATCCGAGCGATGGGGGGAGCTTCTCTATGAAAATCCATGGAGATGGAGTTCCATGGTTGCTTTGGGATTAGAAGTTGCTTAAGCATTCCGTAGGGTTTGTGCTTTTGCGATTTTGAGTGCATACACATGGTGCAGGAGTTACAGTAGTGTTGAATGTATTCTTGCATTTTTGGCCATATGTAGTCTCATTGGATTAATCCTAGTGTGCAATTTTGCCCAAAATGGCTGGAGATCAGGTGATCATGATAATACTGCAAAACTCAGAGTTGGAGACCGTTGGTGTTGGGGACGTATATCTGGTTGTTGTGTCGGAGGTGTCCTTCGGGGTCAAGTGACCACTTTGGATCGGAAGGGTTGTCCAAGTGTTTAACTGCAATAGGATCAGATCAGAGTGATGAGTGGATGTCGGAGCGGAGTTGGTTGATGTCCATAATGGTGACAGCTCAGAGGGTGGGAGTCATGAGGGTGGATGCTCGTAGGGACAATGCCAGCTGCTCATTAGTAAACACAGGATGAAAGTTGTGTGGGTTTACGGTGGCATAGTTGCTACTCCCCTCTTTAGGGTAGATGTCCCAGCATCTAGTTAACGCATCAGGCTTTGCTCTGAGTCGGCCTGGACAGAAACGGATAATGAGATTGAACTGAGATAAGTATTTGGACCATCGGACTTGTCTTCGCATGAGTAATTTCATTGTGGAGAAGTATTCCAAGTTTTTGTGGTCAGTTATGACATCCACTGGCTCGGAGGGGCCTTCGAGGTAGTGTCTCCATATCCAGAAGGCTTCATATATGGCAAGGAGCTCTTTGTCATGGACATCATAATTCAGTTCAGGGGGCATAAGTGTACATGAGTGAAAAGCGATCGGATGGACTTGTCCATCGTCCAGAGAGATGATGGAGAGGATCGTGGCAAGTGCATAGTTGGAGGCATTGGTTTCTAATAGGATAGGCACATCTGGAACCCAATGAGTCAGTATCGGAGCGGAAGTAAAGGCCTTTTTCAAGGTCTCAAAATTCTGTCTACATTCGTCAGTGAAATTCCATTGGGTACCCTTCCTAGTAAGTCAGGTGAGCAGAATGGTGATATCGGAGTAGCCATAAATGAAGTGGCAGTAGAAGTTGGCGAATCCCAGGAAGGACTGTACGTCTTTGACTTTCCGTGGTTCCAGCCATTCCTGTATGGCTTTGATTTTGTCATTGGACATTGTCAGTCCTGCCAGGGAGAGGATATAGCCTAGATACTCAACCGAGTCAGAGTGGAATTTGCATTTGTCAGCATGGGCAAAAAGGCCATGTTTTTGGAGATGTTGGAGTACCTCTTGGACATGTGTCCGATGTTCTTCTTCATTGTCTGAATATACCAAAATGTTGTCTAAGTAAACGAGGATGGTCACATCGAGAAGGTCGGCAAAGGTATCATTCATGAACCTCTGGAACATGGCTGGAGCATTGGTTAGTCCGAAGGGCATAACACACCATTTGAAAGATCCATATTGAGTGCGGAAGGTTGTTTTCAACTCGTCGCCTTCTCGGATGCAGACTAGATGGTAGGCATGTTGGAGATCTATTTTGGAGTAGATCTTAGCTTTTAGAGGACTCTTGAGTAGGTCTGTGGTGCGGGGTATTGGGTATTGGTCTTTCTTTGTAATCTTGTTAAGTCCATGGAAGTCGATGCATAGATGGAGTGATCCATCCTTTTTGCGGACAAATAGGACCAGAGCCCCATGGGGAGATAAGGATGGGCAGATGAAGCCCGTGGCCAAGTTCTCGTCTATGAATGTCCGGAGAGCCAGTAGCTCTTTTTGTGATAGCGAGTAGATAGGGCCAAGTGGAGGGGTGGAGTTGTCATCCAACTCAATCTTGAGATTGTATGGTCGGTGTTCTGCTAGGGAGTCGGCTTTAGACTTGCTGAACATGTTGGTGAACTCATGATACTCCTTAAGGACCATAGATAGGTCTGGTGGAGTTGATCAGGTGGAACGAGCGGTGAGGAATATTGGATTGGAGAGGTGAACCTGGAATGTGTGAGAGCCATCCAGTTTGCTTAATCTGGCGGGGACCATAGCATCCACCATCGATATAAATGGAGGGGTAGACAGAGTATCTATCGGAGTGGAGTCAGTGGAGGCGGAAGATAGTTTTGCACCTAAAGTTGCTGGTGACGTCGGGGATGACACAGCCTGTACTGGAGAACGGAATGTGATATGGCCCAATGCCCAGTCAATCAACAGATTGTAGCGGGTGAGCCAATTATGTCCAAGAACCACAGAACAACTGGAGTCAAGTGGAGTAACATAGAATGTAAGGTTCTGGATTTCTCTGACAGAAAAACAGATAGACAGATCTATAGCTCGTGAAATAACAGCATTAGTAGTGCCATCAAATAATCAGAGCAATATCAGAGTTATGGTGTATGTATGTAGTTCATGTAAATTGGAAAAAGAGGAATCGAGGAAACAGTGAGTAGAACTGGAGTCAATTAATGCTTGGATAGTGGTATCGGGGATGGAGTCGGAGTAGATGCAGAGGGTAAGGGAGTCAGAATGGGAAAGAGTGGATGCATTCAGGTGGACCTTGTTTGTCGTACAGGGAGTACCAATGCAGCCCTCAGCCCATATGGAGGCTATAGGACTGCTTATTATTTTTTTTGGTCTGTTGCTTTAGCGTTGGACTTGTCCATTGTGGCATTGGCAGCATGGCCCTTTGCCTTTGCTGCAGACAAGGTTGCCTTGTTGCAATCCTTAGCTTGGTGGCCAGGTTTTCTGCAGAACAGGCAGAGGTTGTTGTCCATGCGGCGCTGGTGTTCCTGCTGGGTAAGTTTTCCATCCTTCCCCAGCTTGGTGGAGAGGTCCAGAGCCGTCAGCCTCAGAGACCCATCACCGGAGTAATTATTATTAGATTTCAAATATGTATTTAAGTTGCCCGACTGGGGACTTCAGTTCGAATATTGAATCACGCCTAGCTCCTAAGTCTGATCCTAACTCTCTAAGTCGTACTCTGTCTCCGAAGTCTTGGACACCAGTATTAGTGAGGGTGCAGCACATAAGCTGAAGCCAAGTCCGTTCCAACCCTCACGACATACTCCGACTCCAACCCAACCTCCAACCCGACCTCCGATCCAATCTCCGACCCAATCGGACCTAGTGTGTAACAGTATATTCAAACTGCCATACTCACTCCTACCAATGCCACAATCCACCGCCAATTCTGAACGCGCCTGAATCGTCGAGGTACCCGCCCCCAGCATCGACACCATCCCCGAGGTCGTCGAAGAACCGACGGACCACATAGAGGCTGTCAATGAAGAAGACAACACCCCGCCCTCTCCAAATCTGGCGCAAGCCATCTCCCTGCTTGCTAGCAGCATCCGTAACCCACAAGCCCCTAAGTCCCGGACCAAGGCCCGAGAACCCGACCCATTCGATGGCTCCAATCCGTGCAAGCTCCAGCCATTCTTGGCGCAATGCCGGTTGAATTTCCGCGATCGCCCCAACGCATTCACATCCGATCGGGCGAAGGTTACCTTCGCCATGTCCTATCTCAAGGGCACCACACTGGACTACTTTGAGCCAGCACTCATGGACGACTCCAATGACCTGATATGGTCAGAGGACTACTCCGACTTCATCTCCGAGCTTCGGACCAATTTTGGTTCGTACAACCCCGAAGCCGATGCCAAGAATGAACTTGATTGACTTTGGATGAAGTAAAATCACAAAATTGCAAAATACATTGTGAGTTTCCAGCAGCTAGCTCCAAAAGTCCAATGGGGCAATGCCGCACTCCGACGCCAATTTTACGTTGGACTCCCATCCCGCATCAAGGACGAGATATCACGTGTCGGTAAGCCGGATAGTTTGGCTACCCTCCGCAAGCTCACCCAATCCATCGATGCCCGTTATTGGGAACATCAATCTGAGGTCTCCCGCGAAAATTCGGCTAACAACAAATCGGACAAATCATCGGACAAGACCCCACAGTCCAACAAGGGGTCCAATAAGCAGGCCACTGCCAACTCAGGCCAGAAATCAAACACTGGTAACACTGCCGCTTCCAGTTCCGGTCAGAACAACGCCGGCACCAGCAATAACTCCGGAGCTTGCAAGAGTACTCTGGACCTCTCCACCAAGCTGGGAAAGGACGGGAAACTTACCCAGCAGGAATGCCAGCGCTGCATGGACAACAACCTCTGTCTGTTCTGCGGAAAGCCTGGTCACCAAGCCAAGGATTGCAACAAGGCAACCTCGTCCGCAGCAAAGGCGAAGGGCCACGCCGCCAATGCCACAACGGACAAGTCCGACACTAAAGCGATGGACCAAAAAAAAATAGTAAGCAGTCCTATAGCCTCCGTATGGGCTGAGGGCTGCATTGGTACTCCCCGTATGACAGACGAGGTCCGCCTGAACGCATCTGCTCTTTCCCACTCCGACTCCCTTACCCTCCTCGTCCACTCCGACTCCATTCCCAATACCGCTATTCAAGCATTAATTGACTCCAGTTCTACTCACTGTTTCCTCGATTCCTCTTTTTCCAATTTACATAAACTCCATACATACACCATAACTCCGATACCACTCCGATTATTTGATGGCACTACTAATGCTGTTATTTCACGAGCTATAGATTTGTCTATCCGTTTTTCTGTCAGAGAAATCCAGAACCTTACATTCTATGTTACTCCACTTGACTCCAGCTGTTCTGTGGTTCTTGGCCATAACTGGCTCACCTGCTACAATCCATTGATTGACTGGGCATTTGGCCATATCACATTCCGTTCTCCAGTACAGGCTGTGTCATCCCCGACGTCACCAGCAACTATAGGTGCAAAATTATCTTCCGCCTCCGCTTGTATGGGAACTGGTTTTCCCTTAAAAAGATCTTGTTTAAAGTCCTGAAACTGTACAATTCCACTTGATGGCCTTAAAATATCAGCATATATCTGCTGCTTTCTCTTGATTCAGGGCCATTCAAATATTCTCTATTTTTTCATATTTTTTTGGGAATTTTCCATCCAGAAATGAGTCTACAAACTTATTGTTCTGCTGGGCGAAGTTTTGGGACCCATATGGACCCACAAACCTTCGCAGATGTCAGCAGCCTCAAAGTCAGCCGGAGTCACCCGGACAACTGACTCATTTTCGATCACATGACTCATTTCAATCTCCGACTCAATCTGGTCACCACTGCCAGTAAATCCTCAATATCTTCACAACCACTGCACCTCCTGACTCCATTTTCAGTGGAGAGTTCAATAGAAGCCATGCCTACCCATAGCTGTGCTAATCAGCCTGGGAAACGAAGTATTGACCGAGTTATTTGAGTAATGGTGACTCATGCAATGACTCCTGCCATGACTCATGCTATGACTCCTTCCATGACTCATACCATGACTCCTGTGATTACTCATACTATGACTCCTGCTCTGAGTCACACTATGACTCCATCCATGACTCATGCCATGAGTCAGAGCAAATCCAAGCAGCTCATTGGCTAGGAAACTTCCACCCCCTTCTCACATATTCCACTAGCTTCCAGTAGTTTCCATCTATTAATAGGTAGAAGTTTCCAGTAGTATTAGTCAGCTCCTGTAGATACAATATAAAAGGAGCCCATTCTGCCTCTGAAATAAATAACCATTTCTACCCCATCATTTGCACATCAGTGTGACTAGAGTGACATACAGTGTCATCCTCTATATCTCAGTAACTGTTGATTGTCCAGTTCAAGGGTCACATACAGTTGTGTAACTGTATTCGATTGCACTCCAAGTAGTGATTGTCCTGCTTTGGGCGTGAGTGTAGTATCTACCTCTCGTGACTACGAATCTACAGGGTGAGATTGTCTGTCAATAGTCCTGCCATTAGTGCTCTTGTTTAAGTTACTAGTGTGTACTGCCTTTGCAGAGCATTAGAATCTTGAACTCGTGTGAAGCAGTTGCTAGACTACTTCACACATTGCTGTTACCCGCTTCAGAGTGTCACTGGTTGGACGGTCGGATTCATCCACCTACTTCCTCTAGCCTCTAAGTGCATTCCCCTCTTTTTGGAATATCTGGACCCCTAAGCGTCCGTGAACTCTAGACTCTGGAAGTCTTATTCATTCCCTACTGCTAAGAAACGTATTACCTTCCTGCGTATCGTCTGCATTGACCATTACAACGGATTGTAACCAAAGTACAAACGTTAAATCGTTTCTGGAGTTGTGCTGCAGTAGGATTTGATATTCTTCTCAGCTGTTCATTCACGGAATTGTGGTGATTTAGAGTTTGCCCTAACACCATAATTTTGTGGGTTCCAAAACACCGCTGACCCCGCTCCGATAGATACTCCGTCTACCCCTCCGTTTATATCGATGGTGGACGCTATGGTCTTTGCCAGACTAAGCAAGCTGGGCGGTTCTCACACATTCCAGGTCCACCTCTCCGACCTGATGTTCCTTGCCGCTCGTTCTGCCCGATCCACTCCACCAGACCTATCTATGGTTCCTCAGGAGTATCATGAGTTCGCCAACGTGTTCAGCAAGTCTAAAGCTGACTCCCTAGCAGAACACCGACCATATGATCTCAAGATCGAACTGGATGACAACTCCACCCCTCCACTTGGCCCTATCTACTCGCTATCACAAAAAGAGCTACTGGCTCTCCGGACATTCATAGACGAGAACTTGGCCACGGGCTTCATCTGCCCATCCCTATCTCCTCATGGAGCTCCGGTCCTATTTGTCTGCAAAAAGGACAGATCACTCCGTCTATGCATCGACTTCCGTGGGCTCAACAAGATCACCAAGAAAGACCAATACCCAATACCCCGCACCGCAGACCTACTCAAGAGTCCTCGAAAGGCTAAGATCTACTCCAAAATAGATCTCCGACACGCCTACCATCTAGTCTGCATCCGAGAAGGCAACGAATGGAAAACGACCTTCTGCACACGATATGGATCTTTCGAGTGGTGTGTCATGCCCTTTGGACTAACCAATGCTCTGGCCGCCTTCCAGAGGTTCATGAATGATACCTTCGCCGACCTCCTCGACATGACTGTCCTCATTTACTTAGATGACATTCTGGTATATTCGGACAATGAAGAAGAACATCGGACACATGTCTGAGAGGTACTCCGACATCTCCAAAAGCATGGCCTCTTCGCCCGCGCTAACAAATGTGAATTCCACTCCGACTCGGTCAAATACCTAGGCTATATCCTCTCCCCAGCAGGATTAACAATGTCCGACGACAAAATCAAAGCCATACAGGAATGGCCAGAACCCCAGAAAGTCAAGGACGTACAGTCCTTCCTCAGGTTTGCCAACTTCTACCGCCACTTTATTCACGGCTACTCCAATATCACTGTTCCGCTCACCCGACTCACTAGGAAGGGTATCCAATGGAATTTCACTGACGAATGTAGACAGAGTTTTGAGACCTTGAAAAAGGCCTTTACTTCTGCTCCGATACTGACTCATTGGGTTCCAGACATTCCCATCCTTTTAGAGACCGATGCCTCCGACTATGCACTTGCCGCAATCCTGTCCATCATCTCTCCAGACGACAGACAAGTCCACCCAATTGCTTTTCACTCGCATACATTTACGCCCCCCGAACTGAACTATGACATCCATGACAAAGAGCTCCTTGCCATATATGAAGCCTTCCGGATATGGAGACACTACCTTGAAGGTCCCTCCGATCTGGTGGACATCATAACTGACCACAAGAACTTGGAATACTTCTCCACAACGAAACTGCTCACCCGGAGACAGGTCCGATGGTCCAAATACCTATCTCAGTTCAATCTCATTATCCATTTCCATCCAGGTCGACTTGGAGCAAAGCCTGACGTGCTAACTAGACACTGGGACGTCTACCCTAAAGAGGGGAATAGCGACTATGCCACTGTAAACCCCACAACTTTCGTCCTGTGTTTACTAACGAGCAGCTGGCATCGTCCCTACGAGCATCCACCCTCATGACTCCCACTCTCCAAGCTGTCACCATTATGGACATCAACCAACTCCATTCCGACATCTGCTCATCACTCCAATCCGATCCTGTTGCAGTTAAACACTTGGACAACCCTTCCGATCCAAAATGGTCACTTGACCCCGAAGGACACCTCCGACACAACAACTGGATATACGTCCCCGATGCCAATGGCCTCCAACTCCGAGTTTTGCAGTATTATCATGATCACCCGATCTCCAGCCACTTCGGGCAAAATCGCACACAAGGATTAATCCGACGAGACTATGTATGGCCAAAAATGCGGGAATACATTCAACACTACTGTAACTCCTGCACCATGTGTATGCGCTCAAAATCGCAAAGGCACAAACCCTATGGAACGCTCAAACAACTTCCGATCCTGGAGCAACCATGGAACTCCATCTCCATGGACTTCATAGAGAAGCTCCCCCCATCGCTCGGATATGACACCATACTCATGATTGTTGACAGGTTCACCAAACAGTCACTATTCATTCCAACGCATGACACCATCACCTCCGCCTCGCTAGCTAAATTGTTCGTTCTCCACGTATTCTCTAAACATGGAGTCCCGTCGCATGTCACATCCAATTGGGGTTCGGAGTTCGTGTCCTCCTTCTTCCGCACATTAGGAAAGGCTCTCAACATGAAGCTCCATTTCACCTCCAGATACCACCCTGAAGGAGACGGACAAACGGAACAAATGAATCAGTCACTGGAACAATATCTCCGAATCTATTGTAACTATCAACAAGACAACTGGGCTGATCTACTTCCAATCGCAGAGTTTGCCTACAACAACGCTCCAAATGCGACTACCGGCATCTCTCCATTCTTTGCTAATAAAGGCTACCATCTGAACATCTCCGTCCACCCTGAGAAAGAACTTGCCTCCACCAAAGCCCGCCAATTCATAACCGACCTCGATCAACTACACCAACATCTCTGAGAGACCATCTCTGATGCCCAGAAACAATATCAAGTCTCCGCAGACCGACGCTGCATCCCGGCTCTGGACCTGCAAATCAGAGACAAAGTATTCGTTAAGGCCGAACACTTCCAGACCACCCATCCATCGAAGAAACTCTCCGAGAAATACTTAGGTCCTTATGAGGTCATTGCTTGCGCAGGCAGCAGGTCTTTCACCCTCCACCTCCCAGACCACTTCCAAGCAGTTCATCCAGTCTTCCATATATCAATGCTCGAACCTGCTACCACGAACGAGATCTCCAGTCGCACGCAACCTCCACCTCCCCTGATCATCATCGAAGGAGATAATGAATATGAGATATCCGAGATCCTGGACTCGAAGATCGACCGTCGATACAAGTGCAAGCTCCAGTACTTAGTCAAATGGACTGGATATGAAGGCACCGATGAAGAGTCTTCATGGATCTCCACATCCGAACTCGATCATGCATCTGAATCCATCTCCGATTTTCACTCCGCTTATCCAGGCAAACCTGGCCCTCTTATGAATCTTTAAGTTCCATTACTAATGCTAATTCTATTATTTCGCATCACCATTTTATTACAAGTCAAGGGAAATTACCAGCCTGCTCAAAAAGCTCCGAAGGAATCACTCCGCCTCATTCTTTCTCCGTTCCGAAATTTATAATCATTTTCATTTTTATTTTATACATTGCATTTCCTTTTCCCCTTTCCCTTATCTACCTCAGGCTCCGTCTCCGACTCCTCATCACTCTCTACATCCGACACCCAATCCTTCTCATCTCCCATGTCCGAATCCTCGTCCAACAGGGCCATGAATTTCTGCAACCGACGTAACTCGGCTGTCTGATGACCCTCCAGAACCTCCTTCCATTTCATCGTCCTCACCAAGTCTACCAACAACCCCTCCGTCCGCCGAAGGTGCTCCGACTGTAGGTTAACCAGCCGGATAAGCTGGCCCACAGTGCTATTGGGCGCCGAAACGCACCCCGTACCTGCACCGGTTGTCGCCCCTTCCGATCCAATGCTGCTACCCCCGGCTGCCACAGCACCCGTCTCCGTCCGCCTCTTTTTGGTCAGACGACCCTCCGATTCCTTCTCTGCCCCTCCTTGTACCACTAATCGGGGCTTGATGCTCCGACTCCAGGGATCAAACTTCCCATTGATCCTACACCCTCCTTTCCGACCCCGACAACGATCGCAGGACCAAAGTCAGCAAGTCGGGCCGGTAGGCCACACGCACTCCACACCCGCATCACGACATAAGTCGCAAGTTACACTGGGTCTGCCAAATGGCTCTGTTGGAGCCAGAGCCTTGGGTGGTCCGCCCCTTCTCGCTGCGGCCTCCAAGCGTTCCCTCTCCTCCTCCTTGTCCTGCTGTTCTGCCGCCACCTTCTCCATCTCACGCTTCCGAAGCTGGATCACCGACCTTGTGACATGCAGCTCCTTCTTACAGGTCGCCAACACGTGACTCTCCACCTTGCACCATATGACCCTCCGATCTGCCTCTCGCTTCTCTGTATCAGCACTCAGGTACACCTTCAGGGAAAAGACCGCGACGTCGAGGTTCTTCTTAGTGGTAGCAGCATAGAGCTCCGCTCTTTTGTGAGCCTCGACCGCAGCTACCCAAGCCATCTCCTCATAAGAATTCGAAGTAGGATCCAGCTCTGCATCCATCCCAACATCCATGCCTGCCTCGGGCTCCACAGTTGCATTGAGCTCCACATTGGCATTGGGATCCGCTTCCACCTCCGCCCTCTCCGTCTCCGCCGCATCATCTTCCTCAGCTGCCCCTAACTCAAATAAGGGCCGTGCCCACAGACGTAACGGCGAGTCCTCCGCAGTGACAATCCTCGAATGAGTCGCCTCCGTCCATGTAACGGAGATGATGGTGACTTCCGGGGTCCCTGGCTGTATTGGCACACTCGGACTTCCTGGGTGGCTGGTTTCCCCTGCCCCGGTCACCTCCTCCTCTACCTCCATGGCCACCTCTAACTTGTGTGCCTGCTCCTCCACTTCTTTCAGTCTCGCAGCCTCCATCGCTGCCGCAAGTTCCTTCACCATGCAGGCCCTCTCGGCCTTCACTTCCTCCTCTTTCCTTCTCCGTTCTGTTTTCACCGCCTCTTTCCGTTGCTGCTCCTCCTCCTCCTTCCATCTCTGTCCCGCCTCCTCCTCCTCCTTCCGTCTCCGTGCTGCCTCCTCCTCCTCCTTCCATCTCCGTTCCACCTCCTCCTCCTCCTTCCGTCTCCGTTCTGCTTCCTCCTCCTCTTTCCATTTCCGCTCCTCTTCCTCTTCCTTCCGTCAGGCCAAGAGCAACTGCTCCAGCTCGGCCACGCTCATGCTTGCCAAAGGGTTTGACATCATTGAGGATAAGACCTCAATCATGCCCCTCCTTTTATATGTCTCCAGACCCCCAGTATAACTCCGACCACACCCAATCGTCTCACCTATTCAATCCACGGACATGAGGCCTCAGGGGCTCGGCCTTAAACGGAGAGATACTGTTATGACTATATTCATTAACGCCCAGATCCCCATCAGATCCCCTCAGATCCCCACGCACATGAAATCTATACTCCATTTGGAAACCGCTACGTCTCCATTTACCTGTCCGATTGTCACCGCCAATTCCGCCCATCCATCTCCAGTTCCGATTGATGCATCAGCATCACCATAGGAACCCAGACATCCATCCCCGTCAGACTCGGACATACTCATGTAAGGCCGTCGGCCTCGGAGACCCATCACCAGAGTAATTATTATTAGATTTCAAATATGTATTTAAGTTGCCCGACTGGGGACTTCATTCCCCAGTTTGAATATTGAATCACGCCTAGCTCCTAAGTCCGATCCTAACTCTCTAAGTCGTACTCTGTCTCTGAAATCTCAGACACCGGTATTAGTGAGGGTGCAGCACATAAGCTGAAGCCAAGTCCGTTCTGACCCCCACGACATACTCCGACTCCAACCCGACCTCCAACCCGACCTCCGATCCAATCTCCGACCCCAATCGGACCTAGTGCGTAACATCTACATCCATCCTAGCGACCATCTGCTTCTGCTTCACCAGCTTTACTGTGTTCATATTCATGTGGCTGAAGATTTGGTGCCACTCGTCCCAGGTACATGTATTCTTGGCCAGGTATGCGTGATCCAACTCATTTTTAGCACAGACGTTCATGTGATATAGGCGGCCTTCCTTGGCCCCTTCAGCCAGTATGGTGCCATCAGGTGCCTTAATTACAGTGTGTGAATCTTTGAAGAGAACAGCAAAGGCAGCATCCATGATCCATGATATGGATATGAGGTTGTGGGAGGCACTAGGTGTGTGCAGTACGTTGCGAAGGGTTATTGGGTATGTCCTGCCATTGACATTTGATAGCAGGTGAACAGTGCCCTTCTTGTTTTGGAACCCGCAAAATTATGGTGTTAGGGAAAACTCTAAATCACCACAATTCCGTGAATGAACAGCTGAGAAGAATATCAAACCCTGCTGCAGCACAACTCCAGAAACAATTTAATGTTTGTACTTTGGTTACAATCCTTTGTATTGGTCAATGCAGACTATACGCAGAAAAGTAATACATTTCTTAGCAGCAAGAAATGAATAAGACTTCCAGAGTCTAGAGTTCACGGACGCTTAGGGGTCCAGACATTCCAAAAAGAGGGGAATGCACTTAGAAGCTAGAGGAAGTAGGTGGATGAATCCAACCGTCCAACCAGTGACACTCTGAAGCAGGTAACAGCAATGTGTGAAGTAGTCTAGCAACTTGTTACACACTAGGTCTGAATTGGGGTTGGAGATTGGGTTGGAGATTGGGTTGGAGATTTGGTTGGAGTTGGAGAAGGAGTCAGTTACATCGTGGGGGTCAGAATGGACTTGGCTTCAGCTTATGTGCTGCGCCCTCACTAATACTGGTGTCTGAGATTTTGGAGGCAGAGTACGACTTAGAGAGTTGGGATTGGACTTAGGAACTAGATGTGATTCAATATTCGAACTGGGGAATGAAGTCCCCAGTTGGGCAACTTAAATACATATTGGAAATCTAATAATAATTACTCCGGTGATGGGTCTCCAAGGCCAACGGCCTTACATGAGTATGTCCGAGTCCGACAGGGATGGATGTCCAGGTTCCTATGCTGATGCTGATGCATCAATCGGAACAGGAGACGGATGGGCAGAATCAGCAGTGACAATCAGACAGGTAGATGGAGACGTGGCGGTTTCCAAATGGAGTATAGATTTCATACATGCAGGGACCTGAGTGGATCAGATGGGGATCTGGGCGTTAATGAATATAGTCATAACACAACTTTCACATGAGTTCAAGTTTCAACTTTGATTGACTCTCAGAGAAGCCAGAAGTTATTATATTACAAGCGCAGCAGGCTCTAATATTAATCAAACTTGGAGAAGAGGTTAATACAGAGTAACTGATTAGTAATTAACACACTACAAGCCCACTTGGAGCAGTAACTTGAAGTGTATTAATTGTTATTCATTGATCAAGAACCTCACACGTGTAATTGAGACTCTGAGGTTAGTCAAATTATCACATATCGGGCTATTGGTTATAATCAAGAATCTTGCACGTTTAATTGAGACTCTGAGGTTAGTCAGGTTAATATGTACTAGGCTATTGATTGGTCAAGAATACTGCACATTTAATTGAGACTCTAAGGTTAGTCAGGTTAATACGTACTTTGCTATTGATCAGTTGGTTCAATTGAGGTTGGGTCGGAGTCGGAGTACATCGTGGGAGTTGGAACAGACTTGGCTTCAGCTTATGTGCTGCGCCCTCACTAATACCAGTGTCCAAGATTTCAGAGACAGAGTATGACTTAGAGAGTTAGGATCAGACTTAGGAACTAGGCGTGATTTGATATTCAAACTGGGGAATGAACTCCCCAGTCGGGCAACTTAAATACATATTTGAAATCTAATAATAATTACTCTGGTGATGAGTCTCCGAGGCCGACAGCCTTACATGAGTATGTCCGAGTCCGACGGGGACGGATGTCCAGGTTCCTATGGTGATGCTGATGCATCAATCGGAACCGGAGACAGATGGGCGGAATCGGCGGTGACAATCGGACAGGTAAATGGAGATGTAGCGGTTTCTAAATGGAGTATAGATTTCATGTGCACAGGGATCTGAGTGGATCGGACGGGGATCTGGACGTTAATGAATATAGTCATAACAGACCCCCACAATGTACATGACTCCGACTCCGACTCCGACTCCAACCAAACCTCCGACCCAATCTCAGACCTTCAATCAGACCTAGTGTGTAACAGTCAGCCATGGAGCTTGTCTCTACATACTTCTGAGTATATAGTTCTTCAAAGTAGTAGTGGACATCTATCTGCTGCTGATTGGTCACATACATGTCATGCCACATGTCCCACATCTGCTTTGAAGTTTGGGCCCTTTGAAACATGCAGCCATTGAGAACTCTCAGTGGTGCCCTTCATGAGACCCTGAGCTGCATGAACATGTGTTACATCCTGTAACACCAAGTCCAAACTCCAGACCTCCATCTTCTTCTTCTCCATCCCCATCAACTCCACCTCCATCAACTCCACCCCCATCAACTCCACCCCCATCAACTCCACCCCATCAACTCCACCTCCATCAACTCCACCTCCATCAACTCCACCTCCATCAACTCCAAACTCCATTATTGTTCTCTTTATAAGTAGTTTCTTCTTATGGGTTACAACAAACCTTCTTTTATATTGTTTAGTTTCAGTTCAGACTTGGGTCCAAACTCCAAACTCCTTTCCATGTTGTACCCCATATCCATCTTATTGTCTTGTTGTTTTAGTTTCAGCATTCAATTCTCCACATACTTATATAGGCTACTCTCTGTCTATTACAGTAGTTTGTATATCGACTAAGATTTGCCCCATTAACTTCTTGGTTGCTAGCTTCTTGACAAGTACCTTCTTGACAAGTTGAACTCCGGATCCCTGATCCAACTCCATACTCTGAACTCCAAAATATTGGACCAATGAACCAAGGGAGTGCAACACACAAGTTGAAGCCAAGTCCACTCAATCCAACTCAATAGTATTGCTCCCACTCTGTCTCCGGTTGAACTGGAACAGTAAAGCCTCATCTCCCTCTTTCCTAGCAGCCAAACTCCAGCCCTTTCCCATTGAACCCTGAGTTGTCCCAGAGCTTAACATCATGCAGCAACCAGTCCATGTGTTCCTTCCATTCAAGCTTCCATTCTGCAGTAGCCACCTTTGTGCTGGATTGCTGGAGTATATGAAGTTCTAAACTACTTCAAATAAGGACTATTATTTAGTAGTTCAAAGGTATTTCAAATGTTCTAATGAATGTACTTATATTTTGCATTTTTGTATATTTGAGCCCACAAGTATACACAATGGGTTGGTTGCTGATATAATATGTCATGTGACTTCAAAGAGCACTCACATGCAAGCGAATGACATGTATATTACATAAGCAGCAGAGTTCATGCACTTCAGCCAAAAGCAGTCACAGAAGGTTCTGACACCTTCCTGGACCTTCCACAAGGTTCTCTGGCCTTCTCTTTCCTTCTAGGGGATATTCTCTAATTAGTTACATAAGCTAGATAGCCCATGTATATAAAAGGGGCTGCAACAGCAGTGCAATAAAGAATATCTTTTTACCACACACACACAGCAGTGTCCACTCAAGCATTGAGTAATCATCACATAAGCAGCACACTTATATCAGCTACTCTTAAGGTATATTAGCTTTGATTGACTCTTGGAGAAGCCAGAAGTTATTATATTACAAGCGCAGCAGGCTCTAATATTAATCAAACTTGGAGAAGAGGTTAATACAGAGTAACTGATTAGTAATTAACACACTACAAGCCCACTTGGAGCAGTAACTTGAAGTGTATTAATTGTTATTCATTGATCAAGAACCTTGCACATTTAATTGAGACTCTGAGGTTAGTCAGGTTAATATGTACTAGGCTATTGGTTGGTCAAGAATACTGCATGTTTAATTGAGACTCTGAGGTTAGTCAGGTTAATATGTACTTTGCTATTGATTGGTTGGTTCAATTGTGGGCATTTCAATAAATCAACACCACAGTCTATTAACTCACCTCTTTGAGATGAGATTAATATCCCTTGACTGTTGATTCTATCATGGATAAGACATGTACCATGAATACACTTGTTCAGAAGGAAGTGTTCAAGTGCATATCTTTTTACGTTGAAGGGATTATTGTTGGCTTTAATCCACTCAACCCGCAGTCCTAAGGCACTAGGTTACTTTCCCCTTTGAAGCACCTGAACCCTTGAATGCCTGTCAATCTTGACTTTACATTGCATCAGCAGTAAAGCATGAACTACATGTGGCCAGCATAAAAATCTCTATTGCTTCACTTCCTGTGGCAACATTGATTGTGTTTGTTTACTGGAGTATAATTTCTTAATGGGTTCTCCATTAAAATAGTTTCCAGCTTATTGCTAGCCTTGAAAGGTCATACATCCTCAGGCTAAGCTTAGATTGTGATTAACACCACAGTTTAGGTTGAAGTTCATGGTTCCAAAACATGGATGGTGCTTCTGGACAAGTCTCCATACCATTCTATCAGCCAAAGGTAGCAAGACTGCAGTGCAGCTTGCATGTGCTTGGCCCAGAGCAAGTAGTTCTGGCCATTGAGCTTTGGAAATTTGAAGGGCTGAACCCTCATATGGCATATAAGTAGGTGATGAAGGTTTTTACTATGAAGTGACTCACCCTCAATATGGATGTCAGGGTGAGTCATATTCTCTTGACCCCCCTATCAGCACAGCCTGTCAGGGTGCATCTCCCCTATTTCATTGCCCCTATCATTGCCCCTATCACTTCCCCTATCCTTCCCCCCTATTATTCCCCTCTCTTGGTTCTCCTATCCATCTCCATCATTTAGTATAAAGACTCACCTTGGTGCAGTGTGATCCCCTCAGCTTGATCTCTGAGGATATCTGCTGTACCAGGTAAGTCCCATGTATTTATCAGAAACAGCTGTATAGACTGAGGATATCTGCTGTACCAGCTGGCATTATCTCTTATCGGCTCTCATCTATTGAGTATCTTGTTGTTGTGGCCTCATCATCAGCATCGCCCTCACAGTGGATGCATATGGATCTGCAGTTTGGCAGGATACAAAAATTTCTTTCCAGCACCTGCTGGAGTTCACACCTTTATCCATGAACTCCAGGTATGCATATTGTTATAGTCTGTATATCTCTAATCTAATATTAACACCTTTATCTGTGAACTCCAGCTGTAGACTCAAGGTCCAGCTCACCACCTGAACCTACTAGTTGTTAGGTTATGGGCCCTGCAGTAAAAACCTTCATCATCTACTTATATGCCATATGAGGGTTCAACCTGTAATTACCAAAGCTTTAGCTTTGGTTTCATATATGAGGCCATTTCTTTTCATATGCAGCCATTTTTTTTTGGCAGTTTGTGAAATGTGCTTTGCTCCCGAGATCATGTGCTTCAGGGTGCAAACAATGTACATAGTTGCCCAATTACCAAACCTTTAGCTTTGGTTTTGTATTATTGGGTTCACTATCCTGACTAACCCTCAGATCCTTACAGGAGGCATTGAGGGAGAAATCAACCAATGCAGCAGGCCAAGGACATGTTTGCTCTGGCTGTCATGAAAGGTGAGACAGCTCTTAGACTTGCTCAAGGTTTCCAATTCATATTATGACCTGCATTGTGGGACCAACCCTCATTCCCAGGAGGGTCATAATCTTTTTTGTCAATCAAGGTCTTTTGCAGTAGATGAGGAAATTCAGCCAAAACCCATTAGTGCTTCTGAAATGCTTCAGACACCTTTCCTGCCTGTATTTAAGCATGGAATTAACAAGGTTGAGAGTTTTATGTATGTTGGATTGCATCAGCAGCAAGGCTGTTTGATTACAAATGCCTTGTTTTGCCAAAGCTTGGGGATGGATACACAGAGTCTCCACATTATTCAAGTCTCCTGCCTAGAGAAGCTAGGTTGGAATAGGTGTGTCCTTAGCCTATGTTTTCTCTTTGGTGCCTGCTTCCATCATTGTCTATTACATGGGTGTTACGCACTAGGTCTGATTGGGGGTCAGAGATTGGGTCAGAGTCGGGGTGGGAATTGGGGTGCATTGTGGAGGTCAGAATGGACTTTGGCTTCAGCTTATGTGCTGCACCCTCACTACTACCAGTGTCCAAGATTTCAGAGATGGAGTACGACTGTTACACACTAGGTCTGATTTGGGGTCGGAGATTGGATCAGAGTCGGAGTACGTCGTGGGGGTCGGAACGGACTTGGCTTCAGCTTATGTGCTGCACCCTCACTAATACCGGTGTCTGAGATTTCGGAGATGGAGTACGACTTAGAGAGTTAGGATCGGACTTAGGAGCTAGGCGTGATTCAATATTCAAACTGGGGAATGAAGTCCCCAGTCGGGCAACTTAAATACATATTTGAAATCTAATAATAATTACTCTGGTGATGGGTCTCCGAGGCCGACAGCCTTATGTGAGTATGTCCGAGTCCGACGGGGATGGATGTCCGGGTTCCTATGGTGATGCTGATGCATCAATCGGAACCGGAGACAGATGGGCGGAATTGGCGGTGACAATCAGACAGGTAAATGGAGACGTAGCGGTTTCCAAATGGAGTATAGATTTCATATGCGCGGGGATCTGAGGGGATCGGACGGGGATCTGGGCGTTAATGAATATAGTCATAACAACGACTTAGATAGTTAGGATCAGACTTAGGAGCTAGGCGTGATTCAATATTCAAACTGGGGAATGAAGTCCCCAGTCGGGCAACTTAAATACATATTTGAAATCTAATAATAATTACTCCAGTGATGGGTCTCCGAGGCTGACGGCCTTATGTGAGTATGTCCGAGTCCGATGGGGATGGATGTCTGGGTTCCTATGGTGATGCTGATGCATCAATTGGAACCGGAGATGGATGGGTGAGATCGGCGGTGACAATCAGACAAATATTGGAGACGTGATGGTTTCTATAAGGAGTATAGATTTCATGTGCATGGGGATCTGAGTGGATCAGATGGGGATCTGGGTGTTAATGAATATAGTCATAACAATGGGCCATCTTGTTGCTGAAGCAGCCACAAGGGTGGGTGTGTAAACTTCACCTTTCATGAACAATGTTGTTCAATTCAGTTCTTGCAGATAAATAAGACATTGAGGATGCTTGGAGGATGACAGGGGAACCCCATATTTGAGCTACATCCCCTTTGAACCTCAATAGTTTGCAAACCACATATGTGCTATATGGGGACTAGGAATTTGAGCAAAGAAACAAGGCAACAGGCCAAGCTATTAGCAGAGGCCATAGGCAGGTATATGACTCTGAGACAACTTCACAGTAGGCTTGTCCTTCATGTCAGATTTGATGTCAGCTATCACATAGGTTTGAATATGGACAGCATTGTGATGGCTGTCTGACAGTCACTTGGTTTCATCACATGGATCAAGCCCAGGTTTCAGGCCAATGGAGGATCAAATGCAGAGGATTTGGCTCTCCAGAATATTCAGGTCAGTGTAAATGGGTGCACATCACTAGGGCTTTTGAGCAGTCCTGATTAAGGATAGTTCTTGCATACATGTTTGCCTGAAGATGTACTTGTGTAATTAGCATGCCTAAGAATTTGTGTAATCATGTCAGATTATGAGTTTGCAACAGAATGCTCAAAGCTTTGGTGACCGCCGCGGCAGTCGGTCATCCCCCCTTCATGTTTGGTCAGAGGTAGTATTGTACTCCGTCTCCGGTCGAGACCGGCTCCTTACACTAAGCCTCGTTAATCAGCCCCGTTGCATGCGCTCTAATTCGCAAGCTCATTCGGCGCTACAACATACAATATCTTTAGATCTACCACGCTTAATAGGTGCCAAGTTCGGTGTATGCCGAGCTGTCGTTCCCACGGCGTGGAGGGTTTTGAGCGGTAGGTTTAAAGCCAAGTTTTGTGCATTCAATCCGGCTCAGTAGCTATCATTACCCTACACCAGCAATCAAGACTCCAGGACCCTAACTCTTACTGAGCCTGTAGCTCGACTTCCCTTGCTATCGCTTACCCTATGAATGAATCGATATCAAGCGAAGAACTATGGAATGCCACCAATGTCGATATGGCAGCATTGCAAGTCATTGTCTCTTCTCATTTCCATGCCGAATCTCGGAATTACATCCGTCTGGATGGCGGCGCATATGCACGTGCCTTCCTCTTCTCCCTAGACAATAATATGCAAGTCGTCGCACGTGTGGTCCTACCAGTTCGCGAATCGTTGAAAACAGAAGCCGAGGTGGTGACGATGGAGCTTGTGCGAGGTAGGATCACTGCTGTGGTCTGCGTTGTTGCTTATTCTTTTCATATAGCTCGCAGCAGCATTCCTGTTCCACAGGTCTACTTGTATTGCAACACACCACATAATCCTGTGCGAGCCGAGTGGATACTAATGCAATACATGCCAGGCATCCGTCTAGGTGATTGTCTCGAAAACATGACCGACGCACAGAAGCTTCGTACTGGCATGGACCTGGCTGAAATAATGTTTTCTTTGTTCCAAATTACGTCACCACAGTGTGGGAGCCTTCTTCGTCATGGTCATCAAGATGATCATGGTATTCAGTATCGCACTCTTAGGTATCCTATCCACAGCCCTGCAGTTACACTAGGTCATAATAGCTCAAACCCACCTGCTGCTGCTCCCATAGGGAATTTCCGCATTGGTCCCATAAACGATATCACCTTTCTTGACTACCCTCGACAACTTTCTCCTGAGTTATGTGGTCCATTAGACACCGAACGCGAATGGATGGAGGCTTTTGCTTTCTTGGGGAAGCCTCCAACCCGGAGAGGGAGCAAACCGGAACTTTGGGCTTTCGAAAAGGCGCTTGAAATCTACGACATTGTAGTACGGCTCTACCAAAATTCTTCTTACTCCACCTTCAAAGAGAGTGGGATATTTCATCTCGCTCATGGTGACTTGAGTAATTATAACATATTGATCGACCCAGACACTGGGGCTATCACTGGCCTCATTGATTGGGAGATGGCTGGCTTTCGTCCAGCGTGGCTAGCTGCCGTTGGTGGCGGCTGGTTCAACGATGACTCGGAGCGTTTCTTTATGTCAGATCATCAAAGTGCTCATGGTAATCATGAAGACGAGACACCCGCTGATGCGTTAACCCGAGCTCGGTTCCGGTTGCGATTGGCCGCGTTGGACGAGACACTGTTCCGTCATTATCTCCAAGGATTAGAGCTCAGAGCATTCTTCTATGCTTGCTGCAACGAGTGTACTGGGAATACAGAAATATGGCTAGAAAAGTACCACGACAATGAATGGTCGGTTCAGCAGAGGGGTCCATTTCCTTTTGTTTTTATGGCATGGATACGCGAGAAGCTTGACTTGGAGAAGAGGTTCGTGGTGCAAACACTCCAATTTGCAGTAGGAGGTACTAAATATGACTTTTAGTTTGGCTGTCGCATCGACAACTGCGGGTGCCTCAGTCAAGCCGCCTCCTCCTGACTAAGAAATATCTAATGATATACCCTATTGCTCGGATGGCCGCTATCTCCGTGGCAGTGGTGAGAAGTGGTATCGCATTGAGGGTGTGGTTAGCATTGAAGTTGTGATAGGCACGAGAATGTAGACACTGAAGACGAAGGAATTGTCAGTTTCCTTATCCCATGCTTCAATATGCTGCTTAAGTTGTGACGGAGGCTCAAGATCAAATAAATCCCTCCCAGGCTGCAAAGCCTTCTCAAGAGTCACATCTGGCAGATTATCGCAACCACGTTGTATTCTCAAGCAGCTAAGCGAGTTACAACATGAATTACAAAAGTTAGAATATCTTCGTTGACTTCCGCTGTAAGAGAGCATAGCGACCTAACAAAAGGCAAAAGTAATGAAGAGTACAGGGCATAGAGGAAAAGGAAGGGGAGAGCTGAATGGGGAAGTATCTATATTGTGAGAGGGAGATAGCGAGGATGTTGCGACAATGACATGAAAATTGCATCGCGATCAAAATCGTCCCCAACCCGACGTGTATTTTTATTTTTTTTCCTGTGAACTTGGGTCAGCGCGGGGAAGTGTCACATTCACACAAGCGGACGTACAGTGTTGCGACATTTCTCAAGTTTGCCGTTTCTTAAAACGACCATTTCGCAATGTTTCCCTTGGAAGACCTTTGACGAGGGATGGGAGATATCACTGCCTTCGCAGCTCCAATAATGGGCGGTGCACTGTGTTTTGGATTCTTTGCAGCCCAAGTAGGAGCAATGATGTGTGGCTGACTTGGCCATAGTAGTAGAGTGTAAGGGAAGAGATGAACTGGTGGGGGGTTGGTAGACTCGTATTCTGGAGCGGCAGTTGTGTAGTGACGGAAAGTGAGGTGAACATGAGGGTTTTAAGGAGAGCATTTGCCTTCCCACAGCTGTCAGCACGATGTAACCACCGCGTCTTCGCTACCTAAGGTCCCAGCTCTCCTCGGACATAGTAGGATTGAATGGCCTCGCGAGACCAGTGAGCTGACAACTTCTCCGCAACCGCGACCCCAAACATAGATGGATGATGCACAGGGGGGTTCAGAATCCGTAAGGCTGGACTCGCGTACCCAATATGGCGGTAGGAAGCAGGAATGATATGCAAGTATTTATTCCTCACCTTCTGATGAACCCTTGTCAAGCAAGCCCACGATACCAAACCTCTGGATTGATGAGCCATAATCACGTTTGGCACTATTGCAAGTGTTCTCCCCTCCCTAGCGTTAATATTAGAAGCTTAGCAAGGTCGCGTTAGATCCAAAGAATGCATTACAACAGTTTGAAGCACGCTCCAAG
Organism: Cantharellus purpuraceus; assembly: GCA_025174535.1. Lineage (NCBI taxonomy): Eukaryota > Fungi > Basidiomycota > Agaricomycetes > Cantharellales > Hydnaceae > Cantharellus > Cantharellus purpuraceus. Next base: position 151,812 of record JALBUN010000011.1, read on the forward strand.
ACAACATGCTGCGTTTCCGGAGGAAAGCCGTGGAACGACAGAAATGGGCCAGACAGCGGTAAGATGCACGGCGATGTGACAAGAACTGTTTAAAGAGAAAGGAGAAGGAGAAAGGAAAAAAATAGACTTGACACATGTTTAAGTGCAAGTGATTGAACCTGAGGTAGAATGCGGCAAAAACACTTGAAAGCAAGCGGCAAAGCAAAAGAAGCTTTGCTGTTTATGTAACTGGTGGTTAGAGCCGTATTTCGTCCTTCTTATCCAGAAAATAATCACCATGCTGCCAGGACATTCAGTTCGAGCTCGGCGCTCATCTATGTTACGTCAGCATACGGTCTCAGCTTAAAAGTGGGTACCCATTCATGCACATGATTAATCCACCCCCCAAGTGCGTGGGCTATTCTTTTGTGTTTCAATCGACCCAGTGCTTCAACTGCTATGACCCTGCAAGAAGAGGTCAGTGCTGAGCACTACCGTCTTATTTAGTTCGAAGTCACGGCAATGTCCATTATGGCCGAATGCAATGTGCACAAAGGAATACTGGGTCAAAGAAGTACCCCGATTGATAATCCAGTCTCTTGATTCAATGTGTTTGTAAAGGTTGAGAGGCGACGCGATACCATCACGGTATGCGACGTCCGGAGAACGCGACAATCACACTCTCCTCAACACATAGCCTCACCGCATTTGCCTCAGCCTCTGTAGTTGGCTCTCCCCCAAAATCCGAGTCGAGTCTGTTCACCTATCATATATTATCACTTCGTCTCTTTCCAACCTCGCGTTTCTGCCTCTTCCCTTCTTCACCCCTCGCGCTCAAAGTCACAAAACTTCCGACCGCTCGTCTATATTGTACACCCGCCTTTCCATCTATCTGAGGACGGCCTGGAGTTCTTTTTCTGGTCGCGCGAGAGCGGTGGCGACGCAGTAGATCCTTGCTAGCCCCTCACGTGCGACCGACAGAGAAAGGAAATATTGTATCACGCTTCTGGTCCCGCGAGTGGTAAATCCAGGTCTTGCCACCGCCCTGACATGCTGTCAGCCGCCGTCTCTGTGTTTGTTGTCCACTGGAAGCACCCCCTATACTTGTGTGACCCTTGCTGGCCCGAGATGTGTGCGGTACAGATTCCAAGACCGACCCTAGCAGCCTTGTCGTCGGCTGCGGACAGTCACGGCTAGCTTATAGACGCAACGAGCCGTACTATTAATTAGTGTGGAAGAAACGTTGTTCTATTTACGAACGCCCTTGGGACTGTTTCCGCCACCCCGTCGTATTACTTGGACAGGTTACATTCCAACATTGCACGTGCGTTCCCTGCTTACATGCTAATTGGGCCCTAGCTTTGTAAATTACAAGTAAGGTCGAAGAAGTCGGACGTACGTAACGACCTGTGTTAGTTCATTTCAGGCCAAACCTCACCGGAACGAGGTCTTGGAAATACATCTAGATATCTACTGCTTCCATTTCACTATCCACATACTCTGGCACTGCGTCAAAACCTCTTTGGCTGCAATAGTAGGCAATGACCAATGCCAACTAGACATTCGCGTGAAGGCAGCATCTTGGGGAATTTCACGTAGTAAACTAGATGTTCGCGCCAAACCGGCCCGTTATCCCTGTGTATTTTGTAAATCATTTATCCCCTCGACACCAGATCCAAAGTCCTCGAGGCCGCGTGCGCATGTGCATCCGACTCGGCTGCTGGCAATGTGGACAGCAGCACTTGGTGCAGAGTGGCGAGTCTTGGATGCATGTAGTGTGGTCTAATTGGACAGTCGTCGCCGTAAGACATGCATATCATCAACAGATGAGCAGTGGTGAATGTTACGGATGCCATCACGTGACATGATGACTGTTGTGCAGCTTGACGAGGAGGTAATTGAGGTCATAAGACTATCACGGATTTCTGGAAATGGTATGGGAGCGGTTTGGCAAACCCGAACGTTGGTTGGATTGAGCACACGACATGGAAGCTTGGAGCACTCTGATTGGCTGCTTGGAGCGCACGTTCCGCATGAACCTGCCTGACGGAGGCACACGACCCCCATTGCATTGCCCCTAACCAATATGTAAAAACCATCTAAAATCAACTTTGTTTACTACACTTTCACCTCTTTTCCAGTACGCTCACTATGCCTGCAGCAACAGCAACAGATGCCCCTGACTTTGCTCATGCCCAGTACCAGCTGGGCATGGTCAATCCACCTCGCAGAGTAAAGCGGCTTCGCGAGATTGCACTGAGAGACCCATCGTCCTCAACCGCTAACATCATTCCGTCTATTTCGTCGTCGTCGTCGTCTCCTCCGCAGGCTGCTAGTCCCCCAGCATCGACCGCTGCGCCGCGCCGCAGGGGCCGCAAGCCCGCTGGCCCCATGTCCAAGAGCGCTAGAGAGCAACTGCGCAAGACCAACCATTCCGTCATAGAGAAGCGTCGTAGAGAGAAGATCAATGAGGCACTTGCGGCGCTGCGCGAGTTGGTGCCCCATGACCAACAACAGGAAGGCGAGCGGAAGGAGGATAAAGAGTTCAAACTCGAGGTATTGGTGAGGACCGTGGAGTATTTAAGGGTCATGCTGGCCAAGGTCAAGAATCTGGAGGGTGCCATGTGCCAGAAATGTGGCGGCGCATTGCAGGGGTCCGCAAACGCAGCAGAACCTTCGGAGGACGACCAGCCATCCAGGGCTGTAAAGAGGAAGCGAACGATGTACCATGAAGAGACCTCCGTGGAGGACCTTGATAACGAGTCTAGACACACCGACGCCGCGCTCTCTGTTCCCACGTATCCCAAATTCTCGACGGATTTACAGCCCCCTCAACGCCTCCCTTCCATCTCGTCGTGGATGGCCATGTATCCCCCTGTCAGCGGACCAAGTCCTCTCGCCAACTCCCACGCATACCAGCTCCCCTCTCCGCCGCACACAGCACCCTTCGCACCCACTACCACCACATCTAGCGGGTTCCCTCCAAGACTCGTCCTCCCCTCGCCCATCGCCCCCAGTTCCCCCTCAGCCCCCATCCGATACAGGGGCCCAAACTCGAGTCATCAAGGAAGTAGCCCCTTACCAGAGCGCACTTCTTCGTCGGCATCTTTCGACTCCTTTACTACCCGCGACCGAGACGTCCCCGAGTTACCACTCGACACTCCCCTCAGATCCCCTGCCATCGACCATAGGCACATGCTCGTCGACCCCTCCCCACCCACATCCATGACGGTATCCAAATCCACACCCGCCACCGCACTGCCTCCCATCTCATCATTCCACACACCCAGCGAGACCTCCAGCGACGCCGACGCGCATTGCAGGAGCCCAGTGTCGCCGTGGTCACGAGATGACCAGACCGCCGCGTCGCTATTGTTGCACATATCGTCGCGGCCGCGACATTCGCGAGCGGGCTCCTCTGGGTCTTGGTCTGAGCCCGGGTCTGAGCGTGGGCCGGTGTCTGGGAGTGCGAGTGCGAGTGCGAGCGAGTCGATTTCTGGGGGAGCAGCGCACCGGCAGATACCCAACTCACCACGGCCGCTACCGCCCCTGGTGCAGGAGCATCACTTGAAGACGGGTGCGGGTGCGAGAATGGGAGGAAGACCTGGCGCGCGCCGCGGTGGTGGGGCTTTGGAGGCGCACACTCCTAGTTCTGTCCTGGGAATGGGGGAAGGCTCAGGAGGGGTAGGGGGGGATGCCTCGACTAGGTCTAACATGTGAGGTAGACGGCCGACCCGACGCCATGTCAGTCAAACACGACCTTCTAGATGGAGGTGGTGTGGGTCATCATATTGGGTTTATAGCTGGTTTCTTTTTTTTTCACGAAATGGCATTGGAAAGAATGAAGGCGGATTGTCGCTGACGTTGTAATATTAACAGAGTGCGTGTCGGATGGCTTGAGGGAGTTAGACATGTATTCCATTGGTCATTATCGTCGTTTTTCTTGTTGAAATTCTTTGTTTCTTTGTTTCTCTACGGGTGTACTTATGATGCAGTATTAGCCAGTGGTTCAGGGTATTTTTGGCAAACTGAACTGCGAGTTGCACCTATCAGGCACGGAATTGAGGTGCATTAATAATTATCGGCTCCAATTTTTGGGTGAGACGTTGACGCTGTTGGTTCTCTACGCTTGTCGGTAGAAAGGTTATGAAGACCGTCCGGCGATCAGAGTATCCAAAGGTGATCACCACGGGGATCAAGAGTCGACAAATTGAGAGGCGGCAAGTCAATGAATATCACTGAGTCCTTTCAGGCTGTGAACGGGATGGACGCCGTCAGGGGGTCTACTGACCCTATCCTGCCAACGTCAACCGTCTCCTCAGGGCAGGATGATAGATAGTTACTTGGTTCAACTGATGTCCAGGTGGTATAATAATATGCTAATGAGGGAATCAGATCATGCCCAGATATCTTCCTATGCTCCCAAATACCATAGAAGGACAGCGGCAGTGAAGGCTTGCTAAGAGATGTCTAGATGGATGATTCCACAGGGTCTATCCGGGTGATGCGGAAGACAATACCCAGGAGAAGGGAGAGCTCCCCAGACTCGAGGGGCGGCCGGTGATTTAGGGCTGCGGGCACGTCTTGTGGATTACCGCAGCGCTGATAATCGCGAAATAATTGAAACACGCAAAGTCCTCATCTAGATAGAAAGTAAGGTCAGATGCCTCAACGACCCAAAGGACTCACTGACCCGTCAAGACAGACCTGGCCCCAAATTCTCCCAGGCCAAAAATGCAACACCCCACGGACCCACCCGCCCCAGCATTCGCAGCCACGTGTTATTCGAAGCTGACAGCGAGGCCATCGGGTCGCGGAAAAAGGACAATAGTCCGTCTGTTAGGACTTTATTTGCCAGTACATGCCTGATGGAATGTCGGTGTCCCTCCTTGGTAGAAATATGGATACACCGTCGAGCAACGTCAAAAGGACGGCAGACGAGCTCGTATGAAAGCCCAGCTAGTAGACCACCTGTGACAATTGCTGTGCTGTGGATGACGCGTGGTGCGTACACCTTTGCGCCTGGTGCTGCCTGCATCGACAGCGTATTCGACACGCGCTCCGCTAGAGATCGTGCCCGCGCTGCCGCACGGCGTGAAATCTCAAATATAGCAAAGAAAACGGCAAACCCTTTCATGAGTTGGTTCCACATGGAGCGACAGAGTTAGACTTGGCATGGATAGTCTGGATAAAAGAAATGCATATTTACCGCAGCTGTCCTTTGCCACGCCAAACCCAAGCCCATGCCACCCTCTTCCTGCCATTTCACGCACCTCTCTCACCCAATTTCTAACTTTTCGTACTTCGTCACGATGCCTTGCTACCTGTCGGGATGACGATGGTGACAATGATTCCGCACCCGAAAAGACTTCTTTCCATGCCACAGACCAACTACCACGGAATCTGCCACCCTCTAAAACTATTCGAACGTTTTCAGCGGGGGCGGCTGCCAAGGCCTGCACAGACCCCGCGCAACACCCGGAAGCAGCAGCAACTGTAATGGGAGGTAATGACGGCACTCGAGAAATCAGTAGAGAAGAGATTTCTGAATACGTTGTCCATAGCACAGTTCCCAGGAGAGCGTTGACGATCACGGGTGGCAAAAAATGGCGTGGTATTACGATCCACTGCGGTCATAACTATATGAAGCAGTAGCAAATACGACAGGTTTTCTCACCCCCTTCTGCTTGATGAGTAGCGGTAAAGACTGTCCTCGTAGCGTATGCCAACCACTAATTTTTGACGGCCGAAAAAGACGGATTGGACGTGAAAAATATAAGGCGAGTGTTCTGCGACACGGTATGTATGCCGGACAATTACTAATCGGATTGCACGGTACGACGGTTGGCTTACATACCTTGAAGCCGTACTTGCCAGTGCAGCTTTATATCCAGCTGCTCGTGCTTCTTGAGAAGCAGAGCTTGAATCGGAGGACATATTGCTCACGGCGTGCTTCGTCGTGAAAGTGCGGCGGGGTTTGAACTCTCCAGTGATGCATTGGGGTCGGTCGGCTAGTAATTACGTACTTGAAAATATAGGTGGAAGTCTTTCCGCTCTATTCATCGTACGTTTCCCTTGAACTTAACTGCATTGCCGCCAGGAAGATCGAATCCACTTATCCCATTATCCCACTTGAACCGCAGTCATACCCCTTGTCCGTTTGGCACGACGCACTTCGTTCCGGCAACATCAAGATCGAATTGTCGTCTAGTCAACAGGGATGGTGGTAGTTGACGTAAGAGATAGATCCCTCAAGAGGTGTATCTCTGGTGAAGCTCATCCCATGGAGGCGAGGGAGCAGTCTTGCCTTGCCTCCTTGCTCTTTCCGTGGTGACAGAATCGTACGCATCGGTGGGCATTGTTGCATATAAATAGCTTATGCATAAATGAAGCTACATATCTACTTTCCACATACATACAATATATCAACTTTCGCTTTCTCGTTGTTTTTTCAACAAACAATGCGAAGCTCCCAATTACCCCCCCTTCCTACAGAGCATTAATCTACGCAGGCGTCAGCCTGGCAAATGCCTTCTTGACGCTAGGAAGCTCCTTAATCCGGTTGCTGTATGCTTCCAGGCGTGGGAACTTTGGACTTTCAGGATCGCTATAGTCAAAGTAACGGACCCCTGCCGCCAAATAAATTAAATGATCAGTCAAAGCTGCTGATTGTGACGATTTACGAGCCACTCACAGGCGAATATGGCCATATCTGGTGAGGGAAAGGAGCCATATGAGTAAATTTAACACAGGATTGTGAGGGTCACGATGCATACTACATACCGGCTATAGTGAATCGCTTGAGCGCAACCCAGTCACCCTCTCTCTCGAGCCGCTTCTCCAGGACGCCGTAGACCCTATACGTCTCGTTCTTGTACCGCTGGATCACAGAGGGGTCTAGATCTTTGACAGGGTGATGGTTCTGGAACCAATTCCATTGACCTTGCATCGGCCCCAAGCCTGATACCTACGAGACATCCACCAACTACTTAAGTTCACCATCAAGACACGCGGAATAAGGGTACGGACCTGGAAGATCAGCCACTCCCAGACTTGGGAGCGCTCCTCGAGCGTGACGCCGACAAATTTGCGTGTTGGGTCGAATCGCTCAGCGACGTACAGAAGGATTGCGCCTGATTCCCAAACAACACGGTCGTTGTTTGTGTGGTCGATGAGGGCGGGGACACGTCCATTACTAAGGGAATATATATGAGAAGGATGTTGGAGGGGTATAAGTTTCGATACGATACTCACGGGTTGATCTCCAAAAAATCGGCGGCTTTGACACCATTCGGACCTTCGCCAAAGGCCTAAAGCGTCATCAATGCGTATGAGTATGGTCCAGGTGCATGATAATCCCAAGCTCATGTTGAAGACGCAAAGCACCCATACCTTTTCGACAATGGCATACTCAATCCCAAGTTCCTCGAGGAGAATAGCGACCTTGGGCGGGTTCGGGGCTAGCCCATGCACGAAAAGAGTCACTTTCGGTGCCATCTCGGATTTGTAAAGATACTATGAAAGTTATCGAATGTGGGTGAAAAGAAGTGTTGGAGATCGACTAGCGCATGTACTACTGAATTTATACCTCCACACCACAATTGATTGCGTCAGACATCACTGCTTGCTGAGCTCTGCTGCGTATCGTTAGTAATGTTCTACGACGTAGCATAAGTTCTTCAGAAGGATTGGGTATCCATATCATCGCTTATTCATTCCGTGAAATGTTGCTGAACAAGCAAATGAAAGTCCATGCCAAAGCAGCCACAGCCATCTCGGCTACGTAAAGATCTCCCTGTTCATCGGGCTATGATATCCCAATCCACTCTGCAGGCTAGGTTTTCTTACCCCTTCCGTTTGCTGTGTATTGATGTCGATGTAGAGGCTGTAGCGTATGCCAATCGCTTAGTAATTATATTGATGGCTACCAGTGAAAGAAACAGATTGGAGGTGAAAAATATGACCAATGTATTCTGCGATGCATCTTGCACCGATTAATCAGAGGTCATATTAATTCCCGAAGCTTGAAATTCTCGTCGTCGAAATGGGGCGAGGGTTTGAACTCTAAAAAGTGAGTACCTATGACATTACAAAATTAACGGGGCCACCCACTTCCAGTTGCTTTCATTCCCGAGTCGCGAGAATCCGGTTCCCTTGGATAAATTCATTGTTTGGTATTAAGGTTCTATTAACATTTTCCAGACGTCCAAACAGTCAGATAGGCAACTGTGAGTCAGACCCGACTCGGAGACTACCAGTGGGGCACGAATTCCACCCAGGTCCTTCCAAACTCTGCTGGATGTCTCCGGCTGAACTGTGTGTACGGAATGTTACATCTAGCTACAGTGGCTAACCGATTCAGTGTATTATGGGGGCTGAACGACGTGTTTCTCGCCTCCTTGGTCTTCCGTGATGGCATACCCGCAGACATGCCAGTGGGCATTTTTACGCATGGTTTGCTTTATGCGAATACTACACATGCACATATTATATATTCAACTGTCGCCCCCCGTTCACCCTCTCAAACAACGCCGTTAGGTTCTTGCTAGTTCTCCTTGCATTAACTACGTCGCAGGCGCCAGCTTGGCAAATGCCTTCTTGACACTAGAGAGCTCCTTGATCTGGTTGTAGTATGCTTCCAGTTTAGGGAACTTTGGGTTTTCGGGAAAGTCGAAATAATAGATCCCTGTCGGGTGACGTATGGTTAATCAAATCTGTTGATTGTATTGCTTTAGTAGTTACTCACAGCCGTAGATTGCCATATCTAGCAAGAAAAAGGGGCCATGTGAGTAGAATTTGAATACAAAGCCAGACGGATACTACACACCGACTACAGTGAATCGCTTGAGCGCAACCCAGTCACCTTCTTGTTCGAGCCGCTTCTCCAGGACGCCGTAGACCCTATACGTCTCGTTCCTATACCGCTCGATCACAGAGGGGTCCAGATCCTTGACAGGGTGACGACTCCGGAACCAATTATATTGGCCTTGCATCGGTCCCAAGCCCGACACCTACACCGGACACAAAATACAAATCACTGTTAGATTCAATAGCACGGCATGCGAATTAAACGGACGCACCTGGAAAATGAGCCACTCCCAGACCTGGGAGCGCTCCTCGAGCGTGACACCGACAAATTTGCCTGTGGGGTCGAACCGTTCAGCGAGATAGAGAAGGATTGCGCCAGATTCCCAAACAACATGGTCATTGTTCGTGTGGTCAATGATGGCGGGTACACGTCCATTACTGAGGGGATATATGAGAAGGGTGCATGTGTTTTTATGTGATACTCACGGATTGACCTCCAAGAAGTCGGCGGCTTTGACACCAGTCGGACCGTCGCCCATAACCTAAACGTGACATCGATGCGCGTGAGCGAGGACCAGCCGCACTATGTCCCAGGCTCATCCTGAGAAAATGAACCGTACCTTTTGGATGACGGCATACTCAACACCAAGCTCCTCGAGGAGAATAGCGATCTTGACCGGGTTCGGAGCGAGCCCCATTACGAAAAGAGTCACTTTTGGGGCCATTTCAGATTGTGAGTATGATACTATGAACGATGTCGAGTGTGGATGATACAAGGGGAGTGTTGAAGATGGACCTATGCACGTACTACTGCCACAGCTTTTATACCTCCACACCTCGATGGCGTCAACTCGTAAATCTGTAGATGGTTGGTAATGCTTCACGATATGGCATCAAGGATTGGCTATCATACTGAAGCTGATTCATCCGCGAGTGTTGATGAATCAGCAAATGAATGTCCATGTCAAGAAGTCAGAAGCCAAAGCCGCCACGGCCAATTAGATGAAATGATTATGTAAGGGTCCCCATCGGGGTATGAATTTCTAGCTGTTTGCGGCGGGTCGACTTGGGATGCCTTTTCAGAAGCTCTCACCAGATGCCCGTCGAGTCCGAACTATCATCGTCTCCTTGCCCTTGATTGGAGTGACTTCATGTACGGTACCATACACCATACATATGATGTTTGCTGATCCTATTATTGTCTAGTTGTGCTTTACAAACGTCTAGTCTGGGGAGAGCCCCAAAGACGACTACCTGGACCAGATGTACATGGCCCTCTTATTTCGGTGAAGACTACAATACCCAATCATCAAGTCGACCGCTCAACCACGGACGAGGGTTCTTCAAAAGAACCCTCGTGACCACAAAATACGCACCTTTGCAAGGTGAGAAACATGACGGAACATGTACTGTCAATAATCATTTCTAGTGATTAGATGCAGTGAGGCTGATGTGCGTTTATACAGTGCTCGGAAGTGCATTCTTCCCGCCCCCCATTCTCGTCTCGTCCCGCATCGTTCCCGCTCTTACTCTATAACAACTCTACGAGTGCCTAGGGCGCTATTTTTGTTCTTCCCGGGATGGAAGGAGTCTTGCTCCTTGCAGTCGTGCAGGGTTAAATGAACGATCGCAGTCTGCATAGGCAGCGCCCAGACCGAAACCAGTGGAGAGGGAGATGGGCCATGTGCGTCCTGTAATGAAGGGACGTAACCAGAGAAACAAGTGTTAGCCCCAGGAGGCTCTGCGTGAGCGTGGTTGAGGGTTTGGAATGTGGACGTACGACGGAATAGAATAACAGACGCAACGACACCTACACCGAATCCTACACCGCTGCAAGGAGTTATAAGTCTAATATGAAAAGTGGAAGTCATGGGTGTGACTCTCAACACGCACGCTTTCACCAAGAGATCAGCCACTGTTTTGCAGGAAACCCACGCGTTAGCAAGGAAGCCTGGGTGTGAGTTCAGGCTTACGCACAGCAACGATCATACTGCCACGCGAGTCAGCGAGAAGCAAGGATGATGCATTGCCAAAGATGCTCACCTTCAGAGCCACAATGTTTTCACTAGAAGATGGTTTCGAACTCGACATGCTCGGGTGAAACCTCTTGGATACAATAAGCGCCCAACAAACAGGTATCAACATATTAACCGTGTGAAACACCATGTCCGGACCAAGCGCGGCCTCTGTGATGATATCCATAGGCTGCCAAACAAGACTTTTTTTCCTGGAAACAAAAAACTAGCTTCAAAGAGTCAATATCTCAGCTGACTCAAGTGATCTCATAATGCCTATCCGCCCGTCGGGTGAAACAAACAATGAGTCTCTACAGTCATCTAAGGGTCTCGTACTCCTAGTGACACGACGACGGCCTCGCTCACTTGCCTTCCTACGGTATGTCCACCCGACCAAGCACTTTTGAACCGCCGGGACCACTGCAAATCCGACATCCGCCCAACTACCGACCGAGCTACTAGAGCGTGGTCCAGTCCTCGGCGTTCTTACCAGGCCCTTAAATCATGTTTGCTCAGAGAAGGTCTCGCGAGGGCAATCAAGTCGCAGCGGGCATGTGATGAGTTCAAGATGCATCAAGCGCTGTTCAAACACAAATCTTCTTGACAAACAATGTTTCTGTCTGAAATGCGCGAATTTCAGAACTCCAAGATGTTTGCCGCGATTGGGGTACTGGAGAGACGCTGTATCGATTTGACAAACAGATGCTCAAAGTTGTATGTAAATAGGTGGCTGGGGGCGCCATGAAGTTGGCTCACTGGGTCGCTGGGCAGATACAACGCTCGACCCTTGCTTTATCCTCGTTGGGCCTCCTTTCGCCTCATTGCCTCTTCAAGGATCCCCTTTCAACAACCACCCCTCCATTCACCCTTGGGTTTGCTTCACACTTGTAGGCAGCGACAAGCTGAAATGATAGCCCCACCTTTCAACCGTGTCCCTCATGCGCTATCCGGCCCTACCTCGTCCGCTTCGAACTTCCGGACACGAGGCTGCCCTCGCCGGCCTCATGGCGCCCTTTCCACCCCATATATTTGAACCATCAGATTGTTCATTCTTGCATGTGTTGCTTCTCCCCTACACCTTAGTCCCGTGCACTTATGTCGAACAAATCTACCTACAAAGGAACGCCTCCAAAGTAAGCTATGCAGACAATTTTCTCTCCCCTGTTGTCCTATCGTGTATTGACTCTGCTCCCTTGAGGTATCTAAATGATTTCAGCAAGGCTCTAGCCTCTGAGGTCCGGATCCTTCTACAAGAGGTGGGGAAGTTGCGAGATGAGCGACGAGCCCTGCAATTGTGAGCATCATTCCGGACCACAGCCTCATCATGAAGCATGCTCACTGCTTGCAACGTCGTCTAGTGAGATCGCAGAGCTGATGGCTGTCAAGTCCAAGCATGGCGCAGGCGGAGAATATTCTCCAGATTGGAAACCTAAGGTGCGTTATTTTGGCAATACACTGGCTTTGCTATTGCAGCGTCCATCTGATCTCGCACATAACCCCCTCCCACGTCCCACATTCAACAGGAGCCACCTGCGCCAGCGCCTCCACCTGCAGCAGAAGAACCCGCACCCTCCGCACCGGCCAAACCCGCCTGGCGTACGGTCCACCGCAAACCCGTCGCACACAAGAAAGAAGCTACAAAGTCGGTGCCAGCCGTCACATCCGCCCCGGCACCCGAACCAGCAAAGCCCGCTCCTTCTTGGTCTACTTGGAAACGTGCGTCCTTCATTGTCGCTCACGCTCACGCGCGAGCACATGTCAGCTGGCGTGACTCCACGCTAATCATACCCTTTTGTTGATTCAGCGAATCCTCTACTAGCACCTACGCCAAAGGCTCCTGGCGCCACTGCACCACTACCGCCTGCACCCACGCCTGCACCCCGCCCGAATCTTTTCGGGGAGTAAAGCCTCTCACCACGCTGCTGTAAGGTTGCTGTCATGCAGGAGGATATTGCTCAGGAGTCCAAAGAACTGCGCCTGCGTACATGATAGATCTTCCATGTTCTTCATTTATGTACCCGACTTCTTTGCCCTGACCACTTAGCTATGTGTCGTTGATCTCATGCTGTGAATGCTATATCATGTATATTGCCAAGAGCAGTATAAAAATGGCAAAGCCAGATTATATATGTTGGTGCGAATGGTCGAGTGGTATACTTAGGTATAGCAAATGAAAACGTAAGTACGGAAAAAGGAAGCCTGAGATTGAGGGGGTAAACAGCAGATCGGGACCGGAAGATTGGAGCTACAGGGATGTGTTTGCGAGTATAGATGCGATATATGGGCGACATGATATTGGAAAGCTTGAAGCGGTGAGACAGAGGAGAGAGAGCTTAACTGCTAAAACGATGAGAAGCGGGAACAACATCCTGGACTTGGATCCGAACAAAGAGTGTAGAGAACAGGTATTGCGAGAGCTGTTGATCATGGAGTGGTAAATGCCGGAAACCTATAAAATCATCATCGCACCCGATGACCAACGATGAGCCATGAGAAGCAAGACGAACCTTCTTCTAAACTGCCCAAAGATGAACAGTACACTGCGAGCGGAGGGCCATGCTCATCTCCGTCACCTTCCTTCACCTCAAACTTGACAAAGATGAGGTCCTTCATATCGCCTACACAGTCGAACGAAATTGACAAGGCCTCGTCCCAAACGGGGTTGAAGCCATTATTCTTCACAACCCCGGTACGACACGTAACGGTGCGAGCGGTTGAAGACGTGGCAGCGTTGGGACTCGCAGGCGGTGGCGCCGTAGATGTCTCAGATTGAAAGGGAGAATGAGTCCAGTCGGGGATAAGAACAGAGACCTCCACAAAAGGGTCCACAATGTGCTTGGTTAATATTTCGCGGCCTTCCTTGTCTTTCGCGCGTGGCAATTGCTGCGCCGAGATGATCTGGACCACATCAGTGTCAGCAACTCATTTAAAATAACAAGAGGAGAAGAGGTACGTACTGTGACATCAAGTGCGTATTCGGTACGCCTCGCGAGGAGAGTCTTGTCAGGGGAACGAAGCGCAAGGGGTTTGAGCACGTAACCCACGCGTCCATTGCGCTGGAACATGGCATGATTGATCATATACCCCAGGTCTAATACACAGGCATTTAGTGGAGGTCTCCCAAAGAAACCAAAACACACCAAACGTTTGCCAATTGATAGCCACGAGCTGTGCGCCAGCAGCCCAGTAGCGATGAGGGTCATAGTTGGATGAATTGAGCCTCAATCCTTTCGGATATATCCTAACGACGTGTGTTCGATTATGCTTGATCAAGTCCATCATGCTTTGCTTGAGAACCTTGTTCGCAGTCTTCTCCGAGAGCGAGAAGATGTGTTCGTTAGCGTAGTGTTCCTTCTTGTTGAACCCACGGCATTTCACGCCGACCGTGTACACGAGCAATGCCGCAAGAGCAACTGACATCTTGATCTTGGGGCGCTCAGGTTCGGTATTACTCAAGCGTCGAATGGCATTGCTAGGAGGTGTATATCTGCGCACACGTTCGAAGACGTTACGAGCGCGGCTCAGGCTTTGCTCAAGTTCGACTGCAGCACAAGTCAGCACACCCAGAAACATTCGAAGCCGAGTCCGTACCTTTGAGTTCCTTAGACTCAACTGAGTCAAGACAATAGACACGTAAATGTGAGGAACAAAGATAGAAGGACTAGATATACCTTTAAGATGCTCCATATTTAAATGCTCAGAATCCGACATGGAGTTCTCATTGGACGAGCTCTCGGTGTCAAAGACCTGTGCCTTGTCCATTATAACCTGGGTCTCCTCCACGTACAGGTTCTTTGCCTTGAGCAGGACACGACCCCTCAGCTCCTCGGGGGTTGGCAAAGTATCGGTCGATGCCCTGCCCTGCAGAGGTGCCGAGACAAGAGCATCACCAAATGTGCTCCTCATAATTTCCGCAACCTGATCTTGTTGTGCAAGCGAGCAGTGGATCTCGGCGGAAATGATGATAGGGTACGGCGAGGTGACAAAAGCATATTTGGCGATGGCGACACAGACCTCGCGGAGAGAGACTTTGGAAGTAAGAGTCTTGCCGTGGAAAATCACCGGTCCAGAATCGCCGTCGTAGATATCCACTGTGATTGGATGAGTCAACTGGACAGTGAGCAAAAAAAAAAAAAACACTTACATTCCACGCTTCGGCAGCTGTGCAGTAGGGCGCGGATGTAGCCCTCGATGGTACTCACTCCAACAAGTTGATGGCCAACAAGGTAAGTGTTATGCGAAGATGAAATATAGTAATCAGACAGTGGGCGAGTCATGTCGTGCCAGACTTTAGCATGATGGTCAGTGAAAGGAGAGTTTTCAGCCGATAGAAGAAACGATGTAAACCCCTCGAGGGAGAGGGTGGCCCCAGATGGCTCCAAAGGCAGTGAGGTCTGGGGTTTCCGTGGAGATGGTGCAGGGGAGGGAGTTGAAGAAGCGAGCTGAGAGTCGCTTGTTGAGGCTTGCGACAGCATGTCATCAGTGCTGGGTAGTGGCAAGGACGTTAAGAAGCTCGCAGGTGAAGATGACAATGAGTCGGGGAGAGCCTTGCTGGCTGGAAGGGCGGGCGACTGTGGAGGAATTAATGCGAATCGGTGAAAAAGCTTTTCCAATTCAGGCTCGCTGAGCTGGGACTGTGGAACATGTGAGTGCTAATGTTTCGAAGATGGAAGAGGCGAACCTTTTGACTCTGGCGCATGAACCGCGTGAATGCATCAAAGTTAAACTCTCCCAGTCCTCGCACAGAGTTATAAAGGCGCTTGAGTTCGGGTCTTGCCTTGAGAAGTTTCACGAATCTCTGAAAGTCCTTGAAGTCGAGCCACCCTCTGTTGTGAATGTCAGCCTCCTATAAGATGTCATCAGTGTCAATAGTCGAGATAAGAAGCGTGGTTGTACCTTGAACCTCTGCTTGAGATCCGCCTCAGGAGCATGAACGTTCAACCGCAGGCAAAGCTTCTTGACCTCTGGCCAAGCAAGCTTCGCGTCACCACGATCATCTGCGCTCTTCCAATAGAGTCTCTCCCACGCTTTCTGCCTTCGCTCCAGGTTTCCAACGCCGCTCATCAGTTCTTGTCGCAACGCATACAAGTGCCTCAATGTGACAAGCCATATGTGATATACATCGTCCGCTAGTGCGATGACATGCAGGTACTTGTACTTGCCCTCGACGAGATAAATGATTGTCATCCATCGATCCTCAGCATCTGACGCGATCTTGAATTGTTCACGAAAGTTTCGCGCATCTGCACCGGCACGGATCTCCTTGATGCTTTCGATTGCGACTAGATGGAGGGTTTATTTCAAAACTTCCCCAAGCGGCGAGGATAAGCATACATACTGATGCCTGATTTCTTGGATTCCCAGAGGATCTGTCCCTGATCAGGATCGAGTTTGAATACTCGGGTTTGCACTTTCTTCGCCGACACTTTGAGCATGGGCGTTCCATGAAGCAGCAACACCGGCACTTTGACCTCATCAGACGAAGGATCTGAAGGAGCCGATAGTTGCGGTTCTACACTGTCCTGATCTAGGCTGGGAGGCTCATGGAGCTCGTGTAAGATGTGAGGCTCATGGTCGAATGAATGTCTGGAGACTGCTTCGTCCATCTGGGACGAGGGTGGACTGAGAGTATACGAAAAGAGAGGCCGAGTGGAGAGATGTTCAGAGTTGGCACGTCGATGGCCGACAGCTTGCAGTGTGTGAACGGGTGCAGACTTGAGGCGGGGGGTGGTGGTGCTCCTAGACCGTGCAAGACCGAGACCCCTAGGCACGGAAGAGAGGGACTTTTTAATTGAAGCGCCGAAGCTGCCTTCACTGGCCTTGCGGCGATGTGAAGCTCGTGGTAAAGGGCCGAATACGTCGTCCTGCACTGCGAGGACGGGCTGAGCTATATTGCCGGTGAGCAAATTTGCCGCCTTGCGCAAGATGAGCCGGGGAAGTAGCCGCGGGCTCTCGGCGGTTGCCTTTGAGGGCTGGGTGGAAGACATGAGAAGAGAAAGGAGGAGGGAAATGACTCCTACAATGCCAGGAGGTGCTCATCCTTTACTCTCACTTTTAAGTACACCACTGAGCGCCGTCACGTGTATGACCTCGGGCGGCGGTTGGGACACGCTGCGGGGCTGAGTGAAAAGCTGGTATAATATCTCATTGCCAGGGTGATTCTACATAGTTACATGTGGAGCTCTCACTCCGTTTCCTCTTTCTGAAAGATCCGCAGGCTGTGATTCTGTCAGCGCCATGTCAGCCACAGTCCAGGTGTCAGGTTCGTCCTTATCATCCCCAGACTTGGCTGCTTCTAACGCCAGGGCAAATTCAATCTTGGAAATAGAATCTCAAACCTCGTGTGGTCCCTTGCAGTCCCTTGTATCAAGGTGTCAGGGTCGCTGTCGGCGAGATTTGCCGAGACTGTGCAGGCGAAACCGAAATCCAAAATCCATTCATCGAGTCAGCTCAGAGTCACCACGGGCCAGCTAGTCTGCAAAAGTACGCGTGCGGCTCCGAGCTTCAAGCTTGGATGTTCCTCTGCTTCCGGATGTCCCTGCACGAGACTTGCGGCCACAGTGACTGGGGAGTCCAATTGACACTTCAAGCTCTATGTCACCGGAGTGGAGGTGGAAGCGACGGACTGATGGTCAAGAAGCGGAAATTGCGGCGCAGATACCTGTATTGTGAATCGGCAGTAACCCATTCCGTTCCTTCAAGTGTCCCCCAAAACAAGATGAGCGCTGGCTGTCAACCGGTGGCAGGAATAACATGGAGAAATTATCCTGTAACGTCAAGGTTGACCGCGCAGTCACAACCCCACTCGACATATCGTAACATCCCCTTCATGGATCACCGGTCAATCCTAATCGAGGACTGGCATCGTGGCTTGATGTGATTCAGGCACGCAAGCTTCTAACCGCGAAGGAAGCCGATGACTCAACCACAAAGAACCTACTGACTGTTAATCCAGTGTATCGGGGATTGGTAGTCGTATGTCCTGTCTTGACCACCTCCGGTGGCCTTGCACACAATGGAAAGAAGTGCTTGGCCGAATGCTTTAAGACGACCCCAAATTACGACTCCACTGAGTTGTCAACGTGGAAGCAATGGAGGTGGCAACGTGTGAATGAAACGTGTTTTTGCATCGGAAGGTTCGTATTAGGCTGTACATGAAAAACGTACTGATACTGGTTGGGTGGCTCAACGCCGCCCTAGTCATTCTAAAGGACTAGCAATAAAGTGATTGGACTAGACAATAGTTGGTTGCTAGTCCTCCACCGGACATGATTGGAGGATAGGCATCTTTATGATCACAACAGTTTGGAGCTGATTCGGAGGTAATTCGCGGAGTTACAACTTCCAACCCCCGGTGCTTGGGCACCGCTGTTATATTGTCACCTCGAGTTTACCTGTGCTCGCTTGATCACTAGGGGCGCTGTTTATCCCCATTGGAATATGGTAACAACACACACTGCTATAGCCTTTTATCTATAGGAGTTCGTGTCGTTTTCCACTATCGATGCCAATGCATCGCAAGCTTCCATACCTTTAATGCTACTTCGGAACCTCACATGAGCTCTTGGACCTGTTCTCTCCTGGCACGCATCTATCTTGTGCCTCTTCACCTTGTTCCAAGTATTCCCAACCGGGACACATTGGCACTATCAATACTCCCTTTCATCTTTCACGACTTCGAATGGGGGCCGCAGCTTGGCTCGGCAAAAGTCTAACAAAAACATCCTGAGAAGAAATTTAATAGCGGCCCAAGTTGAGGGTATCCAACAATTCGAGGACGAGTGACAGTGGTGTCTCCGTGATCAAATAATATAGGCTCCTGTTGGAATGCTTCTTTTCGTATTAGGAATGTCTATTGCTCGTGCATGTGGCTTGGCTTTCTTGAAGCGCTTCGACATATAGCTCCATAAGCTCTCTGACTAACGTGGCCCTGACACGGCGTCCAATTTGGACTTCTGCTGCTAGACCATGACTTCGTCTAGTGGCTATTCTCAGCGGGGTCGTCAGTTGACCCTCACGGTTACAGTTACTCCGGAAGTCCGAGCTGGACACGCTCATGCTGGAACTCTGCGACTGCATTGTGAGATTACATTATCACCAGGTCCGTCACCCACGAGCCACCATTTCCATCGGAAGCAGAAGCTAGGAAGAATTGAATGCTAGTCAGGTTCCGGGGTGCTATTCTCTCTGCAGGTCCTGGCGACAGCATGCTTCGTGCTTTAATTCAACAGGAACGAGGAGACGAGGCAACCTCCAGCTTCAGCTCGTACTAGGTAGTTTTCTCTCAGCTAGGTCACGGGTCAAATATTGCTGTCCATTCTGCTGCAACACTTATTAGAGTCAAGGTATGGTCAGACGAGGGTGTTGCAATGTCCGTGCGTATTGTCCCTGAGTATATCATTAATTCTCCAAGACCTCATTAACAATCCTCTTCCGGGTATCATATGTGGTATGCAAGGATCGCTCTGACAACAAAATGTCAATCCCTGTGCCTTATATCTACTCACAGGGTCAAGGAACAATCCGCTGGAACGTCAACACTACCCCCGGAGGGGGCTATCGAGAGGCAGAGGTACCGGTCAATGTAATGTCTCAATGACAGTAGTTGCAGTTCCAGGATGCCGGACAGGGAAGCAAACTCACACATGCAGGGTCTGTGATAACCACCAGGTACTACTGCTTCATGTTATACAAGGTCGCGCAAACAGCATTGGATGATACTCTTAGTTACAACTACAATAATGGCTTAATGTCGAATGAAGTTGCCTACAATCATACTGGGGATTCCCCAGCTATCACGCCGTATAGTGAATGAGAAACAACAGTTGATCAATCCCTGTTCAGAGCTGGTCGACGTGACAAGTTGTTGCGCCCGTTTACTGCCATGCCCCGGTCGTAGCGCTATAGGAGAACTTTGAGCAGAAGCCGGGTTTGGGATCGATGTGATATTTGGCTTGTATCGAAGAACGCAGGACGTGAGCACGGCCTTTTGACCAGTATCAAATGCGACATGACCATATTTCTGAACCGAGGGAAGTGTTAGGATAAACGAACCATCTGTGACATCGTCGGTGGGTCCACAACACACGTACCTCCCAATAATTTACCGCCGATTCTTCCGCCATCAACTCATAAATACACAATCGGCCCTGCAGACAACATCAACGTCGACAGCAGTTTGACAGGGAACCTTGTTGCTGACCTCACGAAGCATGTGGCCCTCCACGCCAACGAGCTCTGCAAACTCACGGTTGCCCTTGTATATCTCGCCTGTTCTTCTCCAAAGGCAAGCCGGTATTCCCATAGCCGAGAACACCCTGTCATAATCCAGCAATAAACGTTCAAATGCTTCCTCAATGAATACCAGATCCTGCTCGAGAGTCAGCCGATAAGTTTCAATAGATAACACGACACGTGCAATATCTGTCAGTGATTGTGCAATGGCCTAGACCATCATCAGAGATAGGTAGAATCCGGTCGGAGTGAAGTCCTTACCCTGAACTTTGGCCGTAAAACCGACAGCGGTCCCAATATCTGTTGCTTTGATTCTTGGGACATACTACCCCCACGCAGTTAGAATGGATCAGTAACAAAGGTGTAAAACGCATACTTGCGGTCCATCCATCTCGACAGCCGAGCATAGCCTTTTACATAATTGTAAGGTTTCAGAAGCCCTGCCTCGTATTTACTATGAATGACTCTTGCAAGACGCTCGTCTCTTGATCCGGATTCCTGGTCGGCCGCCGTTAGCAGGAACTGCTCCGTCTTAGTTGCAGCGGGCAATAGAGGCGAGGCAGGTTCCTTTTCATGGTCTCGCGGAGACCGAGTACCCGACTGCTGGGCCACAGGCACTTGTTGATCATGGGTAGGTATCTGGGCCACCTGCACCTGATTAGTATCAATCGGTGCACTTGGTTGTGGCTGCGGCTGCTGGGCAGCTTGGTTCGGAGATACGAGAGGCATCTCCGCCGGAGCAGGGGGGGGAAGGATATTAGGCGGGGCGCCGAAAAATGAGCGGTCATCCAGCGATTGCAGGAAGTCGCTATATAGACATCAATTAGCAACCAGTACCGCCAGCACACATACTTGGCCCATCTCACATTAAAACAGAGAATTCAGTTCCCGAGCTCTGTGAGGCATAGGAGAAGGAAGCTTGGGGCATGGTCGGCCAATTCGACACAGGCGTTTGGACGGGTAGGGGGTGCATATTGAAGGGCATGGCTTGTTCTGCGGATGCCGGTGAGAAAGCTAATGAGTAAAGGCTGGAATACTCGGACCTGGGGCAGGGAACGTGTCCTGAGGTGGCCCGGCACCAGTAATAGCTGGTGAATCGCGGGCCTCCTTGTGAGCACCCCCCGTGCTAGCTGATGGCGCTGGCTTCACTTCATCGCGACACAAATGTCCGATCTCGCGTTTGATACTTCACCCAAGCTCAAAAATCAACTTGTGAAATCCAACACAGGAGCAGCGCGCGCCTCACCATCGTTGGCATGGCTTGGTGCTGAATTAAGCATTGGCTCAATAATAACTGTAAATACCGTGACTTACTCTTCCAGCATCACAGGTCATGTGCGATCGTCTGTGCGAGACGAACGAATCGTCGTGAGCGACACCATCACGCCGGAGAACCTAAAACACCACACGGACCGGCAGTAGACGCAGGCATGATCGACCTTCCTCCGCTTCGACTTTTTCTTCCTTGCACCCTCATCATCATCCCCTCCGTCAACTTCGCCGTCCTTTTTCGTGCGTCGTTTGGCCCCTGTACCGGACCGACCAGAATTCTTTGCACTGTGAGCATCATCCTCATTGGAAGGATGGCCGCCAATATATGGCTGCCCCGGATGCGACGGGGAGCCATTAGCGTTCCTCGGTATTGCAGCTGGAGCAGCAGGCAGTATCCTGCGGTCCATTGGTGTCGCACAAAATGGGCTTGGCGGTGGATCAATCCACAGATGAGAGCATTTTCTCAGTGCATGTGGGGCCTTGTGTATATGTGTAAGTACGGAAACGTGACCCGTGACAATAAAGTTATCCCCGGAGCAAATCAAAGCCCGGATATTGACAATTCAAAAAGGCAAGACGTACAAGTGTTGAGTAAATGAGCCAGGCTAAATGTTCTACAACACATGATAATTAATGGAAAAGCAAGCATTGAAGTGGCATGGACATTGCGGCGTGGTTTGTACAGAGAAGGAAAATTTGAACGAGGGGCGCTACCAAGGATGTATAGCATCCATGCACTACGCAGCCGAGACAGTCACCTCGCGAGGCTGCTCATCCCTACGGACGACCGGCGATCTAGTGTTTCCCAACTGCTCTCGACTAGAAGACCCATCTTTAACCGGAATGCCTTTCGCATTCTGGCCGTCAGGACCGTCTGATGAGCCGCCACCTCCAAGATGTTTCCCGAACCACTGATGAGAATGATAACACATTAGTGGCAAGATCAACTGGCCTTCAATATCCGCAAAAGCACATACTTCTGCCAAGAATTTTGCAGAAGCCTTCGGGTAGCGCTTCTGCGTCGCGTAGTCTACATATGTAACACCAAAGCGTGTCCCATATCCGTCCGCCCATTCGAAGTTGTCCAAGAAACCTGTCAGAAATATGCCGGTTCAGTGAATTTTTCCAACAACGGCGTGGCAATTCCTTCCCAAAATAGAGAGAAACACTCACTCCACGGGAAGTATGACTTTACGTCTACCCCATCCTCGGTCACAGCCGCCAGAAGCGCTTCAGCATACCCACGGAAATATTCAAGTCTATCGTCATCCTGGAGTGCCTGCTCAAGTGGCATCTCATTTTCATTCTTGACTGCGAACCCATTTTCCGTGACGCTGGGTAGAGAAAGTGTTAGATATATATAGAATACCGCAGTCGAAAATCAGTCTCACTAAATCGGATGTTGATAACGCTAGACAAGATGGTTGATCAGATACCATGGGGCCAGTTATGCAGTGACAAACCCACCTTCCACACGTAATTGAGCAGCTAATAGGACATTAAAAATAGCATGACGTGAACCGAAAGCTTCCTAGGCTACAGATATGCTTACTGCACGAAATCCTCCGGGGTCTATGAAACTTGACAATCAGTCTGAACAACCCGCCGATAATGAAGACCTCACTGACAGTTTTGAAGCCAAGAACAATGCGCTATTAAAGGTCACCCAGTATGTCATCGGCATCGCAACAGGAAATACACCATGTACACTCACCTGGTGTGCCCAACTGCGTGCCGTCCGCGCGAGTGAAGCTATACTGCGTCATCCCCTGGATCTCATCATTGCCGCCCGCCTCTGCAATTCAAATCTTTTAATTAGATCGGATGGACAAGAGGTCGTCTACCGAGCGGCTAACTGATGAGATTCGTCGTGTACGTGTTCATCCCATAAAAGTCAGACGACCCCTTGACCAAGTTGACCTCCTCATGTGTGAACGATGGGAGGCGGTCACCAATCAGCGATCTCATGTAGGGTGGATAGTGACCAAAGTAGATCGGGTCGGCATACCAACCTAGATGCAAGAGGTAAGGATGGTGTGCGATGGAGAACTGGGCATAACACACCAATTGCAAAATCCATGGCATGCTGAGCGGCTTCGACGTCTTCACAAAGAGAATCATACAAAGCAAGAAAAAAAGAGTGGCATCAGCGTCTGGGACAAAGGAGCATTGAGAGATGGTTCTGACTCTCAGGCGAGTCATCAAACGGTACGGTCCAGTCCCCATTGAGTGTGATCCCAATCACACCATTCTGCAAAGGCTTGAACTGTTCGCGATAGATCTTCACAGCATGGGCATGGGCTAGGAGAACATTATGTGCGACGCTGGGACGATGAAGAAAGCGTAAGGAATGGAGGGGACACGGGCAATGGAGAGGATTGGGAGCAAATAGAACAAGCAAAGTGTAAGACTGCAGACTCACATCCACGGCTCCCGTGAGGCATCACCTTCTGGACTGCGGCTACGGTCGCTAGAGCGTCCCGGGGCATAGACACCCCGGGCGTATCCAAGGACGGCGACGCACCATGGCTCGTTTATAGTTATCCTGGAATGGTGAGGAGAAACACAAGTGAGCCAACGGAAGACAAGCTGTACACCACGAGGGGAGTAAGGTGTAACATCGATGGGTCGCAATACAGGTGGCTCTGAGACTGATCCGCACAAGAGAACGATGGTAGAGAGGGGCCAATTCCACAGAATAAAGGGACAAGGATGGTATAGCGGGAGGAGCAGCAAGAGGATAATACGCACCAATACCTGACGCGATCACCGAAGCGCTCGAAGCAGAGCTATTGAAGGGAGGGAGAGCGTGTGTAAGTAGTGGAAACTAAATTAAACTCAGAGGAAATAATAGAACAAAGAAGAAAATGTCAGCAGTGATGGCAGACGTCGAATGCGGAAGTAAGTGGTGGGAATAAAATGCGGGCCGCGAAAGAGAGTTAGTGGGTAGGAATGCCAAGAATAGGGTGTTAGAGCCAAATTGTCTGTGGCGCAGCGCGTCTACGCGCGTCGGCAAGAGCAATGGAAAAGATAATTGAATGTCATGGCGAACCTTTGCATAATTCGCGTAGTCCTTGATGATCTCTTCCTTGTTTAACCAGCCGCCATAGCGTTCGTGGAGAGCCTGAGGAAGATCCCAATGGTACAAAGTCTATGCCCGATCGCGTCAGCGCGTGTAATTAAGCGAGACGCGTCAAAGGCTGTCTAAGATATCTAACAGTTCTCCAAGGAATAGTGGCCACTGCAGACGCGCCATTACATAACTCGTACTCACCACGAAAGGCCTGATTCCGTTGGCCAACAGCTCATCGATAAGGTTGGAATAGAACTGTATGCCGACCTCGTTGATGCGGTCGTTCCTGCCACCAAGCGGTATGACGCGAGACCAGGAGATGGAGAAACGGTACGCCTTGACGCCGTAATGTTTCAGCAGCTTGACGTCCTCCTTCCATAGCCTGTAAGAGTCTGTCGCCACATCACCATTGCCGCCGTCACGAGTGCGGCCGGGCTCCTTGCTGAACACATCCCAGATGCTGGGACCACGACCATCGACGTCCGCGGAGCCCTCTATCTGGTATGATGCTATACTGAATGTCAGAGACTCTGGGTCGAAGGGGGACACCAAGGAGGATATGACCTGTAGCGAAGCCCCAGAAGAAGTCCTTGGGAAACTTGGCTGATTCTTGGCTGGGACTCATCTCGACAGACAGGGGGAAAGTGAGGGGGGGAAATGGAGGGGGGTATATAAAGGAGGAGGGACGTGCAGGATATAATGAGATATTATATTCATGCTCACCATTCAGCTGAGAGAGGCTGTCGGAGTTTCGGGCTCCGAGGATCCTCCGTGCGCGCTGCCTTCGCTCTGTGCCAATTTACAAGGACTGCCGACTATGTTCCGTACGCACACCCAAAAGGATTGCAGTGGGAGCATCAAGCAACGCAATGGACATTACATTACTCCTACACGGGCAGTCTGGGCACCAGAGATCATCATGTGAGATCTTTCTTTCGCATTTGGGAATACTGACCTTACCCTAATATGATAGATCCCACTCCTTCGCACGGTCTGGTTCCTCACCCGGGCTTTTAATACATACACCGTCGCAGTGACTTGTTCCTGACCTGCAACATGTCCTCTGTCAAGCCACTGGGTGTAGCAATGCTGGGTGCCGGCATTATTGTAACAGGAGGTAACTGTCCACCCCAATACCAGTCTCCCAGATCAGCTAACCGTCCCCGACCAAGCCCACCTCCCTTCACTCGCCCAACTCACGCAGTCGACCCGCCTCGTTGCCATCTACTCGCACACCCTCAAGTCCGCAACTACCCTCGCCAATGTCGCCAAAACAACGCTGTCTCTCCCGTCCCCGCCGCCCGTATATCATGATCAAGGCGGCAACGAGGGTGACTTGCACGCCCTTCTTGCACGCCCTGATGTTGATGCAGTCATCGTTGCCCTGCCTATAACGGTCCAGCCGGAGGTCATTCGCTCTGCCCTGTCTCAGGGGAAACACGTGCTCAGCGAGAAGCCCATGGCTCCCTCTGTTGCGGAGGGTCTGCAGCTCCTCGATGAATACGAAAGGCAGTGGAAAGGCAAGCTGATTTGGAGGGTAGCTGAGAACATCGAGGCAGAGCCAGTATATAGAAAAGTGGGAGAATTGGTGAAACAAGGCAGCATTGGCAAGGTGGTTTGGTGGAAGTTGGGTGCAGTAGGCAGATTGGACAAGGACAGCAAGTGGTACAAGACACCGTGGAGAACAGTGCCCGAGGTGCGATTGCTCTCCTTCCTCGTACACTGTTTCTGACGTTTCAACAGTACCAAGGTGGCTTTATGGTTAGTGAGATCGAATCTTCGCATGCATGCAGCGCTCATAAGAAAATGCCATTAGCTTGATGGTGGCGTTGTAAGCACGTTGATAACCTAGTCATGAATGGTTCATGTATCATTGGTATCCAGCATTCCGCTGCGGCGCTGCGTACCGCACTTCCTTCGCACCCCATCTCCCTCTCAGCACATGTCTCCCTTGCTCTAACACACCTGGCTCCGACAGACACATTCACAGCAGTCTCATCCTCCTCAGACGGCTCGCATGGACTCTTCGAGCTTTCCATGGGCGCCCCAATCGGCTCCTGCCGCGAGGATATGTTGAAGATCATCGGTAAGGACGGATGGATCGACGTCTACACAGCGGACTATCGTGCCGTCTTGCATACCACGACAAAGGAAGGGGAGAATGAACAGGTTTTTGAATTCAAGAGAGAGGGCTTTGCGAAAGAGCTTGAGTACTTTGTGGATGCTGTGAATGGCGGCAAGGGTGAGGGTATTGGCGATCCCAGAGAAGCGCTGAGAGACGTGGCGTTCATTGAGGCTGGGTTGAAGAGCAAGGGTGAAAAGGTCGACCTTGAGAGGTTGGTTAGGGAGGGCAAGTGATCTCTGTACAACTACGTAATGCCTAGTGGATGAGGTAAGCGCATCCGAACACCCGCGACACCTTCCCAATTTACCATGGCACGCGCTACGGGTTCCAAACAACAGTCAGGCTCTGCTAAAAATATTGCAAAGACTAAGCCACGGAATCCAGCATTAAAGGTGAAGGAGAAAAAGACACAGGCAGATAAAGATGCCGATGATGGTGACACTGACGCGTTCAGCGGGGATGAGGGGGATGGATATGAAGCATCTGAGACTGAAAGCGCAGAGGAGCTGGACAGCGACGCGTTGGATGAGGAAGACGACGCTGGAAAGAAGCGAAAGATGCCACAACGAAGTCCGAAGAAAAGGGGCGTGAAGAAACAGAGACGAAAGGTGGCGGATGAGGATGAAGAGGAGGAGTTGCCTGAAGGGTTGACTGTCGTGGGTGAGGTTGTTCATGCCCCCACTAAGGGACGAGGTGCCGTGTCTCTTACCCATGCTATGAGAGGTTTGTTGATAGTCTGCCTCATACCAGTCCCCCCTGGGCAGATCTCGCAGAATACTCTTGATTTCTTGAAACAGCTAACCAAGCCAGAGTGTAATGACCGTGAATGGTGAGCCTCGAAAGGTCTTCTCTGGTCGAGCGGTCTTGCAACTGTTATGTTCTAGGTTTAGATTGCATGGTAAGTAATCTACCAAGTGATTCAGTTGTCCTGTGCCCTAAAAGTAACCACACCTCTCCCCTCTCCTCAAATGCAGAGCCCGTATTCAGACAAGCGGAGAAGGCACGTAGCCCTCATTTTTCTTTGTTATCACATTTTTGACACCGCATTTGCCATAGGAATGGAAGGACTGGGTAGAAGCCTTCACGCCTATGTTGTGTGAGGTCGACGACCAAATTCCTGAGTTGCCTGTTAAGGATGTCGTATATCGCATTTATCGCGATGTAAATATAATGCTGCTTCATCCGATCCCGGGACGTCATTAAAAGGTGATTCTTCACAGGTACGGTTCAGCAACGACAAGACGCCATACAAGCATGACTTTAGTGCGTCGTTTTCTCGCAGCGGTCGTAAAGGCATATTTGCCCATTGTGAGCGTCTATCTGTGTCATCTATTATTCAGAATACCCATCGTTATTGCCCGCTTTTGCGAATAGATCATATGTACGTAATTTCTCCGCTTTGCGTTATAGACTATTCACCTGGCCGTTTGCCCCGGACTCGCAGTGCGGGTGGGTAACACTCTGCTTTTCCGCCGATGAAATTTCAAAGTCGTTCTGCAGTTTCGCCGGGAGGACGGAGTCTCGTCGCCGCAGGAGCATGGCAGCCCCACAAGGACGAATTGGCGATGCTGCGGTACGACACGGCCTCGTTTGACCATAAACCTCGGAGAACATTGACACTTTTGTACCCTCTGATACCTAATACTAGACGACACATCCTACGCAATTCATCTCGTCTTCGAAATGTCATTTCTGACTCTGAATTCGTAAAGTTTTTCGGTACGCCATCGCCACACTCAAAGGGGGAGCGACAGAGCATCTTTGGACACGATGATGAGCTGAAGGTGGCACCCAAGGGCATTGACAAGACTCACAAGTCGGTGTCGCTATCTTTTGTTGATGTATGCTTGTTTCTTTAACCATTGTTCTTGGCATCTACTTTTTCAGGGACATTGACCTTCTGAAGCTCCGCTCGATAGTGGTAGTACATCGGTATGTGCATGCTCAAGCATTCGAAATGTCTGGATACACCCCTATTAATTTGTCTATTGGTCCTGTAGATTTCTCGATTCGGAGGTTATTGCTACCAATTTCAAGGAGAAGGTGGGCCAAGTAGTCAAAGTGATGAAGCCTTTAGTTCATTGGCAAGTTGACTCGGCCATTTCCCCTATGTATTTGCATTAATAGTCTATGACAGTTTAAACGACATGATGACTCTGCCGCCAGACGAAGACGATGAGCCGGAGAATGCCGAGGAAGACACCTAAGCTCTTCTCAGATCCCAATTAGTCTGACCCATTCAGCCTGACCCTACTGTTATTTATCCTGACAATCATGATCCTTGCCTTGGTATGCGGAGACAGGCAATGCAGCGACCCTAATTCCCCGAGGATTGATCCAGACATTTATCCGCAACAACGCAACAGAGATTAAAGCCTTGTCTTCGACATTTAAAAGACTAAGTTTAGATGACATCTCATCCTCGTGTTTTCTACGTGAATGTGACAACGCTTCAAAAGTCGCGCACTAGTCTCGGAGAAATCGCTGCTGGCTGTGGGGCCAAGTGCCTCTCATTTAACGCAAAACATCACGAGTTATCGCTACTCGATGTCGAATTCTGTTCTTTGTACTGATGTGCCCACTTACGACACCAGCCAGACAGGTAATATATGTCAGACACGGAAACGAGCTGCCAATACACGTCCACGAACCTGCATTGAAGGTATGGGCCTGTCGGGTTGAATATACCTCCACTGCACAGATCGATGAGGCTAGCGCAACATTGTATCATCCGAGTCCTACACACCTCCTTTTTGGCACTCAATTGGAAGACGCTATAGGTCACAAAAGCAATTCCGAGTCCAGTAATAATTGTGTTAGAGACCCAGTTCTTGGGCCGTGTCCACCATCCACCTAAGGACACACGTTTGAGTTGAGTAACATGTATACAACATGAGACGTATACCTGATGGCGACCATACTTCTCGGGGGTAAGGATAACGACCACCACCTCCCTAACAATGCAAATCAGCAAGGTGATCAAGCCTCAGAGCACCAGAATCACCATGGCGTGAAGCAGAATGTTGACGCCCGACGCCCACACGGCACCACAGGTTGCCTCACGCAGCACGAAATTCACGTGTTGTGATTATAAGGACCATTTCGCGCCGGGTGTGTCTCAGACCTGCCTGCACGTCATGTTCGATAGCGTCCGAGGCTACCTGTATCAACGACGGAAAGGGTTGGCGACGGCTGCGGGCATTGTGGGGGGAATATATCTCGCTGGACGATATATTCTGGAGCGGCTGGAGGAAGTTCGGGAACAGGTTGTTCAGGAGACGACTGCTCGCGAAAAGTAAGTCGGGCGTGCGATTGTGGCGGATTGTTTGTTCTCTTCTTGTGCTGATATTTCGTTCGCAATAGTTTGAGACGGCGGTTCCAGCAGAACCAACAAGACTGTACGTACACCGTTCTCGCACTCGTGCCGGCCCTTGGAGACCGGATTTTGGAGGAGATGAACGTGGAGAGCGTGACCTTCACACTGCAAATGCAGTCCAAGGCAGCAAAGTCTAGGTTGGAAGGGTCGACGACTTCTGGCATGAACACCTCTTCTATAAGTCTGAACACTGAGCCACCCAGCATCACTTCAAGTGTCGAGCCCTACGTACCCCACAAGGAAGATCATGGCAGAGATGCTCAGCCACCATCCTCTCACGCAGAAGAGGGCGCACAGAACTGGGTTGAGCAGTTCACTGGACAGAGTTCTTCAGCAAGGGATGTGGAACATGCTGATCGTGACATTCCTGGCGACCGAGGCTCCCCCGCCTCTTCTTCAGGTGCTCATCTATCAGATTCAGTCACCAGTGCTAGTGCTAGCTTAGTGAGCGGGAGTGATGGAGCCGTACGTATTCCCATGGATGATTCTGCGATTATCTAAAAATCACGCAGATGCTGGAGTCTCTACACAGTGCCCAGTCAGAGTCCAGTGAATCTCAACATGGGGCCAGTGTAGAGAGACCCACAATGTCCACAAAGACCAAAGCTGAGCTATGGCGAGAAGTCAAAATTCTCAGTACGTCCTGCACATCCTTTAAATATTTGATGTCAATAATACTCTCGTTGTTTATAGCCTTTACACGGACACTCACCATCCTATACTCTACCACCCTCTTGTCTCTTCTAACACACATTCAGCTTAATTTGCTTGGGCGGTACAAATATGTCCAATCTGTCCTTGATCTCGAACGAGAAGACAAGCTGCGAGAGCGACAATCATTTGAAGCCAGTGTGTCAGGTCTCTTCTGGGGAGATGGAGGCCTGGCCGGCGTTCTGGAAAGCATGGAGAACGACGATTCAAGAGACACACTGGGATTATTAGGTACCTCCCGCGCGAGTGGTACTGAGCGAAAATATCTCACCCTGAGCTGGTGGTTGGTACATGTTGGGTGGAGGGAAATCGGCGATCGTGCGCGGGCGGCCGTTGAAAGCGTCTTTGACGAGTTTGTTTTTCTACTATATATAAAAATCGGTCAGCTCATGTAGTTTACAGGGTATCTCTGAAAGCGAAAGTTGGAATGGAAGACCTCGAACGACTACTGAGAGATGTACGTCAACGCATCGAATTTGTCGATCCTCCATCTGCTCCCCGCGGAGAAGAGAACGGAGGTTCGTCGACACCTTCCTCGTCAAGTCGACGAATAAGGTTCGTTTCTCTTTCGTCCTTTCCCGTTGGTCACTCATGGGCTTGTCTTAGTTTCCTCCCATCTCTGATCCCTCCGACACCAGACACTCTTAAAGACGTGCTCGTTCAAGGGGGACTTCCACATGAGCTAACAAGCATCAATGACCCGGTTTTTCTCAATCTTGTTGACGAAACACGCGTTTTCATCTCGTCCGCCGATTTTGGACGGACTCTCGAAACATGTCTCGACCACGCGACAAATACGCTATTGGACGGGCTCCGTCGGACGCTGTTCAGCGATAGTATATCAAGTGTCGATGCAGCAGGCGGTGAGAAAGTCAAGTTGGCCGGGTTGTTACCAGGTGTGGCGAGGTGGTGTCATTCAGCAGTCCATGGAACTCCCAACGAACTTGTTGAGGTCCGTCATTTGGCTCACCCAGCAACATTCACTAACAATTCTATAGGGCCTTTCAGATGTCCGGGAACTTGCAGGTTTTTCAGCTATCATATATGCATCGTATACAGACACGTTTCGATAATTTTACTGAAAAGGATACCCTCTCAGTCGGATCCCTTGGCACCCCTGACATACGTGTGAATTGAGCGACCATAGCCCAGCAGTTGCTCAATACTGCTGCATAGCAACGTCAACGTTGTCATTACCTCTCAATCATACATGTCCTTCTTGAACGCCACCGTTTCATCAGGGCACGTTACATTGGGCGCCGCCGACCTACGACTTCGTTTGGAATAGTGTGCTGACTCCGGTTTGGGAGTGTGGTTCATTTATTTGTACTCAAGTGTAGAGGGAAGTGGTTGTGGATTAATCTTGATTTGCATGATGGCATGTAAAATCTCGAATTCTAGCATGCGATGATGTTCCGGACGCTGGAGAGTACGATGGATATGACTGTTGAAGCCTGTCAGAACCGCGTATGCATGACAGGCTTCGACAGTCACAACCGGCGTACTCTCTAGCGTCCTGAACATCATCGTATTATGGAGGATGCTGCGCAACTGGAGGCGTACCCCAGACGCACCCACGAACACAACAGCGGCCCAGGCGCATCAGCAACTTGCAGGGGCCCTGGTCCTCTCCTTCAATTGAGGGGAGGACCACGGTTCCGTAAGCACCCTCGTCGCGTCGTGTGCAGTGATTGGCGCGTCCGATGATAGCTGTAGGGTTGTTTCTGTGTGACTAGAGGCTTCTGGTGAGTTCGCCGTAAGTAGTAGCAACGAACGGGGGAAAACTGGTCTATATCCTCTTTCCGTACATTCATTTATAGTTATCTAACGGAACGCTTATCTAAGGTTGTGAAACCAAGGGAATAGGCGGTGGTGTGGAAAATATAATGTAAGAACATAAGAAGCAACAATTAAAACAATTAGCATGCCATCGGAATGTCAGGACGGCGAGCGGGTCATTTGAGTGGCATGTGAGCAGACTAGGGACCCTGTTCTCCGCATAAGGAGCAGAGCTCCCTTGCCCCTCTCCGGGACTCAAAATGTTGTCCATCTCCGGGCAACCTCCTGGCTCACCAGAGCTTAGTAGGACTAGACAGCGACATCCACGAGCGAGGTGATAGGAATGGTGATCTTTGACCGCGGGTAGTAAGGCCCAGTCAAAATCGACAGGGTTGAGATCAGGTGTCGGCCGCATTCTCATGTAAAAGTTGGTGAAAATCGGTGTCTCTCGGATCTGTAATACATTTCCGTTTGTGTATAATTCGGTGCCTGGTGGTAAAAGAATTAGTAAATCGACATGGTACACGCACGCACGGCCGTTCGTGCCAAACTGTCGCATCACCACCAAGCCCATCGCCACCCGAGCATAGACCACATGTCGGTTCGGGAAATATATATCAGACGCTTTGGTTCCCTGGAGCCAGATGGTGGGGAGGGTGGAATCACACAACTGCCCGACATACTAGGAAGCGAGGCGGTTGGGCCGCGAGGGGAGGTTGACAGCAGAGATCTCCTGGACGATGTGGAACCCATTTTTGATGAGAAACCTGACTATATGGAGGAGGAGGCACAAGATGTCGAGGTAGAGCCGGTACCTGTAATCATATTGGCAGCCAGTTTTCGAGCTAGTTGCTTGGAACATTACAGGAATTATACACAAGTCAAAGAGCGGAAACGGGTAAAACCTCAGTTGTCAATCGAAAAATTTCATGACTCTGCAGTGATTGTCCACATCATAGTACTGGTTTGCTGATGGTGGTGACCTGCCACATGACACTGCTTCTTGTAAAGGCCAATCCCATACTCGTTCAATGTTCCACGACAGGTCCATGTGGTATTTGCGCCTCTCCACCTGTTTTAATGCATGCTTAACCATCTTGGCGGACACTCTCGAATTCATATGATCCCCCCCCGCAGGTCCATAACCTGCCGCTTGCCCCATGGTGAACCACCAAATATTGTTGTTCATATCACCATATTTGAACATGGCCAGGAGGTTGTCAGGTCCCAAGGCCAAAATATGAGATGTTGACCAATGCGTCGTTTCAATAGGCTTTCAGGTTTGACGGCATCACTCCCAAGGGCCGCGCTGCGCATGGGTGATGATGTTTGTCAGTGGTCTTGAGCGAGGTCAATAATCCGTCCCTTCTATACGTGTTGGGAATCCAGAGATAGCCAGCATGGTGACCTAGGTTGATAACCAAACTAGCCACTGCCTGAAGTGGAATAAGTTGGAGGAGGCTAAGTTATGACGCTGGATTCTTGGAGTCCATTGAAGAAACACACCTTTTGAGCCAGCTGTTCTGGGTGAAAATAAGAACCCAGAGTGCAATCCAAGGTGCCGCTGCCATTGCAGCGACCTCGCTCGCACACACGCAACATTCCTTGGTGCACAATAGAATGGAAAAGAACGGCTGAAGGAAGAAGCAAAGAGAAAACATTTAGCGTTTGAGGACACATGTGGCAGACCACCTGGCCAGGGAAACGAGCCCAAGTCAACTGTTCGGTGAGCTAACTTGACACATCTGCACACGCCGAAAGATAGATGAGTTCCCTTGTAGTCGCTTTTAGGTCGATTACCTGAAGGTTCAGTGTCCCAATCCTGTAATCACGCCAAACGAGCCAGCTCGTGGTTTCTCCGTCGACGGATCGAGTACTTCCCGTGCCAACGTCTCCCCTGTTGTAAAGTCGAGCTGATGCCTTGGCCACTACCATGCATGCATGGCACGGGGTCAGTGAGTGTGCTCGGATTGTACCATAGATATTCCCAGTACGGCTGACTTGCAAGATCGAGGTTGGTAACATACATTATGCCATTATGGCAAGATCAATAGCCTAATTGAAGTCACGGGCTTGCCGATATATCGTGTCCAAAGCTCCAAATCAATCGGTTTATCGTTACCTATTCAATATAATAACTAGTAATACACACAATGTCCTCGTCAACATGAATTAAAACCATCCCGTCACACCAGTTCAAAACCCTCGTCCTCCCCATCACCTCCCTTTGCATCCCGTGCTCCAGCGTCATCTTCGACCGCGACAGACGACGACGACGAATCAGGATACACGACATCAAACGACTCCATGGCCATCGCGGCATCGCGCGCTGCTGGACTGCCAGACGCAGGCGCAGACACAGGTGTGACGCCATGCTCATCAGCCTCAATCTCCCCTTCTGCCACCAATGACGGCAGCTCAGGTGGCGTAGCCCCCGAGTCCAACTGCGAGGATCCAGAAAGAGGACTCGGCGACGGAGCGGATGCGAAAGCCCGGGACGAACCACTGTCCTCCGACGCCGCCGCCTCGCCGGCATCAGCAGCACTGTCCAGCCGAACTTGAACAGCTTCATCCTCGTCCTCGCGCCGAGTGTCCTCGGTCGTCACACCATGTCCCTGACGGTCAACGCCTTCTTCCTGAGCAGGCAAACGCCCCAAATCTCGATCGTCTTCCAACAGCGATGAAGTGTCCTCCCCGACCACATCCCGCACCGGCCATTGAGAAGCCTGTCCATCATCACCCGCATCAATGACATCAGCGGGAACCGCTTCCTTGTGTTTGTTAATCATCTCCGCCCGAGAGGGGATTATGGTCGAAACGTCCGTCAGCGCGTCAGAATCATGACACGACGCCAACTCCGAGTCCGATACCCGAGGCTCAGCGTCAGTGGTCGTAGCACCCCCACCCTGCACAGACAGGGTCACACCAGAAGATTGCGACACAGATCCACCCGCAGGCTGCGGGGGATCAATGATCGGCGTGGTAGTAGAAGTAGCGGGAGGCGTCGCCAGTGTCCGAGGTTCAGCGTCAATCATGGTAGCATCCCCGCCCTGCGCAAACACACCCGAACCTGGAGACCGAGCCCCGGATTGACCCGCACATTGTGGTGTATTAAGGATCGGCACGGTGGTCGAAGACGTCACTAGAGCATCCGCGCCTTCGGAAGGCGTGACAGTGGCATTTTCCTTCTTCCCCCACACGGTCGCCACACGCCGTTCCACGGTGTCCAAAGCCTCCTCCACGAGCCGCACAAATGACCGTCTCTCCTCTCTTACACGCTGGCTCCCACGACTCGAAACGGCATCAGCGAGCGTAAGCAACTTCGTCAACTCGTGGATGTACGTATGCACAGCCGCATTGGCCGGGGTGAACAGCAGCGTCGGCGTCGTATCCATATTCTCCTCTTGGTCTTGCTCCTTGAACTCGAGATGCTCGGGGAAACTGAACGTGTCCCTCAAGAACTGGAACCGGGCCCGCAGTGTCGCAATGGTAGCCACAGCATCGTTCCGCGCGGCGGCATCTGCGGAGCGAGAACGCCATCGCTGTTGAATGGTGCGTGCGGCGCGGTCGCGTGCGAGGTGGTTGCGTGGGATCTCGGCCCGACGAATTAAGGGGACGCGAGAGGTATGTGAAACGGGCGTGGTAGGAGGAACATTGCCCGCGGGGCGAGATTGTTGAGGCTCGCGGGCAGTTTGTGTCTACAGATATGAAGATATGTCAACGATATAGATATAATGGTGAGAATGGGGACATACCGCCGCCTCGAGAGCCGTCTCTAACTTCCTTAGAAAACAAGCACTGTCATCTGGCACATTTGCTTTCTCTGCTTGCTCGGGACGAGCCTAAGATGTATTAATTAGACAGGATTCAAGCACTTGAAGTATTGAGTGTTCACCTTTTCATCCTGAGGCTTCGCCTCATCGACATTATCACGGAGAAGAGCGGCAAAAAAAGCTTCCAAGCCATCCAACGGAGTCTCTGGCTTGCTCGCAGGACGGAAGCTCGCCCTCTGCTGCCTTGCGAATGCCGGTCGTCGAACCTGCGGCACAACAACGGGTCGACGCAAGTTCTCTGCGTGAATACGTCCAAGACGGCGGCGAGTCAGTTCATTCTGGAAAGCAAGCATCTGACGCTGGCGATCCTCGGCTTGACGGAGTGCTTCCTGCTGCCGGAGACGCGCCAGAATGTGTAGTTCCTCGAGCTCGGACATGTACCGCGCACGGGCGGCTTGGGCGTCTGCGACGGCTCGCAAGTATCGCTCGCGGGCGGTGGGGACAGGAGACGCCACAATATAGGGTGCATGTGAATAGAGAGTCGGTGAGGGATATGAAGAGGCGGCGTGGGCGAACATGGTCACTTTGCAAGAAGCTAGTTGTTGTTTTGGGTAAGGTGTGCGGAACGAAGACAATTACGATGGCCCGTTATATAGGCCAGAGCCAGACACTTTAGTCATGATTACTCGGAGGACGCGTCAACTTGTTCGGTAGGCTTGCTCATCCTCACTGGAATGTGATGGAAGGTTGTCGAACTTGCTAGAAAGCTGGCGTAAAAAGCACTGTCTCGGTTAACCATGACAAGGACGTGTTGCTGACCCATGCATCCATGTCGGAAACAACTGCAAGGAAGTCAGAAACAACCGCAAGGAATGAAGTAGATGACATAACAGTGTCACCCCGTGGCTTACGGCTCTGCCGGGTGGAAAGCCGAACCCGACGGAGAAGGCTTTCTCGGCTTATGGAGCTGCTGGCGACACTATGTGTGGCAGATGGCAGGCGGTGCCAGGACAAGCCTTTTGGCGCGTCTAAAGTCTATCAGTCACCCGAATATGCCAGAGGGAGCATGTCCAAGCCAATGCGCGAAGCAGGAGACGCATGCAGGGCCGGTCTCTACTACGAAACGGGCGGTAAGATATATATTTTTATTTCTCCTACCTATTTTGAGTGATCATCATTCTGGCGCTGAAGAGAGCTCAAATCAGCGACTTCCGATTTCAAGATTTGACCATGATCACCGACATGTGCAGAGGCTGTAAAGTGCCTGTCTTGCCAGGCACTGGGGAGAGGGTCCTAGCCATGTCCTTATCCGAAGGGACTCTAGTGGATCACATACAACGGCCGATGAGTGCACAACCTCCGTGCTTTCCCCTGTTGTGAGATGCAGCCAATGCAGTGAAAACAGCGCCTACACTTAGTCGTACCGGGCGAGCGCCGCACAGAGAGAATGTGAGCGACATTGGGGACGACGAGCAGGTGCTGATCGGGGAGAGGAGAAAATGCTAGTGCGGGACTCCGGCAGTGCTAATTCATAAAGCCTTGGCAAGGAGACAAGGCGCTAAGGCGCGGGTAGGTCACGGGTCGGCTCTCCGCTGAAACTCATGTGTGCAGGGTGTATATATATTGTGAAACCGTAGTACCTTTCCTCTTCTTACCACCACCATGGCTGAAGACCACTCTCCCTCTTTCCATCCCATCGCACCCCGTGTCAAGGGCACAGATGGCAGACCAAAGCCCCACATCGGCCCCAGCAGAGCAGACTATGAGCAGCATCACGCAAAGACCGTCGGTCCCCAGTCTGATGAATGGTGGGCAAAGGTTCGTCTGATGCACCACACCCCTGTTTCCCGTGTTCTGAGCACATACGCTGGCAGATGGCGCGCGATACCCTCTATTGGGACAAGCCCTTTGCTACAGTGCGCTCAGGCAGCTTCGAAAACGGAGACATTGCTTGGTTCCAAGAGGGCGCTCTGAACGCATCCTACAACTGCGTCGACAGGTGGGCCTTCAAGAACCCCGACAAGGTCCGTCCGTCCACGTGTCTCCTATCTTCACACTCCTAGGCTCATGCGTGTTGCAGACTGCCATCATCTACGAAGCCGACGAGCCTGGAGAAGGATGCAACATCACGTACTCTGAGCTCCTTCGCGAGGTCTGCGCCGTCGCCAACGTTCTCAAGTCATTTGGTGTCAAAAAGGGCGACACCGTCTCCATCTACCTCCCCATGACCTGGCAGGCTGCCGCAGCCTTCCTCGCCTGCGCCCGTATCGGTGCCGTGCACTCGGTCGTCTTTGCCGGCTTCTCTGCAGAGTCTCTCCGCGATCGTGTACAAGACTGCAAGTCTCGCGTCGTTATCACCACCGATGAAGGTCGCCGGGGCGGCAAGAGCATCGCGACAAAGGCCATCGTTGACGCCGCCCTCCGCGAGTGTCCGCTCGTCGAGCACGTCCTCGTCCTCGAAAGAACCGGCAAGACTGTCCCCTGGATAGAGGGAAGAGACAAGTGGTGGCATGAGCAGACGGCCAAGGTGCCCAAATTCTGCCCGCCTGAAATCATGTCTGCAGAGGACCCGCTTTTCATCCTCTACGTGCGTACTAACCAGTGCTTGTACACTGTATCGTTACTGATGGCTCGCTGCAGACTTCTGGGTCCACCGGCAAACCCAAGGGTGTCGTGCACACCACTGCAGGCTACCTCCTCGGAGCTGCCCTCACCGTGAAATACGTATTCGATGTCCACCCCGAGGACCGCTTCGCGTGCATGGCAGATGTGGGCTGGATCACCGGTCACACGTACGTCCATCATATCCTCTCCACTTTCTGAGCGTCTCACTATTTGGCGCAGCTATATTATCTATGGCCCGCTCGCCAACGGCGTCACCACGACCGTATTCGAGTCAACCCCCGTATACCCCACACCCTCGCGATACTGGCAGGCAGTGCAGACACACAAATTCACGCACTTTTACAGCGCGCCTACCGCCATCCGCTTGCTCCGCCGACTAGGCCACCAGCACGTCGAAGGGTACAATCTCGACTCCTTGCGTGTCCTCGGAAGCGTTGGCGAGCCCATTAATCCCGAGGCGTGGCATTGGTATAATGAACACGTTGGGAGGAAGCAGTGTGCCATCGTCGACACGTTCTGGTGAGACAATTTAGTGTTTTCGCCATGTTCCCCTCATCGACGTGGATGCTGCCACAGGCAAACAGAAACAGGGTCCATTGTCGTGACGCCGTTCCCCGGCGCGATCGAGACAAAGCCGGGATCGGCGACAGTGCCCTTCTTTGGTATCCAGCCGGCCATCTTGGATCCGACGACTGGGAAGGTATGTGCATGCTGTTGTAGGTGATCGGGACTCGGATCGTAATCCTTTGTTTGCTAGGAATTGGAAGGTAATGGAGTGGAGGGTGTTTTGGTGATCAAGCAGCCTTGGCCTTCGATCGCCAGGTCCGTATACAATGACCACAAGAGGTGCGTAAATTGGTTGCGCCGTGTCTCCAATCCGTTCTGATGATCGACGCGTCCAGATACCTTGAGACATATATGAAGGTCAGAAGATGCCAGTCGACCGTGGCTGATCTCTTGAACTCACTTTGCAATAGCCATACCCCGGTGTCTTCTACACGGGAGACGGTGCTGCACGTGATCAGGATGGATATATCTGGATCAAAGGCCGTGTGGACGGTGCGTAACCGTCGGCCTTCGCACCGTCTTCCTATATTAATTCTTGTCCTCCCCCCGGCTCATCCCAAAAAGACGTAATCAACGTTTCTGGCCACCGTCTCTCCACCGCAGAGATCGAGTCTGCGCTTATCTTGCACCCCGGCGTTGCAGAAACTGCTGGTAAGCACCGTTTTCGTGCAGCCGTGACTTGCGGAGGGGCCTTTTGCTACGTGCTTGCTCACTTGCGTTCTTGTTCCCACGGTGTAGTTATTGGGACAGCAGACGAGCTGACTGGCCAGGCCGTCCATGCGTTTGTCACACTCAAACCGTACGTCATTCCACCACCACCGTCACCCGGAACTGACCTGCTGACGCTCACTCAATCGTCGTTTCATCGGTTGCAGCGAGTTCAACTATGACCGCGACAACGAGTCCGCGCTCGCCAAGGAGTTGACGCTTCAAGTGCGCAAGGTGATCGGGCCGTTTGCGGCACCCAAGAAGATTCACATTGTCAGTGACCTTCCCAAGACGCGCAGCGGCAAGGTAAGCCAGCCCCAGCACCCTCACCCCTTTTTTATCGCGCGGTTGCCTGCTTGGATTGCGTGAATGCTGATAATTCGTTTGGCGGAATAGATCATGCGCCGTATCATGCGGAAGATCGTCGCGGGCGAGGGTGACCAGCTCGGAGACTTGAGTACGCTTGCCGACCCGTCTGTCGTGGACCAGCTCAAAGCCAAGGTGGTCGTTTAAAAAAAAAACAAGACCTGGGCTTGTTTTGCAATCGGGCTTTCAATTTGCACTTTTTTCCCCTCTTTTTTCATGATCTCGAGGGGGTGCGTGCCCGTGAACCCCGTTATAAAGGCAGGCAGGTAGACAAGTAGCCCTGGACGTTTTCTCTTTGGAGGTGTTTGTTCTTCTTCTAGTGTACTAATTGCCACATGTCATATTTGGAAAAGTCTATTCCCCAAATGATAACGTTAGATATATAGCAGATGGACGGACAACTTGAGAGCACGACGGCTTTTGCATTAAGAGACGAATATCCAAAGGCAGTATTGATGGGGTATCCTCAAGATGCAACGCACATGGTATTAGCAGATGCAATGAGAGCGGTAGTGTACACTGATTTAGTCCAACCTCCAACGTTGAGAAATAATAATATGCGTGAAAACCTGACAATGGACCATCACTGTAAAAGAAAAGCGTGCAGAGATGCCTAACGGTTATAAACCACCACGATTCGATTAGGAGGGTGGTGAAGACGTCACGAGTGCTTGAATCTCTTTCACCCAACGGCTCGCCTCAGCCTTATTGGGCATCGTGAACACATGGCACTTCCCAGGCTAGCGAACAAAAAAGAAAAAGAAAAAGAAGAAAACGTCATGCAATCAATACAAGACGAGGTGAGAGGATAACCGAGCAGAACGCACCGTATCCAGCGCAAAAGCACGCTCCCCCCGGATATTAGCGCCCACGATCTGGTTTCTCGGCTGAAGATCCGTCACGACGCCGCCGATAGGAAGCGTCAACACATCCTTGACAATCAAGCGATGCGACGTGGCACGAGTCAAAGTGGCCGTGTTGTTCTTCTGGTGCTTGACGCATAAGACGCGGGGGAGCGAGGTGAGAACGAGGAGCCGGTGTTGGGTCTTTTGGATAAGACGGTGGCGGGAGCGCATCTCTACTTGTGTTACTAAATGAACGGTCTCGGAGGGTATCAAGATGGAAGACCTGGGAAAAAGGATCGTGAAGCAGGCTGTATGAATAAATAGAGTGCGATACGAACCATGAATCTATGCTGCCTAAAAGATTGTTGTCGCTCGTAGGGGAGCGGGAGGTGACATCCAGATTGGGAGTCCGATCGTGAGCTGTGGTACTAGGAAGAGGAGATGCTGTAGGTGAAGTAGGGGTGGGATTGGACCGTAAAGGCGATACGCGTGATTCTCCGTTTGTCGTAGACGGATAAGCTAAAACGTCCTCAGCATGCTCTTCTTGATTCTGTCCATCAAGTGCATCACCATCCGCCACCAGACTGAAGTCTTTGACAAAGCCTCCCCACGAAAACAAAGCGTTCTCTTCCGGCCTCTCACGTGGAGTGACCCGGACTAACCCAGGTTCGATTGTCACAGGTGGGTCAGACCATAAGGTGTCCCAGTTGATATATGATGTTGGGTGAGCCTCTGAAGTTGAAGATCTGTGACCAACAAAAAAGCAATGTTCACGCAATTCAGACGGTGAGGACTTGGAAGGAACTCCTAGACGGTCTGACGGGTTCAAAACCTGTGAAAGCATCAATAGAAAAATTGCTTGGGTCACGACAGACTACCCACAAGGAGCCGTTGCACCAAATCTCGCGCATCTGAGTCAAAACCTTCCAAGAAGCTGTAGTCTAATGCCTCAATCTTTTTGAAACTGAGGTAGTCGTTGAGAGCTAAGAATGGAGATTGTCCAACCATGAGGAAATACAAGATGCATCCGATTGCCCAAATATCGGAGCTATTGTGTAGACCAGATAAGATCAGCCAAGAGCGACCACAAGCTCAAGAGGAATAAACCTTTGACTGGTAGTTTTTGAACCCGAAAGCAGCTCTGGTGAGACATAAGCTGCAGTCCCGACAAACGTGCTTGTCCGCGGTGCTGCCAAGACAAATAAATTCATGACCACATATGATTCTAACCCACTCACAAAGATCAAGGTCTTTAGAAATGTACGCCGAGCCAAAATCGGCTAGCTTTACTCGCATGTCGTGGTCGAGCAGAATGTTTTCCGGCTTCAAATCCCGATGAAGTATCCCTTTACCGTGCATCCACTGCACGGTGTCGACGACCTGCGCGGTGTAATATCGTGCGCAAGACAACGACAACGAGCCGGTTTTCTTCACAAGTTCTCTGAGATCACCATTAGGTGCCAACGACAGAACTAAATCTACGATCATGTTCAACGTCCCAGCTATAGAACACAATGAATATGACGCACAAAGTGACGTAGAATCATGGAAAGCAGAGTAGAGTCGGACTATCCCAGGATGGTTTCCGGAACTGAGTATGGCTAAAGCATTCTTTTCGACAACAGCATATTGTGTCATCTTTTCTTTCACGAGCTGCGCCTTGTTTAGAACCTTGATGGCATATCGCTTCGACGTAGGTGGGTGTACAACTTCGACGACCTGGGAAACTGATGCATGAGGGACACGAATAGTGCGGTGTTACAAGACCAAAATGTACAGTGGACCAAGAACCCCCGCCGAGTTCCTCGCCAAATTCAAAGTCATTTGGAGAAGACATGCGATGGCGCACTCCTATTGACGGGTCGGGTGATGGTGTGGTCTTCGCCGGGGGCGCCTGTTCCGTTAAGAGATCTGTAGAGCCTCGACGAAAATGTCGGGATAGCCAAGGAGGAGGTCGTGATAGGGATCCATAACTTGGAGAAGAAGAACCCGATCCCGATGCAGCATAGTTGCGGACTGGCACCGGGGCCTTCAGTATGGATGAAGAAGAGGAAGAAGAGGATATAACAGAGGTTTCGCGAGACAGGGCGGATTCGGGATTCGATTCGAGATCTGAAGATGGCGAGCTAACTGATGCCGACATGTGTCCGTCTTGAATTATGGAAAACTAGTCTAGTCAGCCAATGGAATGCATTCAACACGAGTTCAGGGAGGACTTTATCAAGCCTCTAACCAGACCGCTTGATAGCAGCCCTTTGTGGGGCCCTGTGGTCAGCTTACGTGTCCGCTTCTACATAAGATTCTGGTGGCAACTCCTCGAACATTTCAAACTGCCACCATGATTGAGAGGAAGCTTCGGGATCCACGGAGCTCCCTGTAGACCAGACTGACTAGCACCGGCGCTCACTGTCTTCAAGTTGCCCTAATGCTCAGGTTGGTCGATTTATCGAAGATTCACAACCTCATGTCAATAGGTAGCTCTAGAAGTTACAGTCAGTCCAGGTGGCCATCCGTAAATAGTCGGTCGAACAACAGGTACCTCATGCCTCGTTTGACTCCACCTGGACTATTTCCCAACCCACTTCTTCCTCATCGACCATCACGGGATGTGGCAATGGAGCAACACTGTCCGTCCACACGCAAACTCGGCTATCCAAGCTCAAGAACACTCGTGGCATTAGCATACTTGCCAAGCTTATGGCCCGATTACCTTATATCGAATCTACCCCTCGTGAGAGGTTCAGCCTTGGATACGAAATTCCCGCCAAGCTCAATGGGCAAATGATGCTTACATGTCCCTAATAAGATCTCGTCCCAGGCAACCTCTCAGCGGAATCATCTCAAACTTATACCTGCGAAATCGTCACTAGTCCTTGTGATCCCTGGTGATATATCGAAAAGACCATCGGTGCGCGAATTTCTAGCTTCAAGCCTTTTGATTCTTACTGCAAGCCGTCAACACACTTGGCGCTACTTCAAAAATCACACTCGCGGCTGCTATAATCATGCTTCCTTGCCCCATAAAACACCCTGAGAGATTGAGGCACGACATAATATCCAACTGATGGCAGGGTCCTTCATTTGGCAGTGCTGTGTGACAGGATTCAG
Organism: Cantharellus purpuraceus; assembly: GCA_025174535.1. NCBI lineage: Eukaryota > Fungi > Basidiomycota > Agaricomycetes > Cantharellales > Hydnaceae > Cantharellus > Cantharellus purpuraceus. The sequence continues at coordinate 196,176 of JALBUN010000011.1, forward strand.
GTAGCAACTCGCTCGGTTAGATGCGGTTCACAAGTGAATTGCGAGGCAAGTACACGGTGTGAGTACGAAAGCAGCGTATGGTTGAGTCTTAAACCTCTTAAGAAAACTTCTCTATGATTACTAATGCTATTATGTAACGCCACAGCCCGCCGGCGGGAAGACCGACTTGATAGTACAGCTAGGCGGCGGTTGCGTTCGTATCCTCTACGGAAGGCGTCCTCGACTTCAGTTTCTGTCACTGTGTGCAGTGGGATTTCTAATGAAAACTGGAACCCGGCACTTGACATCCCATGCGCAGGCAAAGGTTCTTGTCGTCCGTTCAGCAACGTTTTGTCTCGCAAGAATATAAGCAAGCCATACTGCGCGTCACGTGACCGCGTTCGAGACGCGTTCGGCAACATTGGGCATGGTTTCATGCGATTCACGGTCATACACCCTATATACACGTGAGAATATTATACAGCAGTATTGAATATTACATTCAATGCCCCACTGTCCACACTCGTCGCGCTGGCGAGTATCGCAGTCAAATGCCAAAGCTGCTAACAGTGTCTGGATGACACCAAAACCCAACCAGCACACAGAATTTTAAACCTTGACATCTATGGCTGTGATTCACCCAAATGCTTACAGACCCAGCCCTCAGTGCTAGGCACCAACATCACCTTGCTCCTGATCTCCGATGACGACAATACCCCCCCTGCATCACCCTCGCTCGCCTGCGCCTTCTTCTCCCGAAACCTCCCCGTCACAATATCACGCACGTCATCCAAACAAAGTCCACGTCCCGATCCTAGTATATCGGGCTCGCCAATGTATGTCGTCTCCCCGGTGTTGAGACCAGCAACGGCGACCATACGGTTGTAGATGATATTCTCTGCCTCCACGTCTGCCTTCTTTCTGGCAATACTCGATAACAAGAGCTTCGCCTTGAGCTTCTTCTCTGCGTCTTCCCGAACCCACTGCTCAAGTCGTCCCCGTACACGTTTCCCCGTTGCACCGGGAATAATCTTGAAGGAAGATGACTGCAGCTTCATGGGGTTCAGGGAAACTGTATGCGACGAACGGGGATAAGTCTCTGGTGTGAAAAGAGAAATACGTGGGGTAGGAAGAACAGTCTTGACAGTGCTGAACCAATGAGCGGAATCGGTGAGCATTGGAACCGCAACGACTGTCGTCGGCGCTCGTCGTACAACTTCTTTGCGTCCATTTACTTCATCTGAGCCATCAGAGGACCCTCCCAAGTCCATCGCCGGGACATCAGAAGAGCTTTCTGGTGTGATTGGAAGAGCCATGGGTGATCCTAGTGATTCGTCGTCGTCGTCATAGTCTGACCACCGCTTCGTAAGAACAATGGGTGATCTGAAGGGATCTTTGGTTAGCAGCGAACCGGACGCCGCTACGTCAGATGGTGGCTCCTCCCTGTCGAACCCACGGGGTGGTGTCTGGGGAGGAGAGGGCGGTACTTCTATGCGACGTGCAACCCACTCCAGCTGCTTCACATTACCGGGGTTGTTTGAGTCGAAAACGAATTGTTCAACCCTAGACTCAGTGAATGAGGTGAATTATCTAGGAGATGATGGAGGAAGACCTCTACCTAGTAATGTCGTTGCGGAATATCCCGTAACACGTCCTAAGAAACACGCACGTGTCTCTGAGAGCAATGCAGGATAACTTATCTCCAGAGGCCATGCAAAGCGTGAAGATCGGATACCAAACCATCAGACCCAACGCACCCCACGAATCGTCAGTAAACGCCCCCGTCCGCCCATGCGGCACCGGCTGTGCAAACCTGAACATGGTTACTTTGCTCTCTCCGTCGCCATCTATCTGGTTACCCTCCTCGGGAGACTCTTCCTTTGCTTCCAAAAGGAACCTATTGACAGGAACGTAGGATGCAGTGCCCATGGCCACCGACAAGGAAGGTAAAGGGACGTTGTTCATCCCGAGATGGTACAATCGCTGTGCATGACAGATCCGATTTGGATAAGATTCCCGTCCCATGGCTTGTCGAAGGCTTGTTAACGCCTCGAGAAAGCTGTCAGATCCGAACTAAGAATGGAGCCAAGGGTACATAGCAGGTAGCGTCACACCTTTGAGAGGGATGTGCAAGCAGCTTTCCGCGGATATTAAACATTTGAAAATCACGCGCTTGCATTGCCTTGTCGTGAAATTGCTCCACCTAATGCAAATGTCTTGGGGTGAGCCGTAGAAAAGATGAATATTGCGCTACCAAGTACCATTCGTGCATCGAGCTCATCGTGACGGCGCTCCGCCCTCTCTGCGGCCTTCTGTTCCTCATTCGCTTTATCGATTTTCTTCGCAAGCTACGTCGCGCATGCATATGAGTCACGAAGTTGCCAGCGCCACAGTCAAAATCGTTGTGGAGACACCCACCTTTTTCTTCTGCGCGGCCTTCTTCTTCTTCTGACTCTTGGACAACCTGGCCAGCGGATCTCCCTGCTCACTCATGGCATGCGCTTGCAATCGTGAACAGTAGTAGCTGGGCCAAGTTGCTCAAGAGCAACGGTGGATGACAAAGACCTGATCCCTAGACGCCTGTCCGTCCACCGCCGGGTACAAGCCGACAGCCGCTTCCCACTTTACAAAACAAACCACCCTAAGGTGACAGTCACTGTCAATCAGCCTATACCAGCGGCGTTTCTTATCCACGAGACATGGGCGCCTGTCATGTTTTATGGCGTGCACTAAACAGCTTACTATATCACACAGGCACCCCACGTCGCGTTACTGTTTCCAGGCTATAATCTGGAGCCATGGCAGTTGTGGTATGAAATGTCTCCTGTATACCAGATTCACTCATGTCAGGAGACGTCAACTTTCTTCACATGTAATGTCTCTCATCAAGCTTGTGCCTATAATTCTTCCAACAGACGGACAGATGCAACTGGGAATTGAATACAAATGCGACACTGCCGCCCCTACCTGCCTGTTCAATCTGTAGTGTAGTACGTGCAAGATTTTAATGACATCCCGATGTGGGAATCAGCAGAGGACTTAATGGCTATGCGTTATGGCTCAAACTTTCGGTCTTGGGAATACGTTTCTATTTTAGGTCTTCTCTAGAATACTCTGTCTCAACTTAACAACGCATTGGAAGCTCTTTTTGTACTCGATGCGATTTAGTTGCATGCTTGCTGCTGACATATTTCACCACATTTGACTCGGGAATACGCCTCCAGGCCATTCTTTTTCATTGAGAGGCCATGACATGAACTATGAAGTGTTGCACGCGTACCATGATTGACAGTCTCCCACTGTGCGTATTTGCTTGACGAACAATGTTTTTTAGTAGTTATCATCTCTCGTAGTGATTTTGGCTGCCCTATCTTGACTCCGACTGCTTGATCCATTCAATAACCAGAAGGATCAAACCTGGCTCATTAAGCTATATTCTGGGATCAGGGGCCGCTAATCAACCAATCGGAGGATATTCAGGTCCCCACCAAATAACTGGCTCGGGCGCTATTGATAAAGTACATAAGTCTAGGCCCTGGAATAGGCTTATGTCTAGTGATTTGGCTTCTGATCAAACCTGCACGGGATCGCCGTTGCCCTGGGTCCGACCAGCATCCAGTTATCCGGCGAATAAGGAAGCGTTGCGAAGTCTGCGGGATTACAAATATTGCTGTCTAACTAGCGTTATCTATTTTCGCCTTTGTTTCTGGCTCCAGCATCCCTGGATCACTGCTTAATAATACTTATACACACTAACCCACGATGACCAGCATTCGCATCCTCCTCATGATACGTCGGAGTCTATGGCTCTTTGAGTTCAAGATGGCATTTGATCTGAAGGATTCCAGTTCAAGTTCTGGTTTGTACTGCCAGTGATTTGAAAATGGTCTTAGACCTGGAGAAAGATTCATCGGTAGCCGGAGAGTTGGTGTTGTAACAATCTATCGAAGAATGACATGTATAAAGCTTTTTCGTTGCCAAAGACGTTCGTATCGCTATTCATACGGAGGAATCCCCTGGATCGTTTGCTTTGGCAACATTGATGAAGCCTACAGTTCCACCGTGGCCAATGTTGCTTTGCATGGGAGATTCACATTAATGTGCACTCCGGTTCTCTTAAGAAACCCATCGAAAACTTGAGATTAATTACAATAATCTCCAAACGTCATGCTACTGTATTCATCATTCAAGTCTGACACCTATCACAAGGTAGTCGGCTCGATGATGCTGATGGGTTCTATTCCGAAAGATACGGCATTCTATTCCGTTTCCGAGGGCCATTTCCTACTGGATATGTTGCAGTACATGTGGTAAGACAGTAGGGTAGAATAAAGAAACAAGAAAAGTAGAGAAACACTTTCGAATGTCTTATGAGTTTAAAGCGTGGGCTGTAGAATAAAGCCCGCGAGGGCAGTAGCGACGAAAGCATGGGTGACACAGCTAGGAAAAGCAGGGTAAAACAATCAACGAGATATCGATGGACGAAGGGACTCCTCCGAGAAAAGTCCCGACCGGGTAGTGGATGTATTAGTGTGAGGCCGTTCCAGACTGAAGAACCAATGTTTGTTACTGCACAAAGACAGAACAACGGAAATCCTGGCTCACCCTTCGAAATGAGTCCCACGCTTTGGATCTGCCCGACGCTTTTGCATACCTTTGCGCACCTTACGTTCAGGGCTATCAGGACAAAAAAACACATGAAGTCAAAACGGACGCCCAAGATGTGTGTGAGATATCCAGCTTACCGTACGACAATAACTGGGACAGGGGATCTGCTGACACAATACCTTGTTCCAGTATGATTAACACAAGAAAGTAATGGTCCATCGGGGGAATCTGCAACATACCTAGACACACTACCTACACCGGGGGCCCCGAATGCAGCTCCCCATTGTTGCAGCACAGTTCGCCCTCTCGTACCCACCACCAAAGAATCCGGTCGATACAATGCGATCAATCGCTCGATCGATGCTGTTATCTTGCCCCCAACAAACTCAACTATGATTGATACCTTGTCGTCACTTGCATCACTTGGTGTTCTAACGGTGAAAGGGCGACTCCGCGCTTACCATCCGTCCAGGCTCCACCTCATCATTCTTCTCCCGAATCTTCATCATCAACTCACGCGCCTCCTCGCGTCGCTGTTCATGCATCTGCTTATCTGCTTCGGGATAAGGAGAGAAAGGGTTATCATAATTCAGCCACGGTGGGTGCCAACGCACCCAAATCCTCCCCATCAAACCCCCGAAACACAATCAACTCGTCACCTTCCTGCACCAGCGACTCCATTACCCAGTCCAACGCATTACCCCCAATCTCGTCGCCACTCGCGGCGCACAGGTATGACCGCGTACTTCGCGTTCGTTTGTATCCTTCAGACTTGACCTGCACATGCCGTAATTAATAGTAAATCGACAAGTGGAGCCGGGGAGTCATGTAAATCGACTCCGCACTCACTTGCAAGGTATAGGAGAACAGAGTCGCATCGTTCGGGTTTTGGAACGTGTCAAAGCCGACTTTTGACGTGTACCCATTCGGACCTACGACAGAACGAGGAAAGAACTCAGAGTTTGCCGTTGTAAGCACGGGTGAGCCTTCAGGATCGGGAGGTGTCCCATTTGTAAAGGGAGTAGATGGCCGGGAAGACTTGAGTGCTGGTCTCAATGCTGGAGACTGTGCAGTAAAGGATGAATTGCCTAAAGAAGGAGGTCTGTTGGAACTGAACGACATTGTTCTAATGTTAACTGCTTTCAAAAGCTGTAGGAACATGCCTCAGCGTTAGCCTGCCATTTTCATGAAGTTTTGAATACGTACTATAAGCGATCTGTTGAAAGCCCTGTGGCGGGAGAAGGCGGGCTTTGAAATAAAGCTTTTTCTGGTTATAATTACGTCCTGTTCCGGCATGTCTCCTTCAACCCGTCTACGTGCCATACGACTCTACAAAGACCTTCATAGGATTGGAAGAGATTATCCTGATCCACTGTGAGCATGATTATCTAGTACAAACCACCGGAATATTTGGGTCAACGACTCCAGATATGATTTCCACGGCAAATTACGGAGAGCCTTTGAGAGTCAGTTATAAGCGAGCTTGAAAACTGTATGATATACATTGATAGTCTTCTCCGTTGCATCTCTAGAGAACAGGTATCTTACCTCCGAAGCGGATATCGAGAAAGCCTTTGCCTTGGGAGAGTACATCAAGAAGGGTATGCCAATGTACTCTCTCCGTAGTTTCCCTTCGCCTTGACACTTGCATCAATACGCAACGGTTATGCATGATAGAGACGCTTGCGCTTTATTCACTCGCAAAATACCGTCATCTCCGACGCGCCTATCCTCCATGGTCCCCTTAATCTCATTATTTGTAAAACACCTCTCCCGCTCCTACGCATCACAAGTGTAGCATTGCTTCGCGCGGACAAAGGGACTGTTGTGCTGGTTTAACGACGCCGCAACTTGTATCAATAATGAAACGATGCCCTCATTCCAGCATCTACCTCAGTTTCAGTAATATTTTCATGTTGGCAAGTCCAGAGAGCTTGTGCCTTTCATATTTATGGCCTAGTTTCATTGGATACCTTGTGCTGCTCTCGCAGTAGTGGGTCATATTCCAATAACACAGACAGTCTTCTCGCGCTTGTCATATCATGGCTATCCTGTTTGGCCCATGATGATCAAATTCGAATGGGATTCTTGCAGCACACTGTGCACTAGGATTACGCCAGACGACCAGTAGATATAAATTCATTAGCAGGCATTATAAACTTTTCTGACGCGACTTCATACTGAAACAGGAGTTACCGTAAAGCAGCTGTCCCATTAACGACCGCGGTTGTCATCGGCGCAGGTTCATCCCCACCTAGCGGGTCTTTACTCCCTATCGCATCAATAATATAATAGCTAAAGAATAGAACTTTGAAAGTTAGGGCTAGAGCTGCGTGGAGGATGACTAGGATGACGACAAGAAATCGCGTAGCCTTTTGCTCAGCCTGAACGTGTGTGAGCTATATCCAAGGGGAACATGTTTCAAAGGGACAAACCGAAGCAAGAATCGGGTAGGTGTTTGCTACCAGGAAGTAGCCAGATAATAGAAAAGCTATCCCTACGAGTGTCCACCGTAAAATGGGAACTGGAATGACACAGAGAATCTGGGTTCAAACTTGATGAATGTTAAGAGGAACAGGTAGGAACGGCGAACGAACCGAGACAGGTATCCACACAAACTGACCGTATCCAAACACCGCCACAGCCTCCACAGGACTCCACTCGCCGACCCCTAGATACTTCAACACAACCCATAAAATGATCGGGATACCCAGACCATAAGTGTACACCAGCGTAACCGCAATAGAAAGCAGCTGGAAGTCGTAGGTAATAGGGGTGCTTGAAAGGTAGGATGATATCGAAGATGCAAGCGAAGAGAATACAAAAAGGGAGAATATAAGTGTCGTAAGTGTCCAGAATGGACCATATAGGTCCACAGATGGTGTGAGGTGGGTTGTGAGGTATGAGGATGATGTAGGAAGACAGGTTGTATAACATCGCTTCAAGACCTTGCCAAAAAAGATTCAGATTGACAAAGATAAAACCGTCAAAGGCATACCATCTTCGTGTCTACATCAAAGTACTTTTGATAGTACTCAATAGTCCAGAATCCCGACGAACTGGTCTGTGCCTGTTCACCATAGTATCCTGTTGCACGGATTAGTACCAAGGTACAAACAAGTCTTATGAACTCACCCCTATTAGTGGTACTAGTGTTCTGAGGACCGAAATTGTCTTGTGCCGCTTCACTCTGTCCAAGAAACGCTGGAATAAAAAGTTAAGTTGCATAACAACCACGAGCCTGCGGGCCATGCTCACACTTGAATTCGAGGCCGTCTGGGCCACTCCCCCCTCGCTTTCCAAAGAAATAAATCTTTGAGTGACTCTCCCTTTCAAGTTTGTAGAGGGCTTACATCGTCTGGCTCTATAGCTTGGTATGCCATCGGGTGCGCTGTCGGCGTCTACTATGGTCACGTGACTGGTGGACCGTCTTTCATTTCAGTAAGATCTCAAAGTTTATTTCAATGAAAATTGGTATAAGACTATATGCCGTTCGATCCAACTCTCAAAGATATTACCACAAGTGAATATCCTAGTACATCATCAGTGTATTATCACGGGTATCTGCCTACTTCACGACGCGTACGCTATGTATGTAGCTTACTTCATAGTCCGTATCTAAATGGTTGTCCGTATTGTGTCTGGGTCGGAGGCTGGGCAGGATTCGGATGATACTGTGGACCATTGTTCTGCGGTGCGCCGTACTGTTGAGACTGGTACGGTAAAGGGGGAGGGGGTGGAGGAAACGCAGAGGATGGGGGGCGTTGCTGCTGAGACTGTAGGTAGTTCGAGTGCTGCGTTGGTGGCGTAGGGGGTGGGTAGGAAGACTGCCGAGCAGGAGGTGGAGGTGGGTAAGGAGACGGTGTATAGTGTGCTTGGTGCTGTGGGGGTGGGGGTGAGAAAGATTGCTGTGATGTCGGAGGCGGGTACGATTGTTGTGGTGTTGGAGACGGGTACGATTGCTGTGGCGTTGGAGGCGGGAATGATTGCCGTGGAGGTGGTGGTGGACGTGATGGCTGCGATGAGGAGGGTGGTGCATTAGAATATTGCGACGATAGATCGAAAGCTTTGGAGAGACCTCCATAAGGATCGGAGTTAGATGGGGGAGGGGCTGATGGTGTGGGAGTGTATGTAGGTCGTTGAGGCTGTGAGGGGTAGTTTGTGTGAGATGGCGGTGATGGCGAGTGGTACATCTGCTGAGGAGGGGGCAGCGTCGGACGGTTCCATGTGCCAAGCGGAGGAGGGGGTGAAGATGGGCCACGTAAACTTAGAGAAGAGAGCGAGCTCTCGATGGAGGGTGGGGGCGCTGGTCGAGGGGGAGGAGGTGATGCTGAGGCAGCCAATCGTCTCTCGGTCTCTGCTTTCGCTATCAAGCCCTCACGCTCGGAAGATCGAGAGGAGACAAAACTCTTAACGGTGCGCCTCAAATGCGCTGTAAGATCCGAAAGGTCACGGTAAAATTGCAGCCCTTTGCTGTAATTCCGTCAGTTCACTGGCGTCGGCTGCGATAAAACGAGATGCTCACGCAAGCCCCTCGCGGACCTCCATCCATGTGTCACGCGCTCTCCCAAATTGCTTGATTTTCAACGTCTTTCTCTTTTCCTTCTCCTCCCACTTTCTTGCACCGGCGCCACGCCCGGCTAAATCTCTCAATCCCTTCCAAAACTGCGCAATTTCTTGCAGAGCTGCTTGTTGATATTGTATGGTAGAATGAATCCGTGTCTGATATGGTTTAAACTTCTCCAACTCGTTGGCAAAGAGTGTCGGCTCCACAGATGAGTTTCTGCGGTTCAGTAAGAGAAGATGGGAAACGTCATCACTTTGAATCTAGATCAGAGAACAACATCATTATACTTGGTGATATTGGGAGAGGTAACAGATGTACATACCTTTTCCTTTAGATCCTTAAGGGTCTCTTTCCGCTCCCTACTAATCTTATTGAGTCGCCCGATGCGTTCCTCAATCTCCGCTACATATCCTCCAATTTTCTCCCTCTCCTGCCAATCACCCTCGCCATCATCTTCAATGTCCAAGAGGCTCTCCGATCGTCCGTGGCCCTGTTGTGCTTGACGAGTGAACACATCCTCCAGCTTTGCGTCGTCCAGAAGTACTGCGATATCCTCCCTAACCGACTCCCACATGCCAGTTGCCTGCCTGTCGGAACTACTCGCCGCATCGAGAGCCTTTGAATGGCCCTTCAGCTCTTGCCTGAAGTCCTTGGTGAGACCGGAACTGGGTTGCTGTGTCCAATTATGCTCATATTTCAGCCTGCCAGCTTCGCAATCTTTGGATTCAATCTCCAGATCTCGTCCAATGCTGTCGAGTTCGCTCCGCACGTTTGTCTTCAAGCGGTCCAGTTGTCGCAACAGCTCGTCTACACTCTCGTTGCCCTCTGCATTACGCACTTCCTCCTGCCAACCACGCACCTCCCGGGGAACAACATCACCACCAGCAACAATGCCCTCCACCATGGCACGATACCGTCCAAGCCCCTCCCGAACACCTAGTGAGTCGAGTGCAGCGCGATACTCGTTGTCCGCCGTATCGGATTTTTCAACCTCGCCGCGTACAAGCTTAGCCTTCTCCTCAGAGTATACGCTTGCGCTCTCATGGACGCTCAGAGGGATAAGTTTGATGAACAGATCGGGCCCAATGGTCTTCTGGACGTCTTGCGCACCGTACACTTCCTGGATAGGAATAGGAGTTGCGACAGCCGTCTTCTCGATCACAGCAAGCGTTGCTTCCGCGGGAACGACAGCGTTGTAAATGAGGTCATTGTCTCTCTGTGCCTCAGTTTTCTTTTCAGTGCATAGGGCGAGATGAGTTTTGGTTAGCTCTAGAATGGCGGTCCCCGCATCAGAGGGAAGAGTGGGTGACTGGGTGGTCACGAAATAGGGGGAGAAGGCCGTAGATGCTTGGACTTGTGCTTCCTTGGCTGCCTTCTCAGCTACAATTAGACGAGCAAGAGCGTCCCCATGCTTCCCAGCGGCATTATCCGCTAATGAGCGGTAGTACTGAGAAAGAGATACGAAGTATTTCGCTTTAATCTGGAGACACTTATGAGCGCCCCATCCTGAGAAGGATCACACGACTTACACCAAGGAGCAACACCCAGTTATGATCAAAGATCTTCTTCCCTTGAAATTCTTTCACAGCTTCCACCAACGCCACGTACAGCGACGCAGTTTGGGCGGCGATTTTAGCAATTAGACTAGATGCTTTCTTCTCATCCCGACACTTTTCGAAGAATACTTCATGCGCCTGGGCGATTGTGATGTCGACCAGGAACTTGACGACGTCTCTACTGAGATCAGTAGATGGGGCGTGCAAAAAGTTCTCATTTATATAAGTGAGCATCCCGGCGGCGGTTCTGAAGTAATAAAACGAGCGTTTGAGGCCTTCTGGGTCTGACCTATTCTGTGTCGATGCAATGGCGGAATGGGTGGAGGCGATCTGAAATATGATCGACGCTTTCTCGTAGGCAAGGGACGTCTGGGTCGTGAGCTTGGATGTGAACGCATCGCGCCAAGGAAATGTGACGCGAATCTCGGCGAAGCGAAGCTCTAGTAGTTCAAGCTGTCCAAAATATTTATACAGCAGGTCTCTCGCTGTTCCACCACGTTGAATATGGTGCAAAGAAAGCCACAGCATACTGCACTCACCCGTCATTTCGCTGCCTGCACCTCGTACAGCATCTTGGCGGCATCGTTGAAGAGCAGCACACTCTGTTGTGTAATTCTCTGGGCTCTCGCCATATGACTGTGCGATGAGGTTACGTATTGGAGTTGTCCAGTCGACTTCGTCTGTCCCTTTCTTAGGGATTGCAATCGTTGGAGACTGTTGTGCCATAGAGTCGTGTGAATAGTAAGAGTACGACCCAGGAGAGCCTGGGACGCGGATGACGCACGTTTTCTCACGAGTAGCCTGCGCGTCCGCAGGCCGTAGTGAGTAATGAGCGCGCCGTCTTTCGTGTCGATTGTGGAACGATGCGACAATTTCCGGAGAGAAACGGCGAGCGATCAGTTCGCAGAGTTTCGGCTGACATTTGACTCGAAGCACATCATCGGTCTTATCCCAGGCGATGTCCTCGCTGCTCTGAGAGCTGCCAACCATGCTTCGTTGTCTGCATCTCAACTACCTGTCTGGGATATTCGGGACGCACCACAGGCAGGTGCAATGGCACAATGACTGGTATAAAACCCTGATCTAACTTCGACGGAGTAGTGGTTACCTTCAACAGCTGGCTGGACACCCCCGCGAAGCGCACACAGGCTCTCAAGACCCTCACAGAGGGATGGAGGGACTCTGGATTATTCTCCAACGTTATATCACCTCGTCTCTGGCGCGACGAGCTTTACCCCGTTTATATTGACGCGTTTGGTCCCTGGACCGAGGGTCGGGTCGCATTTGTCCTGGAGCGCGCCTCGTGTGCACTCTTTGGTCTCGTTACATATGGTGTCCACATGACAATGTATACTGCAGACTGGAAGGTCTGGGTGCCCACCAGAGCGAAGACGAAACAGACGTGAGTCTTCAGCATACATTGCCTGGCTATCTCCTCGAATCGGATGGTACAGATGGCCGCTGTTCCTTGACAATACTGTAGCTGGAGGAATTCCTTATGGCTTATCGCCTTTTGAATCCCTTGTTAAGGAATGCACCGAGGAAGCGAACCTGGAGCAATCTTTCGTCGAATCACATGCGAAACCATGTGGGTCCGTGAGCTACTTCTACAGGTAACATATGCCTCGTTGCATGGGTCGCAATCAGCCTTCACGAACAATACAGATCTGCCAAGGGTTATCTACAGCCAGAGGTTCAGTTAGTGACATGGTTCATTAGTTGCGAACTGCTACTTAAGGGTGGATACATCAGGTTTGTTTATGACCTTCAGATCCCGCATGGTCAAGAGCGATCTTATATTCCCAGGCCTCTTGACGGAGAAGTCGAGTCTTTTGAGGTATAGTCTTACTCCGGCTTCCATATTGATCATTCTGACATTGTCTAGCTGGAAGATCTCGACAAGGTCGTTGTGGACATGCATAGAAACCTTTTCAAGCCCAATTGTGCTCTAGGTGACTGCGACCTTCTGCAATTCTGATATTTGCTCTGAATAGTGTCAAACACAGTTCTCGTCGATTTCATGATCAGGCATAGCAGGATCACTCCTGAAAGCGAACCAAATTATTTAGATATAGTAACTAGACTCCATGGTAGATTCGGCTATGAGCTGTAAACATGTTACGCAGGTGACAAATGAAAATACAGTACTATACAGCCACGTCCGGCACACATAACATTCTAGTGAAGCGCTTTGCCATATTGGGCCTTCCAACTATCCCGCCCCGACCATAGTTTCCAGTAGTTTTGCACCTTCTGAGGAACCGTTCCACTCCCCCCTAACTCCTTCTCTAGTGCCTTGACTCCATTTTTGTCTGCATTACCTCCTAATACAGCAATAGTCCGTGCAAGCCATACTGCGAGATGAAAGTCGTCCTCGCCTGGTTTGTCGCCCCCGATGAACCCGGACTCCGGTAGGTATACAGGAAGGTCTGTCGAGACAAAGTGCGAGATGTTCTTCCAATGGATTTTTGACCGTGCGATGAATTGCCGTACTGCATCAGGCGGCGCTGTATCATCTAACAAAGACAAGAGGAACCCATTTTGCGCGAGCTTGGCCTTGTAGAAGGCCTTGTACTGAGGAGTAGTTTGTGCGAGGCGTTCAAGGGTAACTTGACCTGGTAATTTAAGTCAGTCTTTGGAAACATGCAATTCAAAACATCATACTGACGGCCACGTACATACCCACCCCCAACACCCTTGGCCTTTGCTTTCAGGTCGGCCTCACTTCTCTTGGCAGCGGCAAGAAAATCTCTGTTAGCTAGGGGTACATCACTATAGTGGGACCTGAGCACTACATACCGCAGATAGCATGGAAAAATTCGGATCGATGGCTGGGCTGTGAAGTATCTTGACCAAATTGGTCCCGCTAGACTTTCCACCAGGCTTGGGTGCATTGTCGAGGAGATAACGCACGACTTCTGCGGTGGAAGTATAGACTTTGCCCGACGTGGCGAGGGTAGGTAGGGTTCCCTGTGGATTTAATTGGAGAAATTTTGGGTGGAAATTCGCTCCTTCTGCTGTAAAAATAATTGTGAGCGTGCAGTTATCCAGCCCGCTGCCCTTGCGAGTGGTTCACCAAGGTTTACAGGCTCCTCTACAATCTTGCCGCCGTAACCTAGCTCATTCCTGTATAGTGTTAGCGACCACCAGATCGGCCAAGATAATTTACATACGTGGCCAATTGAGGAGCAGTTCCCCATACACAGCCTGCGAAGACATAAAGCACTGGCTGTCGGGAGATGAGTGTCGCATGAAAAGGAAGTGGTCAAATCTTACTTTCGACATTGTGTGAAGGATAATTCAAGATGACTGGTATGATTATTGGTAGTGGGGGATCATGGGAAAGTATGCCGCATTAGATGTCCTATCGTTATACCTGCCCTAGACGCCTTTCACGAACGATCAGTCACTAGGTATACAGGCATTCTGGGCATTGCCATCAGCGCATATTCAATGACCTTGTAATGATGGAACCGGGGTGCCTCGGCTCTCTCCTGCAGACCGGAGCTTTCGGAAATCCCAAAGTGGGAGGACGATCGGAGAGTTCGCATGCAACAAGTGGGTGACATCGGGGTCATCGGACCATCCCCTAGAAGGCTCTGAAATTGTTAGATACAAGAAAAATACCACTACTCCTATAGCATCCTTTCTTTAGAGTTTGGAATCGACATGATTGCCTTCCGGTCTACTTGTAGACTTGTGAACACTTATTGGCATAGCTCTGCCGCGGAATCATTTATGAAATTCGGAGTGTCAAATTGAAGATACTACTACGGGACTACGGGTAAAGGGCTGTAAAGGGCCAAGTTGATAGAGCCCGTCATCGTGCCTAAACTTATACGTAGAACTTGTCACATGGGCTGGTCCGATTGTTGGCTTTTGCTAGCACGCGCGGGCTAGTTAAGTACACTTTTTTTGTCCAGCCTGAGGAGTAAGATCTTTCTGGTGATTACTACACGGGAAAATTCCATCAGTAGCCGAACTATGACTTCTTAAAGAGCGCCGAAAGGTGCGGTGAGTCAGGGTCTTGGCAGTAGCGATATATTATAACCTCTCCTGGACTGGATTTTCACACGAGATGTTTGGCGAGTGAGTGATACGCTGCTTAGTGACACCAACTGAGTATTAGATAGGCGTATGTTTGAAGCCGCCATGGGTAGCTTCACCGCACGGTTATCCGGATTCTGGACTGCCGTCATTTGACAGTTACTGCTAATCGATCCGCGACAGTTTCTCAATTTGTTCTGGAGGCGACAATGCCTCGCGTGCTTATTTTCATATGTGCCTCGTATCTCAAAAGGACTTGGCCAGAAATATCGATACTCACAGGACGAGCGGCAAATGAAGCACAGGAAAATCAGTCACATAGAGTGTCAGGTGTGATTTTCTCAGTGTACAAGACCCATTTCGGAGTGCGTGCCCGGTATAAAACTTTATAGCGCTGTACTAACCTATAAGAACACAATCGTGATTCAGAGTTGGTTCGTGAGACCCTCGAAGCAAGACGCTGGTGATGTGCCCTGGTGAGCCCCAATTGATGATATGAGGTCAAGATAGTGTTATTGACTGCAGACCACCGCAAGCGGGAGACGATAGCTTGGTGAGGGTGTATTCAGGAGTGTCCACCACGTCTGGGGGAGACATTTACTTACCGGTAGTTTGCATCCCTACACATGTTTACTGCAACACTGGAAGCTGGCCGAGAATGAATGCCTGCCTGCTGATCTCATGCCAATAGTTGTGGAGGACATGGGGAAGAACTACTACATTCTTAAATGAGGATGTCATGTTGCTGAGCATAGATTCGCTTTCTACGGGATCTGTTTCCCGCTCAATGTAAACTGGTGAGCTGACTTAGGATTAGACCTTGAAGAAGCAGCTTGTAACTTCTTTGTAGGTTCTCACATCATATCGGAGGGTACCTTCCGGGCCCTACAAGATTCTAATGACATAGCTGTCTCCTGAGTGGCGTGGGCAACACAGTCCAGAGGGGTAGAGAGGGCTCAAATCATGATGCTTCTATGGGGCGAAGCCAGTTCCTATTGCATGTCGAATGCACTCAGGCTTGCTTCTAGGTCTGAGGCGGAACGAATAGACTTCTATCTTGTTGATGCAGAATGTCACGCTTCCGATTAGTTGCTATATAGTACGCTGATAACCAACTTTTGGATGCTATGATAAACAAAGGTTTCTCCTGGACTCACATCTAGGGAGTGAAGAGGCTATAAGGTCTGACCAGGGTGATCGTACTAAATCCATGGCTTATAAAAGATTCATAAGGCGTATAACTGGTTTAAGGTAGTGGTCCTGTGGAACAGGGACATTAATACACCCAATAATTCGAATTTCCTTGAACCTGGTTTGCAGATGCCAGCGCTAAGGCAAAAGTGATGTAAAGTAGGATCGTTTGATCTCTAAAGTGTGAAACACATTACTAAGGAAAATGCAGAATCGCAGGAAAAATATGCATAATTGTCTGAAAGCCATAAATTGATGGTAGATAACGTGATTTTAGACCAGGTTGACGAGTAGCACTATTAGAACAATGAAGCGGAGTTACATTACATTAGAAACTCCGCCGTGACATGGGCGCCTATACTTAAGCGACCTATTGTCTGTACATAAGGTAACGAGCTATTGTCTGCAAGCTATACAGAGCAGGGCATTGCAGCAGATATGGCTGATTCACTTCGTTTTCGTCTCTACCTTCTTGCTTCTTCCCACCAACATAACCCGCCATGCGTCGACCAGACCTCGCCGTCTCTGTCAACTCTGAGCAGACGCAATGGAATAAGCAATACCATGTCACACAATCACCATCTATCCATAGCAAGGGGGATTTCGAGTCTATCGCTGGTAGTAGCACTCATAAACTCGATATCACTACTCCCCCACTACCTCAATACCGGCCACCAAAGCCCTCAATTCGCCTTCTCTTCTCATTCTGCACCAGGCGCGACATGTTGACCCTTCTCTTACCCGCAATCGGGACCTCCATCCTCGCCGGCGGAATGGCTCCTTTCATGACTCAAGTCGTCGGCCAGGCATTTGATGCCTTTGCCCAATTCCCTCTCACCCCCAACCCTCCTCAGCAGGCCAAGCAAGACCTTCTACGCAATGTTGGCTTTGCTTCGGCAGAACTTGTCGCACTCGCCGCCGGACAGCTTGCATTCAGTAGCCTCATGTCCAGCCTCTGGATATGGATGGGCGAACGCAATGTCATGCGACTGCGTAAACGCGTGTACGATGCCGTCACTGCCAAGAGCATGACATGGTACGATCTCAAGCTCGGAGGCGACACCGACTCGACACAGGAGGATAAGATTGGTGCAGGTGGCCTTATGGCAAAGTTCACCCGGTCAGTACAGTATCATGGCATTTGTTGATGACTGACACTATCCTCAGTGAGACGGATGATGTTCGCACTGCCTCGGCGCTTACTGCAGGCATGATCATCCAACACCTTGTAACTCTAATCACGTGCTTGGTGCTTGCATTTGTGCGCTCCTGGTCTCTCACTCTCGTGATCCTTTCCACTGTCCCGCTTGTCATCGTCGTTCAGGCGATCGCACAGCAATATGGCATGCCATTATACGAACGTGAACGTGCCGGCACAGCCAAGGCTGGCACGCTCCTCGAACGCGCCATGTCCAATATCGCCACCGTCAAAGCTTTTAACGCATCGTCTCGGGAAATAAACCGCTTTAATCTTGTGGTCAACGATGTCCAACGCGATGCCAACAAGAGCAGTACTGTTTGGGGTGTCAGTCTAGGTTTTAGTCAGTTCCAGTCTATGACGCTCTTTATTCAAGCGTTTGGTTTTGGCTCGAAGCTTGTCCGAGATGGCCAAATCAGCCCCGGCGATGTCATGGCTGTCTTTTGGGCCTGCCTCATTGGGGCCACCAGCCTTCAGTCAGCTGCACCTTTTTTCCAGGCATTTGCTAAAGGGCAAATGTCCATGGCCTCGCTGGTTGCTTTCATTGAACAACCTACTCCTTCCCGTGTCTTTCATCATTTCCCTGATTCACCCCAGAAATCTGCTACTTTGTCATCCCTGGATGGGGCATCGGTTCCATTACGCCTCCGTGGTATCCGTCCTGCCAAGTGTTCAGGCGAGTTCACTTTACGCAACATCACATTCGCGTATCCCTCGCGCCCGGAGCTTCCTGTTCTTCGGGATGTGTCTATGTACTTGCCTGCACACGAAACAACATTCATTGTCGGAGGGTCCGGATCGGGGAAGTCAACGCTCGCCCAGCTTCTCCTTCGCATGTACGAACCACAAAGCGGCTCTATTGAGATGGACAACCAGAGCTTTTCCCACATCGATGTGCAGTGGGCACAGCAACATATCTGCGCCGTTAATCAAGGTTGCATGTTATTCGACATGAGCCTGCACGACAATGTTGCCATGGGTTTAGCAGGCGTTGAAGATGGTGCAAGAACGTACAAGCAAGCTTCTCGTTCGCAAGTCGCAGCTGCCTGTCGGGTCGCTCTCATGCACGAGTTTATCAGAGATTTGCCAGAAGGTTACGAGACCCGCCTTGGTACCGGCGGTGCCAATTTGTCGGGAGGCCAGAAGCAACGTCTCGCCATCGCACGTGCCTGGATGCGCAATCCCACCGTCTTGATCTTGGGTGTGTATACATTGCTTCTACTTATCATAGGCGCAACTCACATGTATTGTAGATGAGGCAACTTCTGCACTGGACCCTGTTTCTCGCCTTCTCGTCTTCGAAGCCATCAAGGCTTGGCGAAAGAACAAGACCACCATCGTCATCACTCATGATCTCTCGCAAATTGGACCCTCTGACTTCGTATATTTTCTCAAGGACGGACGTGTTGTCGAGCAGGGGTACCGCGCCGATTTGGAGATGAACAAGACTGGCGAGTTTCGTCTCATGGCAGATATGCAAGCTGAAAGTTGCTTCCCGGAGAGACAGGATCCCCAGTCGATCAAAGCAAAGGCTGAGGAAGAGGCAAAGCTTGACGCGCTTCTCGAACAAACAGAGGAAGATCTTGAGGAAATTACCAAGGCTGGATGGGCATCCAGACATCAAAGTCTTGGTGTCTCGCTTAGACCCCTCACTGGAACGTGGATGTTCGACGTTATTGCTGACATGACGCGTGCGACCACGGGGCAACAACACAAGAGCATTCTTCCTACCAGCGTTGTCTTTCCAAAGGATGGCCGACCATCCCAGCTCACGTCTTTCTCAAGGCGACCCTTGAGCATTGCCGTCACACCCGTATCCGTTCCTCCTGTCGCACTTAAACATATAAGTCGCCGCAGTCTACAGATTTCGCCCCTCTCCTCGCCTTTTGCGTATAAACAAATGCCTTCAGAGACTGATGTTACACCACCAATCAGGAGAGAGCCATCGATCGTAGAGGATGACGAAGACTTCGAAGTAGAGAAGTCAGCTATCAACAGCAGCGGAGTTGAGGCCAGCAGAAGGCGTGTGCGTTCGTCTAGGAGTCAAAGATCTGAAGGCGCGAATCGTGAGCCTGTCCAAGTGGTTCAGGACAGCGTAACTGACGCTGACACGGATGAGCGACCTCTCTCCGTTCTACGCGTCTTACGCAACATTTACCCATCGATACCTAATAAACCACTAGTGGTCATTGGCCTCTTCACATGTCTGGTCAGTGGCAGTATGACACCACTTTTTTCGTTCATGCTCTCGCGCCTCTTCTTCGAAGTATCAGCTGGTGCTAAAGCTGTCGGTATCATCACGAAATTCGCTCTCATCACGTTCGCTATCGCTGCAGCAGATGGTTTCTTTGCCGGGTTGAAGTCTATTCTGATGGAGAACGCCGCCGTACGTTGGATGACCAGAGTGCGCAAGGCAGCGTTCGCGCTAGTTCTTGCGCAGGACAAAGCATGGTTCGACGACCCCGCCAACAACCCAGCACGACTCGTCGATGTACTCATCAAGGATGCGGACGATGCAAAACGCTTACTCTCTATCTGTCTTGGTATGTTCGTTGTCGTCGCCGCCATGCTTGTTGTCGGCTTGGTCTGGGCTATGGTCTGGGGTTGGCAGCTCACACTGGTTGGTGTCGCGATCGTCCCTGTCTTTGCAGGTGCGATGACATTGCAAACTCGCTTGACGTCCAAGTTTCAGTTAAGGAATAAACGTGCCCGCGAAGAAGTTTCAAAGGTATACTACGAGGTTAGTTAGCACGTTTTCTTTTTGTTCACGCACGGTTCAGGTCTCTGATCACACCGTACAGGCCATCTCGAACATGCGTGATATCCGCGCAATGGCATTTCAAAATGTGTTTGCCAGTCAATTTGACGCTGCCCTCGCGAAGGCCCTTCACACTGGTGTCACTGGCGCTTTCGTTGAAGGTTCTGGATTTGGTGTAACAAATGCTATGATTTATCTTTCGGAAGGTGAGATTACTTTCCAGTCATTTCTTTACCTTGTATTAATGGTGGATTCAGCTCTCCTATTTTATGTCGGGGCCGTATTAGTTGCCAAGGGGACCTACACGTACCTGCAGATGGTACAAGTCCTTAATTTGCTTGTGTTCAGCGTGTCAATTGCGGCACAAATGATGGTGTTTGGTAAGTGATCAATTTCTCAGATCTTATATTTATCCGGAGCTCATGATGTGATTAGTGGACAAAATCGCCAAGTCTGCTCAAGCTGCACGAGATATGCACAAAGTTCTTTGTCTCCCCACAGATACCAAAGAATCCCGAGGATCTCTATTACCCACCATCCTTGGTCGCGCGACTTTCCGCAATGTCACGTTTGCATACCCACAACGCCCCGAGGTTCCTGTCCTCAAAAATGTCTCATTCGAATTAAAGGAAGGGGAATCCGTCGCTATCGTCGGCTCTTCAGGATCCGGAAAGTCGACTGTCGCGGCTTTGCTTCAAAGATTATACGAGCCTAGCGAGGGGTCGATTCTGGTCGGCAGGACTGACATTGCTGCAACTGATATCACCTGGCTCCGGGAGCACGTTTCTGTCGTCAGCCAAAAGGCTCATCTATTCGATACAACCATTCACGAGAACATTGCATACGGAGCGTCAGAGTTCCCTTTTGCGCAGGTGCGACGAGCTGCCAAGGCAGCCAAGGTTCACGACTTCGTGATGAGCTTGCCAAAGCATTACAACACCTGCGTTGGCGAAAATGCATCTCTTATATCAGGAGGACAGGCCCAACGTTTGCAGATCGCACGAGCCCTCGTACGACCGTGTAATATTCTCATCCTTGACGAGTGTACCTCGGCTTTGGATGCAGCCAATGAGACAGCAGTCATGGAGACCATTCAGCGCGTCAAAGTTGGACGCACTACAGTGTTGATCACTCACAAGCTTCCAATTATGCGCATGTGTGACCGCATTGTGGTCATGCATGAAGGCACCGTCGTCGAGCAGGGGACATACGAATCCTTGATGAACCAACGGGGTGCATTTTTCAAGCTTGCAAATGCGGGTGAATGGACGTCTGCTGAGCATTAAATGATGTCTACCGCATTTCGGGTTCTTCGATTTTCATCATCTTTTTCTGTTCTATCTCTTTTCTATATATCTTCTCACGCATCTGTAACAACCCCCCCAAACGCATCCGTGTACTATTATTACCTTGCAATGGTAACCAGAATAGAAATTGCTCTTATTGATCTTTAACCTACAAGTGAATCGCAAAATGATGGCAAACTCTATGCAAAGCTAGATTGCGTGGCCTTTTCGCTTCCTGAAAAGCCATAATCATCCCCTTTGACGAAGGCACGAGTGCATTGTGCCATTGTGACAGATCTAAAACATCTACGTCAGTCTCAGCGTTCGAAAGCGATGGGAATCCGAACTTACGCTCTGGAAATAGCATCCGTTTGATAAAAGTTAGTGATCGGCTTCTTGAAGGGTACCCCGGAAGCTGTTGCAGATGCGGATTTCGAGGCGAGCTGATTCAAACCGGCGAGTGCAATATCAGCGGAGACCGGCTCTGTGACATCGTATCGCACAAGCGTCGGTGACACCTCCCACAATCGGTCGCGAAGACTCAACACGTCATCGTAAGGGAGTGACGAGCCAATAATTTCCGAGAGTGCACTTTAGTTATAAGTCAGTGAGTAGATATCGTAAAGATGGGAAGAGATGATAGTAGCATACCGGATAACCTTCCAATCCTCTCGCGATGCACCAGGAGGCGGGACGGCAGCCCTCGAAAGTTGGGTGCGACCCTCCGTGTTCATCCAGGTGGTTGCCTTTTCTGTGTAGGCAGCAGCAGGGAGAACAACATCGGCAAGTGAGGCACCAAGATCGCCATGATGGCCTTGATAAACAACGAATGCATCCTTTGGAATCGACGTCGGATCGACCTCGTCAGCGTTCAGCAGATAAATAAACTTGGCAGGAGTTCCAGACGCCTTCTTCGAAGGTACAAACCCAATTTCGTAAGCTGCAGGCCTCGAAGCAATCTACATAGACGGATGGATTATAAGATTTCAATTCATAATGGTCAGAGAGTGATAATATACTTACTCGCTGCAAGATACTGAAACCATTCCATTCCGGAGTAACGAGTTTGCTCTTGTTCGTGTTAACATACTTAGCAAGCGCTCCGTATACAGCTGAAGCGTCGGGATGCTCAGCAATGGCGCTGCCAACAATAATCAGCGGACGATTGGCAGCCTTGAACTTTGCTGCGAATGAGCCCTTTCCGGCCACAAAGTCTGTCACAGCCTTTAGATTGTCTCCTAGGAAATCGTACCCGTACGCGGGGTCAGCACGCTCGCCAATCCAGCCGACTTCAAGATTTGTATGTAACCAACTCTTGCGGATCCGCGAGTTCAGCACTGCAGCCTCATGTCGGGGGTTTGTGCCGACCAAAAGAATAACATCGGCCGTTTCGACACCAGGGATAGTACAATTGAAAAGATAGTTTGACCTGATGTCAACACCATGTGCTGGGGGTGCATTACCTCCAGGTTGGTCTAGTGCAAGATTGTCAGATCCCAATCTGTTCACAAGGTCTTTGAGAGCAACGAGGGACTCGGTATCAGCAAGGTGGCCAGCAACAGCTTTGATCTCGTCGCCCTGCGCACCAGAGGCAGCGAGCCCATCCGCTACCGCGGCCAATGCTGCTTCCCAAGATACGGTTTCAAAGCGGTCACCACGTCGGAGGAGGGGCATCGTGAGGCGCTGGAACTTGAGTCCGTCATAAGCATAGCGTGTTTTATCGCTGATCCACTCCTCATTCACGTTATCATTGGTCTTAGGTTGGATCCGCATAACCTCAACACCACGAGAGTCGACTCGGATGTTAGACCCGACGGCATCCATAACATCCACAGACTCAGTGTTCTTGAGCTCCCAAGGTCGCGCGTGAAACGCATACGGCTTGGAAGTAAGAGCACCAACTGGACAAAGATCCACGACATTACCGGAAAGCTCAGAGTCCATGGTCTTCTCCACGTACGTGCCGATCTGTAGGTCATTGCCACGGCCGGTGGTTCCTAGCTCCTCGACACCAGCGACTTCGTTGGCAAAACGAACACAACGAGTGCATTGAATACAACGAGTCATGACGGTCTTGACAAGGGGTCCAAAATCCTTGTTTTCGACTGCACGCTTTCCAGTTATCTCGTGGAAACGAGTACGGTCTGCACCATATCGCATTGATTGATCTTGAAGGTCACACTCGCCACCTTGGTCACAAATAGGACAATCAAGAGGATGATTAGCGAGAAGGAACTCCATGACTCCCTCTCTGAAACAGACTGAGCTGAAAAATCATGCGGAGATGGCAGTAATCTTACCGAGCCTCGTGAACAAGTGGGGTATTTGTGAAGACCTTCGACCCTGGCATGGCAGGCATGGCACATGACGCGACTGGCTTTGGAGAGCGCTCGACTTCAACCAAACACATACTTTCAACCACGCATGAGAAGAGTAGCAATGGGGCCTAGAATGATACTTACCGACAGTTGCCTGCGATGGCAAGCCTGTAGAAATTCAGACCAGTGAAACAGCTAGGCAAAACACTACGTACCTGTCATGATAACAAAACCTAATCCATTGGATGAATTAGCGAACGTGACAACCAATAACGCCGAGTTTACCTTGGGATCGTTGCGCCGGCGGCCTCACATGCTTGAATCAACGCCGAACCTATGACCAGTTAAACAGCTGCTGAAGCGACCAGGCGGCGAGAGAGTTTACCTTGAGGCACAGTCACTTCCTTCCCGTCAACAGTCAAAGTGATGTCTGCGTGCCGTGTAGAAGAAGAAGCGAAGGACCGGAGGCCTGTGAAACAGTGTCATGTGGTGGTCCGGGACAAAATCCAAGCGGCCCCTACCCGTGCTTGCAGCCTTTTTCAATCGAGGAGATATTCGTGGCCCTGAATGGGCAGAAACAGCGCGAAGCATCGAGAATTGTCGCGACGAACGTCGTCCAGGTCAAGTACAGAGTTAGATTACGTAAGATGTAGTCGGATATCTATAATCGGACTGCCGCTCCGACTGGAGTCTTACCACTGTTAGGTATCACAATGACGCCATGATATGAGAGCTGTTGACCATCTCCATTTCTGCTTAGAAGCGTTGGGGCTCAATGGGATACAGAAGTTTCAGGCTTCCTACTCGGATTACAGTTTTTATTTTGTTCAGAAAGAAACATGACTTTCATGCCTGTTTTATGTAGACAACTTGGTGAGGGAAGGAATACAGATAACCCACACATCCACTAGGCCAGGCTGGTGTAGAACCTGGAAATGGAAGCCATATACCTGTTATTATGGTATGGAAATAACCAACCCTTGCTTTCGTTCATACACATGCGCGAAACTTGTGGGCCCTATCATTAAGAAAACTGGATCCAAACACATCAAGGGTGCGTGCACATACGGCTTCTGGATTAGATCCACAGAAATTTGCGAAAGTAATTGTCGCTGATGGCCTGAAGTGCACTCAGTTCCATACAGCACACCGAAGCCTCATAGCAACGACGACAAGAAAGACATCTATCAGTACTCCGTACTCAGTGTTTTAACATCCCAGTGTCCTTACTAGGCTCGTTAAGTTCTACGAATGGCCAACGCCCAAAAAGGCAGATGGCACATTGGCGATCTGTTGTCGGGTTGAATCTTACAGCCTAGCATGTGTCACTTTCTTGTCGAACAAGACTGAGGGTCAGTGCACACGCCCTGAGATGACTGTATATGAAAGTGCACCAGGAAATTGTGAAGAGGCGCTCAGGCGGAGAGCGAAATCATTTTCCTCATGCCAAAAGCCATTGGTGCACCATCGCAACGCACGCAGCCCAGCAGGAAAGGTAAAAGAGCATGGCGAAAGAATGTAGATATTGGAGATATCGAGGAAAGATTGGAGAGTCTTCAGGATGAGGAAAGGCTCACAGGGTCAGCTCATCCTATGGCAAGCTGCATCATAATTAACCTCTTCTCCACCAGCGCACAACTTCACAAAAAAAGTAACCAGGAGTTATTCCAAATAGATACCAAAGGAGATGAGAAACGTAGGGTTGCTGATGGCTTACTATGGCTCTTAGCTTACAAACTTTTCAGTCATGCGCGCGCTGCCAAAATACGATCGGTCCCAACTCATGTCCTCCAAAATTCTCGCCCAGCGTTCAGCCATCCCTGCAGTTCTCTCTCGTCCATCCCAGAAACCGCAGTCCAATATCTCGCATGAAGAAAAAGGTCGTCTTTTGCGGATGGCCAAGCGAAAGGTCAGAGGACCTTTCCATGCCCTTGTCGACCCTACAGAACTAGGTGCTGGTTCTGCGATGCTGGAACCTACCGAAGCTGTGAAGCAAAGCGGCAATTATGATGTTTGGGGAGACACGAGTGGTGCCGCGCATGGTTTAGTCAAAGGAAAAGGGAAGTACAAGGACCCCGAAGAGTTTCTTTTACCTTTGGTAATGCGTCCGAGTATCAAGGCTCGTTTTCATTACGATGTCTCTCGTTACGATAGCTAAAACACCGATACAGGCGCCAGATACATACCACCCCCATACATTTATTGAATTACCTGCGGTTACTCAGCCCCATCAAGGCACATCATATAACCCATTAGAGACTGCGCACAAGGAGCTTCTTCTTACAGCACATGAGGTAGAACTTCGTCGTGAGGCGGAAGCTGCCAAGTTTGAAGGGATAAAAGAGCGTATACATTCGTCCCGCAGGACGGTGGTCGAAGATGCAGAAGACGGAGCGCCTGGAATGCTCTTGGGCACAGTGGATTCGGCTATGGAAGTGGAGAATAATGCTGAGGACCCCCAAGCTAGTGTTGTCCCAGCGTCCAAGGCCCCTGTCCGCAAGACCCAAAAGCAGAGACGTAAAGCGGCGCAGATTCTTGCTGAGGTATGTCCCGGTTTAACATGACCGATCGTAGCTAACCTCCGCTGTCTTTAGAGGGCTGCCATGCTTGACCGTCGTCGCCATCGCCGCTTTCTTGCAGGGGTGTCGTCCGCGAAATCATTACGCGCACAGATGGCCACTTCCTTGCGGGCGCACCAGGCTGCACTTGAGGCTCGCAGGGCTGCACGAGCGGATCTTATGAAACGACGGGGTCTGGTAGGCCAGAAATTGGGAAGACACCGTATACAGGAAGGACAGGTTGATGTGCTGCTAGGCGAGGAGCTTAGCGAAACTCTCAGGGAATTGAAGGTACACACATTCTCCTTGTTATGCACACTGTAATGTTGAAGACCGTCTATAGCCCCAAGGCAACCTATTCCGGGACCGATTTCTCAGCCTTCAACACCGTGCGCTCGTCGAGCCTCGCGTACCCATATTGTATGTGCACCGTAGTCGTTATCTCGTTTTGCACAATCTAATCACATTGCATGATGTTCACAGACCAAAGCGTCGTAGAACGAAGATCAAGGAATACGAGAAGCATGCATGGAAGCGATTCGAGTAGACGATCAGTGCCTGATAGTTTAGATTCATCTGATCATTTACATAAAGACTGATGACGACATTATGCATGTCGGTTGTTGTGAGAGGTCCAATGATAAAAATGGCAAACTCCTGCGACAATTTGATCATCTTTCCCTATAAGCAAGAGAAACCGAAGATGTGATGACCCGATAGGTATGGTCATTAGCGCTGCTCCAGTCTCCACTCCACCGTGATTCCCTATATGCGCCGCATTTGAATTTCCGTGCTAGAGCTAGTTGCTCACAGGGCAGTATAAGGCACTAGAATGCTTAATGATCGATGAGGTGGGAAATGTTAAGACCAACTCTACGAGGTCATGTGACGTGGACGCGTTCACCCACTAATAGGCGCTTTTCAGCTGACCTCACACTGGCCGTATAATTACTTTACCTTGAATCTGTTTTGGACCTAAACCTCAATAACAGGGGGGTGAGCTACATCATCACATTCCTCCAAGCTCGATTCTTTACGTCTTGCATTTTGCTTTAGGTGTAGCGTAAAACGACTACGCGGACTGTCCTTCACGTCGTCAGATCACAATGGACGAGCCTCACAATGGCCGGACCCTAGAGAGCAATTCAGGGATAGAGCCTCCCTGGGCTCACGCTCCCAAGTCTCATATTCGCACTCCGTCGACTCCATCTGCTCGTACAGGTCTTCCTCGGTCCCTCGCCTATATATCTCCTGCACCCTCTCGACAGAACTCGAGCCAGGTGGAGACCCCTGATACACCAGCGCCCAACAACAAGCCAGAAAAGCCACCCTCTGATCCATATGAAAAAGGTTTTTACCATAGCCATTCTGAATTCCGCAACGCCTTGGATTATGCCAACTCTGACCAGAGAGAGAAAGAACGCGAAGCCATGGAGAGGAAGGAGAGGGCTAAAAGGCGTGATACACGGTTGGATATTGAAAATTGGAACCCACGCAAATGGTTCTTTGGTAGTGACGACCAAGCCTCCCCGAGTGAAGAACGCCATGATTCTTTAAGTCATACTGATTTAGCTACCCCCTCGACCCCCGCCTCTCGCCATGTCTTTCTCTCGCACACAGTGAGCCGGCCACAGAGTCCAAGAACCCCTACAACGGGGGGTGGTCCCAAATGGGCTAGGCTCAGATCCCTCCTCCCTCAGGTTGCCGGGGACACGCAGGCGGGACAACCTGTCCCAGCATCATCAGTAGCTGGAACGACTGTTAATATGACTGACGAACTCATTACTGGTGGACTATCTGCATTACTCCTCAGAATGTGGTTCGAACGGGACGAAAGTGATGCTCGGCGCATCCCTGTACTATTACATCGTCTGCGCATTAGAGTGAGCGATAGCTTGCACCCCCTGCATAGCAGCAAGGCCGTCTTCCGCATCGAGGTTCGGCCCCCCTTTTCTAAAAATACATAACCGGAACTGAGCAATTTGTAACGTGTAGTGCGAGTATGCCAATGGTGCGGTTAGATGGGTTGTCTATCGTCAGCTACGTGACTTTATATCTTTGCACACTCACTACCGCGTCTCAAATGTGTATAATCGGAATATCGATGCTCTTCCGGAATTCCCTCGAACCAGTAATGCATCGAATCTTCTTGACTACTTCCTCTTACACGTCGAGCAGGTCTTCCTTACTTCAATTTCTTGAAGAAACAGAACCGCGAAAGAGGGCATGACGAGCCAGGTCGCCCCGAGTTTGCCCGCCTACAACGCGAGGCGCTTGAAGACTATCTTGTGGGACTCCTTCGTGCCGTCGTAGGTTTCCCGGAAGTTTGTGTTCTATTTGTTTTCATGCCTTGCAGATGTTCCACCCAACGTCGAATCGTCTGTCGCGATTTCTTGAGATATCTGCACTCTCAATTCGCCTGGCACAGTCCGGCGGATCACAGGTTAAGGCCGGTGTGTTGCAGATCGAGTGTGCCTCTGACTCTAAAGGTGCATTCGCGCGGAAAGGTCTCAGTTGGCACGAGAAGACAAAATCTAAATGGTGTGCAGTCAGAGAGAGCTACCTCGTTGTGCTCAAGGACCCGGGTGAAGTAAGTTTTCCCATGAACGCCAGAAATGGATCTTAGCCAACATTGGAATGCACAGCTCGAAATCTTCGAAGTTTTCATGCTCGATTCGCAATTCAAGATCGAGCGCCCCAAACGGGTGTACCGACAGGGTTTGAATCTCTTGCACCGCAGCCACGAGGAAGACGAGACGGATGGAGTGTCTGGTAAGGACGCGGCAGATACTGCACACTCAAATGTCCACAACAACGGAACCGAGACGAGTAGCAAGTTACATTCACTCAAGTCTGGATGGAGCCGAATTTTCAACCATCCTAATGCTCCCAGCACCCACTCGCTTCCCCCACCACGATCTCACCATACTCGGGTCCGCTCTGATTGCCATGGATTATCATCTGAATTTGCGACATCGATGGGTAGCGACGATGAAGACGAGAATGGCCATGCAGGTCCGTCTGCTTCCTTGGTTGACCCATCTACAAATATGGACCCATTGCGAGTGGAAACTGGGAGCGATGAGGAGGCCCCAAAGCAGAGCAAAGACGGGTTAGCCCGTGAGAGTTCGAGGAAGAAGCGGAAACGTGCCAAGGACGTGTCGAGGCACACATTCTATATCGAGAATTCACAGATGAGATTGAAGTTGTTCGCCCGAAGCACGGTTAGTGATGAGGATCATCTCTGCATTTCGAACAAGTGTTTATGTTCATCTTGACGTGCAGCGTCAGATGCAACAGTGGATTGCTGCCCTCGAGCGGATTGCAGCTGCTTCACACTGGGCAGGCAAAAACAGATTCGACAGTTTTGCTCCTATCCGTCTAAATGTCGCAGCTCAATGGCTTGTTGACGGAGTAAGTAAAACAAGTAATCGCTGAAGGATCGACAGCTTATTGTTTCCTTCAACTTAGCGTGACTACTTCTGGAATCTGTCCCGTGCGATTTTACTAGCTAAAGAAACAATATACATCCATGACTGGTGGTTGTCTCCTGGTACGCTCAACTACATCGCGATTCATCCTCCTGAGTAATCGTTTGGCATTTCAGAACTACAGATGCGGCGGCCAGGCAAACCGAATTACCGTCTCGATCGACTTCTGGAGCGCAAGGCTAAAGAAGGTGTCAAGATCTTCATCATTCTCTAGTGAGCGGCGGGGTCTCATTGGCACTTTTTGAGGCAAATTCATGATATTTTTTAGCAATGAGGTGTCAAGTCGAACAACACCTACGGACAGCAAGTAAGCTGCGATTGTTTCGTTTGGGGACCGACACTCAGACACTCTACCAACAGTTATACCAAGCAGAGACTAACTGGCTTGCACCAAAATATAATGGTTCAACGGTCCCCTTCCCACTTCCAAACCGGCACATATTACTGGGCACATGTACGTATATTCAATTCTTATTTTTGCTTTGAGGTTATATGCCATACAGCACGAGAAAATGTGTGTGATTGATGAGGCGATTGCTTTCATGGGCGGCCTTGATCTCTGCTTTGGACGATGGGACACAGCTCAGCATGTGCTCGTTGACGACGGAGACATGACTTGCCGTGAAGGGTCTGAATATGTTTGGCCGGGTATGTCAGGTTCAACGTCAAAACGTCTCTCTCCAATGACATCATATGGTCAGGCAAAGACTACAGCAACGAGCGAGTGGTAGAATTCCATACACTCAATAAACCTGAACAGGACATGTACGATCGTACAAAGGTTCCTCGAATGCCATGGTAAGAAAAGTCCTTCTGTCACTTGATTGTTTAACCAGTCTCATAGGCATGATGTTGCCTTGCAAATTGTTGGTCCACCTGCTCGAGACCTGTGTCGTCATTTTGTCCAGCGGTGACGGATATCTTCCCTTGTATTGAGTGTTGACTGATATTCCTTGTGTGAAGGTGGAACTACCTGCTCCGCAGCAAAGTGAGCTGTCGTCACCATACTCAGACATCGTGTTTACGCTTGTCTATAGAACCATAGCCGTGTCATGCCGTTCCTGTTGCCGCCTTCAGAGTTTAAGCAACATGAGCTTATAGACAGTGGCCTAACCGGTACATGCGAGCTACAGATATGCAGGTCGGCTGGCCCATGGTCACTGGGAACGCCAAGCAGGATTGAGCACTCGATACAGAATGCATATTTGAAAGGTGACTGGGCTGCCCTAATGTATGCAACATCGCCTAACTAATGTTATATGACAGCGATACAACTATCAGAGCACTTCGTGTACATCGAGAATCAGTTCTTCATTACCTCGTAAGTTGTCTGGCAATTCGGGGCACTTGTCCAACCTAAATCGATTGATGCACCCCAGCACTGTCGTCAACGATGTTCAAATCGACAATAAAATCGGTGACGCATTGGTGCATCGGATCATCCGCGCTCACCGTGAGGGAGCTAAATGGAAGGCAATCATTATAATACCTTTGCTGCCTGGATTTCCTTCTCCAATCGATCAAGGTGAAGCCAGCGCGGTACGTTGCTCCTGTATGAAATTCTAGACTAGGAAATTGGTTATTCAAGCTATCGCGTCTAGATTCGGATTATTCTTGAATGCCAAAGTCGAACCATTGGACGAGGTCCAAATTCTATCTTTTCCAGACTACGGAAGGAAGGCATTGATGTGCGTGTGTTTGACTATTGTATTGTCTAACAGGCTTTTAGTGTCAACTTAGCCGGACGAATATATATCAATCTTCTCTCTTCGTGGCTGGGGCAAACTCAAAGGTGATGTTTTAACCACCGAGCAGGTACGTGGTAGCACCTGGTACAGTGAGATTGCCTTAGTTAATGGAGTATTATGCTACAGGTATACATTCACGGCAAGGTGCGTATAAAGAGCGATAGCCCTCCGACACACATTTCATTTCACCTCTAGATAATGATTGTTGATGACCGCCTGGCCATCATCGGTTCGGCTAACATCAACGAACGCTCACAACGTGGAGACCGTGATTCAGAACTTGCGTCTGTTATTCGGGACACTGATATGATTGATGGGTCAGTGTGGATGGTTAACTTCGCTGTTTGCGTTACACATTCATTTGATTTTCAACAGCAAAATGGACGGCAAGCCGTTCAAAGTTGGCCGATTCGCCCACACGCTCCGAGTGAGACTCATGCGTGAGCATTTGGGTGTCGACGTCGATGCCATGTATGAAGAGGACTTGTTGGCTTCGGAGCCAGTCAAACCCGAGATGGACATTGAAGCATGGGACCCTGACAATGAACAGCGGTCCAAAAATAAGCATGTTGGAGTCACTCGAATAGGACCAAGTCGCCACAATAAAATCATCGGCTTTATTGCAAAGGATCTCAAAACAGCCGCGACGCAAGGTATGACTTGATGCGGGCTGATAGACATTAATTTTCATGAATTATCTAGTGCTCCATGATTCCGATGATGCACCTTCCAAAGATGCTGGACAGCTGATGGGGATGCGACCCAAGACTCGGGATCCCTTAACAAACAACAAAGAGCTGGAGGAGGAACGACTTGGTCATGACCGTGAAGGTAACAAGCAACCCAACTTTGCGAGTTCGTTGGTCCCGACCCTGGAGGAGAAGACTGTTATGGAAAACTGGCCTCAGTCGCAGGCTGATGACAAGCCCATTCTGGACGCCATAGCTGATGCTACTGCCACCTCTTGGCAGAATGGCTCGGCCAGGTATGGCGAGGACGTGATGCCACTGCCAGCTGGCGAGATGGAGGGTGAGCCGGTTGAAGCGCGAGTTCGCGACGGGCCAAGGGAGCTATACGGCGCACAGGCCGGTGCATCCAGTGATGCTCAAACAGACAATCAACCTCCGCATGCTAGACAGGGAAGAGATGATTCTACTGATGCAGAGAAGGCTGCTGTGCGAGGCCGCTCTATTGTTCGTAAACACCTATCCTCCCGAATGGTCACGAAACCGTGGACGCTTCCTGTGCCTGGTCCTATTGTTGATCCACATGGATTCGAAGATCCCATATGTAATGAATTCTACAAGGATGTGTGGGTTGCAGCCGCCGTACACAACGTAAGATCTACTTAATAACCCTGAGTGCATACTCAAGTCCAAGCAGACGGAAATATATCGCAAGGTCTTCCACGCCATCCCAGATGATCTAGTGACAACATGGAAACAATACAAGGAGTTCATTCTGCATCACGACAGACTACAGAGACCTGTGAGCTCTTCAAGCGATCAATTTGACCACATTGCTCATCTATTTGCAGGTCAAGGACGCCACGCCAGCGGCAGAACCCATAGCACACATCCCATCAGAGAGGAGTTCAAATGATGCGAATGTAGACAAACAAGAGAAGGCTTTAGGGCCCGACAAGGACGTCAATCAGAACCCTGATGAAGTCGGAAACAGTGAATCAAATAGGTCACCACAGTCGCCCGCCTCAAAATCAGCAGAGTCTCATGATCCTCGGTCTCAACGAGCATCGCGACAAGACGAACCTTTCGAACAATGGGAAAGGGATGCCATGGAGAACCTGCTCATGGAAGTAAGAGGCCATTTAGGTAAGTTACTTCCACTGGATCAACTTGCAGCTTTTCCTACGTGGTTTTTAGTGGTATATCCAACGCGATTCCTTGAAGGTGAGGATGTTGCAAACAATTTCTTGTTCAATGCAGATAGGTAAGTCGGACGCACACTTCCAAGCATCACAATTTTTGTAACGGTTGCCGCAGGCTGCTTCCGTTGCCGATTTACAATTAACTTATTTTTTTGTGGCTAGTAATTATATTTGTCATATATATACATTTTGCAGTGGATGTTCGGGGATGAAGTGATGAAGTACTTCCATCAAAGTCTGGCCTTGCTAAGTCCAGACCTAAGCGGCCAGAAACAAGCCCGCGCGAAGACCAAAGGAAGTCAGGAGAGTAAACTACACGTTTGGTCAAAATGAGGGCGGGGCTCGATAGAATCAGTGAAAGGAGGGTAGCCTGAGCTGGGAAAGACATTTAAATTTCACCTCAAAAACTCTTGATAACAAAGTAGGAAGACACAATTAGAAACCTTACAGCATACGCTTCTAGCAGGGCTGTCAAAAGTTGGTAATGTACAGACTTCATGCTGGTCGCAAGCCGGGGGGACCCTGAAAACTACAGCTCTAACAGCTGAATAGCTGAAGAGAACGTCAGGATTAGTGAGAGTAAGCTGGTCCGCTCAGCAAATATGATATACAGAGTGGCGGCTCCATGGTTCAATTACATCGGAAGTAAGGCGCTAGGCGGATCACAAGGACCAAGTTGAGAGCTGTCTAAAGAATATTCCGTCCACTAGCCTCGCCTGCCAAACGGTTTCAAACACAGAGACTGTGTCACAGTTGTTGATGATGGCCCGGAGTGGATTGTTGAGATTTGACAGAATAATAAAAGTTGAACACTGGGTAGTTTTTATAAATAAAAATACGGGCGTCGAAGAGAATATTTTCTGAAATGTTGCAAATATACCTGCGAACCATCATTCTGATACTTGATCAGTTGTGCATTGTGAACTTGAAGGTCGGAAAGTCTCACGACTTGGCAATGACCTTGTGCCCTTGTTTTCCTTTACTTTGGCCGTAATACCTGTTTCCTCCCTTGAGGTTGCTACACTGTGTCAAGAGCCTTCTAGCAAGGTTGAGACTTGTACAGTGTATGTCTCAATCTTGCTAGAAAACTCTTGACACAGTGTAGTAGTGAGATTCTAAAACAGAGACGGGTCCGTCTGGATGGAAGGGAGCCTTCCAGCACCTGTGCCCACCAGGACAGCATATCTTGGCACTGTCCGTATCTGTACCGGTTCAATCGCTGGGCTTGAGAGTCAGAGCAGTGCTTGTCCAAACAGCTGTTCAGCTTTGGGAGTGGCAAATTAGATAAGCATCGGAGTCTGCAGTAATTGCGGAGTACACACTGATCTCCGATATACCCTGTTTGAGTCATGTCCAACAACGCCTCCAGGTCTGCCTCTGCCGGGCCAAGTGAAGACACTGACCATCCCAAGGCTTCTACCTCTCAACATCAGTCGCCAGATGCTCCAGCATCTAATACCATGGACGACAAACTAAAGGACCACTCGGGAACGGACGACTCAGGAAAGGACGACACCCTGCCCGATGAGAAGGACAATGACAGGGAGGATAGATCTCTCTCAACAGAAACACCTAGCAGCTCTGTAACCCCCTCTCAGGGTGACTGGCAGGCCATCTGGGCCCCAATGCAAAACGCGTACTATTTCTACAACTCCATAACGAATGAGACGACATGGACGAATCCACTTCAGCCTCAGCCTGCAGCAGACCAGGCTGATGGGACTCAGACGCCTGCGGGTGCATCGTACCCTTCTGCTTCGACTTCTGGCTCGATGTATGCCACGCAGGCCGCTGCAGAAGCCGCTGGCATCGACCCTTCCCTTGCTTACCTCGATCCTTCCTTGGGACTTCCAGGGAGCACACTTGCCGGGACCTTCACTGCCAAGTTTAATGCACGAACGGGCGCATTCACGCGAGTTGACGCCAGGGATCCTTCCCATTTGTCAGAAGCAGAACGCGCGAAACGGATGAGCGAGGTATATTTTGATGTTGGGGCGTGGGAAAGGGAGTTGGAACAAAGACAGTCAGAGGAAGAAAGTACTGGCAAGAAGAGAAAACGACCGTCAAAGAAGGATCTGGTAAGTTGTAGAGGCACTAAGCATTATCCTCGTGATATTGATCACTTTTTGTAGGAGCGGTTTAAAGAACAGAAGAGACTGAAGAAGATAGCGAAGACGGCTTGGCTGCGTACTTAGGAAGTGGTAGACTTTATATTGATCGGTTTTTTTTCCCAGCTGGTTCGTAGGCCTTGACCAACGGATCATTCTGTGCTATGTTGCTTCTGCGGTACCCTTGATCTGAATCTGTTGCCTCTGCTTCCCGCTCCGACGCCAATGTTGTCGTGGCGTCAAAGTTAGCTGCGGCTTCTGTACTTCAGTCATGGCCGCCCGGGTCCCATATAATTTCGGGCACAAATTCATACCATGCGATATGCGCAAGAGATATGGTATTTTCGTCTGCATTGTAGGTACTGTTTTCTTGCGGTCAGCGAGCCTAGCTCGGTATTTACCGGCGACTTCACGTCCGCTTGGAGCCCGCAAGTCAGCAGATGGTACCATGCGCTAAGGCGCCATCCACTGGCTGAGCTGACTGAACCCCTTGCGGTCGCCACCAGCTGACAATGTCTTCGTCCCCGCAGTCAGGATCATGCTCTATTACATGGGTCCGTTGGTAAGACGATTCTACAATAGATTTATGCACGAGGCCGTCTCATATTCCTGATCCAAGAAATTACTACTAGTACTAGGACATTCCGTCACTGATATCTACAGTAAGACAGTTCAAAGTTGGTCCGATGACATATGGGATCGCCCTTGCTTCAAAACACCGAGACCGTGTCCGTGGCTCATATCAACGCACCACCGGTACCCGTGACACCATCTCATATGCTCCACTCATTAGAGTCCACCGCGTTTGAACTTTGCCCCACTTGTCGCAGTAGAGCTTACTTTGACGCTCACGTTTTTCGCCAGAGTTTCTGTGGTTGGACCCGCCTGCCAACATTGAAGGGATCTGGTCAGTTCTTTATTGTTTAGAAAAGCGTACTCACTCCAATAAGGAAGAAGTCTACCACATGGAGTACGGCATCGCCGCTCTGCATTCCTTGTGGTAGGGTGAACGTGAAATTTTGGTAGGGGGGCTTGAAGGGTTCGTGGCGTTGTGGGTTGAAATCACCCGCAAACAGGATTTGACCCAGGATTCCGTTATCACTGCTCGGACACGGCGTGGAACCGCAACTCTGCAGACCGATAACAACGGACACCGACTGAAGTGGCCCCAGAGTGACCTATAGAGATAGTGTATGATTAAAAGCATCAAAGAGTAAACAAGCATGCATGCGCACGGGCTGGTCGACCTCAACAATGAACGGCTTTCCAGCGGTCAACACCTGACCATCAACTGGGGTTGCGATTTCAAAAGTCTGTGCATAAGCAGTGGCCGCTAAAGCAAGAGCTCCAAGAAGTTGAAAGATCTGCATGAGTATACTGTGTACTGTATAATGGGTGTGAGGAGGTAAGGTCAAGCCCCCTTCCATATTCCCCGTGCTTTTAATATATATCATGTCATACTAGTAGCGCCGTTGTTACTCGCGAACTTTCAAGTGCGTGCTAACACCGATCCAGAAATGCCTCGCTTCTAGGCATGGCTTCCCTACTGGTAAAAGATTGATTGGCATACACTGCCTTCCGAGTCCAAGGTCACAATCACTGCAATAGGTAACCCATCGGATCGAAGGTTCTCCCGAGCACCATCCCTCAGGCGCACACTCTTCAAACTGACTACGGATGCAACTGTCTATTATTGCAACCTTCAAACCTCTTCAAAGCCTGAGTGTTTTGCAAGGTCATCATTCATAATCATCTTGAGACTAAGTGGTAGATTTCTATCGATCCGGATCTGCAAGGGGTGTGTAGGCTTCGGGCGGCAGTACGGGCAGTTTAATCAATGGTGAAAGTCAGCACACACTTATTTGCAAATGACGATCACAGACGACACCCTATATCTCAGGTACCTCGGAGACTCGGCGATCATGGAATCCGAAGTACGTGCTATCCACACTATTTCGCGCCTCGTGCCAGCCTCGTGTCTTGTCTTTGTTTATTTGTTGGACTCATGCTCATTCGTTATACCTCAACTGGTCACTAATGCAAGCCATAACAGACTACCCTTTCGTCTGCGTAGATCAATCCGGTTCACCGGCTTCTACGAATGAAGACATAGGAGAGGAGTGGACAGTGATGATCTTTTCTTGAGCGGTGATGCTTCTATGAAGTTTGGCCTGAAGCCCCCATTATCACATTGTCACTTGTCAATTTCTCGGACATTACATGGCATGCCATTCATAGTATGATTCGGTTCTTGGTTCCAGCCTGTGTGGATCTGTTTGCAATTGCCGGTTCAACCATGGGTGCTACGAAGGCCTTCGGTAGCCGAATAGTTTATTTCTAGTATAGAAGACCCAAAAGTCGTGAAAGTCCTGTGCCCACGATAGTGCAATGCAAATCACTATGCACCTCTCTAGAATACGCATACAACTTTTAGACTATATCGAGCCCTTGAATGTCTGTAATTCGAGCACTCGCACCTCTTGCTGTTTACAATTTTTCTTAGAATAGAAGCGTACGTATTGGGTCCAATAAGTCTATAAAAATAAATAAAAACCAGCCTCGGTGAAGGCAACCCATAGATGTTAGTCCACGTTAGCCTCACGGACATCAATGTACATCCGGTCACGACTTTCCGAGTCACGTTTGTTGGGATGTAACAGCTAGGATTATTTCTTACCGTCATCTTGAGTAGGTGTGTGGCATGCCAACTGAGATACCTCAGGCGTAGTCGCTACCTATACTAGACCGTAGAGATGGCAATTAAACAACGACTTAGTGATGCAAATCATGCCGTACCCTCCCCCAGAATACTTGTACGGCCTTTGCAATTTATTGTCTGTAGGAGCTTGTAGAGGTCGAATACTCCCACCTCTCCAACTGATTACAATTTCCCCACAGGAAAGGACACGTCCCCTTTCAATACGTCTCTAAGAAAAACCAAGCCAGCCTCGGCAAAGGCCACCATGTTAGCCTCGCGGTCATCAGATCCGGTTACCACTTCCCGAGTTACAACACCGTCCTTTGAAGCGACTGCCAGAGCAACATAACCTGGGGTCCTATTTCTCACGGCAGTATTACCTGTAGGACCAGCAGTACCGCTCTCGCAGAGGGTGAACGTAGAATCCAATTTGCCACGAACGTGGGTCGCCAAACCCGCCACTATTTCAGGCGTTGGTCCCCTGGGGTGATGTGTTAGCCAGTTATGTCGTTCTAAAGTCTCAGGCTTTGCACTTGTAATCTTTGACACTATCCTGCGTCCATCCTGCAAACGCGATTCTCGACTCGAGTGTATACAGGGTCAATCCGCCTCGATAGAACGCGCTTGCACCTGGGACGGACAGTAGGGCTGCCGAGACTATTCCACCAGCAGCGGTTTCTGCAATGGAAATGGTCTGATGCTTGTCCTTCAGAAGTGTAGCAACTTCTCGCAGGACTGAGCGTAGTGAGTGCGGGGGAAAGGCAGACATTGCTCCGAGGTTTGCTAAGGAAATTTGGCGCTGGGGCCGAAATCGGCAGAATACTTGTGTTGCAGCACTAACAGGGCACTACCGAACCATTTATCTTACCTCATTATAGATTTGGCATACGAAGATGGTATCAACTACAAACTCCCCTCCTAGATAGCCTCATCACTTCCTTGACCTCGTCCTCTTCGCTGGTGCGTCTGGGGTTTCCACGGGCACCGGTGCCTTACGACTCCTCGTAGTTGGTTTCATTCCTGTGGGTTTGCTTGGATGGTCCCCATTGTTCTCTTTATCGTCACTCAGCCCATCAGGGGATCCAACCGTTTTACCTCTCTTGGCTCCCCTGCCTTTGTTGGGAGCAGATGCAACTTCCTCAGGTTCGGAAGACTGGTCGACTGCTTCGACGGCGAGTGCATCCTCATCTGTTCCCTCGATGACCTTGGCTCTCGTTCCTCGCTTAGCCTTTGGTTTTGTTACTGGGGGAAGGTCCCCGTTGTCGTGAGGGTCTTCGGGTTTATTCCGACGTGTCACTTTGGTATCCGTTGCAGCTGGTGCTTCCACCGTGGCAACCCGAGGTGTTTTTGCTGTACGTCCTCGACGGGCTTTACGGACTGTATCCCCCTCAGCATCAGAAGCCACATCCCCAACATTATGATTAGTCGCTCCTTTCACCTGACAGATAGATGAGTCGGATGTCAGTCACATGGAGTATAAATTACCTCCGCGCCTGCTTCATTATCTTCGCTTACTTGCTGGTTTCTGGTAACACGTTTGCTCCTCCCTGGTACCGCATGATCAAGGCCAGCCTGCTCTTCTTCAGATTCTTCGACTGTCTGTTTCTTCACTCGTCTGCCTTTGCGTACGGCGGCAACTTTTGATGTGCCTGCAGCAGCTGTAGTTGTAGCCACTCCCTTTCTTGTAGGATGAGGACGACTACGACTATCATTAGCATCGTCGCTAATCGGGATGACGGCTTTCTTGGCAGAGCGCTTAGCAGTGCGACGAGTTGTCGCAGTGGGCTTCTTAGGCTCTGAATCTTGATCCACATCCTCTTCATCCATGGAATCCTCAGCTGCCACAGGAGAGACAGCCCTTGCGCCATGGTGTGTTTCCTTTGCGCCCCTAGTTGACGCTGGTTTCTTGGAGCGCATGCTACTTTTCGGGGCTGGACTGGTAGCAACCGCTCGCTCATCGTCATCTGCCTTGGTCTCTGTGACTTCCTCGGAGCTGTGATTGTCATGAAGCATCATAGAATCATCTGAAGCGTCTTCAGAATCCAAGTTCCCATGCTCATCCCCCGAAAAGCTTCCAAACTTATCACTTCTGTCTTCCTCCTCATTGTTGAACATTTCACCCAGGTTCAGTTTCGGAGTAGCAAGGACAGAGTTTGGGTCAGGTTGTCTAAACATCTCTTTGACTCCACGAAACGACGGGGTTTTGTGTGGAACGTCCGGATGATCCTGGAACATCCTTTTGAAGCCAGCGAAAGATGGCGTCTTTGGCTGCCAGCGTGGCTGAAGGAACATCTCGCGCACACCATCGAAGCGAGGAGTGAGAGAAGGGCTAATTCTCGACGCAGCACGAGTGGGTGTGTGCTCGGCGAGTTCTCCGTTACTGGAACCATGCACCATGTTGAGATCACCTTGGTCCTGGTGATCATGGGAAGTGGCCAGAGTATCTGGTGTAGAATCAGGGGCGATGTCACCACCATCAAACTCGGCACGTTTCGTCTGGCTGAGAGTCTCTTCCTTGATATCCGTGTCAAGGAATCCTCGACTGGCGCGGCCAGTTCCTGCAGCAAGCAACGAGAAG
The DNA here is from genome assembly GCA_025174535.1 of Cantharellus purpuraceus. NCBI lineage: Eukaryota > Fungi > Basidiomycota > Agaricomycetes > Cantharellales > Hydnaceae > Cantharellus > Cantharellus purpuraceus. Next base: position 236,753 of record JALBUN010000011.1, read on the forward strand.
TCTCGGACCTTCTGAGGGCTCGTGCTCAGCCTCATTCTCCTTGCTTCACTCTTCCGCCTGACCTGAGCCATTTTCCGTTTCATATTTTCGACCATGGTGTCGGCATCCTCGTTCTTGTTTTCGCCTGGTGTATACTCATCGCTTTGTCGAGGGGGCGCAAACCCATTACCGCGAGGACCCGGCATCGGCAGTGGGATAGGACATTGAAGTGCTGATTTACGACGTGCCAGGATAGCCTGTGATGCTCTGCATTAATGTTTGATGCATAATCACTCTGAATCAAGAAACTTCACCCGACGCTCCTCCTCTGTTACGCGGTTCTTAGCTTCCTGCTTCTCTTCGATAGGTGGCTGTTTCTCAGGTTCAGGGAGGATGATATCCTGTATTTTCCACGGGGAGATAGTGCGCACTCTTTGGGCTCCCCCAAACGTCGTTCGAGGAATGCCCTCTCCGCCAATGGATACCCTTGCTTTTACGTCAACGGGAATACGTTGCGCGGGACGATTCACCATTATTTGAGGTGTCATGAATGGACCCTAGGATGCATGCGCAATCAGTCAAGAGAAAGCAGCCATGAAATACGCCCGATCACTGACCAGGTTCCGGCGAATAGGAGTGTGTGTTTGAGCAGTAATGAACACCGTCTCTTCTTCCTCGTATTGTTCCTTGTTCTCTTCATGACTTTCTTCTTCTCTCGATAAATGGTCACCTTCTGGCGCCTTCCAATTGAAAGGCAGGGCTCTTTTCATGACATCGAGGCTGGCCTTGAAGACACCCGAGCTCTGTCCAGGCGATTGCAGGACAGTCATCTACGAGAGATATTAAGAACAACGTTTCTTGTCTGAGGGGGTTTGCCAGAGGACTACCTACCGACGGGCTAACAGGCTGATCAAGTTCCTCATCCTCATCCTCATCCTCATAACCCTCTTCTTCATTGCTGAGTTCAAATGGTCCCAGGTCTCGTTCGGGGCTGACCACTGCCTCAACCTCATCTTCTTCTTGTTGTTCCTCGTGTCGCTCCCGTTCGAGTTGTGCACGCTGTGCGGAACGCAGGACAACGGCACGATGCAAAGATAGTGCGGAACGACGCCTGATTGCCGGTGGGGTTGGAGCACTCTGCACGCCGCGTACTGACTGGGGCACAGCAACAGGTTTGGGTGGAGGGGTGGCACTGGGTATAGAGAACGCCACAGAGCGTCCAGGATTATGTATCTGATTTAACGAGCCAGATGCTATCTAATATCTGTGGTGTCAGGTCCACCGTTGCGAAAATGAGTCGAGAGACGAACCTGCTGATCCTGGGATTGGTCATCTACTGGTTCGAGAATGATGAGATCTCGTTCTTCCTCTACGACCACAGCATCGTCTCCCTGCCCTTCGAGCAGCATCATCTCTTGGGTGTTGTTGTCATGGTCTGGCATCCTTACTGGACTCCGTAATGCCTCCCATTCAGCGTTGTCTTTGATACTGCCACGTCGAGTGGTGCGAGATATGTTGTTGGAACTCGGCCGAGGAGTAAGAACCTGCGCCGACCTGATCATACTCATGCGTAAAGAGCGTCGAGGCTTGCCGCGTCGTGGCGTTGCCAGGAGGGCAGCGCGAATCTCTTTAGGAGGGTACTCAAATTTGAATCTCTTCTTGTAGATCTCAATTTCAGAGCCATTTGTTAATGGTACAGTCGTAGGACTGGAACCAGAGGTTGAAGGATCGACTTGACATCCATCCACGAGGAGACCATTAGTTCCCTGAACAAGCAAGAATGCCTAGTTTCGAGTGAGCTACTGTGCATATTAACCTTGGAAGCAAAACAGACCTTGTGCTGCTCAGAAATTTGCAGCGTGCAATGAAGCTCAGACACGCAGTCGTAGTATAAGCGCACACTGCATTGCTTGCTGCGACCAAATGTGACTTCCTCGTCATCAATCGGGAAAAATGCGACTGTATTGTCTGGCTCGTGGCGTTTGAGCAGCCTCAAAGTACCATATCGACCAATTTCAGAGGAGTCGGACATGCCTTGACGCGCCTACACGGTTCGTAGCAGGTAAATCAAGAAAGCAAGTCGCGTCAAGCACGTGGAGTGTCACGTGACACTTTGAACATTCTGCAATTGCTTACTCAGCGTCGCCTGTGTCGCTCTCGCTGCTCAGCTAGGACATTGGTAATACTTCCTGCCTAATAACGACTTGTATCGACTATTTCTGTGCTATCTCCTACTACCATCCCATTTGCTCATAAGTCCATCCGAACACGTGGCCTTTGTTAGTATCCGGATACTTGGTTAAACGAGTATTTCTGTTTAACAAATCAAGTACCACAATATCTGTCTGATCGAGAATAGGCAACTGTAAACAGGACTACGAATCAGCTCGGTGGATGCATTGCGTTTGATAAACAGGCTAACGTTTATATTTTGCACTTGATGTTCTGAACTCGTCGATTTTGGCACTGCTACAACCCCTCTCGAGAGATGCCAGGCCAATGAGACTTGCGCGGATGAAACACTATGCTTCTTCGCGATTTCTACAACAGCCGGATCTTCTCTGACAGGCCCATAACCTGTTCACTCTGATCAGCATGAAGTCAGTCGGTGATTCCGTGGATCCACCACCTGTCGGCGAGTAGGCAGTGAGTACTATTCCCTTCGAGTCCGAGAATGCTTTGAGTTCATTCTGACTTAGGTGTGGATGCATCCTGGTCGGAAATATAAAGGTTAATGGTCTCTGTAGGAACGGCGAAAGAGAGATGAAATCTCACTCGATCTGATTGACTGCCGGGATGACCTTGGCTGTTTCGAGTAGCTGAGTGAGGCTGTTTGTGGCCATCATTCCGACCAGCGTTAGTTACAGAGAGCAATCATGGGGACATTATTACTAACGTTTTCTCTGAAAAGTTTGAGACGCCAATTGCTTTAACCTTGCCGGTCTCTAGGACTTTCTCCATCGCGGCCCAAGTCTCATTCACGTTCGGGTGTTTGACGAGGTCAAAATTAGTATCTGCGAGGGATCGGTTGTCGTCTGGTAGAAGAGCCGTCACATTGTGCTCTGTCATTTAACCCTCCCTACCTTTCCAGCGAAACGCCTGCGGCCAGTGGACAAGATACTGCAAAGACAATATGTCCGTGTCGAGTCAGCAATCAAACGCGCCAGCTATAGACCAAACACACCAAGTCAAAATAATCAAACCCGAACCGCTTTAGACTCTCATCCAAAGACTCTTGGACTCGTCCGTGGTGATGAGACCTGGAAAAGACTCAATCAATTGTTAATGCATGGTGGGTGTTGGATAGCGTACGGTAGCTTGGTCGTCACGAAGACCTCTTCGCGCGGAACACCGGACTCGCGGATAGCGTTACCGACAACATGCTCTGTCCCATATCCATGAGCCGTATCCATATGTCTGTACCCGTTCTGCATATACACATAACGTCTCACGATGGTTAGATATCGCATAGGAAATGATGCCCCAGGCGAACCTTGAGAGCAGAGAGCATCCACGTTTTACTCGCTTCACGCTCTTCAGGTGTCAACCCACCCCAGCAACCCAACCCTACAGGACTTCAACATAATTCAAGCTGATTAAGAGCGCAGACTCGACCTATAGCAGGGATCATAATGCCATTGTTCAGCTGGAAGGAAGGAATTCGAGACATTCGGTGAAAGCTTTACTGGCCAGATCTAGCTTCGAGGCCTCTGTGCATTGCTTTTATATTCTCATGAGGCTCTATGGCAGCTTCTTGCCTGCCCACGCCACGAAATAATATGCAGCAGAAGCTACCGATTAATCTCTAACATTTTTTATTAGTGATTTGGTCACTGCATCTCGATAAAATATGACATGGTAGTCGGTGAATGTAGGATCGACTTGAATTGGCAGCCAACCAACCCTTCATTTGCAAATTCTGACGGGTTATTTACATGGAAAACAATGTAAGCTGCAGGAGCTTCATATTTTAACCTGGTGCTGAGAATTAAATATATAGGGGATAGGAGATTCACAGTGCAGGAACTCCGGCAACTCAAAACCAGTGCTTTTTGCACTTGTAATTTCAGTACAAAAAGTACTCTCAAGTTCAGTTCTGGAAAACTGAAATCCAGTACCGTCATCTGATCGTGGCCCACTGTATCATGTACAATTTATTTGTAGGTGAAATAAAGAGATACAGGAAATAAACGCCGGATATAAAACTGAGGATATGGATAGATAGAAAGGATGTATTTCAGATACATGAAATGATGACACAGCCAAGTATCTTTGCGCATTTCAGCTGGGGCAGTAATCCTGGGAGCAAGCTAACTCAGACGGTGGTCATCGCTGTACTATGGCTATGTCGATACTCGACAGCACTGGCACCCTTGCCTCCAATAATAACCTAGAAGCACTCTTCAAATTCTTACAGTCCTCATATGCAATAATATTGTCTACATGGAATCACATCCCAGGCTCAGCCGTTATCACGCGGTACATCAAGTCTTCACACCGCGACGATCCTGGACGCACCGTACTTGAAATTTTGCTATTCCTCTTCGCAGTCAGGACTCTCCTTCAATCGCGAACACGTGCCGAAGGGTCGGGAAAGAACTTCATCAAGCTTAGCGAGAAAGTAAGCCATTCTTACCTTTCATTGTTACTACTACGACTCAACTGTTGCAGGAAATAGACGAGCTCGTGGATGAGTGGGCACCAGAGCCTCTCGTTCCTCCCCTAGACGTTTATGAAGAACTTGAGTTCAGCAATTTACCAATTGTTCAAGGCGCCGTGGGCCCCAAGCCTAAACTCGTAAACACCGGAAAGACTGTTCTAAACCTTGCCAGTTACAATTTCACTGGGCTCGCAGGTGATGAACGTGTCACAGCTCGCGCCATTGAGACACTGCGCAACTATGGCCTTGGTAGTTGTGGACCGCCTGGGTTTTATGGGACCATGGGTACATCTTGTGTTCTCTTCCCACATTGATATCTCTAACTATTCACAAGACGTTCACATGACGCTGGAACGGGATATTGCATCGTTCCTTGGGACCGAGTCGGCTATCATTTACTCACAAGCATTTTCAACCATATCCTCTGTCATTCCTGCTTTCTGCAAACGTGGAGACATAATTGTGGCTGACCGTGGCGTCAGTTTTGCAGTACACAAGGGTATTCAGGTGTCTCGGTCTACAGTACGGTGGTACGATCACAACGACTTAAACAGCCTGGAGGAAGTCCTGCAAGGTGTCGAGAAGGAACGAATCAAGAAACGACTTCCTCTGACAAGGAGATTCATCGTGACGGAAGGCATATTCGAGAACGATGGAGCGATGGTCGATTTACCCAAGATCGTACGTTTACTCGTTCCACTGTTTCCCTCTCTCACATCTACCCCTCTTCTAGATTGCTCTCAAGAACAGGTACAAATTTCGTTTATGCCTAGACGAAAGCTTCTCCTTTGGCACCGTTGGCCGGACAGGCCGTGGCCTCACGGAGTTGTACAACGTGCCGGTATGCTGTTTGACCATAGTCGCAAGGATATCTACTTAGCTTCTTTCAGGCTACCGAAGTCGATCTACTTGTTGGTTCCCTTGCAACAGGACTTTGCGCTACGGGCGGATTTTGTGCTGGAACAACACATGTTGTCAACCATCAGGTGCGGTGATCTCCTCTGCTGTCACACAATTCTGGGTCTCATATCAGTATAGCGCATCAATGGTACTGCTTTCATATTTTCTGCCTCTATGCCGGCACTCCTCGCCGTTACCGCCTCAGAAGGAATCCAAATCCTTACCGATAGCCCCTCAACACTCAACATATTGCACGAGAACGTCAGGCTTGCTCGGACCATCTTAGACAAAATGGATGACATCCACATATCATCACACCCAGCTGCGCCCATTATCCACATCCAACTCCCTCCGCCCACTGAACCTCGCGCGTCCATCGCAACAACTTCCCAATATGTCACCGTTAATCAATGGCCCTCAGCAACCGCCCAACATTCGCTCGGCGTCGATCCACTGGTACCCCAAATGAGGACGTCTAATCCACAATCCATCCTTCCCGCATATCCCCTCCAGTTTGATGTGGAGGCTGAAGAGCGGTTATTGCAGGAGGTTGTGGATGAGGCGCTGAACCAGGGAGTATTGATCACACGCGCAAAGCGTTTGCGGGGACAAGAGGTTGTTGAACCGCGTCCTACGATCAAGTTAGCTATCACTGCGGCATTGAGCAAGAAGGACACAGAGAAGGCCGCGCAGGTAGTGAAGAATGCGTTGACCAAAATGCTTGCAAAGCGCAAGAGGTTGGCTTCATAGGTTCAAGGTATAAGGGTGGCATAAAGGTTAAATTACTTTGAATATGAAGTGTGGCTAGCGTAGATCTAATTGCGGCGGTAACTTCGATGTCTCTACTCACTTTCTGTTATACCACATTGGTTCTGCAGCGGGACGGCAGAGTTCTGAGTATTATATAATCGTCTGACCGTCAACTTTCAAGAGATCTCACAGACCTTGGCGCGTTGGCGCTCCTTATCCTACAGCTTCACGTTCCTTTCCTTGTCATTGCTGAGGGATGAGTAGTGCTAGTGCTCTTCATCGACGCAAGTCGAGCAGGGAGGATGATGTGGTCACTGTTACTATAACAGAACCTGTTCTAACCAATGGTCTCAACGGGCACGAGCGCGAACATTTACCCAGAAAGACGACCTTCTCGACACCCGAGCTTCCCCCTGACAATTCAAATGCCTATGCTTCTGGTCGACACCAAAGACAGCGTGTCTTATCCACGCCGGCTCATCCGGTACCTCCAACCATGTACTCACCAGTGCCGGCATCACCCCCCAGCGCAGGCACATTTCGAGCAAACTTTCTTCCTGCAGGCCCTTCGCGATCTCCTTCTCACTTCCGGAACCTATCCGTTCAGGGACATACGCGTTCACCATCCGCATCGTCTTTCTACCCTCCTTCGCCGTCTCCTCTTTCCGCGTCGTTTCCAGCCCCAGCCAGCCCAGGCCACACACAGCCACCGTCTCCACTCCCCCATAGGCCAGCTCCTGCTCCGCCGACTGTCCCTCAGGACCACCGTCGGCAACATGCACGCATTCATTCAAGGAACCTTTCCATCTACTTTCCTCGCCCAGGGGCCGTACCACCAGCATCGATCGCTGAGGACGGAGCACAGGAGCTCGAGGTTGGGCATCAGAATGAAGTTCCAGAAACCCTCATTGCCAGTGCACCTTTACAACAAGGGCGGGAGCTAGAACCAGGGTTCACTTTTGGTGGACGAAGACCAATAAACAATGGTGTGGTTGGCGACATTCCCCGACCTGGATCTGCTGGTTCAAGCGGAGGGGCACACAGTCGTCCGTCACGCAGAGGGCACCATCACAAGCACTCTTTATCCCATAACTTTTTCTCCTTCATGGAGCCCGGGGATTCATCGTTCACTCCAGGCGCACCGACCCCTATGCCAGCATCAATATCTTTCCCTTCCTCTCCCTGGCAACCCAAGACATCTCCAACCTCGCCCTCTATACCGCACGGTAGTCACCAACACTCACAGTCCTTCGCCACGACCCCACTGCCACCGACTGTTAGCTCGGTCTTCACCTCTTCTCCATCTCTTATTTCTATGGCACAGTTTTTGCTTGGTTCTGCACTCTGGGTACGCGGCCAGCAGTGCGGTTCACTCGCGTGTACTGGCCTTGGGTATTGGGTCGTATTTGACGCCTTCGGCGTCGCCTGTACAGGTGTTTTACCCCAATATCTGGCGTCCGCGTCTACAAAGTCAAGTTCTCGGTCTTATGGGTGAGTATCTATTCGTCAGAGGATGATGTGTCATTGATCTTGGTCTACACAGAAATGCTCGACTTGAGACGCTCGCTGTGTTTGCCCAATCAATATACCTCATCTTTGCTTCGGTTTATGTCAGCAAAGAGGCGGTGGAGCATCTCTTATTATCCCACGGAGAAGGCCATCATCACCACCGAGGTGATGATGCAGATTTTGGGTATGCAGATAGTGGAGTGTAGTGCGTTCTGTCGACTGACCTGTCCATAGGATCGAATTCCCTACCTACCTCGTAGTAGTCTCTTTCCTTTCGCTAATAGCGACAGGCCTTGGGTTCGATAACAATTCACGACTAATAAACGGTAAGCGTGACTACTCTGCTGTCGACCCTTTAACAAACCGACATTGGTTAGCTACTGCAAATCGAATACCTTCCTTGTCGTCTCTCATACACTCCTTCCAATACGCGTCTAAGCCTCAGTTTTCGCGGCCACCTCCACCACCACCAACTACAATCGTCGGCAGAGCGGCTTCCAATCCTTACACCGCTCTCCCTGTCGGCATTGCACTGAGCGTCATGTCTATATATGGTCTCGCAGACGTGTACGCCGAGAAATTCCTGGTCATCGTCCCAATTCTTCAACTTATGCATAATTTAGGTCTCAACATCGCCTCGCTGATTTATTTGTCGCTGCAATGCTGGCAGTGCTTACCTTCGGGATAGCTTACCCAGCCGCTTTGGCTCTCGCTAAAGTCCTTCTCCAGACAGCTCCTGAACGGGGTATAGCGGGTGGGCGCATGGAGGCTTTTTTAAGAGCCATGCGAGATGTAAGCATTTTTCTCACTAACTGAGAAGAATTGGTTTGACATTCAGTTTGTAGCTTGAACGGCATCCTCATGTTCTTCATTTACCGCCCCCGCACATTTGGCAACTCACTCCCGCACCGCAGGGGCGCTTACTGAGCTCGAACTATCAGGAGTCACCTGCAACTCTCGTGGTGACACTGGAGTTGCATGTCCGACGAGATCTGGATGATGCAACCGTCCTGGAGCTAACGAGGTGGGCGTGGGACCGCTGTACAGGCGCTTTGGGGGGCGACCGCAGCGGAAAGAGTGACAGTGGCGGGGTAGCAGAGGTAACAGTGGGTGTCGTGAGGGGATGATGTATACTATCTATATAGTATGGTGTAGACTTTGAATTCGTTTACCTTTGGAGTCCTTCACACCTATGTGCCGCGGAAGCAATTTTGTGGCAACATTGAATTTTCTTGCCTACGCTTTGCTGAACGTATGACGACCCCGGTTGCGACGCTTCGCGCCTCTCTTGAGCGTCATAATAGCGTTTTCGAATCTCTTCTGGAGTTGATTCCAGCAAGACACTACTTACCGCGGGATCCAGACGGCGAAGAGGCAGGGCACTCTTTACTCGATTGCTCATTTGTCCTAATACATCGGTCCTTCATAGTATGCGTCCAAGTATCAAAAGAACTCAAAGAAGCAAAAGGCTCCTAAGCAAGCCATCAAGGAGGCATCAAAGAAAGCGAGGAAAGATAAAGTAGGTGACATTGTTAATTATGTGTTCGCGGGTTGCTCACGGGTTTTAGCTCGATCCTGAAAATCATAAGTCGGTAATTGACATACAGAATAAGTCGTCTGGTCGACAGGATGTACAACTAAATAAGGTGGGCAGTGGAAAGAAAGTGTCATGGTCGATCGTGCTGATAATGCCGGCTCGGAGGACACGAATGATGCTGTGGATCCTGGTGATGCTATGGACATGGACGCAGGGGATGATGAGACTATGATCCCTTTACCTACTTCCGGAGGTATACAGGACCTCCGAGAAAAGTTGCACGCGAAAATGCAATCGCTTCGACGTGGTGCTCGGCGAGAAGGACGAGATGGAGAAGGAGAGGCGGGAACTAAAGATGAGTTGTTGGAAGAGCGACGAAAGCAGAGGGCGCTTCTGCGGGAGCGGCGGAGGAAAGAAACGAAGGAAAAGATACGGAGACAAGAGGAAGAGCGGGGGAAGAAAGGAAAGGGTCGTGAACGAGAACCAGGAAAACAGACACTGTCCAAGGTAAGACTATTTCTTTAAGCATGCGCATAGGGATTTTGAGCTGACAATATTTACAAGTCACAGCTCATTGTCTCGGAGCCTCCTGCACCCTCATCGAGCAAATCCGCAGCACAGGAACCTCCCGAAACGACGAATGTCACCTTTGGTGCTATTTCAGGAGTCGGGCCGTCTTCCCACGCGTTTAAAAAACACAAGGTCGCGTCAGATCCAAAGACGGCCCTACAGCAACTCGAAGCCCGCTCAGAAAAGCTTGCTGCGTTGCCGGAGGAAAAGCGAAAGGAGATGGAAGAGCGACAGAAATGGGAGAAAGCAGAGATAAGGGTGGCAGGCGGCAAGGTGCGCGACGATGTGACACGGCTGAAAAAGGCGGTAAAGAGAAAAGAGAAAGAGAAGGAAAAGAGCAAAAAGGCTTGGTACGTAATGGCACTTGTTTAGGCCATTCGGGTAACTGAGGGTTTCGGTATCAAGGGACGAACGCAAACAGAACCTGAAAGCAAGTATGGCGGCGAAGCAAAAGAAAAGGTCAGATAACATTGCGATGCGTAAGGAAAGGCGCGATGAAAGGAAAAAAGGACTGAAACCCAAAGGGAAAGCACGCCCTGGATTTGAGGGAAAAGGTTTTGGCGGCAAAGGGAAGGCTAATGGGAAGTAGTTTCACTGTTCATGAGTGGGTAACAAAAATGCCTAAGGAATAGTCTGCGTGCTGCAACTGGAGCAATTATGCTGCAATCAAGCCATCCATGGTTAGTATATGGCTGTGAGCGGCAGGTATAAATGGCGCAATTACGCCACTACTAGAACTTAAATAGTAGGTCTGATCATAAAACGTTAAAGTATATTCACATCTTGTAAAACTACAGTCCCTGTGCATGGGTTTAGATGAACGCTGAGTCTGCACTCTCCTGCAACACGGGTCTCGGTATCGAGCGAAGCCATGCCTTCATCAAACCTCGTCCAGTGGTTGTCTGAGTCCCGTCAGGTGTCGTGTCCACGTAACTCAAGGATACCTGCCTGTTTGAGTGTTAGGGCTATTATAAACCCAAGGAGAATTACGGGTTCCACTATCCCGTAAGCTCTGAATGATCCGCAGGAGCCGGTTCCTCCTCCAGCGAAGTTACAAGGCCCTGCGAGAGCTCGAAAAAATCAAATTTTACCGACGCCAGGGCCAAGGACTTCATGAGAGCTGAGGGCAGAAAAACCTATCACACTAATTACGGGCTGATAAAGGCGATTGAAGGGAGCGCACGATGATTGCAGTCATTAGTCGTGACAGCCTTCATTCCGTGCGGTTGGGCATCTCCTCGTTCATAGCTTTGTTTGAGGGTCGGCCATCAACCGCACTAGCATGAACATGGGGTGTGTGGTATTCACTTAGAAACAATAACATGCTCAGCGTCGGCATCAAATACTGAGCAATTTGAGGGTGATTGAATCCTCAGGTGATCTTATCATTGGACTCAGGATAAATGCTGTCAGGTGGTCGAAGATTGAGCGTGGTCTTTGACTCGCTTGACATCGTGTTGCGACCGCGATCAAGCTGGATGACGATCAGTTGTAGAGCACGGACCACTCCTGACACATCTCACAATATCTTTGTTGGTAGAGCCTGATGTGGAACCTTTGTTCAACGGCGCTTATATGTACGCGGAAGTGCGGTGCAGTTTTGCTGATGCTAACCACCACGATATGTATCTTTGTATTGATCGATTTAGTGCTTCAGCTACTTCTGGGACACAACGCAGGTACCTAGGTATTAGACCATTAGAAATTGACCTCGCAACAGGTGCTCATGTCTTTCCTAGCAAGTCGCGGCTGATACCGATGTGATCAATATCACCATGTTGGTTCAAGACCCCCATCGATTAGCCAATCGCTCCGCTGAATTATTTAAAGGGCTCTGGCAGCGCATTCAAACATCTTCAGGTAAGTGCTAAGCTTGCTGATGATCCCTTGGTCAACGGAGCTTCTGGGTGGTGTTCTTCCATCCTCTCATTTGTACCGCCTCATTCAGCAGTCGTGAGATATCTTCCTCGGAGTGTGACTGCTTGCAGTTTTTTTTAAGGTGGCGGCGGAGGTGCTCCTTCCTTGTGAAGGTGAGCGGGGATATCTTGTTCTTACCCACACAGCGGAGAGGACAGGTGAGCTGGTGACACTCCAGCAGCTCTTGTCTCTGCGAAGATTTCACGATCATCACATCCTGCATAGCAAGCCCTCGCCGTTGAACCGTCTTCAGCTCTGCTAAAGTGTGGGTCACCCAATGCCTATAGAAGTTGTGCTTGATGACAAGGCCGCATGGCTTGCCATTTGCATTGACATCGTCACACACACGTGACCTACGGCATGGGCGTTTCCGAAGTGCTGCTGATCCTGTTTGCGATGGTCCTGCAGCTGTCGCGTCCGATTGGGGGGTATGTGCTTCTGCTATCCCGGGACTGTCGTAGCCACCGGTGATAGTTCATCCTGTGCTGGGACAGTCGGTGGCATTGCAGCCAGGTTTCCACCTTGCTGCACTTATCCAGCCTTCCCTGGCTGTGGGGAGGTCGTGGCATTCCACGCCGTCCCCTGGTTGTGATCTCTTTGGTATGACTGGATGGTGGACCTGATGCAGCGCCATTCCCCTGCAATCTTATCATGTCACGCACCTTTGTCCATCATCCTGGAAGCTTGGGCCAGGCGGCTGTATGTGGCCACATGCCACACACTGGAACAGGCTGGGGGGTGGAACTGACATATTACCCATTGGTGGGTATACGCCATTCCCTGGCCACAGCGCTGTTAATTCCCACCTGGCGTCATGGGCCATTCCAGGCTGGCCTGCCCATGGCCCACCTGCCATTGGCGCATTGAGCCTTGTGGGGCTCAACACAGCTGGTGCCAACAACTCCTCCTGAGCGGGAAGCGTTGCGCTGGTATCCACTAATATTAGATCTTGCACCAGGCTGACATACAATATTGCAACACTTACGGTGGAATGTACTGAGCATCAAAGGGCACTGCGATGCTCAATAAGAAGTTGACCTCCTCCTACACCACGGTTAGTGGTATGCCCTCAGACAGTATTCAAATACTAACTAAGCTGAACATCAAATGTTCCCCAGGGTTATGCTGTTCGTTTGTAGTGATTGTAGAGGCAGACATATCGTTCAGAGTCATTGGAGTTGTCGTTCAATTGCAAAGATTAAGACAGGGAAAGAATCATGGGACACCTCACGGTTTATATACACGCAGCTATGCTTTGCGGTCGGTTCGCTGGCTGTGCAATTCTTTCCAGATGCGATGTATATCAACCCCCTTAAGGCATGTGCTTATTCAATTCACAACGTGGTACGCATTGAGTTCTTGAATCCACAAAGTCGCCTAAATAGGACCATATGACTCGAGGGGAGCTTCGGTATGGCGCCGACTGGCGGAAATTGAGTCTAGCGAGTGCACCTATATGCCAAGTTACCGCATATCTAAAAGAGGGAGATCCTGGACCCTGTACTTGGATGCATTGAACCACCCAATATGAGATCCTCTGCATATCCTTTGAAATTTCTAGTACGTCTTGCGAACAGAAACCGTGCAATGCCACCCGACTTACATTATGATTAGAGACTGTAACATCAGCCATCATGTTGAAGGTGCCTCACAGATCGCACTGTCTTTGAAGGCGAGATGCAGAAGTGAGGTCAACTTCTAGTCATAGACACGTCTTTCTTATGCGTATCACCGCAAAAAGAGACCCGATCGTACAGGCCATTTCCTCGTGCTGCCATGTCCCATTTGCACACTGGACCCTGGCTGCTGAATAATCCAGCCGAACCTTCGAGAGAGCAGTGCCATGGAGTTTTTACCTCAGTTTCGTTTCACACAATAATTTCCAGTGCATTCATTGTGCTGTACACCAATTCAGATACACCAGGCTCAGGACGGATATCGCATTCATATCACTGCCAGCACTCGTAGATTGCCCGACGATGTGGCGATGGCGCCCAGAATGGCACTTGTTACCTCACAGAATGTGCACGGTGCACTCTCCATCCATCCTATATAGAACAACGGTCAGAAACGGAACACACTTACTCCATCATGCCAGTAGGCATGAGCGCACCTTGACGAAGACTTGCATGGAATATTTGGAGCTTGGTTGGCCATGACTCTAGCCGGTTTTGACTACGTAGAAATATGAAAGACGGGAGCACCGCGGCTTTTTTTTGAAGCTGTAAGAGCTGAGCAACGTACGTACGATAAAGCCGACAAAAGGCACAGGTGAGTCGCTTAGAGATTACGCAGGCCTGACGCGAAGGTATTGGCAAGATTGGAACCTAGGAGTGACCGTAGTTTTTCCGAAGGTTCATATTGAAATTAATGGTAATTCAACGTATGACTCGGATGTGGAATCTTTGCATGAAGGCCAATGGTCTTTTGAACCTCGCCTCGATACACAACAGAGTCATTCGTAACAGCTTCTTTTGAAGCCTGAAACTCCTTAAATTTGGTTTGAACCCGCTTGCTAATAGCAGTTACTCAGTTGCCAGAGCGTTCGTATGCTTCAACAGAGGTTTACGCGCTCCAGATCAAATCCACCCACGGGGTCGTATGAGTACTATAGTAATGGAGAAGAACCTGATTGTCAGCCACAAAATATGGCGCAGGTTGTATATGGCTAACCGACACTCCTTAATCAATTGTGCATTTTCCAACATTCAGTGTTAGACGCGTGATGATTTGCCAAACTGTAGAAGTCGTCGTGGTCGCAAATTGATGCGATTCCTTCTCGCGACTGAGGCCTGGCACTTGGAAAGCATGCTCAAGATTGATATCAAGGAACGCTCGAGACACTTGTTGACATGGTTAATACCTTGAATTGACTGGTACTGGATTCGACCATCAGTTGCCAAGCTTCTGGACGACTGACGCACTATTACATAATATTTTGCTCACCTCAAATTATAGAACCAAAGTCACTTGTATAAGCTACGCACAGATTCAGTCACTCTAGCTTAAAATCCGATCTGATCTTCAAGTAGCGGCTGTCACTTTTACGATCAATTGTGCACAGCATGAAATATATGCGATTTTGGTAGTGAAGCTACTCGTAGCTAGCGTAGAAGGCATATCGACCTAGGTAGGGCATACCTCACCTTCTCCTCCCCTCTATACATAACCTCCGCCATCATTTCGGACGCCAAGAACACTATCCGAAGCCAATCAACGGCCAAGGAGCGTCTACTCTGCATCAACGGCAACGGTTTGCAGACCCTGATTGCAAAGCCTATGGTGAACAACATGACATAGAGAGACAGGGCACAACACAAACCTTGAAGGATACAACCGGAACGTGGGAGGCGTATGTGTAAAGCTTCTCTTTGGCGTCTTCCTCATCATTGCGTCGGCCTGATGAAGGGGCTCCTCGGTCAATACAAACTCGTGGATATAGACATAAATCACGCACGCTCGAGCTTCACTCGTATCCGGTGGGGAACGTTCTTGACACCATGAGCCCAGACCGCCTGTTGAAAGGATGTAAGCGTAATCATAGAAATCATGCTGTTTAACGGTGATTATGAGACAATGGGACCCAAGAAGGTGATCCTGGTCAAGACACAGACAAAATGTTGGGAGTCGACTACCTACGACCCACTCCTCGGTTCGCGTCACGCCAAGTCGCACCCACATAAAACGTAAAGGGAAAGGAAAAGCAAGACAACAGCATGCAGCATGAAGAAGACAGATTTTATTGAGAAGCTCACCTCATTTAGTTTCGGGTCAATCCTGATGTCCGATGTCCCCATGGTCTTGCGCGCAAACTCCACAACGGACTTGATCGCCCACGGAGAACGCTTCTTGAATGAGCGGCCATGGACATGCTTATGCAGGTGAATGGTGTACTCCCGCGTCACAACGCCTTGCCACGCCGAGCGGGTTTTGGGGGTCTGGTAGGCTGACGGTTAGCAAATACAGACACAGGCCATGGCATGGAAAACCAAACGTGCTTTCTTAGTCGACTTGCGGTCCCTGGCCTATTAACGAAAGCCATATACTGTTAGTAATGATAAGACAACTCGTGAGGAGAACGTTACTGACCATGTGCGATGAGCGTTGAGGTAGATGTCGGGAAAGATGTGCTTACGTGACAACTGTACAGTGCTT
Organism: Cantharellus purpuraceus; assembly: GCA_025174535.1. NCBI lineage: Eukaryota > Fungi > Basidiomycota > Agaricomycetes > Cantharellales > Hydnaceae > Cantharellus > Cantharellus purpuraceus. The sequence goes on from JALBUN010000011.1 coordinate 252,730, forward strand.
ACAGATCCGGAAATTGCCGTATTAAGTAATACACTAAGCGCTCGGCGCTCAGCCTATTGTTTTCTGGCCGTCCCATTGTCTGCGCTGTGATGCAACAACCGCTTAAAGCTTCGCGTGGGATTCACCATTGTCTTCAACCACTGTTTTTCATGTTTTGACCACAGAACAATGCGCGGCTCAGCCTGCGCGCTCGCGATGAAGAACAAAGAACGGTTGTAGCCTGCTAGACTGAAGATCATTTTCATTCATCTTGAAGGGTATAAATGCCTCTTCCATCCCAGTGTTACTGCTACGGGTCTCAGAGCCAAAATACTGCCTCTATACCTACCAGTCGCTTTCTAAGTCTCACCGTACTTGTCTTCAATCCATCACTCAATCTCAAAGATGCAATTCTTCTCACTTGTCTTCTTTGTGTCTGCCGTCGCTGCTATTGCCGTCCGCCAGGATATACCTCCCCCACCTCAATGCGCCATCTCATGCCTTACAACCACCGATACCCGTATGCGTCATATTCTTTATGCCTTTATGGAGGATTGATATTTCTTCTCAGACGGCTGCAGCATTACGGATAATTCTTGTCTTTGCCGCAACTCACAGTTTATTGCCGACCAATCTGCGTGCATCACCTCTGCATGCACCAATCCATCAGACTTGCAGCAAGCGGATGCTTTCGCCCAGCAAAACTGTTTGGCCGTCGTAAGTCTCTTCCTGCACAGACGCTCCTAAATAGACAGGTGTTGATCCCTGTTTATTAGGGTGTGACACTCACAGCCTCAAGCGTTCCCAGCGCAACTTCATCTATATCTGCAACCTCAACTGCACCTGCAGCATCATCGTTCGTCTCTAGTACTGTTTGTTTGACCCCTGCTGATCATTGCGAATAGATCTGCAACCTCGTCCACTTCGTCACCAAGCAATAGTAATGGGGCGTCCACGCTTGGTTCTACACCCGCGGTTTTATTAGCTGGCGTTGCGGCGTTCGCACTAGCACTCTAGTCTAAGACGATGGATATCTGGCCGTTCCTGGTACCGGACGGACGTTTTTCGCTCTTCTTGTATTCTGATCCACATTCGATTTGTATCTTTTGCATGGTTACATCAGTTTAGAGGGAATATAAGAGTTCAAAACCAAAATAACGTGTAGTACATTGATTTGCAAGTTGAAACATCAAAGGTAACTATCAACTGGTGAAAAACAATGGAAACCCCGTCACCGTGTTCCGCAGTTGCTGCGGCAACCGCCGTGGGACCGGATGTTGGGCTGTGTCGGTCAGGCACACAACTGTGTACTCTTGCTCTCAGACTACATCTACTCTTCTGAAGGGCCTCGACGACTCTTTACTTATACTCCTGTAACTAAACAATGATGACTACAAGACCTCCACCACCATCAGGTGCGTTCAGTTCAAGATACAGCTACCGCCGTTGTTCCCTACAACCATAGGTCTAGGTCGTCCACCCGTCTACGCTCTCGCTGGTCGTGCGTTCGGAGGGGCAAGTTTACGTCCCGTCATTATTGGGTCCACCATTGCTGCTACTGTATGGTCACTAGTCTGGTACGTTGACGGCTTGCCTGTGCATAATCAGACCCACTCACATCGCCACCCAACATAGGACCGTGAGTGTCCTGATAGGTTGGGATATCGATCTTACACTGACTGCTATATAGGCCGGTGCCTTTGAAGATATTGGTGGCGATAAGCAGGACAATGGTGAGTGCAGCTTGATTAGATATTGTGCCACTGCACCCTCCTGATTTCTTCTGTGCTAGACTTGAAGAAGCTAGTTACGTTTGACATTGTCCTTGGTGCGGTTTACGCGGCCGTTGCTGCTTTTGAGGTTCGTGTGGTACGCCTCTCCTTCGGGGACAAGTTCAATGACCGTTTCCCTAGATGTTCGGTCTAGTCGCTGCAATCACTGTAAGTCGTAGACACCGTGGGTGTTCCTCCTGATCCTCACGGATGGCATTCGTTCTACAGCGTCGCACAGCTCTTGCTCGAATATTTGTTGGACTTGCGTTTGCCGTTGCCATGCTAGTTGGATCCGCAGAGTTCATCCGCACGATTGTTCACTTCCGGTTTAAGGTGCATCTTGCAGATTGGAAATCGTGTTAATGCTCTTAGATTGACCCATAATCGCCTTTATAACAGGGTTCCATTATTAATGAATGTATAAGAGAGAGTACAACCGATTTAGACTCCTCGGTAAATAATCTTTTGCGTGCCTTGATGTCCCCTCGTTGCCACTCACACTTTCTATTCAACCGGCAGAGTTTCGCCTTTTGGGGCGGCTCGACACGACGTCTATTAAGTTTCGATGAAGCTACAAATTGTACGTCTCACTTATTCTCCGCATTAGATACGTTTACCCACGCCCTTGCCGCAGTCTGTCATAGTTACTACAATCGAATGTCCTTCTCCACAGTCGCATGGTTAATCCTCGCAGTCATTTTCACGCTATTCTTTGCCTCTACTGCTTACTCCTTCTATCGTCAACTCCTGGACCCGAACACATTCCGCGCGCCGCGGGCACCATCTGACCAAGTACGGCTGGACGCGTTGCGGCACCAACAGCAGCCATATGGCGGCGGATACATGCCATATCCTGGCTTTAACAGTACCCCAAATTACGCACCACCCTCGGGTCCACCACCAGCCATGGCAGGATACAGCGTTCCGCCATACGAAGGCGGGAGGTTGCCAGGTTATGGATCGGAGTTTGCGACAAGAGATATGGGTGACGAGAAGAATGGGGAACAGAAAGACGGTGCGGATCCATTCGCGGATACGCAGCCGCAGCATGGCAGGTTGAATGAGGGACCAAGTGAGACGGATTTGTCACATCGCGTGTAAGTTACCAGACAGTTGGAGTTGTATGCTATATATTTGAGGACTTTAAAGCAGCACGTAATTTAGTGTTGCGGGACACCGAGAGTTATGATGCTGTATCCAGGCTAGTGTTTTGCGGTATATAGTATGCTACATAAGTGCATTCCGATCAACAGACACTGCAGACCTGATGCATATTGCAGTAATGTATCAAGCTTTGAAATCGAACTGAAAAAAAAGAAGCAAAAAATAACATTCTTTTATGCGTTGCCCAAGACGCCGTGGTTGTAGCATCCAGCAATTAGTTACCGATTGCCAGAGCTCAAATCTCGACTCGAGCGGGCGTTTCCGATTCGGTCTTCAATGTAACAACTGCGTTGCCATGGACCTCCGAAGGTTTATGGCACAAATGTCTTTGGTGTGATCGATATCGCCAGGGTGGTAGCCAAGTGCGTGTTGTACATTTGCAACGGGAATCGGCGACGGAGACTCACACGAGCCTGCCAGCAGCGTGTCCACTCAGAACACAACTTGAAGGCTGCAAGCAGTTCAACTAGTTGGACATCACTTTCAATAAATTACAGCGACTTCGAACATAATGTGGATACAGAAAGCACGTTGTAAACGACTCACAGTCAGGTCATTACTATCATTGCCACAGCTTTACATTTAAATTACCTGAGCTAAAAGGCAAAAGCCTTCCCTCCACTCATGAGGGGCAGAGAAATTGGCAGAAGTAGGGAAGACTCGCCACCCTGAATGATATATAAAAAAAGGTAATAAAACTGGTGAAAGTAAGTCATCATCTTGCACTAGCCCTAGTAGAGCTAAGTTGAAGTAGATTGATTGGAAGAGTCAAGGAGACCATGTTACTGATGCAGACAAGCTAGGACAGCAAATACAGTAAAGGAGTAGGCGACAAGTGGGCATAGAAACAAGAATCGAGTAGGGAGTAGGTAAGTATGCGTACTTGCGGATATTCTCTAACCATCAGCATACAGCGGAGTTCCAAGTTGCACTGCACATTTTCACCTTCTCCACTTCTTCCGTTACAGTAATAAAAGCACCATGTCGCCATCGACAGTTGCAGCGGGGCCAACCATTCTAAATATAAACGGTATAGAGTGCTGGATAAAATTTTCTGATCGATCGGTTGTTCGCGAGGTCTCCGAGTCAGTAATAATTGGCGAGACTAATCCAGGCAAAGCAATTTTTGCAAATGTCAAGCTGGCTTTACCACAAGGTCGAACACGGGTAGGTAGTTCTTCGTGTTCTATTGTTGACTAACCTGGTTTGATGTAGGAATTTGCAGTGCATTGGAGGGCCAGCAAGCCTATTTCCGCAATGTGCAGAGTTTGGGTGACCTCCGGCACTTGGAACAAATTTAATTATGTATCTGCAACATATGTTGAATGTCTGATGCGCGCGGATGATAAAAGGACACAACTTCAGTGTACCAGAAGTCACACCTCGAGCACAGGAAAAAGCTTGTCAACGGGAAAGGGTCTGAGTCTTAGACACTGCACAGGTCTGAACATCAAATTTGGCTAGACCGCCTTCATTCACCCTGATTTTAGAACAGATAAAAGGACGAGTAACTCTAGAAATACGACGCACATCTGCGTTTGACGATCTAAGCATCGAACCTCCTGCATTTGAAACCGTTTGGTCGGCTGATAAAAAACAGCGCGAGCCATATGCGACATTTGGGTTCCTCTTAGAACGAGTTGAGCCCCTGTCTGAATTGAGGGACAGGGCCTCTATACTGCCCGGACCACGCATGAATTCTATTGGACGCACCATCGACATCAAAAAAAGGAGGGACCTGGCCGTTGATGACCAACCTAGCGAGCGCAGTCATCCTGAAAAACGCCAAAGACTAGCATCTCTATCTCCGGTTATCTCGGCATCGGGGCAAGACATAGAACTGGGGAGTGACAAGACTAGAGTTGAAAGCAACAATTTAACGAGTAATCAGGCTCTAGACCAGTTAGAAAGTGAGAGTGGTCGGATGACAGATGAAAGGACTCAGAAGGATGTGAATGTCCAAAAAGAAAGCGGTGGTGAATGTGGAGGTGGACGTGCAAGCGAGAAGGCCTGCGTTAGTCAGGGAACCAGTGACCTTCATGGAAGCAGGGAAAACCAGCTAAGTGATAACGGTGAGTGAATGCAGTTGGGGTTAATCCATCGTGTTTTGAGCCGCAAATATTCCCGAGTATGTAGATGAAGATAAAAGTGACCACAATTCAGATGACAGCGATCTCTTAGCCCGACTGGATGCAGAGCTGGAGGTGCGTAGCCGATCTCACTATTGGTCATGTTACTGTAACGCTAATTTTATTTAGGGCGAGATACGCACTCTGATGAAGAAACGTATCTTGCTTTGTCGTACTGGACAGTACCTCAGCACGAAGGTGAGCTCGAAACACTTTTTTTAGCCTCACTCCTGTAAATCCAAAGGTCATTCTAGCTGGTGCACCTTAAATTGAAAGCTGAAATCAGAGAAGCAAAGCATCGCTATGCAACTCTCACAGCAAGCAGTGGAGCGGAGGAATCACCTGCCACTTCAGAGAGTGACATAAGTGATGGAGAGTCAGTAGAATCATCATCCTTTTCTAGTAAAGTCGTTGACCTTGAGGTATGTTTGTCCAAATGCTGAGTAACCATCCACTTCATGATTTTTCAGACAAAGATTGCTGCAGAGAAGGACACGCTGCTCACTCTGCGTAAAAACATTTACAAGAAAAACAAGGTATGCCGCATTTAAATTTCATGTCAGGGGCACAGGCGATTATGTGCGTTATAACTGTCTAAACTCGAGATGACTGACTTCCGTTTAGACTCGACGCAGAGAATATGAATCTTTGATACAGGAGAAGGAATTGGAATGCGACCAGCTGCGGTCTCAAATTGCGGCAGCAATTTCCAGTCTGAGAAATGTCCATCAGGACCAGCCAGTGGTGTGAGAATGCTTCGGAAGCCTTTGGGAGATTTGAAGCTGAAAAGAGAGGCTCACCGGCCTCGGCTGCAAGATAAATATTTACCTTAGCTATACAAAGTATTTATCCTTCCAACTAGATGAGGACATTCCTCAACTGATTTCGCTAAAGTCTGACAGTAGCCTGACTTCTTGCATGTTCCTCAGCCTTGCGAAATGAAAGGACAAGCTGTTCTGACGGACTAATGATAAGCTTCGTGAATGATCGATGACAGGTGACGAGCGCCTCGCCGATGGGTGGATCTGAGGTTTTTGTATCACTGCTAGGCTAGGCGTCTGGCCTTTAGCTTCAAGGCCTATGATGCATCTCCTTCAACACGACGGGGCTACATAGTGATTTCTAATGCCATTTAGTGATGCTGCACTGCTCCGTCCATTGCTCGCAAGACGTGCCGGAACTGGCTGCCATGTCGACTGATACAATCAATGCCTTGGACTCTGCAGAATCTAGATAGTCCTTTCAGTCGCTGCAGACCGTTTACTGCAGGTTCTAGGATCTCCTTTTAGATATGCTGCAACTTGACTGATAGATGGAGCCTGCTATAGATATTACTTTCTGTTCCTTGGCGTCATAGCAAAGCTCAAATTAAGTCATTCATCTAGTTTGTCAATTATTACGTCGCAACAAGGTCTGAGCACGAGCCATGCCAGGCGGTTAGTCCACATCGCATTTGAACAGAATTACGCAGCTCGCCGCGAAGCATGGCTGCCTGTATGAAAATGGTAGGGTGCCCCTAGATGTCTTCCCACATGGTGTTGCAAGGACCGTATGTCTCTGAACAAGATGTCTGCCCCACAAGCAATCGACTGACTACAATGAACACCATAACCCTAGTGAACACTCGGTCTACAAAGCCGTTATGTCTGGAAGAATGATGCAAGGGGAGATCGACTCGTGGTTGCTCCTCGTAACGTACTTCGACACACCAGATTCCGCAGTGAGTGCCAGTCGCAATATTGTACGCCAGCAGGATCAAACACAAGTGGATATCAGCGCAATGCACCCCACTCGCTGGGGATTTGCTACCATGGGATGCCATGAATCCCATAGGGATCAAAGGGCCGATGGGACTAGGTGAGGCTTGGGTGGGCCAACCCACGGTACCAGCCAAGGGCCAGTGAATGGCGGATGCCCACCAATGGCTCATTTTTTAAGACCACCCTAAGACTCTTTTATGGATATATTGTGTGGGCTGCATAACTGCATGCATCCTACACAACAGCATCCAGGATGGTGGACGAGGGGAGGGGGGTATTTGACTTTGACATGACGAGATTGCAGAGATGGCGCTGGCGCGGCATATAGGCCCGCCATCTCAACATACCAAACTATTCGTAACCAAAAAAGGGGTGCAACGGCACAACCCTTCCTAAATCAGCGAATGCTGAATATGTGCATGAGGTGTAAGCCCGGCTGCATCGTTACTGGTTGTTGCCATTCAATATGAACCTATCTCAGGACCATCAGAGGGTGCCTCAAACCCAGTACCATCACCAGTTTAGTCAGCAGTAACACACCCCACCAGCAGTAGAAACTACGCTCTCCTCACCAGACGCAACAGCTGCGGGTTGTCATCACAGGAAAGACCACTTGGCTTGGGTATGGGAAAAACGATCATACCGCAATACCTGTAAGTGACTTTGTGGCTATAATTGGCGACTCATGCGAGTGTGTCATCACGCACAACTACCGCCACCCGCTTACCGCCCCAACTAGATCACTGCCTATGTGCGGCCTTATTAAGTTAAAGACGGTCCAGAGGAGAGGACTTACCATGTGGGACACGAATATAGTGAAATCCCTGTCCTCTCAATGTTGTGAAGGTGAGAAAGTACGTGTTTCTGGATATAGACAACGCGTTCCTGCCAGTGGTCGCACTCCGAAGAGGAGATCTGGCGACTGCTGAACGAGGCGGTAACAGCCTCAAGGAGCTCCGCGACCCAGGAGGTCGTCTGCAACAGTTACTCAGTTGAAGGTGATTGAAAGCGCTGCCAGAACTCTTTTAAATATCTTCAGCAAAGAGACTGGCCAAATCGATGGGAGTATTGACTCAAAAGTGGTAACGTTGTCTACGGTGTGATCGGGAATCGTTGCCGTGACTTCCTGGGAGCGACAATAGCACTCACCACCATATGTTGTGAAACCATTTCAAATGTGCTACCTTTGTACCTGCGGTGTGCGCCAGAGTAGTAGTTGAGGCTCACTGATCGATTATTGATCAACATTAGGACATCAAGTCGTGGTGGTTATAATAGGGACTATGTCCACGTTCGAGCTACTGATGTTGATGCCGTGGAGGGCCGAGAGAAATGAACAGCCAAACTACTTTCCTTTTGGCCTTCCTTTTGCTGCCAAAATTAGGACGTGCCTGCCTCTTTCGTAGCACCTTTCCTTGTGCATACAGATGTTGTCAGCTCTTTTTCTCTTGCTTCGCCGCCGCAATTGCGTCAGGCCCTGCCCACATCCCTCCCTGGATAGTAGAGAAAAATGCAGTTCAGCCAAACAATATCAAATGACATTGGCGGGCGTGATTCGTACCAAGCCTTTTTATCCCTTCTCTTTCACTTTTTTTCTATCGCTTTACCAGGCGGATAATATCGCCGGGAACCTTGTTGCATTCCACCCTTTCTCTGCTTCCTACTTTTTCTGTCGTTCTTCTATCCCGTACCATTCTCCTCCGGTAACGGTGAATTTGAACTATTATAACTGGCTCTTTGGATCCGACATGGCCCGATGATTTTAATGTGCAAAAAGAGGGCCAGACTCTAATAGCATGCGAATTTGATGCTGACAATGGTGTAAAAGGTTGGGAGGTGGGACTTCTGACCTTGATAGAGTTCCTTTCGCGTTCACGTACCCAGAGAAACAGGCCTTTCCCTTTCTCCCTTCTGCTTCCGTCACTGTGCGGCAATAACTCCTCGTTGATTCTATCACTACGACGGATGATGCTCGTCTTTGCGAGAGATTTTTTTCTCGAGGCCCCACATTCGTCCGGGATTCGATTAGATTACGAAACCTTGGTCCCCTTTCTCATCAACGCCTACAGAATTACCTGCATCATAAGTACGGTGGAGTCTCTCCGTTTCTTCCAAGGATGTTTCACTTTAGTTCAACAGCCTGTGAAGCTGATTGTGCGGATCATTAACTGTCTTTGTGGTTTATAGATTGAGGTATGATCCATGAGCGACTACATGCACACATATAAGCAATGGTTCCATGTACTCGCAGCCTAGGATTGGATACGGACAGAACGTTCTGAAAACAGACGCTTCAGCGGCGGTCATCTACATGCGTGACCGGGATTTCATCTTTGGTATATCGTCAAGGATGCTGGGGCAGTTTCCGAGAGAATAGAGTCCGAAAACAAAGGAATGTCGGTGTCAGCTCATCTTGGGTTGCCCATCATCCTCATAACTTTTCTCGAGGGAGATGCAGAGCATGTAAATGAGAAACTCCTCCCTGGCTAGGATACCTTCATGTGATCAGAATTTGCATTGGTTGTGTGATAGCGGTAGATTCCCTTTCCTTTGTGTCGTGTCCGCAGGCCTAAAGAGAGTGTAGATTGTTGTGGAATAAACGACTTAAAAACTTGATTACATAATAATACTGCTGATAGCGATGAGCTCGCTAATGACCACAGTCAACTTCTAACAAGGCCCTCACTAGAAAATTCCCTTTCAAGTGTCCAGGAGAGGAAATGATGTCATGGTCTACTCGTGACTGTCACAGTCACGATCGCCGTTGCTGGTGAATCTTCTTCGTCTTGAGATTCTTCCCTCCACGCTCCTTTACAACGCGCAAAATACCCATGGCCACAATATCACACCTGTTCCTTTTTTTTACGGTCATCTGCTACACACCCTTGTGGACGCTCGCACAACTTGCGGGCACTCCACCTTCCTGCGCACTTTCGTGTATCGTGCCCGGCAACTATCGTACGCGCATCTTCTTCCTTCATTCCGCTTGAATACCTCCTTAAAACTGCTCCATCTCATGGGGATCTCATCAGAGGGCTGCGCAACCTCTGACACAGCGTGTCTATGCACGAACCCAACAGTTGTTACTGGCGTACAGGCATGCATCAGGAAGCTTTGTACGAATAGCACAGACGTGGATGCGGCGACTATGTTCGTTCAACAGGAGTGCAACAGTCTGACATCGTCCCCCTCAGCGTGAGTGTCCGTCTATCGCTCTTCACGTTTCTAGACTCAGTCATTTTCATCTCATTTCTTCAGGACGGGGACCCCTTCTAGTACAGTTACCATCTCCGCTGCGTCAGAGGCAACCAGTGCTGTCTCTGGCCAGAATGGAACACCTTCACTGCGGCGCACCCAGTGGTTGATGTGGTGGCTTGTGCCTGGTTTGCTTGCCCTCTATCCCGTGGCACAGACCCTGCTCCTAGGATGATTTGTGAGGCGGATCTTATTTTTACTCTATTTCCCATTTGCGTGTCTTCTACTCCGTTCCAACTCTCCCTTACTCGCAACTTTACAGGCGAATGGATTCCGCAGCTATTTCGAATGTGCATTGATCTCCTTCTATTACTCGTTTCACTGCTACTGTTTCTTCTCCTTGCCACCCATTACTTGAATCGGACAATATTATACGATGGAAAGCTAGCATTATTCGTATGTATTATTTATAAGTCGCCATTCGTGATATATCCCGCAGGTTGTCCTCCTTGGAGATTCTTTAGTCCGCCATGAATTAAGGCTGCTATGAATGCAGTTTGCATATCTCTGGAAAGGGAAGAACAACGGTTATGGTCTTGCACTGGCGAGAGAAAGATGCGCACAGGTTTAGACTTGAGCCATCTATCTTTGATCGTACGTTGACCCTATTGGACTTCTTTCCATTGCCGTAGGAAATCACACCATCTCGTGAATCACTTTTATGTAGCCCGAAGCCAAGAGTAGCAACCGAATAACCCTAGAGTCAATCTTCCGCACGACGATCATAGGCTTCTCAATGATACCTCTGGATAGAAACTAAATCAGATCCTTGGACTTCGACTTTGGTACCCTTCACGACCCTGGTTCCACTGTTTCGAAATGTCACTGAGACCGCATTCTCATAAAAATGTTCCAACCGGAATGCGCTGCGCACATAGAATGATGCGACCTCTAATATTTCAAAGTACATATGATTAGTGCAGAGACTGTATCCAATTTGAAGGACGATACGATTCTATGCTCCTATACCGTCCCTGCCGATTGATCGAGTGTCTGCTACCAAACATGAAATATGGACAACAAACCTGATCTGGGTATCCCAATACCCCGCATGCCGGATCAAAGTCAATTACTAATGATCAACTCGACAAAACGGCAAGATCTCCGATAGATCCTGTCACAAAATCTGGAACTCTATCGGCTGTAACATCCGCGAGATCCTCGCTAGAGGTGACGCCGGTGAGCACAAGTAATGTGCCTACGCCGCCGCTTTTTCCGAACAGAATGTCGGTGTCTAGTCGGTCGCCGACCATTATTGTTCGAGAGGGATCAAAAGGGTGTCTGATGAAGCGTAATAAGGGCGAAGGGGATAGCGTGAGTCATCGGAAGGATGAGTTATTAGGAAAAGTAATACTTGGCACGGATACAATCGAGCATTGTCTTGTTCGGCTTACCGACGCTCGTTGGGGCACGATTCAGTGCGAATCGCAATGATGCGATGATGCTTCCGGCACCTGGAAGAATGCCATCACCTGCGGGGTATGTACTGAAAGGTGGCAATGAAGATGCATGTAATTACACGAAAAGAATCACTCACGCATCTTCGTTGGTGGCTAGAAAAAGACAGCCCTCGTTGCGTGTGAGGTATTGAAAAGCCTTCGAGTATTTGGTATAGTTGATGGAGGTATCAAGTCCACATAATACAGCGCCGACAGATGGATCTAAAACAAAAGATTTCAGGGAGAAAGGCTCAAGCGTGTTATCTGCAGGATCCTGCACATGAAGGAGACAATGAGTGTCCGACATGATAATGAAATGATGAAACATACCGTTCCACCCAAAGTTAGTATCCCCTCCTCAAGCAATTCATGTTCTATGCCGGATTCCCCGATAACATACACCTTCTTATCCTTTGGTAATTTGACCACAGATGAAAGATATACAGCTGAACGCGAATGAGACGAAAGTCATGTAGGAGATTCTTGAATTTCAAGCCAACCAGAAGCATATGCCGATCCAAAAATCTCATCCTATCACGTCTGTTCAACAGTCGGTCTCATTCTCTACCACGCACAGCCACGCACCACGTCCGCCTCTATACCCAACTTATCAAACTTTCCCTTATAACTTCGCCGCGACTTCGTGGCATTATTCGTCACAAAAATGACTTTCTTTTCTGGCCCCCACAGCATGAGTTGCGTCTGTCACGCACATCACTCAACGACACGCACTCTGACTCCGAAGATAATTCAAGACGTCGACGGCGCCGTCGATGAGACGGTCGCCATGCCATAGAACGCCATCACAGTCGAACATCCATGTTTCGTACGATGAGAGAAGACTCTCATAGTCGGCTTTGGACGTCAACGACTTCATCACGGGCAAGATTTGGGAGAATGTTCAACTGATCGGCCCACAGCACTCACGTGACCGCCGCTGACCCGAAGCGTGGTCCGTACAGACCTCGCATATTCGGGACCAGTCCCCCATCTATAAATGACTAAAGCCTGATATACCTTGACTTTCTCACATTCCTGCTACTGTAACCTGTACTCCGAAATGTCCCTACTTTCACCAATTAGTACAATACGCGTACTTTGTCGCCACCATGCGCTCCGTCTTGGCGTCACGTATTCGCGCAGAAATAATGTCACGCACGCTCGTCCAGAGCCTGAAGTGGGACAAGGCATACCCCCACCATTGAAGGGAATAAAGATTGTAGATCTTACAAGGGTTCTTGCTGCTCCCACTGCAACAATGTTGCTAGCAGATCTAGGGTATGTCTGCAGTGCCGTAACACCCACTGAAATGGATTCACGCCTCTCTCATAGTGCAGATGTTATCAAGATTGAAGAGGTTGAGCGCGGAGACGACACAAGTCAGGCAAACGACTCATTATTTACCATTGATCCCCGTGCTGATGTTCAAACTCACAGGATCTTGGCAGCCACCTTATGCCCCCACCATTCCCGATGCACCATCAGAAGCATCCCATCTTCCTCCAGAGTCTGCGTATTTTCTATCTACCAACCGCAACAAACGCTCTTGCACTGTGAATTTTAAGCATCCCGTGGGTCTTGAAATCGTGCGAGAGCTCATCAAGGGTGCCGATGTGCTCGTGGAGAATTTTGTCACGGGGAAACTTGCCAAGATGGGTTTAGGTTGGGAAGACTGCAAGAAGATTAATCCCAGGTTGATTTACACCAGCATCACTGGTATGCCCAATTGTTTCACACCAACGGAGAGATTGTTCATGATCTTCCCGGAGAACAGGGTACGGGCAGACTGGTCCATATGCAGAACAGGCAGGATACGATGTCATCATTGAGGGCGAAGCTGGTCTCATGCACATGTAAGTTCCAAATAATTGACACAGTTGTGATCTTGAATACGTTAGAAAAGAACCGGGGAGCCCGACCGGCCCCCCTCGAAAGTGGGTGTAGCGGTGACAGATGTAGCATGTGGTTTATATGCGCACGGCGCCATCATGGCAGCACTCATTTCGCGCCAGCAGACTGGCAAAGGTGTCTGGATAGACTGCAACCTCTTTGACTCACAGGTTCATTTCCGCTATTGCATACTTGGCGCCCATCCTAATCTAATTTTCCTCGATTCCTTCAACATCCCCACCGACGATTGACTACAGATAGCTGGCCTTGTGAACATCGCATCTAATTACCTGATTGCAGGCAAGGAGGCCTCTCGGTTTGGCACCGCTCACCCATCCATCGTCCCATACCAAGTATTCCCATGCAAAGACGGATTTCTAATGATCGGAGCCGCGAACGACCGACAGGTATGTATCCCATCAGGCCCTCTCGCCTCTTCTCGTACCCAACACTTCTCTCGCCGTGTCCCAGTTCAGAATCTTGTCAACCGACATCCTCGAGCTGCCATCTATGGCGACAGACCCAAAGTTTGCCTCGCCGAGCGAGCGTGTTGCGAACCGTGTTGAGCTCTGTGACAAGATTGAACGCAGACTACGGGAGGAGTCGCGCGACGTGTGGATGATGAAATTCAAAGGCAAAGGGTACGTCTCGCAACACCATTCTTGTATCACCATGATCACTGAAGTCGTCGTGCTCTCAGGGTCCCATTCGGCCCGATAAACAACATTGCGCAAACATTCCAGCATCCACAAGCCCAAGCACGTGGGATTACCGTCGAAGTAGACGTGAGCAAGAATTCTTCCTCTTTCCGCAAGCTGGAGAAATGATGTATCTCGTCCCATCTTACCCAGCACCCCCGCGCCGGGAAACTAAAGATGGTCGCACCCGCGGTACATTATAACGGAAGTCGGATGCCAATAACACGACCACCACCGTGGCATTCTCAGCATACCAACGAGGCAAGTCTTGTATTTCAAAAGAGATGGTGATAGTCACTTACCTCGTGTCGGCTATGTTTTTAGGTTTTGAATGAGTTAGGTTATACTGAGGAACGGATCAAGGAACTTAGAGAACAGAAAGTGATCTAGAATTTGGTCCCTTAGGGCTAGGGCGGAGTGTCAGTGTATATACCCTGACTCGTATGTAGATGACCTGTAAAGGGGGGAGGCACTTTAGGAGGTCCGTGGGAGTGATGTATTACCAACACCGAAAGAGAGTCTTGCGTAGAATGACTTGGAACTTATAACGAGCCACGGCATAAACAAGTTCTTCCGCTTTCATAGCTAAAATGGAGCATAGAGGCGGGAATAATGTTGCAACAACCGCTGGATTTGAGGATCCCCCCTTTTTTGATACTCATTGGCACGCACACCGCATAACACGTCCTCGTGCCAGTCGGGACTTGAGTATCTGGTGTTGCGCCAAGATTGTTTATCGACACCCATACAGCCCTTGACGTCCTGAAGAAAGAAATAGATGATGGTCGTTGGTAAACAATGTCGGAGAGATGAGAAACATCGGTCGGACATATGCATCTTCGCCCTCGAATCATAATGTGATTTCCCAGAGACGTAAACCGTCAATAGTGTTTCCTGACCCACCAAAGTGCAGAGGCCAAGCTCAATGATATGTATGCTCAATGCGGTTTCGTTGAAGCGTGAGGCATGATGTAACGTGAGCTTCGTCTTTGAACGTCAAAGCCGCCAATCACTCGGAGATCTCGTAAATCTAAAAAATAATTTATTCTGCCTTCTTTTTGTTCCGCTTCTTCACGGGCTTGGTTCCAGTCTGTAGCATCGTGTGCTGCTGCACAACGTCCTGGTCTGCGAAGAACAAGATTGCATTAACAATGAGAGATGACCAGGATCCGATGAGATAGCCCGCTAGAGCACCATATGCCGGAGTGAGTGGCCAAGACTTGTGAAAAAGGGTCAATGAATGGTCGTTTAAACGATGTGCCGTGCAACGCCACTGACCTGCCAGGGTCGATCCCAGTCGAGTGGGATGGGAAATGCACCAGCCCAACAGCCCAGGAAGCTTCCGAGGACAGGGAATACAACAGCTCGCTCGACTGCAGTGTGTAGCCTGGAATAAATCATTAAAATGTGAGTGCCGGAGGTAGAAATCAAGCTTACTTCCGTTGGATGAACAATTTGATCCACTGAAGGTTAGGATCGTCCTTTGCAGGTAATATAGACGATATGATAGGCAGAGAAAGTGTATACGAAGGCACAAATACTGTTAGGACCGATAATAAGAGAGAGAGAAGATATGTGCGAGCGATGTAGCTGGCATATTCCGCAAAGGTTCAACCATGTCGCATGCGACTAAACAAGAGATAGTCTCACCTAGATATGGGGCCACCGAACAGGATAATTACGACGTGAAACAGCCCAGAGGCGAGGATCGTGTTTGTCCACGCGTTCCTCAGAGCCTGTGAAACATTGTTTCAGTGGATTGGAATATAGATTTAGGCGACAAGCATGCCTGGATTTTCCCCTGAGTTGCATGAGCAACGACTTCTATGCCGCCCCCAGTGACCTTCCTAGCAACAAAGCCGCCTTCTTGGTGTGGATAGGCCGTCCACAATTGCCTCATCCAACCCGCCCACCACGCCTGACACGCGCCTGTCCCTGCGCATAGCCATAACAATGTCCATACCGGATTTGCGGTGATAGGCTCGAGTAATCGATGCTGAGGTTTGTCAAGGGATGACTGTTGAGGCGGCAAAGGGGTGATGAGGACAGTACCAGCTGGAAGAAATACCGCTGTGAACGCCAGCAGCAATGTGTGCGTTCCGAGCAAAGAAGTATATTGAAAATAAGGAAATTGAGTGGTAACGATTGGTGTTAGTTTTGGGCCCATCGTGGTCATAGGGCAGGAGCGCCCGCTGTAAGTTAATGAACGACGCTCACCGTCACAGCAGCGCTCCGCATCGCAGGCCGATACCGTCTTCCGGGGCGGGTGAGTTGCATAGCCTGGGCTCTGGTGCCGTCTGGGAGAACCCTTACTCACATTCACGTCAGCGGTTTTACCTGCATGTTTTTGATGTGTATAAGAGGGTCTGCGACCCACCACCTGACGGGTCTTAGACGTCTACACTCAACCTCCACAATGTCTAACTTCACCCTATCTCTCGCCGGTCAGTACATTCGTGCTGCTCTCCCCAACTTGTTGTAAGGCTTATGCCTCCGTTCCTCAGGCAAAACTATCGTTGTCACGGGTGGTGAGTACCCTCGCAAACACTGTGGTGCTGTGCTGTAATTGTCTACGCGCAGGCAACCGTGGCATCGGATACGAGTTCAGCAGAGCCGTTGCAAAAGCAGGTGCCTCCGTGGCCATCATCTACAGGCAAGCCCCTCGTTCTCCTCTCAGGAGTGAGGCTTGATGTACTTTCGAGCAGGTCGTCTAAGGATGCTGAGGCAGTTGCCGCCAAGATTGGCAAAGAATACGGCGTCAAAACCAAGGTCTGAAAACGTGTTTTATCTTTGGGTGTCTGTCCCTCATATCTTGTTCTACAATCCCAGGCATACAAGTGTGATGTCTCCGACGCAGAGCTTGTAAACAAGGTAAAATCCTCCACCTAGGAAAAGACTACTTCAAAGAACAATTGAAAAGACTTTTCGTTGTTCAGACTTTCCGTACCATTCATCAAGATCTGGGCAGCGTTGGTGGTGTCATAGCCGTAAACTTCTTCCTTTGCCTTCTTGCGCAGTGTCTCATGTGGCTTCTATTCATCAATATTTCCCCCACTAGAATGGTGAGAGCATCCAGTAATTGTCGCTTGCTAAAGCTGAATTCATGACTTCAAGCTGGGGTGTCTGTTGTTAACAGTGCGGTCAACTTGACCTCCGAAGACTTTAACCATGTATATGGCACAAACGTGCTCGGGGTGTTCAATACCGCTAGAGCTGCCGCAAAGTGTGTCTGACGTACTCTCGCACTGACATGCCTTTTAAATACTTCATTAGGTTGTGGATAGATCAGAAGACTAAGGGAGGGTCAATCGTCATCACCTCCAGCATGTCTTCCCAAATAATCAACCAGGCTGCCGAGAATCAACCGTTGACCCAGGTTCGATACTTCAAGAAGTTGCCCATTCAGATCTAATTATGTTACGGACATCTAGGTGTTTTACAACTCCTCCAAGGCGGCGGTTTCCAATCTCGCGAAGGGCCTCGCGGTAGAGTGGGCCCCGCACGGGATCAGAGTTAACTGCGTTTCCCCAGGATATGGTGCGTATGCTATACATGCTTTCAGTACCCCACGACTCACTCTCCTCTCTCGTGTCTGCAGTCAATACCGACCAGACGTCTCGTAAGTGCATCCTTTCGTTGTGACTTTGATTCCGTCTTAAGCACATGCAATCAGACATGGATCCAAAGTTGCGAGCATACCAGGCTGCAAACATTCCGCTGAGGCGTTTCGCAGAGGTGCGTCTCATGTTTACTAACGTCACGGTCGTTGCTCATAATCATGATATAGCCTCAAGAGATGACAGGACAAGCTGTGCTTCTTCTGACAGAGTATGCTTCATATATGACGGGAGGCGAGTACTTTGTCGATGGGTGAGTCCCCACAATCTTTGCTTCCCTACTGTGCTTTCACTCAAATCGCTTAACTACATAATAGGGGTCAACTCATCTGGTAAACCTGTGATTGTGATAATGACGACGTCGATGCGCTTCTCAATGCTGTGCTATGTTTACTATGACGTGGACCCAAATAACATTTCGATTGCTAATCCCTGCCTGTACGTGTTGCAGCACCACCGGTGACAACTTAATGTAAATACATTCATGTATGTCAGTTGGCGTGCCGGACAAAATTGAACTTTCCCCTCGAGGGTGGTGTGAATCTTCGTAGGTGAAATCTCACGTGATGTAGTGCCGTCTACCCGTGAATCAAATACCAATAGCCTGCCAGCTCTCGGGCCCATGCATGGCGATATGCATAGGAAAATCTGAAAAGCAGTGCGTGTATGTGTTGTGAGATTAAGTAGACGGGTAGCAGACAGTAAAGTGAGAGCGTAGAATTCCAATATATAATTGGAATCTTAGAGATAAAAAGCAGTGAGTCGGAGAGAAAAGTACAACTCTGATTGACTAGAGAATTGCATATTGGCAGTACGCATACTTATACATCTGAGAACAGACTTGGCGTCCAGAACATACATGAGTTATGAGAGACACATGAACAAAGGATAGAACAGAAAATAGACCGTGTTTGTAAGTGATTTGTGAACGGAGATGTACGAATGTGATAGGAATTGGATATGAGGGTCAGGTGTTTTACAGGTAAACTGAAGATAAAACTTGGCATATGTATTTATTACTCCTAAATGTATGTGATGATTTGGTTATGTGGACGGATGTTCGTCTGTGCGACAGTAACATGAACATGTCTTGTGACTAGTGATCGGATGGAACTTGGTGAGTGAATTGTAAAGTGTAATCTCGTGGGTATTGATGAGTATTGACATGATCCGGAGATTGGATATGATCTGGAAGTACGGAGCCTAGGTTGAGTGATCAGCAGGTGAGTACATTTCTCAACAGTATGCACTATGAGCTGTTTGCCCTCACTCGTACGTATTGGCGTCGAAGATACCAGAGTGTGTAATGCATCTTCAACACTACGGGGTAATATTGTGGTCTCCAATTTATGACCATAACATGGCAATGCTGCACGGTTCCTTCCTTTTTTGTTGAGATCTGATTAGCCGTAAATGCTCAATAACTTCACAGTCCGCGTAGATTCGGAGCCTGTATTATTCAGTTGTCATACAAGACCTCAATTCAATTGCGAGATCTTTTGATAGAATTCCTGCAATTCCTCAGCATCATGATTTACCATTTGATGGAGATGCACCTCGCCAGATTTTATTTCCCTAGGCGCCTATAGCTATGGTACGTTAAGTTAGTTGTCTTTGCTTGTATTCTCCTATGTGCCATTTCAACAAGACTAGGGAGGGCCTCCGCCTTTGCTAAGCCTCGGATCCGGCGTTCTCGTTAGACAAGTGTATGCTCGTGTGCATAGATAGCTTTGGGTACCGCTGATCAATCCTACCAAATTATGGTGAGTTGTCCTCAGATTTATTTTTCTCAGAAAGCCATTCAATTTTAACTGCTGGGTCCACCACAGAAAAGTTCGGTGGAATTTTGAATTCAACCAAATTAGATAGTACAGTTGGTGGAAGTGGTAGGTGGTTATATATATATTCTGTGAGTTGTGAGACTGAACCATCCATCCCAAGTGGGTTTACCACCAATGGTATTGCGTGGAATCTCTAATACCTCAGGAACTCCACAAGGTCTACGTGGACTTTCCACTTATTTGATCCCCGGATTTTCTACAAAAATTTGTGGGAAGTCTATCTTGCAGTGTTACTCGACGCTCCCAAACAAGTCGCGTGCATGTTCATAATTGGCCATTTTTATGAATTCAGACTGCATAAGATCTAGCTCACCGAATAACATGTTGCGTGTATCTCAACGCGATGGGATTTTGGTTTCTTTTTTTCTTTTTTTTTTTTTTTCGACGCTTCAAGCCTTCAAACCTGGTGCCAGAACATCCAAGCAACCCCGAAACCACGAAGTGGGAGGCAACAGGTTGGCAGGTAGCAAACAGTGCTGGATATGCAACAGGGTGGATCTCGAGCTGCGTCAGCAATACCAGACTATCCCTGAGAATCCACCGACCCAAGGACCATTAGCGGCACCCCCAAGCTCAGGACTGGCATCACCCGCTTGACAACATATCCTCATAAGGCGCAAAGGCACTAGGACCATCACGACCATCACGGGAAATGTTGATAGAGAAAGGTTGATGACACAGCAGGCCAAAAACTGCTATCTATTTGTCGCCAATGATTCATGAGGGCGCAGAGTCTCCAGGCCAATCTCCCACGGACGTGCTCAAGAAAGTGTGGGTGGTGGAGCATCTCCGCCACCACCTCAGAAATTCGCCCTACTGTACATACGGCGAAGAGGAAGTATGAAGACTCACAGACGAGGCTGTATGTTTGGATGAGAATTCAACGGAGAGAGAGACTGCGGCATTGACCCTGAGGACATCAGCAAATTGATCTGACATTTGTTACACCGTTCTGACGCGAGAAGGGGAGGAACACTGTTGTTTCAGCATGGGATTGCTTAGTGGCACTTTATATAGTGCAAAGCCGCCTTCGTTCCTTTGAACCTCACAATGATAAGTGAAAGAGTAAAGCCATGTAGGTAGTCGATGGTGGAATTACCGAACACACGCTCCTAATCGGAAAGGGATCCGTGTCCTCAAGGGGATGACTTCAAAAGAACGACTCCTGGCTGAATTCGGCGCTCACTTCCTGCTCTGATGAAATAGGCCGCACTTGAGCCTGAGCCGCACTATTTTGATGGGATCATAGAGGTGGCAGAGACCCCAAGATTCGTCTCCGTTGAAATCGATCACACCTCACGCCAACGCTGTGTATCTAGTCCAAATCCACAGCCATCAACTATGCGCGGTGTAAAAGGAGTGTATGCAAATTCCAAGGGGGAAACGGCCGATATATGAGCACAAGTCGAAACTCACAAATATCACTAATAGGTATTATATCCGGACATATTTGGACTGTTGTAAAGGAAGTTGCCTGCGCTTCCTGACACCTGCAAAGAAGACCATACCCACGGGCCTACCAAAGCTCAATTGCACGCAGAATATGAAGACACAGTTGACGAACCTTTGCATGCACCAGAGCCGCAGTTGATGGCTATAGGAGTCGCCGAACTATCAACTGAGATGGTGTTTGTCGCGCCGATGAAGTTGACGCCCTATCCAGAACGATAACTCAGTCGGTATATCATGGGCTCGGTCTAGTTGACATACACTAAGCATCACACCTGTCCCGGGAGTCCCTATTCCAACTCGCATGAGTTTCTGTCGTCCCACCGAAGAAATTTAATGTAAATTCACCCAACACATGAGGATATGACTGATCAATTATAACGCCAAAACGTCTGAAGCCAGAGCCGGCATTGCCACTGTATGTGATATTTTTTACGGTTGAACCGCTAGCACTTGCATCCATCTTAATGCGCAGTGCTTGGTCGCTGTGCAATGCAGAAAGTCAGCAAGTTGTGAAAGCATTCCAACATATCATTTCAAAGATTCTTACCTGTCGACGACGGTATTGCCACTGATTACTATATCAGAAACGGATGCGTAGCTATTGATAGAGCCCTGCATGAGACATGTTGAGGAGGTTCTCCATAAAAGGGGAGCTATCTTGCTCACGATTGAAATCCCGTGGCCTCCAGTGCACTTGTTTTTTGTGAATATGATGTTCGACCCTTTGTTGATCGCGATGCAATCATCCTGTTAGAACACAGTCTTCTATTACTGCCATTGACGAGAAAATTGTTAGCTGTACTTGATTTATGACGGAGCTATTCTCGATCGTCAGGTCTGATGTGCTGCAATCGAAGCCATCAGTGTTTTTCCCCGCTGGTTTGCCCTTGCTTCGAGAATTGGGTTGAGCTCCTTGAGCTAGATAGAAAATAAATAAATGAGAAGATAGTCATGGTTTGATTCGCATACCTACAATTATCAATGTTTACGCCTGTAATCACCAATGGGCCTGGATTGCTTACGCTAAAGCAATGGGAAGGCGAATTTCTGACAATGGTATTGCTAAATGTGCCAGAGATCGCAACTCTGAATTACTAGGTGAGTGTCTCATCAATCCACACGCATGCGACAAATGTACTTCATCATAGGTGATGGTTTGTTAATTCCCCCGCTTGATCCTTTACCGTCCCAGTATGAAGGCCCTCCGCCGTCGATAGTGTATCCATTGCCATGGACTGTAGACCAGATGGATCAGATAGCAGAAAAGTGTAGAATGTAGACGACGGACAAGTAATGTAATTTCCGCTGAGGATCAAACCCAATATAAAATCAGCTCGGTGAAGTGGTCGAGAGCATGGGATACCGTACCGGATTTGGAACAGGGGTCCGGCCCCGCTCGTTGTAGCAAACTGAATATCTCCCCCTTGTTGAAATATATTCAATTGTCGACAAGTGATCAGCCGTGGAGATTGTACTCACGTAGATTCACGGTTGTCCTATCGATCAAGTTCAGGTTGAGTCGCGAACCTGACGTTTAGTGCTAAGGATGCCGAGATGGAACAGTAAAATAAGGAGGCCTACCAGATGGGACCTGACGAAAGATGGCGTAAATCATTTAATTGTTTTCTCGAAAGCATCAACATATACTCACGGTAAAGCCGTTAATGTTCACAGTCGTGCACTGGACAGCTGCATACACATCGGAAAGAGAGTTGATCGTGCCAGTGCATCGGATAGTTAGGTTAGAAGGAGCGGCAACGACAAGTGGAGAGGTAAAGAGTGCCCCCAGAAGGAGTGTTAAGGTCATGTCCAGCATATGAGTAGAGTGGTGAGGATGTCTACATTTTCCAAACGAAGAGCTAGTTATAGCTGTCCTTGAGATATTGAGGAGCTCCTTAGTATGGAAAAGTATTACCGTAGAAGCATCGCATTATGTAGGATTCACCGAAGCGATTCCGCTGTCCTTCATCCGGGAGCATTTGGTAATACGCTAGTGGTAGTTACTTCCAATCTATGGTGGTTCTCTTCCCTTCACAGTTGCCAAGATAATATCAAGGGATGATGGTAAAGAGGGTGAGAGGCCGGAATCGTCAAGTTTGGGTTTCTATCCTCAATTAGACGTGGTATATCGCATTAACCTGCTTCCATGCCTAAATGTAGAAATTTAGCAACCTTGTCTTCATACTTACGGTCGAAGGCATTTCATCACCAGGGAAGGTAACGATGCTTTCGTTCGCCAATTTGTCGTCTTCTGTGGCCAAGCGCTGATATCCTCTGATGACTTCCCGAAGCGAAGCTTAGGGTATACAGAAACATGTGCTACTCCGACTGCGCGATAATTAATTTGGAATGTGAGCACATGGTTAAGACACCTTTTATTGCTCTGAAATTTTATAAACTCAATCCTATGCAAAAATCAGTCTCGTTCTGCCACGGCAGACTGCAAAGTATAATTGTTCTTGGAAATGGCTGCGAGAATCGGTTGGGCTCCTTTACTGTCGTACGTCGTGGCAGAACGAGAACAAGAGAAACGAGCGGCATCTACGTACAAAGTATATTATCCAGAAACGCGTTACATAGCTGGTTTCCTTTCCTTTCCTAGACGTCTAAAGCTCAGGAAAGTCTCCAGTATTGCATAGGTTGAGTTTATAAAATTTCTGAGCAATATAAGGTGTTTCCAATAATAGCATTCATAGAAACCTGTAACGACACGCTCTAATGCGGTTGCTCGGACGCTACCCGAGACGCATACCACCAAAAAATTATGATAGACACAAAGACGTGTAGCACAGCGTTGTTGAATAGCAACGACCGCGCCTGTGTCCCTCTGTAAGGAGCCGGCCTAAACCGGAGTCCTGAACGGTAGTATAGATAATCTCCGACTAAACTAAGCTCTGAGACATGTCTATCATATATAGGTGTTAGAAGTTGAATGTGGTCATTAGCGAGCTCATCGCTATCAGCAGTATTATTATGTAATAGAGTTTTTTTTTAAGTCGTTCATTCCACAACAATCTACACTCTCTTTAGGTTATGGGCCCCGCTGATGCTCACTAATCAATCTACAAAACAATCACTCTCATTCCAGCTAACCCTCATTCCTGCAATCCATGCCAGAAGACCCAAGCAACACCTCCTTCAAAAAACTCACTCATGGAAATTACCACTCATGGGTACTCTGTGCCAGTGGCAAGTTAAAGAAGGCCAAGGTATGGCGAGTGGTCACTGGAGATGACCAAAGACCTCTACTGTCTGCACAATCAGACACAAGTACAACCCCAGCACAGCAGGCACACTACGCATTAGAGAAGAAAAGCCTCCACAAGTGGGAGCTCAACGACGATGTTGCCTCTGGCATTTTAATGGAACTAATAGCTCCAGACCAGGAGCGCCATATCAAGGACTATATGAGTGCAAAAGACTTCTGGGACCACCTTAAAGCAGTCCACTCATCTGCACATGCTGGCATTGCCACTTTCTATATGAAGGTTGGCATGATGAAGCATGAGTATGTTGAAGGTGAATCCCTACAAGTGCACATCAATTTCCTTCTAGGCGAGAATAAGAAGCTTGCTGCCTCAAAGCAGGCATTTGATGATGAGTTTATGGCACAGCTAATCTTAATGTCACTGCCAAGTGTTATGACTATATTCATTAATGCCCAGATCCCCGTCCGATCCACCCAGATCCCCACACATATGAAATCTATACTCCATTTGGAAACCATCATGTCTCCATTTACCTGTCTGATTGTCACCGCTGATTCCACCCATCCGTCTCTGGTTCCGATTGATGCATCAGCATCACCATAGGAACCTGGACATCTGTCCCCATCAGACTTGGACATACTCATGTAAGGCTGTCGGCCTCGGAGACCCATCACCGGAGTACTTATTATTAGATTTCAAATATGTATTTAAGCTGTCCGACTGGGGACTTCATTCCCCAGTTCAAGTATCGAATCACGCCTAGTTCCTAAGTCTGATCCTAACCCTCTAAGTTGTACTCCATCTCCAAAATCTCGGACACAGGTATTAGTGAGGGCACAGCACATAAGCTGAAGCCAAGTCCATTCTGACCCCCATGACGTACCCCGACTCCCTCTCCGACTCCAACCCAACCTCCAACCCAATCTCCGACCCCCAATCGGACCTAGTGTGTGACACCAAGCCCCTCTCTCTGGGACACAATTGCTGTCACCTTATTGCAATCTGTCTCCAATATTAAAAAAACTGTCCACCATCAATGTTACAGCAAGACTGCTTCAAGAGGTGACTTGAGTCAGTGGTCCAAGCCAGTCCACATCTGACACTGCCCTATATGTCAAAAACAAGGGTCAAGTGAAGCAGCCTAACAAATCATCCTCTAAAAAGAAGAAAATCAAAATGTGCGGCTTCTGTCAAGGAGGAGGACACACTGAGGATGTATGTTGTAAAAAGGCAGCTGCTATGGAGAAAGAGAAAGAAAAATGGCTGGCCAAAGAAAAGGAACAGGCAAATGCAGCAATGAAGGCATCTGACAACTCCTCCAATGAGTCAACTGAATCAGACAATACCGATATTCATGTTAACATTGCCACAACCTGACCTCCTACATCTGTTAATGCCAGTCTCTCTGATGAAGACTACATCGCTGTCTTCACTGCCACCCCTGTAGCTGCAAACATTACCAATCAGTCACAGGACGATGCACTTCTTGACTCTGGGTGCACATGTCACATGACACCACGCTGTGACTGGTTTGAGGACAACTCTTTCACCCAACTTGCCAAGCCAATAGAAGTTCATTTGGGCGATGATTGGGTCATCTATGCTACTGGCAAAGGCACACTGGAGTTTCTACTTGAGGCCAAAGGAAAGGCAATTTTAGGATGTTTTCCAGACACATTATATGTTCCTAAACTCACCACCACTCTTATCTCTGCCTCACGCATTACCAAAGCCAACCACATCATTGAATTGGACAATCCTAGCTGTTGGATCATCTCCAAAACGATGCAGAGAGTAATTGGAGAAAGTGAATTAACCCACCATGGTCTCTACCGACTAAAGACCAGTCCGATCATCTCCAAAGTGCATGCAAAGGCAGCTAAGGTGTCACAGACAGTAGACATCAATCTCCTCCATTGTCGGCTTGGCCATCTGAACTTCAAAAGTGTGAAGAGGCTCATTAATAAGGGCCTGGTAGAAGGAGTTACATCAACGAGCAGTGAACCTATGTTTTGTGAAGCATGCATGCAGGGCAAGCTCCACTGACTTCCATTTCCAAAGTCAGGGAAATGTGGACATCATACATTCTGACATTTGCAGACCATTTCCTGTATCTCTTGGTAACAAACGATATTTTATCACCTTCGTAGATGACTACTCAAGACTCATCTCTGTCCGCTTCCTGCACAAGAAATCTGAGGCATTTGCAGCATTCAAGGAGTTCAAATTGGCTGCTGAACTTGAGACCGGTAGTAAAATCAAGAAGCTATGTACTGATAATGGTGGGGAGTATCTCAATATCCCATTTACAAACTTCCTCAAAGAACAAGGGATCTTTCTAGAGACTACAACACCGTGATGGCTCACTCTCCTCAGGTTTCTGGGCTGAAGCAGTTAACACCGCTGTCTACCTCATCAATCAAAGTCCAACTGCTTCACTTACAGAACAGACTCCTTATGAAGTATGGACAGGCCAGCGACCATCAGTCCGCAGTCTCAAGCCCTTTGGCTGCCTGGCATATGCTCACATTCCAAAGAAGCACCGTAGAAAACTGGAGGCTAAATCCTGTAGATGCATTTTTATTGGATACTGCAATGGAACTAAGGCATATTGCCTCTGGGATCCTATCAGACATTGTATCATCAAATCATGAGATGTCAGTTTTGATGAATGGACCTGCACACCACAGCAGCCTCACCGTCCTGATGATCCTGCCCTTGAGTCACCAAAGGAATGACTGTTGATGGAAGAGCCCATAGGAGAAGTTGATGAACCCTTGAAGGAACACATTCCCCCTGTATGGGAACCACCTTTTCCCTATCAAATTCCATTTATGCAGCACCAATGTGCTATTCTTTGCTTTTCCATTCCTAAATATCAGCATATATTTGATGCTTGTACCTGGAATGGACTTATTCAAATATTCTCTATTTTTCCATATTTTTTCGGGAATATTCCATGCAGAACTCGGCTCAGAATCATTTATTTCTGCTGTGCTACAGTTGTGGACCCATAGGCGCCCACAAACCTTCGCGCAGCCGGCTCTCCCCTTTTGGACCAGGCATTTGGCCTCAATTCAAGCTCAGATGTCTCTGATCAATAAATATTCTCTAACTTAACAACCACAGCCTCTCAGGGCACTATTTTCCATGGAGATCATCACATGACATGTGGCTATCCATGGCTGTCCAAACCAGTGCAGAAAACAGGGTGGACACCCTTCTTTTTGCCTGATCAGTGCCTAGCTTAGGGATCAGATCAGCTGATGGGTGATCAAATCAGGTGATTGCCTTGGAATATTCTACCCCTTTCCATAACATTCTAGCTGTTTCCTTCTATTATTAGATAGAACTTTCCAGAACCATTATTCAGCTCCTGATCAGTGTTAGTGCTGTGATCAGATCCTGTGATTGGCTTGGAATATTCTACCCCTTTCTTCCACCTTCCACAACCTTCCAGTAGTTTCCATCTATTAATAGGTAGAATATTCCAGAACCATTAGTCAGCCCCTGTAAATACAATATATAAGGAGGCCATTCTGCCTCTGAAAGAAGAACATATCCATCATATTCTACCCATCTTCTGCACACCAGTGTGACTAGAGTGACATACAGTGTCATCCTCTATCTCAGTAACTGTTGATTACCAGTTCAAGGATCTTTTACAGTTGTGTAACTGTACTTGATTGCACTCGAAGTAGTGATATTCCTGCTTTGGGCGTGAGTGTAGTATCTGCCTCACGTGACTACGAATCTACAGGGTGAGATTGTCTGTCGATAGTCCTGCCATTAGTGCTCTTGTTTAAGTAACTAGTGTGTACTGCCTTTGCAGAGCATTAGAAGCTTGAACTTGTGTGAAGCAGTTGCTAGACTACTTCACACATCGCTGTTACCCGCTTCTGAGTGCCACTGGTTGGACGGTTGGATTCATCCACCTACTTCCTTTAGCCTCTAAGTGCATTCCCCTCTTTTTGGAATATCTGGACCCCTAAGTGTCCGTGAACTCTAGACTCTGGAAGTCTTATTCATTTCTTGCTGCTAAGAAACGTATTACCTTTCTGCGTATAGTCTGCATTGACCAATACAAAGGATTGTAACCAAAGTACAAACGTTAAATCGTTTCTGGAGTTGTGCTGCAGCAGGGTTTGATATTCTTCTCAGCTGTTCATTCACGGAATTGTGGTGATTTAGAGTTTGCCCTAACACCATAATTTTGCGGGTTCCAAAACACAGAGCCTGAGGTAGATAAGGGGAAGGGAAAAAGGAAACGCGATGTATAATAAAAATGAAAATGATTATAATTTTTGGAGTGGAGAAAAATGAGTCGGAGTGATATTCCTTCGGAGTTTTTTGGGCAGGCTGGTAATTTCCCTTGTGACTTGTAATAAAATGATGATGCAAAATAATAGAATAAGCATTAGTAATCAAACTTAAAGATTCATAAGAGGGCCAGGTTTGTCTGGATAAGTGGAGTGAAAGTCAGAGATGGATTCAGATGCATGATCGAGTTTGGACATGGAGATCCATGAAGACTCTTCATTGGTGCCTTTGTATCCAGTCCATTTGACTAAGTACTGGAGCTTGCACTTGTATCGACAGTTGATCTTCGAGTCCAGGATCTCAGATATCTCATATTCATTGTCTCCTTCAATGATGATCAGGGGAGGTGGAGGTTGTGTGCGACCGGAGATCTCGTTCGTGGTAGCGGGTTCGAGCATTGATATATGGAAAACCAGTGGTCCGGGAGGTGGAGGGTGAAGGACCTGCTGCCTGTGCAAGCAATGACCTCATAAGGACCTAAGTATTTCTCAGAGAGTTTCTTCGATGGACAGGTGGTCTGGAAGTGTTTGGCCTTAACAAATACTTTGTCTCTGATTTGCAGGTCTGGAGCCAGAATGTGGCATTGGTCTGCGGAGACTTGATATTGTTTCTGGGCATTGGAGATGGTTTCTCGAAGATGTTGGTGTAGTTGATCAAGGTCGGTTACAAATTGGTGGGCTTTGGTGGAGGCAAGTTCTCTCTCAGGGTGGACGGAGATGTTTGGATGATAGCCTTTATTAGCAAAGAATGGAGAGACACCAGTAGTTGCGTTCGGAGTGTTGAAACTCTGCTATCAGAAGTAGATCAGCCCAGTTGTCTTGTTGATAGTTACAATAGACTTGGAGGTATTGTTCCAGGGACTGATTCATTCGTTCCATTTGTCCGTCTCCTTCAGGATGGTATCCAGAGGTGAAGTGAAGTTTCATGTCAAGACCCTTTCCTAGTGTGTGGAAGAAGGAGGACACAAATTCTGAGCCCTGATCAGATGTGACATGTGATGGGACTCTGTGTTTAGAGAATACGTGGAGAACGAACAATTTAGCTAGTGAGGCGGAGGTGATGGTGTCATGCATTGGAATGAATAGTGACTGTTTAGTGAACCTGTTGACAATCATGAGTATGGTGTTGTATCTGAGTGATGGGGGGAGCTTCTCTATGAAATCCATGGAGATGAAGTTCCATGGTTGCTCCGGGACTGGAAGTTGCTTAAGCGTTCTGTAGGGTTTGTGCCTTTGTGATTTTGAGTGCATACACATGGTGCAGGAGTTACAGTAGTGTTGAATGTATTCTCGCATTTTAGGCCATACATAGTCCCATCGGATTAATCCTTGTGTGCGATTTTGCCTGAAGTGGCCTGAGATCGGGTGATCATGGTATTACTGCAAAACTCGGAGTTGGAGGCCATTGGCGTCGGGGACGTATATCCGGTTGTTGTGTTGGAGGTGTCCTTGGGGGTCAAGTGACCATTTCGGATCGGAAGGGTTGTCCAAGTGTTTAACTGCAACAGGATCCGATTGGAGTGATGAGCGGATGTCGGAGTGGAGTTGGTCAATGTCCATAATGGTGACAGCTCGGAGGGTGGGAGTCATGAGGGTGGATGCTCATAGGGACGATGCCAGCTGCTCGTTAGTAAACACAGGGTGAAAGTTGTGTGGGTTTACAGTGGCATAGTCGCTATTCCCCTCTTTAGGGTAGACGTCCCATCGTCTAGTTAAAGTGTTGGGCTTTGCTCCGAGTCGACCTGGGTGGAAACGGATAATGAGATTGAACTGAGATAGGTATTCAGACCATCGGACTTGTCTCTGGGTGAGCAGTTTCATTGTGGAGAAGTATTCCAAGTTCTTGTGGTCAGTTATGATGTCCACCGGATCAGAGGGGCCTTCAAGGTAGTGTCTCCATATCCGGAAGGCTTCATATATGGCAAGGAGCTCTTTGTCATGGACGTCATAGTTCAGCTCAGGGGGTGTAAATGTACGCGAGTGAAAAGCAATCGGGTGGACTTGTCCGTTGTCTGGAGAGATGATGGACAGGATCGCGGCAAGTGCATAGTCAGAGGCATTGGTCTCTAATAGGATAGGAACGTCTGGAACCCAATGAGTCAGTATCGGAGCGGAAGTAAAGGCCTTTTTCAAGGTCTCAAAGCTCTGTCTACATTCGTCAGTGAAATTCCATTGGATACCCTTCCCTAGGAAGGACTGTACGTCCTTGACTTTCCGGGGTTCCGGCCATTCCTGTGTGGCTTTGATTTTGTCATCAGACATTGTCAATCCTGCCAGGGAGATAATATAGTCTAGGTATTCGACCGAGTCAGAGTGGAATTCGCATTTGTCAGTGCAGGCAAAGAGGCCATGTTTTCGGAGACGTCAGAGTACCTCTTGGACATGTGTCCAATGTTCTTCTTCATTGTCCGAATATACCAAAATGTCGTCTAAGTAAACGAGGACAGTCACATCGAGGAGGTCGGCCAAGGTATCATTCATGAACCTCTGGAAGGTGGCCGGAGCATTGGTTAGTCCGAAGGGCATGATGCACCACTCGAAAGATCCATATCGTGTGCGGAAGATCAATTTCCATTTGTCACCTTCTCGGATGCAGACTAGATGGTAGGCATGTTGGAGATCTATTTTGGAATAGATCTTAGCCTTTTGAGGACTTTTGAGTAGGTCTGCAGTGCGGGGTATTGGGTATCGGTCTTTCTTGGTGATCTTGTTGAGTCCACGGAAGTCGATGCATAGACGGAGTGATCTGTCCTTTTTGTGGACAAATAGGACCGGAGCTCCATGGGGAGATAGGGATGGGCGGATGAGGCCCATGGCCAAGTTCTCGTCTATGAATGTTCAGAGAGCCAGTAGCTCTTTTTGGGATAGCGAGTAGATAGGGCCAAGCAGAGGGGTGGAGTTGTCATCCAGTTCGATCTTGAGATTGTATGGTCAGTGTTCTGCTAGGGAGTCAGCTTTAGACTTGCTGAACACATCAGCGAACTCATGATACTCCTTAGGAACCATAGATAGGTCCGGTGGAGTTGATCGGGTGGAACGAGCAGCGAGGAATATCAGATCGGAGAGGTGAACCTGGAATGTGTGAGAACCATCCAGTTTGCTTAGTCTGGCGAAGACCATAGCATCCACCAGTGATATAAATGGTGGGGTAGACGGAGTATCTATCGGAGCGGAGTCAGTGGAGGCGGAAGATAGTTTCGCACCTAAAGTTGCTGGTGATGTCGGGGATGACACAGCCTGTACTGGAGGACAGAATGTGATATGGCACAATGCCCAGTCAATCAATGGATTGTAGCAGGTGAGCCAGTTATGTCCAAGAACCACAGAACAGCTGGAGTCAAGCGGAGTAGCATAGAATGTAAGGTTCTGGATTTCTCCGACAGAAAAACAGATAGACAGATCTATAGCTCATGAAATAACAGCATTAGTAGTGCCATCAAATAATCGGAGCAATATCGGAGTTATGGTGTATGTATGGAGTTTATGTAAATCGGAAAAAGAGGAATCAAGGAAACAGTGAGTAGAACCGGAGTCAATTAATGCTTGAATAGCGGTATCAGGAATGGAGTCGGAGTAGATGAGGAGGGTAAGGGAGTTGGAGTGGGAAAGAGTGGATGCGTTCAGGCGGACCTTGTTTGTCGTATGGGGAGTACCAATGCAGCCCTCAGCCCATACGGAGGCTATAGGACTGCTTACTATTTTTTTGGGTCCATTGCTTTTGCGTCGGACTTGTCTGTCGTGGCGATGGCAGTGTGGCCCTTTGCCTTTGCTGCAGACGAGGTTGCCCTGTTGCAATCCTTGGCTTGGTGGCCAGGTTTTCCACAGAACAGACAGAGGTTGTTGTCCATGCGGCGATGGCGTTCCTGCTGGGTAAGTTTCCCGTCCTTCCCCAGCTTGGTGGAGAGGTCCGGAGTACTCTTGCGAGCTCCGGAGTTATTGCCGGTGCCGGAATTGTTCTGACCAGAACTGGAAGTGGCAGCATTACCAGTGTTTGACTTCTGGCCTGAGTTGGCGGTGGTCCTCTTATCGGAGCCCTTGTTGGACTTAGGGGTCTTGTCCGATGATTTGTCTGATTTGTTGTTGGCCAAATTTTTGCGGGAGACCTCAGATTGATGTTCCCAATAATGGGTGTCGATGGATTGGGCAAGCTTGTGAAGGGTAACCAAAATATCCAGCTTACCGACGTGTGATATCTCGTCCTTGATGCAGGATGGGAGTCCAACGTAAAATTGGTGTCGGAGTGCGGCGTCACCCCATTGGACTTTTGGGGCTAGCTGCTGGAAACTCACAATGTATTTTGTGATTTTGTGATTTTCCTTCATCTGAAGTCAATCAAGTTTGTTCTCGGCATCGGCCTCGGGGTTGTAAGGACCAAAATTGGTCTGAAGTTCGGAGATGAAGTCGGAGTAGTCCTCTGACCATATCGGGTCATCGGAGTCATCCATGAGCGCTGGCTCAAAGTAGTCCAGTGCGGTGCCCTTGAGATAGGACATGGCGAAGGTGACCTTCGCCCAATTGGATGTGAACGAGTCGGGGCGGTCACAGAAATTCAACCGGCATTGCACCAAGAACGGCTGGAGCTTTTGCGGATCGGAGCCATCGAATGGGTCAGGTTCTTGGACCTTGGTCTGGGACTTCAGAGCTTGTGGGTTACGGATGCTGCTGGTGAGCAGGGAGATTGTTTTGGAACCCGCAAAATTATGGTGTTAGGGCAAACTCTAAATCACCACAATTCCGTGAATGAACAGCTGAGAAGAATATCAAACCCTGCTGCAGCACAACTCCAGAAACGATTTAACGTTTGTACTTTGGTTACAATCCTTTGTATTGGTCAATGCAGACTATACGCAGAAAGGTAATACGTTTCTTAGCAGCAAGAAATGAATAAGACTTCCAGAGTCTAGAGTTCACGGACACTTAGGGGTCCAGATATTCCAAAAAGAGGGGAATGCACTTAGAGGCTAAAGGAAGTAGGTGGATGAATCCAACCGTCCAACCAGTGGCACTCAGAAGCGGGTAACAGCGATGTGTGAAGTAGTCTAGCAACTGCTTCACACAAGTTCAAGCTTCTAATGCTCTGCAAAGGCAGTACACACTAGTTACTTAAACAAGAGCACTAATGGCAGGACTATCGACAGACAATCTCACCCTGTAGATTCGTAGTCACGTGAGGCAGATACTACACTCACGCCCAAAGCAGGAATATCACTACTTCGAGTGCAATCAAGTACAGTTACACAACTGTAAAAGATCCTTGAACTGGTAATCAACAGTTACTGAGATAGAGGATGACACTGTATGTCACTCTAGTCACACTGGTGTGCAGAAGATGGGTAGAATATGATGGATATGTTCTTCTTTCAGAGGCAGAATGGCCTCCTTATATATTGTATTTACAGGGGCTGACTAATGGTTCTGGAATATTCTACCTATTAATAGATGGAAACTACTGGAAGGTTGTGGAAGGTGGAAGAAAGGGGTAGAATATTCCAAGCCAATCACAGGATCTGATCACAGCACTAACACTGATCAGGAGCTGAATAATGGTTCTGGAAAGTTCTATCTAATAATAGAAGGAAACAGCTAGAATGTTATGGAAAGGGGTAGAATATTCCAAGGCAATCACCTGATTTGATCACCCATCAGCTGATCTGATCCCTAAGCTAGGCACTGATCAGGCAAAAGAAGGGTGTCCACCCTGTTTTCTGCACTGGTTTGGACAGCCATGGATAGCCACATGTCATGTGATGATCTCCATGGAAAATAGTGCCCTGAGAGGCTGTGGTTGTTAAGTTAGAGAATATTTATTGATCAGAGACATCTGAGCTTGAATTGAGGCCAAATGCCTGGTCCAAAAGGGGAGAGCCGGCTGCGCGAAGGTTTGTGGGCGCCTATGGGTCCACAACTGTAGCACAGCAGAAATAAATGATTCTGAGCCGAGTTCTGCATGGAATATTCCCGAAAAAATATGGAAAAATAGAGAATATTTGAATAAGTCCATTCCAGGTACAAGCATCAAATATATGCTGATATTTAGGAATGGAAAAGCAAAGAATAGCACATTGGTGCTGCATAAATGGAATTTGATAGGGAAAAGGTGGTTCCCATACACTCCATCTCTGACTCATCATCACTCTCTACATCCGACACCCAATCTTTCTCATCTCCCATGTCTGAATCCTCATCCAAAGGGGCCATGAACCCACAACCGATGTAACTCGGCTGTCTGACGACCCTCCAGAACCTCCTTCCATTTCATCGTCTTCACCAAGTCCACTAGCAACCCCTCCATCCGCCGGAGGTGCTCCGACTGAAGGTTAACCAGCCAGATAAGCTGGCCCACAGTACTATTGGGCGCAGAGATGCGCCCTGTACCTGCACCGGTCATTGCCCCTCCTGATCCAACACCGCTACCCCCGGCTGCCACAGAACCTGTCTCTGTCCGCCGCTTTTTGGTCAGACGACCTTCCGATTCTTTCTCTGCCCCTCCTTGTACCACTAGTCAGGGCTTGACGCTCCGACTCTGGGGATCGAACTTTCCATTGATCCTACACCCTCCTTTCCAACCCCGACAACAATCGCAGGACCGAAGGCGGCGAGTTGGGCCGGTAGGCCACACGCACTCCACACCCACATCATGACACAAGTTGCAAGTTATGCCGGGCCTGCCAAATGGCTCTGCTGGAGCCAGAGCCTGGTGGTCTGCCCCTTCTCGCTGCAGCCTCCAAGTGTTCCCTCTCCTCCTCCTTTCCCTGCTGTTCTGCCGCCGCCTTCTCCATCTCACGCTTGTGAAGCTGGATCACCGACCTCATGACATGCAGCTCCTTCTTACGGGTCGCCAACACGCGACTCTCCGCCTTGCACCATATGACCCTCCGATCCACCTCCCGCTTCTCCGTATCAGCACTCAGGTACACCTTCAATGAAAAGACTGCGACATCGAGATTCTTCTTAGTGGTAGCAGCATAGAGCTCCGCTCTTTTGCAAGCCTTGACCGTGGCTACCCAAGCCATCTCCTCGTAACAATTTGAAGTTGGATCCGGCTCCGCATCCATCCTGACATCCACACCCGCCTCAGGCTCCGCATTTGCATCGAGCCCCATATTGGCATCAGGATCCGCCTCCACCTCCGCCCTCTCCACCTCCGCCGCTTCATCTTCCTCAGCCACACCCAACCCAAATAATGGCCATGCCCACGGACATAATGGTGAGTCCTCCACAGTGACAGTTTTCGGACAAGTTGTCTCCGTCCGTGTAACGGAGATGATGGTGACTCCAGGGGTCCCTGTCCATATAGGCACACTTGGACTTCCTGGACTGGTCGCCCCTGCCCTGTTCACCTCCTCCTCTACCTCCATGGCGGCTTCTAGCTCGTGCGCCTGCTCCTCCACCTCCTTCAGTCTCGTGGCCTCCATCGCGGCCGCAAGTTCCTTGACCCTGCAGGCTCTCTCAGCCTTCGCTTCCTCCTCTTTCCTTCTCCATTCCATCTCCACTGCCTCTTTCCACCTCTGCTCTTCCTCCTCCTTGCATCTCCGTTCTGCCTCCTCCTCCTCCTTGCGTCTCTGTTCCGCCTCCTCCTCCTCCTTCCGTCTCTGTTCTGCTTCCTCCTCCTCTTTCTGTTTCCGCTCCTCTTCCTCTTCCTTTCATTGGGCCAAGAGCAACTGCTCAAGCTCGGCCACACTCATGCTTGCCAAAGGGTTTGACATCGTTGAGGATAAGACCTCAATCATGCCCCTCCTTTTATATGTCTCCAGACCCCCAGTATAACTCCGACTGCACCCAACCATCTCACCTATTCAATCCATGGACATGAGGCCTCAGGGGCTCAGCCTTAAATGGAGAGATACTGTTATGACTATATTCATTAACGACCAGATCCCTGTCCAATCCACTCAGAACCCCACGCATATGAAATCTATACTCCATTTGGAAACCGCCATGTCTCCCTCTACCTGTCCGATTGTCACCCCCAATTCCGCCCATCCGTGTCTGGTTCTGATTGATGCATCAGCATCACCATAGGAACCCAGACATCCGTCCCCATTGGACTTGGACATACTCATGTAAGGCTGTCGGCCTTGGAGACCCATCACCGGAGTAATTATTATTAGATTTCAAAATATGTATTTAAGTTGCCCGACTGGGGACTTCATTCCCCAGTTCAAGTATCGAATCACGCCTAGTTCCTAAGTCCAATCCTGACTCTCTAAGTTGTGCTCCATCTCTGAAATCTCAGACACCGGTATTAGTGAGGGCACAGCACATAAGCTGAAGCCAAGTCCGTTCCGACCTCCAACGAAACCTCCAACCCAACCTCCAACCCAATCTCTGACCCCCAATCAGACCTAGTGCATAACAGCTGACCATGGAGGAAACCCAGATAACAGGTGATCAACTACCAGCTATGTAGCAAGAATGGGGGGAGGAGCAGTTTGCTGGTCAAGCAAATTACAATCTATCGTGACATTGTCTGTTATTTGAATAATGTAAATAATTGCCTTGCTGGGGTGTAGTGACGAACAGAAGTCGAATAGAAAATGGAGCAGTGGTGGGAACACGATGTATGCGCAGTCGAATTTGAGATATATCTTGGGAGTATCCTCGTATGAAGTTTGATGGGATTTGGTGTAGTCTTCGTCTAGATATTGACAATTTGAGCAGGGATAAGGAGCAGATGACTCGAACGAGAGTAAATGCTTAATACAAAAATAGCCAGTGATTGTATGGCTTCGTAATTCTAGATTCGAGTTGGATATGCAATATTCTAATAGAATATGCAAAAGCTAATAGAAATACGCGTTCTTTCTGGAGATATTCCAGATATGAATAGATTCAGACACACAGACAGAATAAGTGAGAGATAATTGCTCTGTCTATTCAAGTGCATTACAGATGTGATTTATATATGATACTAAGTCCTATGAATGAGTGAAGTCATTCGTAAATGTCCTGAGTCAATGATGGGATGGATGATGAGATGATGATGGGGGGAAGTGTCCATGATGATGAAATGATGAAAATAAAAGCAAAATAATGTCCAAGATGTTCTGGAACTCACAGGGGCTTCTCCTGTTCCCTATTCCATTCATGTAACCGTCCTCCTTTACCCCCTTTGTCCCTCAAAACCTCCTGAGCCTCCTATATGCTCCTGTTCCTCCCCTGTCCCCTCTAATCCCCCTCTCCTCTCCCTTCTCCCCAGAAGTCCGGCAGCTAGACGTCCAGTTGTTCCAAAAGAAGCAGGAATACCAGTCCCAGAACCATCATGCATTTTCATGGACAATCAGTCGGCAATGTCGGTAGCAAAGAACCTGGAGCACCATGGATGCATGAAGCACCTTGACCTTTGCTACTTTTGGCTTCATGACAAGGTTGCGGGAAAGGAAATGGAAGTGGAATATGTGCCCACTGGTGAAATGATCATGGATCTTCTAACAAAAGCACTCCCATGGGAAACCATGGAGCGCCACAGAAATTCGATGGGATTATTGTAAAAAATGCACACACATCATGTCAAGGGGGTGTGTTAGATGATGACATCATATTAGTTGCAGAGTTGGCATTGTTTGGTTAGCAGAGCCTGAATATGGAATGGGATTTGTGGACTTGTTCTCATGAACTACTGCCATGAATCCCAGGTGTGTAATGATAGT
Organism: Cantharellus purpuraceus; assembly: GCA_025174535.1. Taxonomy (NCBI): domain Eukaryota; kingdom Fungi; phylum Basidiomycota; class Agaricomycetes; order Cantharellales; family Hydnaceae; genus Cantharellus; species Cantharellus purpuraceus. The sequence goes on from JALBUN010000011.1 coordinate 290,904, forward strand.
ATCTGATGTAGCATTTGTGGACTTGTTCTCACAAACTACTGCCATGAATCCCAGATCCATACAGATTATAACTTCGATCTCCTATTGTGATTATTAATCGTCACGTCATCTCCATAGTTCTGTATAGCAGCAAGCTGTATGTTTAACTCGGTTCTCACTTCATCACCAGTAACTAACAGTCTAGTCAATGATTGCAGTGACATGGGCTTTGTAGGTGCATCCCCTTCATTAACATGTTCTGAATCCACTCTTACCATATCTACAGGATTGTTACTATATATTTGTGACAATGCATCTGCGAATACATTTGTAGGACCTGGGATATATTTCATTTCAAAGGTAAAGTCACTCAGTACATCCAGCCATCTTTGTTGTCTCACTGATAGATTATGTGGCGTCATCAGGGACTCTATTGGTTTGTGATCCATATAGATGTCAAAGGCAATACCCATCAAAAGGTATCTGTATTGCTTCAATGACTCTATAATGGCGAGTAATTCTCTCTCACGCACAGGATAGTTTTGCTGAGCCGGATTAAATTTACCAGACCAAAATGCGATCACGTTTATATGTGGCAGTGTTCCTTGGGTAATAACACCTCCTCCCCCAGTCTGGCAAGCATCAATTGTTAAACTCACGGGTTTATCTGAAAGGTTCATGACATTGTGATTTTCCAGATTAATCACGTCAAAACGCTGCATTTCCTCTATACCCTGATAGGCAAAGAGAGGTTTGACTGAACTGGTGATCATTGTATGTGATCCTGAAGCCACCATTTGACAAGTACTTGGCTTTGCAAGGTGAGCAGATTTTAATTTCAATTGATCTACTAATGTAGTGGAAATAAAATCTGATAGGGAACCGCTATCCAATAAAGCCTTAGCGGTGTGCCCATTCACTTTTCATTCAACAATAACTGCTTTTGGCACTATACAACAAAAGTCTTTCAGCTTTGATGCATTACATTCCAGGGCTATCATAACATCAGGGTAAGCATCTTCTTGTAAGCTTGTTCCTTTACATCCCTTCCCAATGGAACGTGAACTGTTTTGTTTTAGGTCTATTGTCTCCATATTTGATTTTATTGATTCCATGCTTGAGGTGAGTATTTTCCACATTCTCTTGAATATCTGTACAGGCTATTTCTAATTGATATTGTTGATTTGCAGCTGTTCCCAGCTCCTGTAGACGAGGTATATCTATTGCAGCCACTTGAATACCTGGTGGTCTTACAGTATTTTGGCGGGGACAATCACATGCTAAGTGTCCCCTCTGTTCACATATGAAGCACTGATTGTTTGCTCTCAGTTCATCTTGCTTTTCATTAGATAATTTTGATCCCCCAGGTGGGCCGGCCACATATGTATGTCATTGATTATACCCCTCTCTTGCCATCTGATCCCATGGACGTTGAGTGATAGTCCTACACCCTCCAGACATACTATTCTGTTGTGTATGATTTATCTGCTGTTGGGTTTTTCCTACTATATTCTGACTCTGCGGCAAAGGTCTGTTCTCTCTCCATGTCAGATGGCCGTCATGTCTCTGTGGGTGGCTAGTATTATTTCTCCCAATCTCTATATTTCTGTTGTGAGTATTGTTATTTTCTCTGGCTGCTCTACAAGCCTCATAGGCACATAATTGTTCCATATTTTCATATCTTTCTGCAGCTAACTCCAATTCTTCTAGCCCTGAAAACTCTGGTGTGTACCCATTTTCAGTCCACTTCAGATGCAGGTAAGCATTCGCTCCATCCCAATATTGTTGGATTAATTGAAACTCTGTAATATCAGGCAATCTAGCAGCCATCGACTTCAGTTGATGAAGGTATTCCTTCACTGTCCTTCTCCCCTGTGTAAACTCTGTAAATTTGACACACATTTGACGTCTGAATACAGGGGGGAAACAATAGTTGAATAATCCTTGTACTACTGTTTCCACTGACCAGTTCCTGAGATCAGGTGCTATGAATGTCATTAAATACTGTTCCGCTCTTCCTTTCATAAAGGCAAGTAATTGTTTTACCTTATGTTTCTTTGGAAATCCAGTAATGTCAAACCAGACATTCACTGCATACATCCATTTCTCAAATGACTCAAAGTCTGCTGATCCATCATAAGGTGTGGGGGGATCGATCGTAATCTTACTAGCCTGTTCAATTCTAAGTTTCTCTCTCTTTTTGTAGTGTTTATGCTTCATAATCTTCCTCCGTCTTTCCCCTTCAGTTAGGGAACTTCTTCCAGACAATGTGTCTGGATCTGAAGAGTCGGATCCTCTTGGATCAGGTTCTCTGGCAGGGGCTGCTATCTTCACAAGGTAACTAGTGGGAGGTACTTGTCCAAGTGGATCTTATATCCCTCTAGGTATTTCCAGTCACTTTGACTTGCCTCTCAGAGTTATTCCTCATAACTGAAATATGTCAGGTAACCTATCACTTTTCTTCATTCTCAGAGGGGTTACAAGAGGTAAGAAACTTCTCTGCCTATTCATGGTAATACCTTCTTCTGTTATAGTAGTATTTTTTGACGATTTTATCTTATTGGGTTCAATGACAGTTGTAAATCTTGACTGTAAGTGGTGTCCTTTCTTTGGTGATACTTTCTTGCTGGATTCTGATGCATCTGAACTTGAATCATTCAACGCATCAAAGTCTTTGTACTTTTCTGCCCTTGTATAGATCCTTTTCTGGGTTTGTTCATCTAAACCTTCGATGATGCTCATCATAAACTGTGAGTATGCTTCATCAGGTTTAACATCCTTCCTGACTTGTTGTTTCTTAGCTCTTCTGGTTAGGACTTGATTTACTGAGCCCAGGGCCACTTGCTTCCAATTTTCTGGGATCTCCCCATAAGGATGTTCAGAGCCATCAAAGTCACTCCAACGAGTTGGTTCCATAGTGGCATGTTCCCTTTGTACTTTATTGTTTTTCCCAATTCTCACTTTTCTGAACCACTTAGGGAAAAATTATGTAGTGTCTATAGCTTCTGTCTCCCTTTTCTTATGGTGAGTAACCATAGCAAAATGAGGAGGGGTAATATATCCACTCAGATTCAGTCGTTCACCAGTGATGTCATGTGTATCAACTTCAACATTAAGCTTCATAGTAGCCTCCTCCCTTTTGGAGGGCTGTGCTCTCGCCTTCACTGAGTTCAAGTTCTCAGGGGCGGTATCAAAGCTCTCCACATGGGAGGCCTCCCCGGGCACGTCAACTCGCACCTCCACTGCATGCTCAGAGGGGGGTAAAGCTATATTTTCAGGCATTACATTACCTGTCATAGTGACAAGAGAAGCCTCTTCTCTGCCACTTTGGTCCCTTGTGGACCTGAGGAGTGTCGATGGGCTCATTGGTCCTCCATCGGTTCCAAGATTCATTCGTGCACTTGGTGGGGTGGAAGATGCTCTTCCACCTTGGACTGTATCCCCATGGGATATGACAGGAATCACTCTTCTGTGTGAGTCTTCCATCGTCTGGTACGTCCTTCCAGCTCTTGTCAACATTTCTGCAGTATATTCAGTTAAGCTTTTAAGGCCGTTGACTCACTGGGTGATCAATCCGGGAGCCCGACCAGTACTTGGATTTATTGAAGGTCAAAAAAGATGTAAGAGTTATAAGTTTGGACTTCAAGGCAACTTAGTACAACCAGTAGACCAGTCATAACCAAGTATATAGTTGAGGTCCAGGGGACTCCTATTTATCTAGTGTACATGTGTTATTACTATATTCATTAATGCCCAGATCCCCATCTGATCCACTCAGATCCCCACGCATATAAAATCTATACTCCATTTGGAAACTGCCACATCTCCCTCTACCTGTCCGATTGTCACCGCCAATTCTGCCCATCCATCTCCAGTTCCAATTGATGCATCAGCATCACCATAGGAACCCAGACATCCATCCCCGTCAGACTCAGACATACTCATGTAAGGCCATCGGCCTTGGAGACCCATCACCAGAGTAATTATTATTAGATTTCAAATATGTATTTAAGCTGCCTGACTGGGGACTTCATTCCCCAGTTCGAATATTGAATCACGCCTAGTTCCTAAGTCTGATCCTAACTCTCTAAGTCGTACTCCATCTCCAAAATCTTGGACACTGGTATTAGTGAGGGCGCAGCACATAAGCTGAAGCCAAGTCCGTTCCGACCGCCACAATGTACCTGACTCCTTCTCCGACTCTGACCCAACCTCCAACCCAACCTCCAACCCAACCTCCAACCCAACCTCCAACCCAACCTCCAACCCAACCTCCAACCCAACCTCCAACCCAACCTCCAACCCAACCTCCAACCCAACCTCCAACCCAACCTCCAACCCAACCTCCAACCCAACCTCCAACCCAACCTCCAACCCAACCTCCAACCCAACCTCCAACCCAACCTCCAACCCAACCTCCAACCCAACCTCCAACCCAACCTCCAACCCAACCTCCAACCCAACCTCCAACCCAACCTCCAACCCCCAACCGGACCTAGTGCATAACAACATGTATCTACCCTATCTACCTATTAAAGAGAGTGTAGATTGTTGTGGAATGAACGACTTAAACATAATAATACTGCTGATAGCAATGAGCTCACTATGACCACATTCAACTTCTAACACTCCCACTTGAGTGAATGGTTATTCCCAGTCTTTGAACAAATTGTTCATGCTTGATCCATCATAAGGTGTGGGGGGATCGATCTTAATCTTACTAGCCTGTTCAATTCTAAGTTTCTCTCTCTTTTTGTAGTGTTTATGCTTCATAATCTTCCTCCATCTTTCCCCTTCAGTTAGGGAACTTCTTCCAGACAATGTGTCTGAATCTGAAGAGTCGGATCCTCCTGGATCAGGTTCTCTGGCAGGGGCTGCTATCTTCACAAGGTAACTAGTGGGAGGTACTTGTCCAAGTGGATCTCATATCCCTCTAGGTATTTCCAGTCGCTTTGACTCGCCTCCCAGAATTATTCCTCATAACTGAAATGACTATATACTTGGTTACAACTGGTCTACTGGTTGTACTAAGTTGCCTCAAAGTCCGAACTTATAACTCTTACACCCTCACCTGTTCGTAATACGCTTATCACGTGATCGTCTTCATGGGCTTTGTCGAAAGCACAGCCTATTATTGTCCCTCCACATTAGGTTTTGGTCCCTGAGATTCAATCTCTGCCTCATCAAGTGGTTTATGTCCATGTATCCACACATTTCTGTCTTTGCAATGGTCATTTTTGGTCCCGTCTACATTCCATTTATGTCCCCTAGTCCACCCATTTTCGTCTCCATAACAAAGCATATCTGCCATGACTTTTGCTAGCTCATCAACCGCTGCACCAAATGCTACAAATGATAGCTCATTTTCTTCATCTGGCCGAGGTGATTTCGAGGAAATTATCAGTGCTCAGCACCGGCCAGCATACTATCACACACCTGCACGATGCAACACCAATCCTTGATGTCCAGGACATGTTTTGTCCATCTGTGGGCTCCTGGGGACTCTGGAAACTTCCTAATATGTTGCATTATCCTGCTGTAGTTATCAACACATGCTTGAACAACCGCATGGCAACACTTCATTGGCTAGAACCAATGCTGGCAGCTCAAGTGGTGATACGGCACAGCAGTGGAGAAGGATGACCCATTGACGAGCTTTACACGTGGGGGCGGCACAATCTCGTTTTTAGCTGAGGGCATGCCCAGTCAATGAGACATGGCAGATGGACGAACGGCCAAGCGTAAAGCACCGGAAGTCAAGGGGAACATAGAGATGGATTGGGGGGGCGACGCCTCCATCCTCGGAAGAGATTTCTCTTATCATTTTTGCATTATTAGAAGGCCAAATTGAATATATAGGGACTAGAGTTACGGAACATAAATATGTTTGTTGTGTTGCCTCGGAAAGAGAGGGAGCTGCCGCTTGAAACCTCCCGACGGCGTGCCATGTGAAACTATGCTGGCCTTCCACTTATACACATAGACATACCAAGTGCAGGATGTAATTCGTGGGGGTTAATGTACTATTTGTACTATTCGTATGACGGACCCAACATGAAAGCCTCGGGACGCTGATGTGGGGGAAGAAGGTGGCTAAACTATGAATAGAATGAGTGACTCACTCAACCAACTTTCACCCAAATCTCCACACCTGTAGCTTCTAAACGCATCTCGGTTGAAGGAATTTGGAGCAGTATAAGAGTAGTAGCTAAAAGTTGGGATGAGTCGGCGATGCCGTGGGACAGACGCGGCATGTCGGGGACCGAAATGGAATGTGTGGGGACATTATTCATTTTTGCTTGTCGAAATGTACTTCTTTCAAGTATATTAAGCACCCCGTCCGAACGCTTGGATGGGTACAGATCTCAGTCGGTAAAGTAGATACGACTGAGGAGAAGGAATATATATGGTCACCAGTGTGGAAAATGAAAGACAATAGTGTGGTGAGTGGAACGAGGCACGCTTTAACTAAATAAATATAGTTGACGCGCTGTGGTATGTGGATACGTACCACATTCCAACAGGAGGAGAGAGAGAGAGAGAGATCAATTTAGGTGCTCGAAGCGCTAGGCCCAACAGGAGGACTAGCTACAACGTCGCCTGGTATATATATGTAAGTACCCACTGGCCTGTGCCTGCTGCGCACCGCAGTCGCTTAACTCAAGCGTCGTCAGGCTTAGCTTCGTCACTGACACCAAGCTTTGGCTTGAATACTTGTCAGATACACTAGCTATTCCCTTTCCCCCCTAAGGCCGCCAGCTTTGGGGTTATGTTTGTCACTGTGGGCCTTTCCATACACTTGGACCCTGTTGCCTGTTAGCGTCACCCCCACTCACCAAAGTACTCATGATGATGAGCCCACATACACACGCGGACATCACCGCGATAGCCCCCAAAGTAGTACTTGATTACAGGATGACGTGCACAAGCATGACCCTTCTTCAAATCTAACGCTCCCGAGAGGGAGGCGGGGGGGGGGAGGGTGAGGAGACTGGCCGCAAGGCCGTAATTAATGGCGGAAAGGCTATTTTCCCAGATTCGATGAAATTCGATCTTATGAAACATCACCCATGGCGTGCATCACTGACCGTCACCATAAAATCCTCCACTTGCACTGAGGATGTTTGACTTGACACTACCGTCACAGGGAATTCTATGCGTCGACGGTGAAGGCAATGCAAATGTCAGATCACATTGACCACACCTGTTCTGTTCTGACGTGATCATAGGACGTAGCAGGGCATGTGAGAGGTATCTTCTTTGAAATGGATCACACCTTACAATCAACGCTTTGGGTGGGATCCAAACCAACAAATCCGCATGATGTAAAAGAAGAGTGCGTGCAAATTCCAAGGAAGAGAAAGCGAATGTATGAGTACAATTCGAAGACCACTGTGTGACTGAATGCTACAGTAAGATGGTAGGAAAGACCAGTAAATGAGCGCCCATCGGAGCTCGTGTAGTGACTAGGTAAATTCGAAAGGTGGGTATGCGAATACTAGTAAACGTGCAATTCCAGGATGTTAGGAAATGCCTGAATACGAACAAGTCAAATCATGATGTGACTGGGGAGTAACCTTGTATGCTCGGACTGTTGTGAACGACGTCGGCCACGCCTCCTGATGTCTGTAAGTAAGTCCATTCCCACGTGCCTGCCAAACAAGTTCAATGCATTTCATCAGCGGTAGTAATATGAAGACACAGTTGACGAACCTTTGCATGCACCGGAACCGCAGTTGATGGCTACAGGAGTCGCCGAGCTATCAACTGAGATAGTGTTTGTGGCGCCGACGAAGTTGACTTGCTATGTTCAGAATAATAACTCAGTTGGTGTTTCATGGAATCTGCACACTTGACCTACGCTGATCTGCACACCTGTCCCAGGAGTGCCTATTCAATTCACGTGAGTTTCCGTAACCCCACGGAAGAAGTACAGAAGTGAACGTACTCAGCGTCGAGGGGTATGACTGATCAATTATAACTCCAAATCGCCTAATGCCAGAACTAGTGTTACCGCTGTACGTGATATTTTTTACTGTCGAACCCTTGGAACTCTTAATCGTTTTAATGCGCAATGCCTGGTCACTGTGCAATGCAGATGAGTGGTGAAAATATATCTTCTTAATAGGCTTACCTGTTGGTTATGGTATTGCCACTGATCACAATATCGGAAACTGCCACGCTGCTTCCGACAGAGCCCTGGACATGTATAAGAAATGCGATCTATGGAGCAAAATCTCTGGCTTACAATTGAGATCCCGTGGCCGCCGCTGCACTGATTATCTTTGAATATAATCCTCGACCCCTTGTTGATTGCGATGCAATCATCCTGTCACAACACAGTCACAAATCATTTGAGTTTAATATGAATAGTGTTAGCCGCACCTGGTTGCGGATGATGCTTTGCTTGATCGTGAGGTCCGTCGTGCTGCAATCGAAGCCGTCAGTGTTTTTCCCCGCTGGTTTGCCCTTGCTTCGAGAATTGGACAGATCTCCCTGAGCTACATAATAATTTAAAAGGGAGTAAGTTCATTATTTGGTTCGCCCGCGTACAGTTATCAACGGTAACACTTGATATCACCAATGGCCCCGGATTGCCAACACTGACAGCCTGGGCAGGTGAATTTCTGACAATGGTATTGCTGAATGTGCCAGAAATTGCGATTCTGAATAACTAGCAGGTGAGTGCCTCGTCAATCCACACGCATGCGACAAATGTACTTCATCATAGGTGATGGTTTGCTAATCCCCCCGCTTGATCCTTTACCGTCCCAGTATGAAGGGCCTCCGCCGTCGATAGTGTATCCATTGCCATGGACTGTAGACCAGATGGATCAGATAGCAGAAAAGTGTAGGATGTAGACGACGGACAAGTAATGTGATTTCCGCTGAGGATCAAACCAGTATGACAAGTCAGTTCGATGAAGTGGTCGAGCGCATGAGATACCGTACCGGATTTGGAACAGGGGTCCGGCCCCACTCGTCGTAGCAAACTGAATATCTCCCCCTTGTTGAAATATATTCAATTGTCGACAAGCGATCAGCCGTGGGGATTGTACTCACGTAGATTCACGGTTGTCCTATCGATCAAGTTCAGGTTGAGTCGTGAACCTCACGTTTAGTGCTAAGTATGCCGACATGCAACACAGTAAAATAAGAAGGCTTACCAGATGGGACCTGACGAAAGATGGCGTAAATCACTTAATTGTTTTCTCGAAAGCATCAACATATACTCACGGTAAAGCCGTTAATGTTCACAGTCGTGCACTGGACAGCAGCATACACATCGGAAAGAGAGTTGATCGTGCCAGTGCACCGGACAGTTAGGTTAGAAGGAGCGGCAACGACAAGTGGAAAGGTAAGGAGTGCCCCCAGAAGGAGTGTTGAGGTCATGTCCAGCATATGAGTAGAGTGGTGAGGATGTCTACATTTTCCACACGAAGAGCTAGTTATAGCTGTCCTTGAGATATTGAGGAGCTCATTAGTATGGAAAAGTATTACCGGTAGAAATTGCGCGTCATTTTAGCGATGCCTAACAATCTGCTTGCAATGTTCAAGTACATTATGCCCCACCAAGTGTAGATTAACCGAAATGAGTTAGTATCCGTTGAGGCCGTGAACACGACAGAAGGCAGAGAAGACAACAAATAATCTCCGATGGTATTTCCGAAACTTCTTTCGCAAGGGGACCTAGTAGTTTCAGCTGAGGCGACAATACTCGTCCTTCGGAAGCGTTATACTTGAAGCTACAAGCACCAACCTATTAATTTACTTCCCGGCCTCCGTCTTGGCCGCACCGCGCTTCAGTTACTCCGCCGTCAGTGAGATCAGGTGATGGTGTAAGTTTCGGTTTCTATGGGCTATCAAATGGGTATCGCTGTCAGTTCGACACGCCTCGGTCGGGCCGCCGACCTCCATGCCTTGGCCTATCTGGTTGTCATAGGTGGAACGATTGAGACGCTAATATCACTATCACTCCAGATATTTAGAGTATGATGATTAGAATCCACAATGCCACTAATGCGCCCTCGCGTGTCCGGAGTCCGGTGTCCGCGCACCCACGCCGAGGTCACGTGACACGTGACAGCAGAACATCAGTTGCTAATGTCGCACTGTGCTTGAAGCACACAATATTGTCTTTGGGGATCACATTAGCTCGCAATCTATTTGAGGTTCATCAGCGGATGTCCAATGTTTAACATGGAGTGTAGAGGGTTGCCACAGCATCATGGCTGTACGTGGAGCTGGCGGCTCGCCTAATGCAAAACTATGGAAACCACCATATAAATCCTTTAACATCAAGGAATCACATGAATAGTTTACTGTCACGGAAGAGGGAAGCATGTATGAGGAGATACGCTGGCTTAGCGTCGTACCTTCAGCTGTTTTGGAGGAACCTGAAGGAGGCACTAGTATACTGCAGGAACCAACTTGTAGGAAATCATCTGTTGCCCTGGCCTATGGACTCAAGGAGCTTCTTCATGTCACTGGGTCCATTTATGTAGCTCCTGCTACACTTCGAAACAAGTTGCGTGCTTACAGTAACCGTAGCACACATGCTGTAATTCAAAGTTCAAAGTTGTGGGTTTGGTGTTCTGGACGCCTAGCCTTTTCGGTACCTGTGACATACTATCGTCAGTCACAAGGAAGGTCACCGGCTCCAGATCACGCAAGTCGTACCAACTGTGAGGGCTCGCGAAAGAAGACCCACGTCTATCCTCCAGCATCGCATCGCATGCAAGCCCTTACAGTGGGCACAAATGTAAGGTGTCTACCCGGTCCCATTCATCTTCCTGGTGACTGATGGTACATGGGACATTGAGCGAGAGCAAACTAATCGTAATAACACTTCAATCAGGACTGGCCGCGGTCTGCAGACCAAGTCTTTCAAATTCGAAGCCCGAAATTTGTGCAGGGCTGGCGATCATCAATACCTTAAGAAGGGTCAAATGATATGTCATTAATGAGCGGTATAAAGCTAATCTGCAACCCCTGCTTTCCAGATTACATAATGGTAACCATCCACGCAACTTCTGAGCATCCTGAGACAAAGACATTGCTAGATCTCCAGCAGTCCTTCCTTGATCTTCGCTTTGGCATTTTTCTCCATTTCAACATGGCTACGTTCCAAAACCTTGAATGGGGTGATCCTCGGGGGCCTACCTCCGTCTTTAACCCTTCTGCCCTTGACACTGATCAGTGGATCTCTGCAGCAAAAGATGCAGGGATGACTTACGCGTGCCTCACAACAAAAGTGAGCTATGGCAATGTGAAGCAATAGCTGACTGACATGTGAGGACATCCTCCATGACCAGCATCACGATGGCTTCGCGATTTGGCCCACAAGAACACGAGGTGCTGGCGTGAAGACTCTGGATGTCGTCCGAGCGTATGTGGATTCTTGTCGAAAGTCAGGCATTAAAGTTGGATTATACTATTCAATCTTGGATTTGCGAGCAGAAATTCGCAAGTTCTGCATCACCCAAGGAAAGGTCGACTTTATAAAGGCGCAACTCACTGAGCTGCTTACAGAATATGGTGTAATTGATCTCTTTATCTTCGACGGATGGAATGCTCCTTGGAGTCGAATTACATACGACGATCTTCACTTTGATGATATTTATCGTCATGTGAAGATGCTCCAGCCAGCGTGCCTCGTTATGGATCTAAACGCCAGCGAATTTCCAGGCTCTGCACTCTACTACACAGACATCAAGGCTTTCGAGTCAAACGCAGGACAGACATTACCAAACGACAACGTCCTCCCTGCACAATGTTGCCACACCCTTACAAACGAATGGTTTTGGAAACAGGGTGACGAGAATCGTCCGTTGAAGTCAGCAAAGCAGGTTGTGCACGAATGGCTCATACCACAGAATGAACGCTTCTGTAACTTGTTGCTCAACGCAGCCCCTAATCGAGAAGGCAAGCTTGCCGCTAACATTGTCTCTCGTCTACGTGAGATTGGCCAGATGTGGCAGCACCCTGGTTCATCCAGGCGGATCGCGCCCGCTATTGTGCGTTCTATACCCCTGGAATTTTGTGCCACTAATTAAAATGACTGCTGAGAGAACATAACAACAGCAAATCTCGCTCTGCGCCAGCCGATCTATGCTAACGCGTCCCAGGCTACCTTCGGACCCGACCTCGCGAATGATGGTGTGCTGTCACATTCCTGGTGTCTCCCCCCCAATGAGCGCATTGGTTGGCTTGAAGTCACCCTCACACGATCCCAGTCCGAGCCTGTGGAATTCAATACACTTGTCCTGTCTGAGCCAATTGGGCGATGGGAAGAATACCGCCAAACCCGTATCGGTCATTACCGTTTCCTTGTGTTGGTTGGGGAAAAATGGATGGAGGTGTTTGCAACCACTGGTGGTAGTGAGCGGAAAGCCTACGAGGTACACTTACATCGAATTCCGAGAGTAAGTGCGACCAGGGTGAAATTGGAGATTAGTGGCAGGGAGACCGAGCCAGAGCCGCACGTTATGGAGGTGGGTGTTTATAATGAGCCGGAGTAGGGATTCCCGCAGCTCGACCACTTTGAAAACGGAGAAATGCGTTCGTCCATAATTCTGTCTAACTTGATCATGTTGTTATCCTGTGATGATAAGATAAGCTGATAGGAAGTAACTATCGGGACGGATACTGCCTGCTGGTTAAAGCGCGTGAACGAGAGGCCCAATCCTTTCCAAAAAAAAAATAGTAAACAACACATTTTCAAGCCATCATTGTAAAATTTGGATTAATGAGGTTGAACGAAAATTTACGGAGCCATGCCATTTTATTATCAGAATCTGTTACTACAGTGATGGAAAACCATACTAAACATCATGTATTGTGAAACTTTCGTGGTGAGACTCAATTAATCATCCTTCTCCATTACGTTGGCTTAGTTTGAAATGGTTACAATCCGCTATATTGTACATATACGTACGCAGAGGTTATGCCATCACTGGCGGTGGAGCGGAGTCTATAAACAAGCTCTCCCACTACCAGTCCATTAAGTAAGCGTACCTATCCAGAATGGCTACATTTGTAATTGGTGAAATTTATGTGAAGAAGCCAGATTATTTCATTAATGGTGATGTCTTTCAGAGCATATGGAGGAAGATGATGACTCTACCAAAGTGCTCCCTGAATGGGCTGAGCTAGAATATCGGGTAAGCATGAAGTCCATCATTTTTATGGACAGCTGTATAAGATGCCTGTTGAATAGCAAATGCTTAATTTGGCCGGAAACGATGCTCTTGTTCATTTCACTCATCTTTCCAGCACCTCAAGCACTTCCTTGGCCCGTGCCATTTGCAACTGGGACACGGAAAAGAAATGCACCGCCGCAGAAGCGCACACTAGTGGAGTATTGGATCTCATGCAAAAAAAAGCTGTACCCTTGGACAAGGTCTGTCTTTTAGACCCAAAAGCAACGAAAGAGCTGTCCCCGGAAGACGGCGATGGTACATTTGATTGGTTTCTCTTTGGGGTAAGAGTTTCCTTCATGGTTTTGTGGTAAGCCAGAGCACTCACACATGGCTTCTTGTAGGGAATCCTAGGTTGTTCAAATTTCCGAGCTTGTGTCATTCGAGTCTCACCCCACGTATACAGGCGATGATCCTCCTCGAGATCGCACGTCCGAGCTTCGCACTCTCGGCTTTCCAAGTCGACATCTAGGACCAATTCAAATGACAACAGACACGGCCTTAGGGGTCACCAAGCTCGTAACTCAAGACAAAAGTAAGCCTTAAACGTTGTCAACCATCGGTCATTCCTGAGTCTGCTTAAAGTTCCTTTAGCTCGTATCCCTTATATCGTGAGCGGGTTCCTTCCTCAAAGAACTTGAGAGTATGGTTCCTTACATTGCTCACAGGATTTTCCAACAATCAAATTCAATGCTCGAGAAAGTGTCGAGATGCCATTCCGTAAGGCATCACATCGTTGTCGTAACCAATATGAGCTCACAGCGAAAAAGGGTACATTGCGGATGCCAAGGGGGAGCCGACGCTTCCACCGGGCATGCGAGAGCTCCTGTACAAAGACCTAAACAAAAGCTTCGATTTCTGACATAAAACCTAATAGAACATGTCCCGTGTTGTGAATAGTATACAACAGTTAATCGAGGTGACACAGAAAGGAACAACATAAGAGGATATCAATGAGTGACAAACAACGAACGAGCAATAGTGGTAGCGCAGCTATAGAGTGATACATGCCCGAAGATGATTATATAGATACGGCATTGCGACAACAAAGATGCAAACAAAACCCAGGATATGCTATGGAATAGAACCGTGTGATGGTCTAATGTTAAAATTACAGATAAAGGCGCAGATACCGCAGCCCTCTTCTACTCCTAAGAGGGTCACGGTGATCATGCTGTCGCCTTGGGCTCCCATGGCGGAGGCTGAAGCGGTACGTCATCTAGATTCTGGTCTGCATGGGCGTCCTTCATGCGTTCAGGAAGGCTCATACCCTTTCTTGCCTTGCATCGTACAAGTCGTAGCTTTGTGCGCGTAATCCCTGCAACAAAGCCGATCAGACATACGTCGTTGAGGGTGAGAAAATATGGAGGACGAACAATCGGCGATGACGGCCTTGTCTTCCTCCAAAAACGGATTATCTTGTTTCATAACCTCGTCTTGCAGGGCGTACAAGCACCAGAGTGATTCTTCGTAGAGTTGCTCACACTCATCCGGTGACGATGCCTGATCCAGGAGTTCCTTACGAGCTGCTGTGCGGCTCTGTGATTCATAACAATCACAACCAGGGGGTGAGCATGTTGGCATGCAGTCAGACAGGTGCCCACCAGTTGCAATGCACGATCATAGACGAGTTGATCAAGCCACGCACAATCCTCAGCCTCAAATTCTACGGGAAGCCAGGTCTTCACAAGTGCGGCGCGATCATTGCACTTGATGAAGTTGTCTTTGAACCAAATCAACGCTATCCCCATGCGTGAACATTCCATTAACAGCACTCATCTTCGGAGCGACATACCGTCATCGAAGCCTTCGCTAACTCCAACGTCCTCCCCCGGGAATCTCATCTCGAGGTCGGCTTGGTACCGCTTAAGCGCATCGATGCCTTTCTGGGAAAAACCCATGAGAAGCATGTACAACGCAACGCACGTGACTGCATTCCATTCGCCCTCAACTTCAGCATTCTTCCTCCGCTCCGCCTTTCGATCCGGCTCGCCCTCCATCCTAATGAACTTCTTTGGATCTGGTAACGGCTCTACATCAGAAGTTAGTCTCTCACTTTCTCGTAATAAAGGACATTGACTCACTCTGTGGGATCGCCTTGACATATTCGTACATTTCATCTGCCCAACTTGTCAAGACTTGAGTCTTCTGCGCGAGCTCTTCTAACCGAGCTAACAGCGCCTCCTCCACTGGGTCCTCTAGACCTGCTTCATCGTTCATCCGATCACGATCACGATCACGTATGATCCCCTTCTTGGCGGTGGGTGGGGAGTACCCCAAACCTCCTGGACGCGTACCAAACAACTTTTTACTTGCAATGTTGAGAGCACGCGCCAAGGCGCTCGTCAGAGGCGGAGAGTAGTTTGCTGGGGCTTGACTCTGGCCCTGGGCAAGCGAGCGGGGTGGGAAGGTGGTATGCGAGGGTGATGGCCGTGGCGAATTGGTGAGGTCAACGATGGGAGGTGCATCGTCAACAAGGGCTGAGGGAGGCAGTCGCCGATCTCTCAACGGCCTTCGACGGTTCGCGTGGATCTCTGCATCGACAGACATGAGACGCCCGATGAATCTGCTCGTCAAACGCTCACCATCGACAGCACGATCAAACTCCACCGCCCTTGTGTTCCCAACAAGAACATACTCTCTCCTGAGCAATCCATCCTCCTCTGTCTCGCCAGGAAAGATAGAAGCCTCTGTCTCCAGCGGCGTCTGGACCCTGCCACTTGACGAAGCAATAGAACGCGATCGAGGACTGCGAGGGCTGACAATCAACAATTACAATATGCCAGTTGAAATACGAAGTCAAGTGCACCTTCCCCGCTCTATACCTTCTGTTCCGAAGCTCACTCTGCGACTCTCTGGTTCGCTACCTTCATGTCCGTCACGTGCTGATCTCCTGAAGGCGAATCTGTCAAGACGCCATATTTCAGATCCATATTCACCGGTAAGACGCATAACAATGATATGTCCTCGCCACAACCTCCAGACTCGAAAACAGGAGATTCCATACGTACCGGCTTGGAGGTATCTTAGCCCGAGGATCGAGCACATCTGGGGAAATGAGATTACGTTCGCCAGTTCCTTGCAACCGATTCAATCGAGTCTCATCGTCAACCAATGTACCCTTCTGTTGGGCATCGGTAGGCGAAGTAGAATGGGGGTGTAGGACCTTGTCTGCTGGATCCTCTAGAGGTGGATCTGCCGCTCGCACTGGTCCTTCGGCTGCTGATTCTACATAGCGGTAGTCCGAAACATTTCTTGTCCGAGCCTCTCTGTTCCTCTCCCTTTCAGCTCTTGCCAACGCCCTGGCCGACATCCCATCGTCATGCGTGTGCTCATGTTCATTGGTCGTGTGTCGTGAAGGAGCTGCCGGAGCTGCACGATGCGCAATGGGCACACCATTGTGGTCGAAATATTTTGCACCCTCACCCATCGTCTCCGCGTCATGCTCATTCTGCTCTCCATCACCACCTGCTCCGATGGCACCAGACGCAGAACCTTCCGAGGACAGCGACGACGAAAACTTGGACTTGCGCAGACCTTCACTCGCGAAGAACTCTTCGAAGCTAGCGCGCTCGACAGGATGGCGCACAAGGAGGCGGCGGATGAGTGCTTTGAGGTCGTCTGCTACGACCTGTGCGGCCTTCTCATGTGCACGAGTGTTTCCCATTCCAGGCTACAGTAAACTCGTCAACCACGGTTCTGCGACAATTGTGATAGAGACTACACTGCACCTGGTAATATGGGCTCTTGGGGTTGAGCGGGTTGAGCGGATGGCAAGGATGCGATTCGTCGTCGTCAGGGAATTTGATCCCTTTTGAAGACTCAATCTTGAAGTAAACATCAGCATTTGGCGATGGTAAGAAGGTAACTTTGATAGGCACCTTCCTCAACAGTTCAATGTGATTCTGCGCGCGGAACGGAGGCTTCCCTACGCTCATCTCATACAGCACCGCACCGACTGACCAGAGATCAGCTTTCGCGTCATATTTCTCGTAACGCAAAATTTCTGGGGCCATGTAGAGTCTGAAACATGACGATCAACAAAATGACCCAACATCGTTGATCTGACAACACGCACGGACTACCACAGAGCGTCTCAGCCATCATGGTGCTAGGGAGTATACGAGCAAAACCAAAGTCGGCCACCTTCAACACTGGTACCCCAAGGGGGTGACCACGTGCATGGTCTGCAGCACTCGCGGGAGCAAGAAGGAGATTTTGTGGCTTGATATCCCGATGGATGAGATTACGGCTACGTAAGAACTTGAGTGCACGAGCTGAAAGACCGTCAAATAAATTGAAAAACACGAAAACGAGGCACGCACCTAATTGCCGGAGAAAACAGCGGACGCACCGCTCCTCCAGACCTCCAGACCGTGGATGTGGGTAGAAGGTGACAGGAGCCCCGGGACTGGGAGAATACTGAAGTCCATCGATACGTCCGCGACGTTTAATGTACTGAGAAAGATCTCCCCCAGCACAGTATTCCATAATTAAATGGATGTGTGTTGGGGAATGCTGGGTCGGCAAATTGTCAGAGGTACGCGATAAAGGCTCGAAGGTATGGAACACACCACAATGTCAGTGAGAAGGGTAATATGCTTGTGCGACAGCTGCTTCAAAATGTCGATCTCGGATTTAAGGTTATCGAGGAGTTTGGAAGTTAAGATTGAACGTGATACAGCCTTTATTGCTACAGCTTGACGTGTGGCCTGCGGAAGATCCATTCGTCAGCCATACTATTGCCGGAAAGTGAAGACACAAACTTGGTGATAGCCCTTGTACACTGTAGCGAAGGAGCCTTTGCCAATCTCCTGGCTTATAACATACGGCTTTACTTCATCGTCTTCTGGACGACGACTCTGGTTAGGCTTCGGAAGTGGCGTCGGCCCTGGTGCTGGCGACGCAGAGGGCGCCATTGATAACGGGGGACGTACGTCGATTTAAGGGTGACAAGATGGAGAGGAGGAGGTGAGATTACTAAGAGTATGACTAATGCGCGTCTGTACCAGGCAATTACAAGGCTTTCATACAACTACGCGAGGAATGCAATATTCTTGCATCTCGGTGCTCAAATTGAAAGCTTTACTTTTTGGTCAAATCAATATGGACAAATAACACAGTGAAGATAACCATGTCTATGCCATCGAGTTAAATTTTAATCGTGTCACAAGAGAGAATTTAAACGTTGAAGGGAAGCAGGTCAGCTTATGGGTTGGCCAGGCTTGCTTCTGATATTCGACTCCACACTACGCATAAAACACATCGTTCAGTGTACAACTTTGCAAAGTCGGAAAAGAAATACCGCTACCTTACACCTGTAGAGAATCGCACCTTAGGCAAAGATGAAATGCATGGTCGAAATACAGATCAGCTTCCACCTTTGGCCATATCTCTCTATGCATCAAAATGCTGAGGCTGCATAGGGATACATGTTAGCTATAATCCATTGACATGAGAAATGGACCTGTCTCCCGAAAGGTAGTCGTAGCATCTCCCCAAAGTTTCCTCTGGAAAAAAATCTGAATCTTTATCATCGCGGCTGTGATGTAGCTCAACATCTCCATCATCTTGTAACATGAGCAGACAATAATTATCCAATCTCGCCCAAATCATCCGAGTCGTGATTCCTAGGAAAGCCGTTCAAAGCCATGTGCTTGATTTGTAATGCGGCCATTCCAGGGGCTTCCAGCAGTCTAATGAACGCGGAAAATACAAGAGGCAGTTGGAGCCGATCAAATTCAGCATGCACGTATGGCTATTCAATGCCCCTTCGGTTGTTCTCCACATGCTCACGAGACGGGGAAAGTATTGTGCTGAGAAATGTCTGGGGTAACTAGACTCAGTAAGCAATCTAAAAGGAGGGAAGAGGGCATACGAGAGGCATTTCATTTATTCAGCAACAGGTTTGGTCTGAAGAATGCTACGCTTCGGGAATGCAAAGGTTAAATTAGTTGTATTCATTCACAACTATTGTCGAAGTGCACACCTGTCTTCACAGAAATCAGTTTGGCCTCTTCTGGGGTATGATCACCAAATTTCAAGCTTTCATCGTCGGTGCACAAATGAGTTGCAAAAGTCTCCATAGAGGCTTTAACACCTGGAATGGCATTATTATTTTCTTTTCGTGAACTACAACTCTGACTTTCTAGGAAAATTCTTAAAACAGCTGTAGTCGTAATTCCTGAATAAAAAATAAGGTCAGTCAATTATATTCAGACATATTTTTTATGCGGCATGGTGTGGTAGGATATAATTGGCAGCGTCAAAACGCGTGTTGTCACGTATGTCACATGTGAAGTCACGATCTCCAGAGGCTTCCAAGAAATATGAATAGATGCATAGCGCAAGAGCATGCTCTCTCGGCTCTCGGGGATACTTGCGCAATACACGACATTCTACAGACCTATTTACCAGATCGCTTGCATTTCACGGCGCCGTATTATTCTAGGCAGTCAATAGGCGCTAGAAGTTTGATATTGTGAATAGGCACATGTACAGCAACGAGTTTATGCCGTCTTTGCTCTGCCATGGTCGGAATGCACGTAATCGGGATATAACGATGCGGTCTGAGGTCATGGTTGCAAGAAATACTCGAGACAGCATCTACACCTTTCAGGCTTTGACAGCAAATATATATTCAGTTAACGCTACTACCATGGAAAGTTAAGAGGATTAACCAGTCGTTCATTCGGCCGGCCATCAGAGTACAGACAAGAGCAGGCCGCCCTGACAATCCTTTCTTTTCTTCTTTTTGCTGTCCATGCATGATTAAGTCAGTACAATTGAAAGAAGCAAAATAACCCAGACCTTAGGAAGACGTTAGTCATGATATAAAGACGCCAATCAGATAAAGGTACTAAAATCCGAGGGATGGGAGATAGAATTGAAAGAATGTCCACACGCACAAGTCACGAGTTTGACGCTCAATGCAGGGTAGTAATGCCAATAAAGGGATGGCTGTGCCGGAAAAATGACGCAAGCAGGTACCAAAAGTGGTTTGGCGGACGAGCAGTGTAAACTAAGGAGATGGAGAGAAAGAAACAAGTGCTTACTTTGACTGTCAACCTGCCAAATAAAGTGAGACACAGGATACGGAAGCTTTATGGAGCATGCACTAGCATAAAAAGAGAAGACTGGAGCAAGACGGCAAGTCAGTAGCGACAGGAGCTCAGAGGGAGGTGATTGTGGAGATCAAAGATGCTTATCAAGGAAGCAATTTCCATTTCTGAAACAAAAGGAATGACAAATGCCTGGCAGTCAACCTTGTGTCCGTCATGATCCAAGGAGAAAACGAAAGGAATTTTGGCGTTCTATCAGGTCTCAGGTCATGGCTCTGTTGACATTGAAGAATCGGGGAGCAGCGGCCGTTAACACCGTACTGAGAAGCTGTTCTGGTGTGAAGATGATCTACTGACAGTTCGCGCGCTTAGTAGATAGTCAAACTGATGGTCACATCGACACGCCAGAGAATGCGCTCCTGAATCGGGGGGCCTCAGGCTGAACAGCGGTGTAGAACTTGTCCTTGCACCTTCAGAAATGACACGAGTTGTTGGATGTCATGGATGGACGTCACCAGTGTGATGTGACGCTCATCATCGCTTGAGCCATCGATTGCGCTTGACGACAACAACAATGATCAGCGGTGCGGGATGGGCGGCGTGTCCGACGACCAGTATGAGGCGATCCAAAGGTAATGGCACAAATGGGAGAGCAGACAGGTGTCTTCCTGAGCCTTCCTAGCTCCTCAAAGTACCTGGGGAAGAGCAAGTAACCACGAGAAACCCAGAAGTTGTTTCAGCACTGTTACGTCGAAGAAGGTAGCGTATAATGACTAGGAGCAGGTAAACACCGTGAAGCCTCGTGTTAGACGTCAAGATATAATAGGACAAAGATTGGTTCAGCAGTTTGCTAGATTGTAGACACCTTCGTACACGAGGCCAGTAGGCGCTGGTACGATACAGTTGAAACCTCCGCAGCGTCAACACCGCCATCCCTCCTTTTACTCCCTTTCTTTTCTTCTTTCTCTTCACCATATCATGCGGCTTGGGCAGCATGTCTACTCAAGGAAGTTCCATCTCATACCGTTACGCTCACGCACAGGCTCAGGACCCCCGAATGCCAGCCACATACCCAGTCGCAAGCACCAGCACGGCATCGGCCTACGCTTATGCCCAACAGCAGCAGCAGCTCGCCAATCGTCAGGCCCAATCTCAGTCCAGTTCCGCCTCTACCAGCTATACTCCCTTTATTCCCCCTCCAATCCAGAGACAAACTGTGCCACCACCGAAGCGTCCATCGCCTCTCTCGGACCGCCCACATTCCATCGAAGAACTAGCAAGGATCGCGGGCCAGGACAAATACGATCGCTTCGGAGATATCAAACAGGATTTGCGGTATGCTGAGGTCTATCTCGCAGAGGGAAAGAAGGATTTGGCAGCCGGCGATCTCGAATGGGCATTCATCCACTTTGCGAGGACCGCCACCCTCATTCTCCAACGCATGCCGACGAACTCCCATTATAATGAGATGAAGGCGGCTCATCGCGAGACACTCGCCGATGTGAGTTCAGCCTTTCTTCGTGTCACGTGGCTAACCATGTTGAATGCTCCTTATAAGAACGGCAACTTCTGTTTGGAAAGGATGAGCGAAATTAAGCCCAAACTGGTTGATCGGTATGAAGTGTGGCGTCAGCGTAATCCGAACGCAAAGGTGGAACTTGACATGCATCGGATGCTAAGTGCCATGGCAGTGCGCGATAACGAAGAGCTTGCTATCCGAGCCCAAGCAAGTAAGATGAAACGTGCAGCGAGTAAGGATGAAGCTGCCAGGCGAGCCAGGGAAGAAGACGTGAGGAGGGGGCCCGGGGAGCTTGTGAGGCAAGATTCATACGCATCATCTAAACAGGGAGAGGTCAGCAATCGCTTGGATACCGCAAGACAACAGCAAGTGTATGATATAGCCGCCAGGAAGGTCTACGAAGACGCACGGCGTAGGCAAGAGGAAGCGAGGCGGGAAGCAGAAGAATCGCGACGACGGGAGGAAGAAAGGGCGAGGGAATTAGATATGGAGCGGCGGAAACGAGAGGCAGAAGAGGAGGGCAGACGACGAGAAGCCGAAATTGCCAAAAGGAAATACGAGGAGGCGCAGCGTCAGGAGCAGGCTTCACGGCAGGCGCAGGAAGTTGCTACACGTCGGAAGATGGAGGAAATTGAATACCGGCGTCAAAAGGACGAAGCTAAGCGTCGAGAAGTGGAAGAAACTACACGTCGAGAACAGGAAGGGATTGCTCAACGTCAGCGGCAGGCTGAAGCTGAAGCTCGAGCCAATCGAGGAGTTGTGCTACAGCTCCCCATGCCAGTTCCAGTTCCAGAGCCCCCTCCCTCTTCCTCGTCTTCTGACTCTTCTAGTGCTGCTCCAACTCTGACTCCAAGGCAACAGGACGGCTTGCCAGTTTTACCCCTAGAAAGTCCGACTCGTGAAGAGAGCGTTGATCCTCGCAGCGGTCGACATCATCCTCAACCTCAACATGCCATGCCCGACCGGGCCACAGGCCGAACGTGTGTAGTGCACGTGTTTTTCACGTTTAACTACCTGCTGACTATTTGTCTGTGGTCTTCGGATCATCACAGGAAGGCGTTTGACGACCCTATTACAACCACCAGCCCTCCTCCCAAAGATAACAGAGGTGCGAATTGGCTTCGGATGTCTGACGATCAGCGTGCGCAAGGGTATACCCCTTCTTTGCAATCAATGTTTACCACATCTGTTGCTGGACCTCCGACCGGTCTTCTTTTCTCACCTAATCATCCCGAGGGGCCATCTATCAGGAACATGCCCACTTCTCCAGATCGGCCCCCGGCTCACATTCGCCATATGTGGGAGAAAGCTGGATATGGGTATTCTTTACCGGAACCCTCCAAACCAAAGCCCCCCCAGTATGATTCTCGCATACTCCGTCCTGAACAAGTCCGGGAAAGAGAAGAGACGGTTTTCCCAACAGAATTGAGGATTGTCCATGTGCCGCAGGACATACTTCCTCGCTTTCTCGATGTGGCTGCCGTCAATACCGCACGAAATAAAGAAACTTGTGCTTTATTGATGGGGAGGCTGGAGAAAAAGGAGTTTAGAGTCGTGACGCTCTTGATTCCGAAGCAACGAGCGACGTCGGATACCTGTACAATGGAAGAAGAGGAACTCGTAAGTGAGTTTGTAGAAAAGCGGAAGATGATGACTTTAGGTTGGGTGAGTCGTTCACGGACTATAGCCCGTCGTAACAATCTCAAGGGCCGAACCACATTTAGATACATACGCACCCGACGCAATCATGTATGTCTTTTGAATCTATGGCTCTTTTTCGCGTTCTGACATGGTTTTTCACAGGTTTCATGTCCTCACTTGACTTGCATACCCATGCAGGCTTTCAAAGTATGCTCCCTGAGTTCTTTGCCATAGTGTGCGCCCCTAAGCAAGTGCCCAAGTAAGAATTAAAGATGCTCGTTGCTTTCCGAATTCGTTTACTGATCCCCCGACTCAGTTGTGGTATATTCCGCCTCACAGATCCACCAGGGCTGAAGACTATTCTGAAGTGTGAGAAGAAGGCTGCGTTCCATCCACACCCAGAGCTCCCCATTTATACGGTATACATTCTCCAGCGCGTCCACTTTTCTCGACCTTACTGTTTGGTTTTAGGACGCCGACAAAGGCCACGTTGCGTGGGCCAAGTCAGCGCCCCTTGAGATTGTGGATCTTAGGTGAACCATCCGTCGACTCAACCTCAGGAAGAATGTCCACTTGCGATTGACCTTAGGGACCCGTGTTACGAATGTTTATACCCAGCATCTGCCTATAACGTGCAGCCCATGTATACAAGCACCACAGTGCTTGCCCGGTCATCCCTTGCTTGCCCTCTCGCTCGCAGAAATCTATTGCATGGAAATAGCGAGCTATTTTGTTTCAACCTCCGTATTCTCGGTCTGTCGGTCTTCACGAAGTATATATGTACATCGGGTCAGCGTGACTCTATCAATGTATATGATATTAGTTTACAAACAAGAAAACAATAATGTCAGCGCAGACATAACTTTGATGTGTGCATCCCTGCTGGGCCGTCGAGCATCCACCAAAACTTCTCTTTGGCCACCATCATGATGCACTTATTGCCGCCATACTACCAATGGATTTTCATGTGTGATAAATGCTGTTTTGAGTTGAATGGCTGCATCTCACTGTTAACTCCAGCTGCACTGGCTGTGGAATTATAATTCCCACGATTACACAAACAATGTACTACGATCAAAGTGTTCGCACTGATATACACAAGACTTCAAACGGCCTTGGTGACGCGCTGTCGCATCATCAAAACCTACCTCATTATTTCAGCCTGAACTTTGTTCCTTTTAAGTATGCTGGAGTCCCCTATACGATCTTCTCTTCCCAATTTCCAGGAATCAATCAAAGCATGTGACCTCACGACTAGAAACAAATCAAACATTTTATCTATTGAGAAGTTACTGTAAGCGCGCTTCCAATGTGCCAAGGTATCGTTTAGCCCTGCTGTGAGATATTACTCAGGAGAATTGTTGGTTGTCACCCTTTATGCAGATAGCAGTGCTGCTGCGGGCTTTAGATATGGATAGGTTGGTTTACCCCCTCTCAGTGGATCAGATGAATCTGCTGCGTAATGCACATATGCGAGGACATGGTGAAGATCGATAGCTCATTAACTTTGCAAGCAAATGCATCTGGCTTGTAGATCATTCGGCTACCTTTGAATAGACACTTTCGAGATTCGTGTTGACATTCATAACAAAGGGCAACCCGACTTGTCACTTTAACCAAGCCTGATAGTGTCCTATAACCCTTCTGAGAAGGCTTTCAACATGCTTCTGCTCTTCGAACCTGGATATAATCGATCAGATAGTGTTTTACTCATATTTCGGACGAAGATGACGTACAAATGGCCCTCGCGAGGATATATTACTAAACTGTGCCTGTCAGGGTATTTGCTCATCCGTCGGAGTCCTCTGTGAAAACCGATGCCTTGCGCAACAGGGACTCGGGCGTCACATTCTCCATGGACGACAAGCATAGCAGTTTCGATATCTTTAACGTGCCGAATGGGATCACCAGTCTCGTTTGATGCCGTATTCATCCATGGTGCAGTTCCTCCAATTTCATCCTAAAGAGCGTGTCGTGTTTCAAAATCGCAGAGTCGTTTCTCTGGGCGATTGAAGACGTAGCCCAGCGTCAGGGAGGTCACTGTTGGTAGCCCGTGAACCCCAATCGCTCAAACCCGCACCCATTATTCCACACCGAAATTTGTTCTTTGTCTGACTGACACCCCATGCTGCCAAATATCCACCAAAACTCCAACCACCGATGGCAAGCTGAAGAGCAGTCAGTAAGAGATAGGTCTTGAGAACGGCCGTATAACCTTGTCTTTGTCCGCCAAGCCACGCTTTACAGCTTCATCTACCATACTTTCCACGTCAGGCCAGCCTGTGGTTGGTAGGGCAGTTTGAACAAAGCTGTGGCCGCGTCCCGAGTCTTACCATGTACAAACGTGTCAGCTCTTGGCCCATGCAGAATTCCACCAACTCACTGCCTCGATAATTAGGGCTGAGAACGAGGAAACCTTGCTCTGCCAGGATAGGCTGCCAGGATATGTGAAATGGATATAAGTTCGGTGTCTCGCGGCTGGGTGGTGTGTAAGGACTCTACATTGGCCTGTAATGACTAAACGCACAAGTAGGGACCTCCGTGGATATGCAATATAGTTGGCAGAGGTTTCTCTAAATTCGCAGAATCAACACCCTTTGGAAACCATGCCATTCCGTTGAGGCAAACGTCGTCTTTGCCCTTCCATTCGAATATTTCAACATCACCGAGGGTCGATGATGCGAGCCACGGGAAATGGGATGACGACAGCTTCGTGGTAAGTGCGAGCTATATATCGCCACATAAGGTTCGATTTCTCGAGTCATGGTATGAACACGCACACTTTGTATTCCACTACTCTTTCCAACCCATACATTTGGAGCCTCCTTGTTCGGTCCTGAGCTACGGATGCATGCCATCACATAACCATCGTCAACCTTCTTTATATCGAATGAACCAATAGCCTCGCGCTTTGATGTTTCATAGAGGGTGCAAATCTTGCCATTACGGTTAAGTACGTCAACTCGGGTATCCATCCCTGTAGCTACTCCAACAGCAAACTCCCCCGCTGAACGTAAATCAATAAGGGACATTGCGTCCTCGACCTCGCCGAGATAGAAACGCTCATTTTCAGAGACTACGGTGCGGTCCATGTCCAGTGAATGGCGATACACAGCGAGAGCATCGTTGTTGTTCTGGGGGAAGTATGTATAGAGATAGAATATATCCAGATAAGACTGTGAAGGCCAGACTGCGTCACTAGCCGGTGCGTGCTGGAAGTCGATTAAATGCCGGGTTGGGGAATCGGGAAGAGATGGTTTTATTGAGACGACGCAAGCCGTGTGCTGTCCAGGCCGGAATTCGGCATCGGGTCCGTCACAGAGGATGTACAACAAGCTCTGTCGATTGGTCAGCGTAAGGAGAAGCACTTGAGAAAAACGTACTTTCGAGTCAGCACTCCACGTGTATGAGGTTACATGCTTGTTAACGTTGACAAACGACCGTATGTCGCCTGTGCTTATAGTGTACAACCGGAGACGTGCGTTCGCTGCCAGTGCGACTCAAAATCAGTTGTGATTGCTTGTCGATCGATTGTTCAGGTCACTTGCCAAGATTTTCGCCCCAGACATTTGCGTCGTCTTTCTCTGCCAAGTTCATCTCGTGTTCTTTACTAGGCTCATCGGAAGAGCAAAATGCAATGTACAGTCCATCGGGGGAGATTCGGAAACTCGTGGTCTGCAGGACAGAACGGTTGATCTTGGATCAGAAATATGACGATCATACGTACGGCACGCTTCTTGTCGCTGAATTTGTCGCTAAGAAGATGCGGTTCTCCTGGACCGCCCAACGCGTACGTGTAGATCTGTCTCGGCCCTCCTTTATGGTGTCTGTCACTCAAAAAGTACAGCGTATTCTCCCTTGCATCCGGATGCCACGCCGGACTCCCATCATTGTAGATTCCACAGGTGAGTTGTTTCGCGCTGTCGGCCGTGGTGACGTCGGGTGAATACCAGAGCGATGATGTGCGGTAGTCGCCTGTGCCAGTCAGACACTCGCACAACGGCTACAATTGAAGGTGCGACAAACCGGGCCTATGCGCGCGGCCGACAGTATACACCAGACGTGTGCCATCTGGGGAAAGCTCCAGCCCGTCCACATCGCACATGGTGCTCATGTTCTCAGCAGTGAAGGCCATACCTTCAAAATCTCTCAAGTTCAGAGTAAGAACGTCTTATTTCAGGATTTGTCATGATTTCCGGTTCTCGGCCTGGCCACTGATGGAAAGCAATTAGAATTCGGACAAATTTATTTGTCCGCATTCTAAAGCGATCAGCATCACGTGTGTCCATCACGTGATCCGAGGGACGCGTCAGACGCTCAATTTTACATAAACGGAGTCTTCATCTATAAGCGATCATCTTGGATTAGCTCCTCCCAAGGCAATGTCGTATTCAGAACATGAACAGATCGAGGAGCAGATACATTTCTCCAACATTGTGGCCACATTTGAACGTTATGAACAGCACTCGGTATGTGACTGGCGCAGCTTTTGATCAATGGCTTGTTCTCAAGAAATAAACACGCTGCAGATATCTGCTAATATCCGTAGGCGAAAGGATTTTCTCTGTATCCCCGTGGAGGATCAGAAACTATTAGAGGACGTTGGATGGAAAAATAAACTAGATGAGATTGACACCGCGATACAAGCCAACGCGAGGTTTCTGCGACGAATAGTCAGGGATCCTGAGATATTCGAAGGTGAAGAGCAGGTTGAGGATGCAAACGGAGATGTGGAGTTGGGTTCAGAAGTGTCTGACGCCCGTGAGGCCTGGAAGGTCATCGCCCATTGATTGGCATTGAGTGTTTCTTTAGATGATACGCCCGCGAATGGTGATATATCAAACGACGCACTGGACCAGACCCACGCATATATCCACGGCCATAACCATAGCTTCATGGGACCTCAGCACTCTCACTCTCACGTACATGCCACTACTCCCAACTCCACGAGATATCGACCCTCCCAGTCAGATATGGACAAATTACGAGGCACACTCAAACAGCTCGTTAGAGACTGGGGTGAAGAGGTGCTTTATTGTGTCCTGTTAACGAAATGGCCTTTTGCGAATGACTCGTCAATAGGGAAAACCTGAACGGGAGGCATGTTACACCCCAATGACAAATGCGCTCCTCAAGCACTTTTCTCATGTCCCGTTTTCGGAAAGGTGTGTCCCCGTGACCGTGTACAGTTATTCTCAGCAAGGACCAATGATTCAGACGCAATTTCCGGGTGCTGGTTCCTGGAGCAGGTCTTGCAAGATTAGCCTTGAATGTCGCACAATTGGGCGAGTCGTCTTGTTGTTCCCCTCCCCCAATTTTCCGATATTGATACTTTCACACAAAAGGCTTCACATGTCAAGGGAACGAATTCTCGCACCACATGCTGCTAACATCATACTTTATGCTGAACAAGTTTGACACGCCACACCATGTTCCAGAAATGCCTGACACTCACATGCGGTCTGCAGAACAGAACGGACACACGAGCATACCATATACCCCTATATCCACTCGATTTCCAACATTCGCTCTTCTGCCGCGCTCC
Organism: Cantharellus purpuraceus; assembly: GCA_025174535.1. Classification (NCBI taxonomy): domain Eukaryota; kingdom Fungi; phylum Basidiomycota; class Agaricomycetes; order Cantharellales; family Hydnaceae; genus Cantharellus; species Cantharellus purpuraceus. The sequence continues at coordinate 319,848 of JALBUN010000011.1, forward strand.
TTCGCCCCGTGACGATTCCTGACCTTCTTCCCTCGGATCTACCTGAAGACTCAAACTTTTCTCTCGTCGCCGGTTAGTCTCCCTCACCTCTGTTTCTTAGGCCGTCCCAATCGCCCCCCGTGGAATTATGTTAATTTCGTTTATACATGTCCAGGCGACTTTGAGGAGATTTATGGTGCAGAGGATCGTGATGCACGCGGTCACGAATCCCAAGTGGGGAAATGGGACGCCGTTTTGACGTGTTTTTTCATAGACACGGTATGTGGCGCACCAGTGACAATGTATATGACGAATAGGGTCCACACCACCCATACAGGCCAAGAACATTGTAAATTATCTCCGCATCATACATCGCATACTCGCCCTCGGGGGAGTATGGATAAATCTAGGTACGATTCCTCGCGTTTGGTTGGGTGGCGTTTTTGATTTTTTGGATGCTGACTGTGTGGGTGTCTGTGCGTCGGGTCTTTGGACGTGAAGGGCCCTTGCTATGGCATTTCGAAAATAATACAATGAATGATGTTTCGATCGAGGCGGACCTGGAGGAGGTCAAGGCGCTGGCTCGGAAGATCGGGTTTGAGATCTCGGTATGTGTATTTTGCTGTTGGGGGGGCGCACGTTGTGCAATGCATACTGGGGCCCTCCTCCCACACCAAAAACCTCACAAGTATTTAAACCAGTTGCTCACTGCTCACTGACGTCCATTTTGGTTTGGTATATTTGGCAGGATGAACGCGTTGTTGAGACGACGTACACGAGCGACGGCGCGTCCATGCTGGGACACGTCTACAAGGCCGAGTTTTGGGTGGCGAGAAAGCGGTCTGCGCAACAGGATGGGGAGGAGCAGGAGCAGGAGCAGGGTCGACCTGGGTCGGTGCTGGGGGAATCGACAACGCAATGACATATACGCAGAGTACACAAGGGCAGGGGGCTTGGTTCCCTCCCCCCCTCTCCCTTCCCTGCTTAAAGAACCGTCTTTTCTTGCATAGAGCGCGAACGCATGTGAATGAACTTTTTTTCCTGGCCGGTTCGTGTGTTTGCCATGAGAGGCGGGCGTGGAATAATGGACTATGCAGCTACACAGCCTGTTTGGGAAGCGACAGGTATCGTCGACGCATAGCGTACTGTGCTGTGAACCAACCCCCCCCCACGTCTCTAGCATAGGTCTGAACCCAATATCCATTGGTACAGCAGCAGCAGGACGGAGTGAATGAATGAATGGTATATCAAGTATCTATATTAATATCACCGTACATGAGCCAAAAAAACACGAAAACATGTCCTCGACCCCCTCCCCTCGACACCCTCCCTCAACTCCGTTCCTCGACTCCCTCCCTCACCCCCAAAGTGAACACAGCAAGGACCCGCGGGGGGACCGCCGTCGATCGTGTCACGTCGAGAAGATGCCCAGTATTTTAAACATGGGCACCCCACGGCCTTCCTCGCCCAAAAGCTCACATTCCACAAAATGCGAGCCCAGCGTCACAAAGTGATCAATCACCTTGAGCCTGTGCAACAAAAAAACAACCATAGCAGACCGATCAGCATCCCAAAAATACCAATGCACAACCAACTCACGCAGCACCCGGTCTTCCACCACCCTGATTCCAAATCTCCACCGCCCCCGCCACATTATCATCCACCCAACACCTCACCCCGCTCAACACCTCCTCCTCCTCCTCCTCCCTCTCACGCCAGTAATACACCGCCACATCCCCACTCCCCATCTTCATCGGCACACGCAACTTGCTCGTCGGCAGCGTCGAATACCAATAATGCGTCGCCGCATCGCCCTCCACCGCCCCCGCGCCCTTGGCAGCGTGGAACGCGTGCCACCCCGAGCCGTAAAACAGCGACGGCGGCAGCGGATTGATCAAATCATTGGCACTCACGCAAAACGGGCGCACCTCGCGGAAACTCGCCAGATCGTCCGGACGCGCCGCCAGCCGCGCCGGCGGGACGCGGAACGGCGCATAATCCGACGTCGGCGACCCGTCGTCGTTTTCCAGGCCTACACGGGGCAGCCTCGCGGCGTCGTCGGCGTCGTCCAAAGGCTCCTCGCGGAGCGGCCCGCCCTTGCGGACGCCCATCCCGCCAAAGAGGCCTTTGGCGTCGGCGGGGGAGCCCTTGGCGGCGCCGACGGGGAAGGTGGGCGCCTCGAAGCCCGTGCCCGTGGCCGACGCCCAGCCTGCACAGATCTGGGACTGGAAGTAGGATATGAGGACGTCGGCGAGGAGGCCGTGGCCGGTCGGGTTCGCCAGGATGGGGTCGGCATAGTACGACTTGATGTCGTTGGGGGTGTTGAGATGCGTGGAATAGAGGACGGGCTTGGTGCTGATGTGGGGCACGTCGTAGAATTGGGCGACGACGGTGTGCAGGATTTCGGCGCCGGCAAAGCCGTGTGTGATCTGCATCTGAGGGCTAAAGTGGCCGAGGAGGACGACGGCGGGGGAGTCGGGACGAACAAGGATGGAACGGACGAGCAGCTCAAAGTGCTCCAACCACTCTGGTTGGCTGTTTGGAGGGGGGGGTCAGTGAGGGCGCGAGGAGGAGGGTGTGTGGGGGCGCACTTTGGATCCTCCGAGTCGAATTCGAGAATGACGAGGTCGGTCTGGTCGGGAATGTGGTGGCTGTGGCAGAAGGAAAAGTAGGCCGAGTTGGTGCGGCGGACGGCGCCGTTGGTGAGCTCCGAGGCGGGGTGGGGGAAGATGTCGTTCCACCACTGGAAGAAGCGGGAGGGGTAGCAGGTGGGCGAGATGGGGTCGTTCCCGGCGCCGTGACATGCAGACACTGTGGAGAGGAGGATGAGAAAGAGGTGAGCGGGGGACGGCGCGGCGCAGACGCACCTGAGCCGCCGAGGACGCTGATGGTGACGGGGAGCCCTGCCAGGGCCTTGCGCACGACGCGCTGCACGCGTGCGCCGCTCCCCGTGTGCAGCCGGGACCTGGACAGCGCGTGCAGGCCGTACTTTTCTGCGAGGGGGTCCCCGGGCCCGTACACGGGACAAAAGGCGAACGGGGCATAGTGGGCATCCCCGGATCCGTTCAGATAGTCCTTCGGCACCAGGTGCGCGTTGGAGAAGCGGTGCTGGGGCGGGTCGTCTGCGGGGGGAGTGAGAACGTGGATGCAGAGCAGCAGAAACACTATTATCGAGACGAGCACCCATATGCGATGGCTCGTGCTCATCGTCCGCGGCGACTCTGTCAGGCTCTTCTCGTCGGCTCGCGCAGCGACCGGCGTGCTGATGTGAGGAAACGTCTCCTGCGCTGGGTCCGGTGTCCCAAAACCATATGTCCGTCGCTGCGTCGACATCACGTGTGCTACACCTCTTTCATTCTCCGCCATCAGGGTAAACTGCAACGAGAGAAGCAGAACAATGTTCACTTCTGTTGACTTGAAACGAACGAGGCTGTCTTCAAACATCACTTCAATCTAGTCTACCCCTCATAATACTCAACCCTTCATCCCCTACACATATCAGCCACAAACCCATATACATCATACACTCACACGTGCCCCTCGCGCGGATATACCACTAGCGTGTGTCGCCCCGGATGCCTGCTCACCAAAAACCCCGGTGAAGCCCAATCCATTGCCCCACAGGCAGCGGCGAACACAACCGCACCTCAAAATCCGGCAGGTCGCTCTCAGTCGTCTCGGACCCCAATCGCTCACACCCGCACCCACCATGCCGCATCGAAAGCCGTTCTTCGTCTGGCTCACGTGGGCAATGGCGTCTTCACGTCCAGCGGGTGGACGCCTTGAGGGAACTAGGCCATGTCGTCCAGGGGTGCACCGTCCTTGCCTTGCCATTCAAATACGTTGCCCAGCTGATGGTTGGCCACCCACGTGAGCGTGAGCGACACACGGGACATGAGTGGGTTCCACGCCACCAGATCAGCCGCACACACCCCCTCTGCGGCCCACGAACCCTCCGCTCCCCGAACTGAGACCACACGCCATCACATACTCTTCGCATCAAACACCCGGAACCCCGCCGAACGTGAACAGCCTTCACGGCGCGGCTGACGATGTCGACGCGTGTGTCCATTCCGGAGGTCACGCTCACGGCGAATTCGCCGTGCTTGAAGTGCAGGTCTGCGATGGTAGGCGGGGAAGATGCGGTGCACGGCGAGGGCGTCGATAAACTTGCGGGGGTTGTATCTCTGGACGGTGTACAGCCTCAGACGGGCATGGCCTGTCGGGTATATGAGAATAAGTTTGCGTCGCAATGTTCGAGTCACCTTTCCTCTCTGCCCACACGAGAGCATCGTCCTTTCTGCGCTCCTCGGAGAGGAACGCAATGTACTTGCCGTCGGGCGAGACGCGAAACGGCTCCACCTGCGGGAACATTAATGGGTAACCTTGCTTTTTTTCAGCCGGAAGGTGGCCCCGATGAGCAGATGGGGCTCCCCCGGCTCGTCTAGCGCGTATGTGTACAGCTGCGCCACGCCGTCGCCGTGTACAGAGTGTTGGTCGCGTCGGGGTGCCAGGCGGGGCTGGAGTCATTGTGCAGACCCGAGGTGCTGCTGGCGCGCGCTGTGGGGGTGCGTCGTGTCGGGGGAGTATCAGAGTGCGGCGGTGGCGGTGGGGCCTGCCCGCAGGCAATGGTGTGCAAGCACTTGGGACTGACCGGGCGAGGCGGTAGATGATTTGCAGTAGAACACTCGGTAGTTATAGTCACGACTAATCAAAGCTCTCGTTGTGATCTAATCACGAAATAATATCTAACAACATGGTCCACAGCCATCAACGTCGTGCTCAATGATAAATGTCTATGTTTTGGCCCCCGAATGCGCAGCGAGTATGCATCGATGTTACCACTCATGTTTTCAGGCTGCGGTCATGCCGGATGGCGACCGCATCCTTCTGCGTCGACTTGTGCGACATGTGTTCCCATATGGGATCCACATCCGGTCCGTCCAGATCCCCCGCGCCATCCCAGCCCCAACACCACACTACCCGGCACATCGTCAGCCCCCCGCAGCGTCACCCACGCAATGTAACAGAAAACACACCATATTCCGGGCCAGGCCTGAAGTCCACCAGCTCGCTCTCCTCAGCGATAAACAACCGGTCGTGCGGCCCATACCACGACCGATCCTGCGGATCCGTGCGTGGGTCGTCTGGCAGCCCGCCCAGCCGGACATACCCCCGGATCGCAGTCAAATTCCTGCGCATCGGGTGGATAATGTCAAACACGCGCTATGCGACGACACGTCAGTTGACCCCACACCCGCAATACAAGCATGCCTGTGCCGCACCTTATCGTATGCCAGCTTCACCCGCGGGACGATCACGATCCGACCGTACCCGGCATTCCAGTAGTCGTTGCAGATGAGACTGCACTCGGACGCAGAGCACTCTCCCTCGAGCAGCTTCGCCATCCGGAATCGCACCTGCGGCGCGGCATAAAACGGCGCAGGGTCCAGCACCGCGATGCCGTTCCAGCACGACTGCACCTGGACGGGGAGGTGCCTTTGAAACCGATCCGAAGACTCTTGGTGGTGGAACACCGCCTCAAACGGCGCGTTTTCCAGCGCCGTGCCGTTGATGTCGCGCGCGACCCAGTTGTCGTAGAACACCGGGGCGCCGATCTCGTCGTGGAACATGTAGTCGGCGGCGCAGGTGATGCCGGCGTTCTGGCGTCGGCTCTGCCAGATGAGCTCCAGGACGTCGTCCACGCACGGGAGAATGTCGTTCATGAACACGACCGTGTCGAACACCTCGCCTTCAGAGTCGCGCAGCTCGTGCAGCGGCACCATGGCGGCATTGCGGACCTCGGCGAGATACTCGATGCGGTGGTTGAATGCCCCACGCGTACGCATGGACGAACGAATCGTTATCCGCATGCCTATGCTGCGGGTCAGCGCATCAAAGATCCGAAGCAGCGCCTTTGTCTGGTCCGTCGAGCCGTTCTCGTAGATAGAGACAAACACGTTTTGGTACCCGAGCACCGCGGCGACGCGAAAGAGCGTGGCAAAGAGGTCGGGGATGACGTCGAACGAATTGTAGAGGTTGATAGCGAAAAAGTACTTGTGCTGCACCGACGCGAGCTCCTGGTGTCTGGCATAGGGGGATAGATCGTCGTAGGTGTCAAAGGCCCTCCACGGGCTGAACCACGACGATCGCGGCGGCGGATTGTGGCCGATGAGTGATGCGTACCGCTCCTCCGCCTGGGCGACATACAGAGGCTGTGAATGGCGCGTGCACTCGCGGGTGTTGTGTGCGGTGAGGCTGGTGAGCAGCTCGAGCACGCGGAATCGCTGTTCGAGGGTAGGTAGTGCGACGGTGTGCCGTGCGTGGCTGGTGTGCTGGGGACGGAACGACTTGGAACGACTGCCCGTCCATGTCTGTACAGACGACGTCTATGGGGGGCGTCAGTTATCGCTCAGTCGCAACGGGGGCTTACTCACGGGTCTGAGGAACAGCTGAGCGATGGTGAGACCAACGACAATGCCTATAGCAAGCACTCCAGTATTGGGTATTCTGCGAATATAAGTAAACAGGGACGGTCTTCTCGACTGCTTAGGCTGCATCGAGGGAAACACCAGTCATAGAGGACAGCCAAGGAGCTGCCTGGATAGCAGTAAGCCACGCGGTGCCTGTATATCGAGTCCGACAGCAGGCGCAGGGCGCTCATGGCTTCGTCTCCTTACCACATTCCCCGCAAGGTTATCCTCACCAAAGACCACCTTGAAGCATTCCAAGCATCAGAAACTCACGCACACGTCGTCGACTACATAAAGACACTAAATGAGAGCGTCCTCGGCGTAAAGCTCTCGGACGACTGTCTCCTCTCCCCCGTACAGTCCATCACCCCCATATCACACTCGCCCTTGCTCACACTCGCACAAACCACAGGGCATAACCGCCATTCTCAGCGTCCTTGACAGGGTGGAACAGGTGGCCGTGGACACGCCACCCGTCAACAACTCTGGCTCTCGTTTTGGCAACCCTGCCTTTAAAGCCTTTTATGACAAGGTCGCCCAGGTACGCGCCCAGGCCGCCTTTGCTCACACACACGGGCTCACGCAGCCACGCAGCTTGCACCGTCACTCCATGCTGGCCTCCCCGGCCTCCCCCCCGAGGCCGCCCCTGAGGTGTCCGTCTACTTCACGGAAGCATGGGGAAACCGTACGCGCGTAGACTATGGAAGCGGGATGGAGCTCAACTTTCTATGCTGGCTGTACGCAGCCGTCTCCTTGTCATATCATGCACGCTTCCCCCTGACGACGTTCTTCCTCATAAGCATGTGCTTGCAGCGCCTGGGCGTCGTCCAAGAGAGCGACCACACCGCCCTTGTCGTTCGCGTGTTCTGGCGCTACATTCAGGTCATGCGCGTGCTCCAGTCGTCGTACTGGCTTGAGCCCGCAGGGTCGCACGGCGTCTGGGGCCTCGATGACTACCACTTTCTCCCCTTCTTGTTCGGATCGGCTCAGCTGCGAGGTAGCGTGCTTGCGGACAAGTTCTTTCTGCGGCGTACTGACGACATTGCAGGGCACAGATACATTCGTCCCAAGTCGATTCACGATGCCGACGTCGTGGAAGAGTTTTCAAAGTATTACATGTATCTCGCGTGCATCAAGTTTATCAATTCGGTGGGTCGCGTCCGTTCCAGCTGCACCTTTTTACAAGCCGAGTCGCACACAGATCAAGACTGCATCGCTCCGATGGCATTCTCCCATGCTGGACGACATATCAGGCGTAAGTACAAGACGCTCGGTTTGGATGAGTCTCAACGTGTCGCACCCTTGTAGGTGAAGACATGGGACAAGGTCAACTCTGGCATGATCAAAATGTATCTCGCAGAGGTGCTGGGGAAACTCCCCGTAGTCCAGCACTTTCTGTTCGGATCCATCCTTCCCTACCCTGGCGAACTGCCGCCAGAGCCCGAGAACGGCGAGGACGATGCGCATCGCGGACATGCACATCGTCACCCAGAGTTGGGAGGGCCCGGTCAGGCTGAGGTGGGGTGGGGTGATTGTTGTGGGATACCGGTCCCCAGCGCGTTCGCTGCTGCCGCCACCGAGAGCAAGAACGAACGCGTGCGACTACAGGGGCCCGCCATCAAGCCTGTTCCGTTTGACTAGGAGTAGTCGAGTGCGAGGTTAGTCATCTAGTACACATGTATGATGGTCTTGACGTACGGTAGTATAATACAGCTTATTTGGCACCGCTTCACGTCGTGGTAGATCAGCTGTTCTTCCCCTCCTCTCGAAGCTTGTGCTCGAAGCTTGTGCACTCACTACTAACGATGTTTGGGCCAGCCCGTCAAGATCCATTAAAGTCACTCAGTACGTACACCATTTCGATGCGCACTCGAGTCATTGAACATATACTAGCAGCAGAATGTTGACGTAAAGCCTGTCCATGATCCCCCCATACACAAATGACATCTTTTCCCGCGAAGAACTTGGATCGCGCGGGGTCAACATGAGGATATCACATTCCTGCAAGGGAACCGCGCCTCCCTCGATGACGAGATCGCGCATCTCCTCGTACCCGTTTTCGTCCTCATCGTCGGTGTCGACAATAACGGCGCGGGACCCGTGACCATACGCGCCGACGCCCGTCATCAAGCCCATAGCCCCTACACCCGACCCCGCGTCATAGCTCGCGGCCGAGCGCGAGACACTGCGGCGGCGTCGCCGATGCGCCGCGCGGCTGCCCTGGCTGGGCGAGCTGGGCGTGCTGTACGGGTAATTGATGTTCGTGCGGGGGCGGCTCGTCTCGCGCTCGACGTAGGTGCTGATCTGCACGGTCTTGTCGACGGGCCAGACATACCCCGCGGCGCTCCAGCGCAGTTCGGGCGTCAGCTTGTAGAGCCGCAGGGCGTGGTAGAGGGCCGCGTCGCTGCCTTTGAGCTGGGCGAGCGCATAACATTCACATACTGAACCCCCGTGCGACTAGGAGGTATTTCAAGGACCACTCACCGATGGGACCAAGGAGTCCGCGAGGACATCAGTGGGTGAGCAGTTGTACCGGCCCGTCAGATACATGCCCAGCGTCCGTCCCCGCGTCATATTCAAAAGTGGCGACAGCGCATCGAGGAGCTGCTCGTTCGGCGTCAAGAGCGGGTTGGGCCGCGGGCCCACGGGGCCAAACGACTTGACGTACACGCCGTAAGAGATGGACATTCTAGAGCCCTGCTCGACGAACTCGACCTCGTGCTCGCAGTCGGCGGTGAACGCCGTCCAGTGGAGGAGCGTCTCCCCCGCGGGCCCCTGGGGCTGCGTGGCGGGGTAGCGCTCCTCGGTGCCGTCGAAATGGCGCACGACGAGCGTGCCGCCGCGGAAGCGCACGGGGAGGGTGAGGATGATGGTGGCGACGAGCTTGGCGCCGTCGATGCCGCGGGACGACACGGGGCGGCGCGGCTCGGAGCGTGCGCCGGCGAGGAAGACGTCGAGCCTGTCGCGCGTGGCGAGGAGGTAGGTGCCTGGGTGGGAGTGGGGGAAGAGCACGGTGCGGAGGGTGTCGAGGATGGGGTGGTTGGCGAGGTCGAAGGTGGTGGAGAAGGGGAGGGCGGAGGGCCATGTGAGGGGGGGTTCGTGGTCGGGGGAGTCGGCGGCGGGGAGGGCGGCGGCGGTGTCGAATGCGGCGTCGGGGGTGGTTTCGCAGGCTACGAGGAGGACGTTGAGGGCCGGCAGTTGGTGCATGATGTCGGTTTTGAGCGGGAAAGGGAGCGAATGCGATATGCCCGACTATAATCGTCGTCAGGTCAGTTGACTTTGTGTGGTGCATGGACGTGCTCACTGAGGTGCGAAAGAACAGGATGATGGGATCCGTCTCGGGGATGGGGATGGAGCCAGAGACGGAGAACGACCGGTCTTTTACTGACAGGAATCGACTGACTGCTCTGTTGAGCTCAATATTATCTGTACTCGAGATCATATTTTGCAAGGTTCGTCTCGACGATAATGCAGCAGCTCTGCCCGTCATGCCCACGGTCGCACAGACGTCACTGGAGCACTCTGTGGGATTGGATTATGTTTTTATCGTTAGCCATCGCCTCTTTTAAGTAGCACCCCGCCATCTATCGTTGCCAGAATCTGAGAAGGCAGACTGCTTCTTAGGTACATTTCACACTCGTGTTTACCGCGAGGCCATGGAAAAGAAAGGAAATACCATTACAATCGCTGAGGCGCCGAGCCAAAAAGAACTCTAGGCAGATGCGCACAAGGTAGCAGCCACTCCACACGATGAGGTGTCCCAACGTACTCCAAGGAGTACGGTTCCACTTAACACACAGTCCACGTGATTACATGACGGTCTAGCCCCAGTCCAGTGTCCGATAATTATAACAAGTGGTGTAATAGAAGCAGGTGGAGTGAGAGCTCTATACGCTCAGGATTTGTACGACATCGCGTCCCGGTCATCTGCATACAGCCGAGCGTACTCGAGGCACAGCCGGTATACATATGCTAAGGATTCACCTAGGTGAGTTCGTCTGTGCAAATGACACCGATCAGAGAACTCACTTTCCATGTCTACTTTACGCCCTACGGTCAGCTTCCACTCTCGCCCGGCTTTTGCAATCTGCTGCAACAGCTTGTCATTGTCATTCGAAGGTGATGTCCGCGAGCTTCTCGGCCCTGTGCTCGAGTTGACGGCATTGAGCATGGACGGCGAGGGCCCCGAGAAAAAGGCATGGATATGGTACAACTCCTTGTATGATTGTGACAGCGGTATGTAATGCACCCTTTCCGAAGCATCAGCTTGCACAAGCGTGATGGTTGGCAATATACACATACCACGGCTGTATCCAGTCCGAGAAGAACTCTCGGTACACGGTCGACTTGATCATGACACTTTCCGAAGCCAAGAATGCCATGGCACGCGCCGAGTACCCCATTCCATCAAAGTCGACAAGATACTTGTGTTTCCAGTGCTCCCACAGCGGCACAGACTTTGTGAAGCGATAATGCCGCATCATTGCCTCGCAGCCTCCGGGAAACTCGTCGCACCCGACAGCCTTGGTAAATGCGGCGTCCATGATATCTTCATTCATCGCTTGCAGAGGAACCTCGGCTTTGACGTAGTTTTTGGACCCCGGTGGGTCGGCAAAGACGACGGATTTGGTAGCGTTGGTCGGAGCGGTGGTCATCTCCAAGAATCTAAGCGAATAGTCAGTGTAAGCTCCTATTGTGAAGGAAACAGACACGCCTGTGTCTTTGGTATGATGTCAAGAAGCCTGGTGGAGAGCTTCCACCCCCTGTAGTCGAGCCTCTCCAAAAGATCTTATTCGTCTTCTGCTCCCATGGTATCTCGTTCTCATCCTCATCGCTCTGAGTCAACGTTGCCTCGTCCCATCCATATGTATAATCCTCCGTGGACGAGTAATAATAATGACTGGGAATCTTGATATCAGAAAACCCGCGCACCTTGCCGGGAGAAAAGATGGGGTAGAGGACAGGAATGGTGCGCCAGTCGCTGAAGAAATTACCCTGCATGTACCGCGCCCACGGGTTGGCACAAAAGTCATACATGTCGTCGGGGCGCTCTGCAAATGTAAAGTCGGCATCTGGTGATGAGTCTGGGATGTTATCGAGGGCCTTGAGGTAGGAATGCGCGACCTGGGCGGAGGGGGGGAGGGAGGTTTGTCCACGGATGGAGCCAAAGAGGCGGCGGGCCTGTGAAGACGGGTCGCACGTTCGACGATAAGCCTCCCAGACGTTTCCGTCGCCACGCCAGTCTGGTATAAAGTCACCGCCGAGCATGCTCTCAATACCACCTAGAAAAAAAACGAGATGATGATGGACAAGCTGAATCATCTGTGCAGGCATTTCGCGTACCAGATGAATCCTGCTGCGACATGTTGGGAAACATCTTGTGTTCCCAGGCAACGAGAATGCGCCCCTCCGCTTTTGCGTTTATGGCAAAGTCCATGTCAGGGAGCTATAATACATGGTTGGACAAGATGACGGAGGGGTGTGCAGATCCGCTCACCTTGTCCTGGAACTTCTCGATCATGACACGGAATCCCTTTGCCCGAGGGCCTCCCACCCTGGCTACCCGAATCTCATCGTCATGGAACCCTTTTTCGATATTCAACGTGATAGTCGTGCCATTACGAAGTCTGACCAAGTCAACAGAAGGTAACATTCCGACCTTGGCACGTTCAGACCTCAGTTGTTCATGAGCAATGAGCTGTGTAGCTGACCTGATGCACCCGTCTACGAATCTCCTCTCCGGATAAGTCCCAAAAAGGCTCAAGATCGTCTATCATGCCATCGTACTCGTCTATCACCTTGACGTTGTTCGCCTTTGCAAAGGCATACCAGTCGTCAAACCCTTTCGGGGGGTCACGCTTGTACCTACGACGGTACTCTGCCACTGCTTGGGAGAAGCTGCGACTCTGACGGGCAAGAAGCGCCTTGTATTTTGCGCGTGCATCTGACATGAGCTGTGGAATGGGATGTATTAATTGTCCGGATGTTGACCTGAAAAGGCTCCGTAGACCAGCGGACGAGCCATTAGCATAGGACGTGGAAATAAAACGGGCGATTTGAAAAAGAGTGATGAGGATGAGGGCCGTGAAAAGGATGGAGCGTTTAGAGAACATGAAGGTCGCTAGAGAGCGAGCCGCTTCATCGTACGCCGCTCATGGCCCAGCCCTCAAATAGGCTACTATTCGACCACTAAGAACGCCCAAATTGCATTTCAAATTCCTCCAAAGTCAACGTCGCGATTCGCACAAGCACAAGCACGCTCTCCACGTTCCTCTATAATATTACAGTAAACACAGTTTATGTACCTATATCAGTTTGGGTGTTGAAGAGAATTTCTCATCAATTGATGCAGGTTAGGAGAATTTTGAATCTCCGACGTGGTTGCCCCGTGTTGACCTTGCTGACTGCTTACGGTCACTGGCGGCCCCTGCCGAAGACAATCTTACACTCATTCTCTCTCTTTCTTTCCTCGCTGCTGGACCGTCCTTCCCTCCTCACCCGTGTATCTCGTTATATTTGGCATCTTCCCCCCATAGATACCCTAACGACACTGCCAACGACCATCTCCAGTCAGCATGAGCAGAGGCTCTTTATATGGTGCACCGAGCCACCAGCAGCTCGGAAATACCGCTGATCTCGCTACTCTCTCGCCAATATCGGACGATATCATCGTCTCATGTCTCCGTGAACGGTTTTTAAATGACCAGGTTTACACTAGCATAGGCTCCCATGCCCTCGTTGCCGTCAATCCACACAAGTACGTTGCCAGCAATGCTGATTCCGTAATGTTCAAGTATGCCGCCGAGTACCGTGATACCTCTGGAGAAAAGGTGCAGGCAGCGCCACACATATTCCAATTGGCCAACAATGCCTATTACCACATGCGGCGGACAGGCCAGGACCAGTCGATTGTGATGACGTGCGTCTTCATCTTTTTTTACCCTGAAATGCTTAACCTCTAATGAGCCATGCAGCGGAGAGACATGCAGCGGCAAGTCGGAGAACCGTCGACTAGCGATTAAGGCCATCCTCGAGCTTAGCGTCAGTAACCCGGGCAAAAAAGGAGCCAAGCTCTCTACCCAGATACCCTCTGCTGAATTTGTCATCGAGAGCTTTGGAAACGCGCGCACGCTCTTCAATCCCAACGCGTCGCGATTCGGCAAGTACACCGAGTTGCAGTTCACCGACCGCGGCCGACTCTGTGGTGTCAAGACCCTGGACTATTATCTCGAGCGGAACCGCATTGCAGGAGCCTTGTCAGGCGAGCGCAATTTCCACATATTCTATTACCTTGTCGCTGGTGCCAGTCCTGAAGAGCGACAACATCTCAGGTTACTTGACAAGGGAGGGTATCGGTATCTAGGGCATGGCGCTCGTCACAACCTTGGTCGGGATGACGATGCTCTGCGTTTCGAGCAGCTTAAGCAGGCTCTAAAGAGCGTCGGGCTCAGTAAGCGTCACGTGGCCCAGACGTGCCAGTTGGTCGCAGCCATCATCCACCTTGGCCAACTCGACTTTACATTCGATCGGCACCGCAACGAGGACGCGGCGGTTGTTCGCAACTTGGATGTCCTTGAAATCGTTGCTGAGTTTCTTGGCGTTCAACCCGGTGCACTCGAGTCTGTCTTGAGCTACAAGACCAAGCTGGTCAAGAAGGAGCTTTGCACCGTCTTCCTAGACCCGGAAGGGGCGTCGGACAATCGTGATGACCTTGCAAAGACTCTCTACTCGTTACTGTTCGCGTGGCTCAACGAATCTATCAACCAACGCCTCTGCCGCGACGACTTTACCACTTTCATCGGGCTCTTCGATCTTGCGGGGTCACAAAACCTTCCCTCGTCTGCCAGCAGGTCGAATTCGCTGGACCAGTTTTGCGTCAACTTTGCCAATGAACGTCTGCAATACTGGATCCAGCGTCAACTATTCGAGGTCCACGTCGACGAGTACAATACGGAGGGTATCTCGAGATTAGTTCCTCAGCTTCCCTACTTTGACAACTCCGAGTGCGTGCGGCTCATCACCAACAAGCCTGGCGGCTTGATCCATATCATGGACGATCAAGCAAGACGACAGCCAAAGAAAACGGACCACACGATGGTCGAGGCTTTCGCTAAGCGGTGGGGGAACCACTCGTCCTTCAAGGTTGGCACTATGGATCGTTCAGGCTTCCCCACCTTCACTGTGAACCATTTCAATGGCCCCGTCACCTATTCGGCGGAGAACTTCCTCGAGCGCAATAGCGATGCGCTGAATCCCGACTTTGTTTCTCTCCTCCGTGGAAGCAGCTCAGAGGGCCCGCAGCACGCGGCCGCCGCCTCGGAACTGGCAGGGTCGATTAATCCGTTCGTAAGGGGGTTGTTCTCGGCCAAGGCCATTGCGACACAGGCGCACCCGCGACATGAGGACACAATCGTGGCGGCGCAGCAGCCCGTCAAACCGATGCGTGCACCTTCTACTCGTAGAAAAAAGTCGGTGAAACGGATGCCTACTTTGGGCGAGGATGATAAAGACGGGGATGATGATGCGGCTGACCCACCGGCGGGCGGCATTCCGTGTGTCGCAGGCGAGTTTGCTTCGGCGCTCGACACGCTATTCCAAACGCTAGACGAGACGCAACCGTGGTATGTTTTCTGTATCAACCCCAACGATGCGCAGCTGCCGAACCAGCTCGAGGGCCGTGGTGTCAAGGCGCAAGTGCGGAGTAGCGGTATGCCTGAGATTGCTAAGCGGTCCGCGGTGGTGTTTGAGGCGAATATGACCCCCGACGAGTTCTGCGAGCGTTATGCGGATCAGATTGGTGCGCTTGATATCATTGAGGGTACGCCGTCGGAGAAAATCGAGCAGGCGAGGACAGCTCTTGGTCTACAGGCCCAGGATGTGGTGATTGGCCAGTATAAGGTAAGGATACCAAAAGTATTTGCAGCGAGATTTGCTCAGTTCTTTCTATAGGTGTTCCTTACGCATGCTGCGTTCCATAAGCTGGAGGACCACTTGCGCGCAAATGATGTGGAAGAGATGAAGCGTAATCGGATGCGTGACGCTGAGGCAGAAGCAGGCCTGGATCCAAGAGGCACAGCAGATCCTTATGCGCCGTATTCGGCCCCAGGATCTGATAACGCCCCATCTTCGCTAGGCGGAGTGTATGCAGATGCTTTCAACCAGTCCAACCAAGCTTTGCCTCTCGTTTCAAACGCCTCTCCTTTCATGCGTGCAGGCATGTACAATGACGAGTACGATGATCGAAAGTCGCTTCGCAGCGAGGAGTATGATGGGCGCAGCCAGTTCACCAGTCACCGGGACGAGTCGACATCCAACTTTGGCACCGAGTCGTATGCGCCGTCGCGGAATATGTTCCAGAACGCGGATAAGAAGCCGTTGGTGGACAAGGAGGCGCTGCCTGGCGAGATTCTGGACGGCGAGGTTGCGGAGGAGATCAGGGACTCGTCTGCGCGGCGCAAGTGGCTTTTTTTGGTGTGGATGCTGACGTGGTGGTGTCCCACCTTCCTCATTGCGTGGATTGGGCGGATGAAGCGCTTAGATGTGCGTCAGGCGTGGCGGGAGAAGCTGGCGATCAATATCATCATTTGGTTCATCTGCGCGTGCATGGTTTTCGTCATTGCTGTACTTGGCGTGGTGATCTGCCCCACAGAGCATGTCTTCAGTACCAGTGAACTGCAGTCTCATTCACTGCAGAACAACCCCAACAATGCTTTAACGTCTATCCGAGGCGAGGTATTCGCCTTGAATGGTATCGCTGCCACACATCTTACGACAATCAGCATCATTCCTATCAAGGCTATTATGAAGTATGCCGGTGTTCCTGCGGATGCTATTTTCCCAGTACAGGTAAGAGGGTTGTACCCGTGCGTGTGCCATCTCAACCAACGCTTGTGTGCAGGTCAGTGCTCTATGCAATGGCGTCAGTGGAAGCGTCAATCCCTATGTTGTATTGGACTCGGACAACACAACGGATCCGAACGCGCAATACCACGACTTCCGGGTCTTCACCAACGACTCGCGTCCAGATTGGTACTTTGAGCAGATGGTCCAGATGCGATTCTTGTATCGTGCTGGGTTCCTTGGTTTCCAGCCCAACGAGATCAAGAACATGGCAAACCAGGGGAAGGCGGTTGGGATCTTTGAAGGGCTTGTCTACGACGTCACCGACTATATTAACAAAGGACCAGCCTTGCGTGCCCCCAGCGGCCAACAAGTCCCTGGCGGAATTGATGTCAACTTTATGGACCCAGCCGTGATCGACGTGTTCAGGCTCAACGCCGGCAGAGATGTCACCAATATCCTGAACCGGCTGAATATCGACTCCAATGTGCTCTCAGACCAAAAGACATGCCTCCGGAATCTGTTCACCATTGGCAAGGTAGATCACCGAAACGACCCTCAGTGCCTGTTTGCCACGTACATCCTTCTTGTGCTGTCCATTATCATGGTCAGCATTATTGGCTTCAAGTTCTTGGCTGCTCTACAGTTTGGCGCGGCTCGCGCTCCAGAAGACCACGACAAGTTTGTTATTTGTCAGGTGCCTTGTTATACGGAAGGCGAGGAGTCGATGCGCAACACCATTGATTCGCTGGCAAAGTCCAAGTACGACGACAAGCGCAAGCTGTTGTTCATTATCTGTGACGGTATGATCGTCGGTTCCGGCAACGACAGGCCCACACCGCGTATCGTTCTCGATATTCTGGGTGCCGATCCCAATCTTGATCCGGAACCCTTGAGTTTCCTATCTCTTGGCGAAGGAGCGAAGCAGCATAATATGGGCAAGGTTTATTCGGGCTTGTATGAATGTGCTGGTCACGTTGTGCCCTACCTCGTCTGTGTCAAAGTGGGAAAGCCAAGCGAGCGCCAACGTCCTGGAAACCGAGGGAAGCGTGACTCTCAAATGATTTTGATGCACTTCTTCAATAAGGTGAGTGGTTTTGGGTTACGAGAAAGAGAGGCCATTGCGCTCACCCCTTTGTATAGGTTCACTTCAACGCACCGATGAACCCGTTGGAGTTGGAGATGTATCATCAGATCAAGAACGTTATCGGCGTGAATCCCACCTTTTACGAATATCTTTTCACTGTCGATGCAGATACGACGGTTGCGCCGTTATCTCTCAATCGTTTGGTGTCCGCGTGCGTATCATGTCAATGACCACGCATGTTTATGTTGACCTGATGACGATATGTGTATTAGCATGATCCACGATAAGAAGGTTATTGGTGTCTGTGGAGAAACCTCGTTGTCCAATTCAAAGCAATCTATCATTACCATGATGCAGGTTAGCTTTCTTGGCAGGATTTACTATTGTCTTGGAACTGACTGGTTTGTGCGATGCATTCAGGTGTATGAGTACTTCATCTCGCACCATCTTGCAAAGGCGTTTGAAAGTCTTTTTGGTTCGGTCACCTGTTTACCTGGTTGTTTCTCTATGTATCGCCTCCGGACGCCCGACAGCCACAAACCGCTCTTCATCTCTACTGCGCTCATTCAGGATTACTCTGAGAACCGCGTGGACACCCTACACGTCAAGAACCTACTGCACTTGGGTGAAGATCGGTATCTGACGACGTTGCTTCTGAAGCACTTCCCTAACTTCAAAACGAGCTTTGTCCGAGATGCTCAGGCGCAGACGGTCGCTCCCGAGAACTGGAACATCTTGCTCTCACAACGGCGGCGTTGGATTAACTCTACCATCCATAATTTGGCGGAGTTGGTGTTCCTCGAGCGGTTGTGTGGTTTCTGCTGTTTCTCGATGAGGTTCATCGTCTTTATCGATTTGCTGTCGACGCTCATCCAGCCTGTCACGGTTGCTTATGTGAGTACTTCTGTTTTGTCCATTGGCTCGTGCCTCACAGTATATGCCGGGCAGATTGTCTACTTGGTCTACCTTGTAGTGGCGCAGCATAAGCAGGTTCCAGTACTCTCTCTGGTCTTGATAGGTGCCATTTATGGTCTTCAAGCTCTCATTTTCATTTTCCGACGGAAATGGGATATGATCGGATGGATGTTGTTTTACATCCTTGCCATACCGGCGTTTTCATTCCTTCTTCCACTGTACTCTTTCTGGAAGATGGACGACTTCTCATGGGGTGCCACTCGTGTGGTGCTTGGTGAAAAGGGAAAGAAATTGATCGTACACGTGAGTCTTCGTGGTTCTTGTTGTGTTTTCTTGATTCAGTTTGTTTCGTATTCAGGATGAAGGCAAATTCGATCCTCGGTCGATACCTTTGAAGTCGTGGAATGACTATGTACGTCTTCGAGGCCTTACCTCGGCTAGCCGTGCTGAATAGTTTTCGTGTTTAGGAAAACGAGCTTTGGGATAAAGAGTCCAATCATAGTATTGGATCTTGGGTCCCACCACCAAAGGTGAAAGACTACGAATCGCACACAGCTTCTATCTACGGTCGAGAGACGTATTATGAACCCGCACACTCCCGGTCGTATTCGCCGGCGCCATCAAACACACAGTTACCCATGCATACAGGTGGCGGCTATGGCTCTGGCTCGGGTCGCAATACGCCTGTCGGTGGCGGACCTTATCTCCACCAGCCAGCACCGTCGCGTCCTGTCTCCAACTACCTCGATATGCAAATACCATCGACTCGAAGCCCAGATCTCGGCGACGGCCAGCCGACCGATTCGGACATTGACCGTGCCGTGCAGGATATTCTTCGCGATGCGGACCTCAACACGATCACAAAACGTGAAATTCGTCGAAAGCTCGAGGAGTTCTTCGGGGTGGACCTGTCGAATAGGAAAGCGGCGATAAACGCCACCATCGACAGGGTCCTACTCAGCCATGCATAAGACTTAATAATAATAATAGCAACAACTTGGACGATGGGTTATGGTTCTTCCTTCTTCGCAACAGCTCATGGACACACTCTCCCTCTCTCTCCTCGCTGCATTCTTTCGCTCACTGCATCGCCTTTCGGACATTTCATGTGCTTTCGCCCCCCATCCTTTTTAGATAAATTAGAATGTGAGCTTATGCATGGTAATACCACACGTGTGGAGTTCAAGATTTTGTTATACAAAATGGTCAACCAAAAAGAGCACAGCATCGCGGTTCAAGCTGCTGCGCTGCTCGAGCTCCAGCGTGGGAGGGACGGCGAGTTGCCAGACTCGGGATCTCGGGATCTAATTTTGCGAATACTTCCGACAATTATATGGAACCCTTCTTCCGTCAATGATGTCTGCCACTACTTGAGCACCTGCTCGCACTTCGGATCGGGTCAAGTAAAAATCTTGGCAGGAGATTCCTCTATCACCGTCTTTGTCACCTTAGATTAATATGGCAGCATTGATAATCTCTGTGCGCCAGCCATGTGCAAGGGGGATATCCGTAGACGCGTACGTTGAGTTGCCGCTCGGCAACTCAAAATTGGAAACACCCCTATAGTGTATTTCTTTATTGCAGCTCCTAATTTGTCTCATATGCACGCCAAAAAATTCCTGAAATCCACCAGCTTAAAACTGTACAGTTTCAGAAGGTAATTTAATCCCAGTGGTCAAGCAGCGAAAGAACCAGTTCTTCGTCGGACAACCAATGCCGGAGATTAATTTGGAGTGGAGCTTGTTATGATCGCCGTTATGTGGGGTAGACGCGTCCCAAATGTACCCCAAGCCTAGTACATACACGTGCTCGCGTCCGAACTTGAGAACCCCTCCCTGCCCCTTTCTTCAAAAGCCAACCTGAGGTTCTAATTCCCACAGGGAAATTGACATTCGCACCAGCCAAAAATAATAATTACAGAGGGACCAGGAGGGACGGGTATACAAAATGAAACCAGCAAAGCAGGACAAGATGCTTTGAAACAACAAGATTGTACATACTGTGTAGTTACATACAGCAATGGATAGCGCACACATGTAGGACGACGCAAACAACGAGGTTTTACAGCGAGATAGGTGAGATGGATGGTGTGTAACCAATTTTAGGGAGCTGAAAAGACTTCTGGACGACCATTGGATTTCAATTGTCGAATCCAACCCAGTGTTGCAGATCATTGCAGTCTCACAGCGGAGTAGGACCAGGACGCAATGTCCGACCACGTACCGCCACTATGTTGAGAAGAGCCTGTGGAGCTGCCACGAGTAGGATCGCCAGCGTTCATGGGTAGCTCGCTTTGTACTGTGAAAGTATTTGACACTTCGGAATCAGGACCCTTATAGCAAGCACCCGGTAAGCCCTGTGATGAAGCAACAAGCAGAATGATGACGTACAAAGAATCCCTTTGAGGCGGACTCACGCGGCATAGCCTGATCGCTAGAGAGAGACGACTTGTATAAAGAAGGCATAGACATATGCATGTGGGTATGGGGTTGTGTCTACATGTAATGAATAACAGGGGCGTTACTAGGATCGATAGATTTCTTAGGAGTGGGTTCAAAGCAAAAGGGCAGGACGGCGTGGGGGGTATGGGTTCAAAAGATAAAGACAAAACACTCGCCAAGTATGTGGGACTAGACTCTGAGGATGAGCTGGAACCAGATGAAGACCTTCGGTGGTGATTGGGGAGCGACCATGGGGATGGAGCGGCAAGGTGAGTGGTGTTGGTTTGATTCGAGAATGAAGTCCACAGAAAAGGGGTTTCCCTTGACTGCTGCGGAACGGGTGGATCAACAGGTGAAGGCTGTTGGGTTATATTGCTGGGAGGCTGCAATTGATATATGGCCCGCTGTAGAGGCGTAGGTCCCGCCACGGAGGACGCCAATGAGCGCAAGCTGGAGTGGTTGCCATGAGATGTAGACAACGCGTCGACCAAGGGGTCTACCGGAGCCTGGAGCAGACACGAATGAACTAGGATCACTAGCCCTCAGGCGATGATGCCTGAGAATGGCAGATAAAAAACACTCGCCAGATATGTATTCCGCTGAGGGTAATCTTCGGCCGGTGGCGGTGACATCTTGCGGCGCTTCGAGCGCCTCGGATACTCGTCTGATAACGGGGGGCTGTGCATCTGTATGGGGGGAACAATGTAGCCCGAAGCCGACGGCTGCATCTGCAATTTGCGAATTTCGGCGCGAAGGGAGTCATTCTCTTCCTTCAGCTCGCGCAACTTGGCTTGCGTTGTAGGCAGGTTGGCCACATCGTCCGCTGAAAGTGCCAGCGCTGTCTGCAGCTTTGACACTGTCTGCTCAAGCTAGAGGACCTTGTTTAGCAACGAGAAGAGACCGCTCGATGTATATGAAGAGATAAGAACCTGTTCGATGTACGCCTTACGTTTTGCGCGATGTCTAGCCTGCGCCTTGGCGTTCCTGCTCTTGCCGGCCCAGAGCTCGTTGGAGCTGTCGCCAACGGGGCTGGCGATGGCGGGAGACATCGAAGGAGAGGTTAAAAAGAAAGATGGGAGGAGAAGATAGAGTCTTCACGCGTTGGATAAGTCAGCATCCAGATTGAAATCTTATAGGTAGCCACTGTCACGTACAAACGTCACTGTCACGGTCCGATGTTTCCGCTACTGGAACCGAAAGTATCTGTCACACCACAAGGTCCAACACGTTCCCAACCTTCTCTTCTAGTCATATCTCCTCAGCGTGTTACTCAGTCTTTGGCTCTCACTTTCATCTCGCTGGATCCACCATGACAGATTTCCCTCCTAAGCGTCTCTAAGCGGTTGCGAGTATTTCTGTCGCGGCCAGGGCATTGTTCATTGTCCGTACAGGGAGGCGTTTATTCATGAGCCATGCCATTTTGGTCGCAATCTATAAATGCGAATCACTAGCAGCTCGGGTCAGTGTCCTGGTGCCAGCAGCTTACCAGGCTCTGTAAGCGCTGATTTCCCATAAATCTTCCCCTCCTACCACGTTCCGTGTTAGAATAGCTGGTGCTTCTTTTTCGCTGCTGATCTTTCTCCCAGAGCAATCGCTCTTCTTGTGATATTTCTTTTCCCTCCCGCTCCTTGCGCTCTAATCATTACTAGTTCCCATCTCGGCTTACCCCATTTAGATTGGCCTTCTTTCTGACCCAAGCAATATACTATAAAGATTCAGAGAATAGAGAAAGCGGATGGGACACACTCACCATCAGATAACAAGGCAAATCACCGAGTATGGTCTAACCCGCCAGGCAACTGCGCCCTTACTCCGTGCACCAGATGCAGTCAAGGGTCGCTCCCGCAACTCGCATCCAGTGCTGCCACGAAGTCGAAGCTGGTGCCCGCGATCAACACGTCTCACAGCGTGCTTCCACCGTCTATGGGCTCACCAGACCCTGCTAGGCCTTGGTACTGCCCTTTCCGAAGCGGACCTGTTAGTGATAACCAGACGAGGGCTTATTGGTTCGAGAATAGTCCCTTCCACCGTAAGCCTGTTAAGACCTCGGAGTTCAAGCGATTTACAATACCAAGTTGTTCCATTTGTTGCTTTTTGTTGTGGCACGAGACACTGGAAACCATGCGTCTTGTTGTTCCGGCTGTCTGGTATCAACCCAATTTCCCTTCCAAATTGTTGCGAGTCATTAGACACTATCTGCCGTCTCACCCTGACTTGGGGCGAGTTGCAAGCCATTGGCTACCGGCTGTGATGCATTATAGATTATGGTGAGTCGTGAATCACCGGCGACAGATTGTCAGTTATTGCGGATTGTTGATGAGCTCAGTCGCCTTTTGCCCCTAATTGAGGCAATGCATCAGTAGCATAAGTCAGCAATCATCCACAAACAGCTTAGCAGCATCACCTTTTTCGCTTCCGTGTTCACGCTACTGTCCCATAATAGCACAACCTTAATACCCCATCATATTCATGGGCTTCACGCCAATGGATCACTATCGACCTCGCCATGCTCCACGGAAAATACAAACCTCGAGGCTTAATTATTAAGACCACCAGTCACACAACCATCTCATGTGTCCACAATTCGAAGCATCCCTTCATATAAACTGACTTCAGCATCTTGGCGGACCGACCTGGTGAAACAGCATTGTCCCAGAAAGCCATCTGGTAACACCACCTGACCAGACAGATAGTACAAATCAGGAGAGGGCACTGACACCCAGCGGCGCATGTATTATATAATCTGAGGTCGCCATGCACGAGGTGCCTTTCATCGCTTACTCCCGCTCAGCCAGGTCAATACAACATCTCGACCCTGAATCTGCCTGTCAGCCGCTGTCGAGCGATATGCCTCGGCTAGTCGTTCTGTTGCGAGTTCGTCAAGCAGCTTCAGATGGTCAGCAGACGGAGCACGCGTTTGAGATTCTGACGGTGCATTTGGAGAAGACAAAAGACGCGCTGAGGTCTAAAGTAGCAGAGATCAGACGGCCTCTCAAAGGAAGAAATAGTAGAAGGTCTGTACCAGTTTGACCCCCCACCATGCTCTTTTAGCCGCGTTGCCCTGGCTCGAGTCCGGTTCGTCCATGTCAATAACGCGAAGGAACATTTTTGACGCTAGAGCGATATCACCTGCAGTGTACGCTGTTTCCGCGAACCGCAGGACATAAAAGGGATTTTGTGAGGCGAGCAAGAGGACGTGTGCCAATGCCTGAAGCGATAATGTATATCTGTTGTGTAAAGTCCGAGGTGATATACAAAGGGACAAGGGTAAGCAAGTCGATATGAGAGAAGAGTGATGATCACGGACAAATTTAATTCGGCATAGATATCTGCAAGCTCAGTCCACGCCTCTACATCTGTGTAAAAGATGTCTAAGTATTTGGTGAGCTCCGCGACAGCGCGAAGGACCGTTTGAGGCCCTTGGCTTCGAAGCACAGAAATCTGTCGCTTCCATAACGCCTGTACCACAATTATGTGCCACAATAGATGATGGACATGTGTCAAAATGTGGCGTGAGGGCTACATGAAACGTGGAAGCATGGAAACGAAATAAACGCACAACGTTCGTATCATCCACTTTTAATGCAGCCTCGTAGAAATTCAAGGCGTCTCCGGGATTACCATCCGCTTCGATACGCATGCCCTTGAGGCATTCGACTCGCGGAGAGCCTGGGAACTCTTCTATGAGTCGTTCGAGACACGCCTAATAAACAATAAGCAACAGCGTGGGTGCCCAATGAGCTCATGAATCATTAGAAATTTTAATCCCTAAGGACCGATTACGAACATCTGCTATGTCCAGCCGTCCGATATCTAGTGATGCCAGAGCTAGCTGTTCTAAGAATGCCCATGCTACACAGGCCCGCGAAGACCGAATCAAACAACCCTCGGCATGTCAGTCAAGCCCTGGGATGCGTGCATGAAATGGCACACCATCATCCCCCATCTTTTCCAGTCCGCCGCTCTCCAGCACGTATGTGCCTTTTTGCACGATTTGTTCCGGGGCGCGGGTGCCGCGTGCCCGCCATGTCGCTAGTTGTTCCAGCGCCGCCGCCAACATACTTGAGAATCAAGCTCTCGTTTAAGATGCTTATAGTGTATGTAGAGGCTGTCGCCTGAGGTGTTGTTGAGCAGACTTGCAATATGCCGCCACGGGACGACCGACTGGCTAACTCCGAAATAGTCATCACCTTTTTGACTTCATTTGACTTCCAAGTTCGCTTCAAAGTAACAAGATCATCCATTTTTCAACACAAGCTGATGCGCCGGGAGTTTGCGATATTGGGACAATCAATTGTCAGTGGGTCACTTAATCGTCTGTTTTCTCTCTCAGTCGCAACACAAGCCCGGTATATGTCACCGTTAGTGGCTGCTATTAGGCTGCTATGGTTGAACAGGCAGTCATCGACATCCATAAACATTATGCCACCGATTCCATGGGATTTGTGGAAGTAGCTCGTGAGAACTAGTACACGAATCCCGTACATTGTTCATACTCCGTCGACCAAACCGTAACAAATTGACGACTCACGCCGCGTCATCATCCAACCTTCCTAGCATCACCGTTATCCATGGTGCTGAGGATAACGCATCTCTCCTTCCGACCGAGCCTAGACCGTGGTTGAAATCTATAGCACACAATCGCTGATGTCTAATATCGGAACAGCGCTCAATCTCGCAGGCTACAGCGTCCTGGATCAGTTGAGATCCCCAATCTTCAGATGAAGGTGCTCTGGCTAGACCAAACACTGGGTATCTTGACAGAACCATCTGCCTGTGAACTATTCTGAAAGCCAGTTAATGAGCCGGGATGACATCTTTTCGCCTGTCGCAAGTATGCGGTTTTCGGAATCGACCGGATGTCAATCAGAACTTCGATGGCTCATACTGGACAAGCGGATTGTCTTCTCGAATCTCGCGAAACCACGCCCCTTGAGACGTGGATTAAAAACTATCAATCCCACATTGGAATCATGATCTGAAGAATCGACATTTTCCTCAAGGTCTTGTACATGTGGTTCGGGACGAGGTTTGTTATTTCGACAGTGTGAAGAGGCGATGGTTAAGACTGATTCTAATACTCAATACGGCTCTGTCAAGAACACTATCGCATCTGAAGGATCGTCATCAAGCAGTGATTATTTCAAATTGATCTTCGAGAAAGCTAGCGAAGCTGGAGATGTCATTCGTCTTGTTAGTAAGTCGATCTCCGTTCAGAGCAACAACTGAGTCATAAGAACACTTGAAGAGCAACGCACGGACTGTTGGGTGGGTTGTGCCTTCGATCTTTTCTACGGCGTGCCATCTTAGACATCAATCTGAGGGTTTGGGAGGAAGAAGCGGAGGGCTTGGGTATATTGTGAAAGAGTTGTGGATGACGCAGGACCTGCATCGGAATCCTTGCTGCACGATGTCCCTCTTCCCAACATTGCTGAAGGAAGGGTGTTCTTGATGGCCAGCCGGTGGCTACTAATCTTGAAATATAGAATGTCCGAGTTGTGGTCATGAATCGCCCCTGTCTACGCAAGCCAAGGCTTTTCCAGCAACACCTCGAATCCAACACCCGAATCCAACACCACACATAAGATCACTTGTAATACCCTCCCCGTTAACCTCCAGCATAATAGATACCCTTGACCGTAGAATTGCCCCGTTTCCCAGACGAGCCACGATGTCGGACTCACCCAAAGGGCCCAACGTTCTCTACAATTGTGCCCAAATCACGGCATCAACAGCACACATTCCCTCCTCCGTCGTCCGCCGTTGCTCTGACCTGGATAATGCTCCTACCCGATGTATCAACTGTCACTACAAGCGGTGATGTGAACCATGAGTCCAGCGCCCTCTTCCCAAACGATTTCATCATGCGTACATGACTATGGTCTCTAACCCACTTGCTACCACTTTGACCTTGCCTAGGTACTTCCGCATCCCGTTGCGTTGTCCTCGAATTACAATTGCTGAAAATGGAGTCCAAGCAGACGTATGCACGCTCGATATGCGGTGAGGAATATATCTTCGGCCATTTCGGCGACCTCACCCACCTACATTGAGGGCTCTCGCTCCCTTGAGAGGCTAGCGAGTTTTCCAAATTCTTTGACCGGTTTCACCGTATTTAATGTATCCATCACTTGAACCTGCAACGAAAGGACCTTGAAGATATCACTTGAATCTGTTCGCCAAACGGCGGTGGTCCAATTAAGTTGAGTCGGCGCACAACGTTGCCAACCTCCACTGCCGTGCTGTACCTGGGCAGCGCATCCTGTACCACCAAGGCTAGATGATCCTATGCCTTATTTCTTGCCGTCCATGCCGCTCAATTTCCCGACGTCTGGGAGTGTGCTGGCAAATTCCACGGTCGCCCAAGTCATTTGACCGATTCCCCCTTCGCTTGTTCCACGAAATCTTACCCTCAATCACAAATCCAGGAACTCGTGGAGGCGCGTCGCTCGGAACTCTTCTACCCAAACTGTCGGCTATAGCGTCGCCCACGCTGCCTTACTAAAGCGAGACCAGCTCAAGCGGGTCTCCGTATTGAAGCCATCATACTTTCTCCTTGCCTCGCCTTAACCACAACGCAGAATACTCACATTTCTTGGCCTCAGCCCGTTATCCTCACGGGCTTCCTCAAGCAGGGCCACGCCGCTAACAAAACATTTTTCGGATGATCAGCCGGGAAACATCGCGGAGAACTGTATTGTAATGGCGATGTCCAAACTACGACAAAACTCTAGAATATCGACCCCGTTAGCTCGTGTAAAAGCAGACTGACACCGATTCTTTCAGGAACAAAATATCCGTAGATACGTTTACGCAGGATTGTGATCTCGTCGTTCTGGTAGATTTCGCTCTTTTTCTTGTTGATGGGTGGAAATGGTGCGGGTAATATGGTGAAAATGTGAGCAGAGATAGTAGACGAGCAAATAGCTATCGGAGCTAGGTAGTTTTTGAAGGTCTCTGATCCCCCGTTGGAAGACGGAATCTCTTCTATATGACAGCAGAACCAGAAGATAGCCCAATCAATCATAATATACAGTTGCGCACCCTATGGATTGGAGATCTCAGAGAAAAGAGACTACTTCATTTACACTTCTTCATTGAGATATTAGTCGTGGAACGGCGTGTCACACCGTGACGGTCGCGCTGTCACGCCGCTTGTTCCCTCTGTTCTGCTGTAGCGCCAGTCAAACCGGTCTTGAAAATGGCCTCAGAAGATGAACTTTCGGAAACCCATTCGCGACAAGAATCACCTGAAATAGACCGTGCCGCCATCCTCACCCCCGCAGTCACCTCTGTCATCACGGCTCTTGGTGGTGTCAAGGGAGGAACGTACGTTCTCGGTGATGATGCATACGGATGTCTCAAAGACTTGAAGAAGTTTTGGCGCAAGGATGACACAGACGATGAGCGTACGGTAGCTCGCATATTCTGGAAGGCACGTGTATTGCAGAACGATCTCGTGCCTATCCTCCTCGAAACAGCAGGAAAGGGAAGAGTAGAAGACAGGTGTGCGATCATCTGCGCTGAGCTCGTGACGTCTATGACCTGGCCCATTGACATGGCTTCCGAGCTGATGGAGCTCGATGATGAGCTTGATATTGGCACGGATTACACTACGCTGCTCAGCTCACATCTAAGTTACAAAGCGGCCTTGCTCCAACCTGGAGTGCTTCAGGCTATCTTTGGAATTATGCTTCCTCCGTTGGCAAAGACAAGGAGGGAAAGACAAGAAAGAGATGGCCAGATTATCAACATTGTTCTCCATCTGTTTCGGAATTTGGCCTTCATTCGAGACTTGCCTTCGAATGCGAATCTTAGTGCCGACCAGGCAGAGCATTCTGGTCTTCAGGTTCGCCAATACACCATGCGTTTCAAGTTTGGTTAAAACATTGACAATATATGGTCCAGAGCAAATTCATCACCATTCTTTCTGAGACGCATATCTTGGAAGCTTTGGTGACATTGGCGACCAACGCTGAAGACGACCGGTTGTTCACAAGTTATAATACAGTTCTGTTGGAAACTTTCTACCTTCTCTTACGCGGTGTGAAGCCTTCGTCTCTAGTTGCAAACCAAAATCAGGTACTTTGTTGAGAGATTATACTACACGCGACTCATTATCTTTTGTATGAATACTAGGCCCCTAAAGATGAACTCACGGTGCTCCTTGAAATAGAGGCGAAAAGGAAACGAAACATTCAGCGAAGCACTGCCTCTCGTCACAGTAGATTCGGGACCACCATATCAATCAAAGCAGGTCAAGAGTCGATGATTCTGCACACCCAAGACGCCATCAAGAAGGAAGCCCGGGACATTGTCGACGGAAGGAAGAAGAAGAAACACGTCAAAGCCAAGACTCTCGTGAGTCGTGTCAGATTTACACATGAGACCCAAGACCGATGGCACTATGTCCGTGTAGGACGAGCTAGGCTCACAAGACAACTTGACACCTAAGGCATGGACTGCACTACAAGGTCTCGCCCGTGGATTCATCGAGTCTTGCTTTGATTGTGTGTCCTTTAATCCCTCCCTCCCTTTTTTGAAATTGACTTTGCCATAGCATTTTTAGGCTCCTTACTAAAGGACATTAAGTCAGAACGTCCAAAAATTACCGAGAAGGACAACTTACGCCTCTTGTTCGTGACTAAGTGGTTCCTCGAATTTTTCCTGGCTGTGCTAGCCAAGGACAATGAGGGGGGAACTGGCTGGGGTTGGGAATTTGAATTAGTCGCTGAAGTGATCGACAGAGGGTGGATTGTTTGGATTCTACGGAGAATGAGGGGTGCGGTCGACGAGAAGGTAGAAGTATTCCTGGGATACTCCTGCGCCGCTGATCGTCTTAAATTGCACTCTAGCCGAAGCAGTGGACGGAACTGCAAGCAGGGATAGAATGCCTTACCCAGTTGCTACTTCTCATCGACAGCATGTCTCACGCTACCGACCCAACACTTACGGAAGCGGCTGAAATCTTGCAGCATCAATTATATTATAACGGTGAAATCCTGGATCTGGCCCTTGAAGGACTTCAAGGGTACAAAGAGCAGAGCATTGCGTGAGTATTTTTATCCTTGAGAATGCACTAACATGAATCGAATAATAGTTACCTTGACTCCTCGATACGTTTGGCATATGTTCTTTTGAGGATGTTAGAGAAGTGGGGAAAGCAGAAGGGAGATGTTTATGTCCGACGACGTCGCATGCGAGCAAAGAATCGAGGCAGGGGAAAGGGCAATCAAGGTTTACCTTTCATCGGCCTATATTGTCGCGTCTAATCTCGTTTCAGGCAAAGGCCTCCCAGAAGAGGAGGGTGTTCTGGATGTGGCTGATGTGGAAGACGAGATGACTGACAAAGAACAAATGATCGAGGAGCAGATGTTTACCTTCGATAAATTCGAAGCGGTACGTCCTATAAGGCTTGTGCAATAATGGTTTGACTGTAGCCATCACTCACAGAAATTTGCCAACGAGGACATCACTCACACGCTACTTGTTTACCTTGCGCGTTTCAGGGAGTTGTCGGGCGACAATATGAAGCGAGTGGTCAGTTTATTGCATCGGCAAGCCGTCAAAGCCAAGGCTGAAGGCCTTTTCTTCAAAGTGCGTGATTTAGCAATGAGTAACGACCTTATTAATAGGCATTATAGGTTTCCACCCTCGATTTGTTCAAATCCATCTTGGACGAACAAAAGTCACTGCCACGGAGCCAACCGTTCAACGACCTTATCCAGCTCGTCAATTATATACTTCGACAATTTTTTAAGGCGGTTGAAAAAGATCCTTTTCTGGTTGTGGAGGTCTGTCTTGAGTGCTCCATGATAACCCAGGGTTTTGATCGTTTGCCACAAAGGCTTTCTTCCCGAAAAATCGTGGCCAGTGGAAACATTTCTCTAGCTGGGAACCCGAAAAACACAACAAAAGAGCCGGCAGGGACCTTGACTCGGTGCGTCGATCTCATAAAGCTCGCATATGTGAAACGAATACGCAGACTTCGAAGCATCCTCCAGACGTGCAAATTAAAAAGGGCTACTCATGGACCGAGCAGCTAGGAATTGTTATCGCGTGCCTGGTTGAAAATGATCAAAAGAAACTCATTGATTGGATCAAAGAGGTAAATAATCACTTGTCATCCTTTTCCCGTCGTGGTTAATACTCTGCTTCTGTGCAGATTCTGGCAACTGTCATCTGGATGCGACAACGTGTAATAGAGGAAACGGATGGAGGGGAGAAGGACAAAGATTCTGATTCGGATGGAGAAGAGAATGACGACGACGAGGTTCGAAAGGAGGCGGCGAGGCTCAAAGTACCCTCGAAGGACGCTATAGCCAAATTCGAGGACTATCGTGAGTATCCCAACAGATGCCTTGAGTTAATCCTGATCTGGCCATGCAAGTGATTCCCTATGTGAATGACGAGCAAGCAGATGCTGCGACGAAGAACCCCCCTTTCAAACTTGTCTGCCGGCTACTTAAATTTTGTCTCCTTGATGATAGTGAGCATTAGGTGACTTGGTTCTTGTTAAGCGACCATGCTGACTGTGGTTGTTTGAGATGCGGACGAGCTGGAATGGTATGTGCCAGCGGCGATTCTCCCCTCGGATCTGCAAATTTCGTTGAACTTGATCAATCAATTTCTCGAAAAACCGTTGGATCTCAAAGGCAAGAAAGTAGCCCAGTTGCTCAGTAAGAAGCGACGAGCCAGGCGCAGAGCACCATCTAGCGAGCCAGAGAGCGAGGCAGAATCAGATGAGAAGGAACAACCACAGCGCAAGGCGAGGAAGAAGAAGGAGCAAGTGCAATATAAATCAGCTCAGTTCATTGAGGACAGTGATGCAGAGCTGGGTGATGATGAAGAATTCTTCAAAAAAGAGGAGGCACTGAGAGCCAAGACCGCGATGGCAGCTGCGGAGGGCAAGAATGCGAACATGAAGACGGCTGGAACTAAGAAGCGCAAGAAGCGGAAAGATGGGGAGGGGAGAGAGAAGAAGAAGTGGAAGGGTAGCACTATGACGATAGGCCCCGGTCCATCGGCTGATTCGAGTGACAGTGGTTTTAGCGATGCGGACGACCCAGTCGCTAGATCTTCACACTCGGAGCGGAGGTCGGCGACAGCACTTTCCGAAGGATTATCTCAAAGTCCCCGGCCGCGACCGCGTCCAAAGCCCACCTTCGAAAGCAATAACGAGGTAGTCGAGGTTTCACAGGATCTTGGCGAACGTAAAATTGTATCAGAAGATGACGTCACCCAAGATCACTTAGGCTCGCGACCCTATTATGGAACATCTTCGCAGGCGGGGACACCGGGGAAGAGTCCATCAGACGATGATGTGGTCGAAGGCCGTCCTCGCAAGCGGAAGTCTGGAAAGGTTGTACTGTTATCAGATGACGAATGATTCATTGTGAAGTCTTGCTTGGATTGTACTTGGAGCATTTTTGTATTATCATTGTATTTGATTGCCAGATCTACAGACTCGAGAGGGACAGGTGCTGGTAGAAGTACTCAGCTGACCAGCCCTGCGTCTTTAAGTTGATTACCAGTGGACATGTGGTCTGATTAATTTCAAGTTCGCATACGCCCACACTGCCTCAATTGATAGACTGTTGGAGTATATACAACGACTGGCAGCACGAGACCTCCGATCGCGCCCCTGATCATTCAGCGCAGCTTAGTCGACGCCCCATAGTTTCCCAGACTAGGCCTCGTGCCGTTTCTATCAAATCCTGGATCCACAGCAGGCACCACTTGAAATCTAAACCTTGGAATCAGCTGAATGTGGCAAGTCCGATTCTTGACGAATCTCCGTTTAAGATTATGACACGTCGGATTGATGGTTCCTCTTGTGGCTTTCTCGATCCCCCTGTATCAGCGACGAAAGACGACCGGGTTTATTGTATCTGCGTACGGAGGTGCCAATGAACATGCACTTGAGTGTTCACCAGTGCCGTTTTCCTGACCTTATCGTCGCCACAACTTTGTCAAGGCCGTAACAGATGTGATGTAAAATGTCACCACTGGAATGCCGCCTTCTCTCTCTTATCTTTCGCCCCTGGCTCATCCTTCTCTCGTGTCCAACAACACAAACCTCTCGCTTGAGGTTTCGTCAATCAACCACTGGCCCAGGATGCCTTCACAGGCATTCTACTTTCAAAGAAAGGAAATCTGGATGGTCCTGAAACATCTAGAAACTCAGGCAATTCAAATATATATATATAGAAATGCCTCGTCGTGATCCATGTCAGTTCGCGTTACTCAGCGCATCCTAGCGATTGCCAAGCTCTTGCACTCAATATCTTGACTAGTATAACTGTTTATCCTGGTGGAAGAGTCATCAATGGCATGAGTGTGATCGCCGAAGAAAGTATATGATTATCGGACAAAGGGATTTTCACTCCTTTCAATATCCCTTCACCTCCTGTTTCACGCCAGCGTTTGGCGGTAGAGTAATGGAGCAATCTAGGTCCTGAACCACTTCACGTAAGTGCAAGCTTCTTTCTATCAAGCCTTCCTCCCTGCACGAGTTCAAGTTCATATTCTAGTTCAGCGTTGTTACGAGGCAAAAGCAGGGCTCATTCACATGCATGTTTCCTGTATGAAAGACTTCTGGTGAAAAGGCCGAGGCTGCCCCTGCAATGCTTCAGGCCTCATGGTGGAATCTGAAACGATTCGTCATAATGCGGACCTTCAAAGTCCATTTCTTCCCTTTGTGTGACTGCGGTGCGTTCTTCAGAAGTTTGATGGTGTGCGAGCTGCGTAAGTATCATCGCGCTGAATGGCCCCGTGTCGGGCTGAGAGAAGCGTAGTAAAGGCGACCGGAGGCTGTCTTTTTTATTCAGCACCGAAGTCGGGCTTTTGGAGAAAGGAAACGATGCCTCATGCGCTCACAGCTTACTACTTATTGTGAGCTATTCGATTCGTTCACACATGTTGGCGCCGTCAAGATGATCAATTTTGAATTGCTTCAGTGTCTGTTGATACATGTTGTCTACAAGTAATAGGAAAATACAGGTCCAACCTCCATTGCAATTGCCATGGGCCAAACGTATCACTGCACGGGGAGGTGGATAAAGTACAAATTAGGTATCATTCCAGTTCGTTCATGGTCGGAACTTCTGGCTTGGCGTCTCCTCAACGTGAAGCCCCGTAGAGCTCCATGTCTTGATCGTCTCCCAACTTCATCGTGTCTTGAATGCGTCTCCTAACTCTCCTTCATCGGCTTCTTTGTCGTCTTCTTTCCCCTCTTCTTCATGTCTCTCGCTTCGGAGCATGCAAAATGCCTTCCGAGGATTGCATACCTTCCTCACCCCATTGTACATGAAGATAATGCTCTTCGATGCACGGAAGGCATCTGAGAGAGACCGGTGGCGTGAATCCGTTCAAAATGCAAGGATGTTCCAGCGTGCTTGAGAGGGCAATAAATGTGCCATGAAAAGCCATGCCTAGGTCGAACCGTTTGAAATAAGCAAAAACCAGGGTAGAGAGAGGTTGCTCACGTTGAAGTAAACGTAGGACCTACAGTCCTGCTTTGATTCCCTAAGGAGATAATACCTCAGACCGATCATGGCTCCGAGGCTGCAGAAGCACGTTCGCCCCCAAAACCCAAGAGACCAGTGCATACTGAGAAATAGGGACCAGGCTATCATCGCCAGGAGGGTAAATATACGGGAAAACGAGGGAGCATAGATTGGGAATGTCACGCGTCCAATCTTTGCGTCACCGATGACATCCGCAAAGTCCTGGGCCTGTATGGTCGTTAAGATGATAGCGGCACTGCATAGCAAGGCTTGCAGAGCTGTAGTGTCGAGGCTAGCAGTTTGTCCTGTGAGGCAATGGAGAGGGGGAGGGGAAGGTCAAAAGACCATTCCAGAGATACCCGAAAAGGAGAGCGTACACTTACCCATGATTTTCGTCGCGCCAATTTCAAACGTCAGGTATCCAAACACATTGCACAGGTTTTTGCCAAACCAGTGCCCTGCAAACCCAATCTCGTCGTACATGACCATGGTGCTAGTCAGACCTGCGCTTGTTATGAAGACGCTCCATCCGTGCATCCAAGATACACCCAGGCACACTGGTATCAGAAAGACACGGAGGCAAAATGCCTCTTCTAACGAGACACGACCCGAAGGTATAGGGCGCCACGCCCGGCTAACCATATCTTCTTCTGGCGTCTTGTATTGATTCGACACGTTGCACTGGAGGAGGTGGACCCATGTCCATATCATTGCGTTCAAGAGATGTCGTGGCGAGTGCACAGGGGCAGCGACTGCGGCAAACATGGTCTACGATAGTCAACAAGGGTGCCACAAGAGAGAGAAGGATGCCAAACGTACAACGGGGATGAAAATCGTCTTGTAGTCTGTGTACGTGAAGAGCATGAGCGTGTGTACGTGCCAACGGATGGCGGCGAACAGCGAAGCGATTGCGTCGTAGAGGTGACGGGGCGAGCATGCGCCGACGGGGACGGTGACGGCGGGGCGAGGGAAGTGGAGCTGAGGTAGGAACGTGAACATTGGGTTGTTGTGGGGAATCCATAACCGTTGGCGCGAGACTTAAGGACTTTTGAAGCAGGAGCAGGGACTGGGTAGGATCCACGTAATATGGGATTATTTTAGGGTAGAGCATCTCCTTAGCGCCCGGGAATGCATCAAAGGACTAATTGACCAGCCATGCGACTGGCGGCTTCGCTGTCGATGGCGGCCATCATGATTCTTTCGATACTCTTAGCGTTCGAACCTTTACGTAGCAGACGTGCCCTGGCGCAGTGCGCGCTGCCATATGGTTTGCCAAGTGACAGCCTCAAGTAGATTCAGGTTGATTCACGCATCCTGAAAGCATTGTCCTGAGTAGTGCCCGCAGACATGCTTCTTTCGGCCTACGCACGCCATTATTGCCTGGGCGATATATCAATATCAGCCCCTCCTTCTGATGTGATCATGATCCCTTGGATAGTATCCTGGCTCGGGGTTTCAACCACCAATTTCGTTGCCGCTCCTCCGGTTCTCGGTGCGGTTGCATGTGTAAAAGTTGATCTAACTCGTGCATATCTTGCTCCCGGTCACCACCTCACTGAATCACGATTACGTAGCAAAATCGCCTTCGAACCAGGTACTTGGCGAACCACCCGACAGCTACCACGATAAAGAAAAGCAACTAGTCTCGATTTCCACGCCACTATATTATAATGGCAATAGCTAACCTACGAATCAACGACCCTTCATCGTGTATTACGGAGTGACGGCATGAGCAATCCCGGTATCAGGATATGGGCAGGAGGTTGGCGGCTTGGATCACCAACCACCAGGCATCCAGATCTTCAGGCTCCGAGCCAGCCTCCGCACGCTGTTACGGCTACGTGCAAGGTTTCATTAAAATAGCCATAGAGGCAATTATCCCGTGATGTTGAAATACACCCCTGACGAGGCGCAATGCAGATAACACCTCCTACATAAACCAACTCCGAAGACAGCGGTCAAAAGCATGCATCATGCATCAGATAGCCTTCACGACAGGCTAGACGCTTCAGTTGTGGGATTGGCACTGCAGGTCCGGGGACGTGAATGTGTCACTCAGGCACCTTTGAAAGGGATTGCCAATTTCGTGCAGTTTAATGTGTCCGTGACTCCAGCGCTTGTGAGTTATTCTTGTCCTTCTTCCTGATCACCAAACATCTTGGCTATTGACCGGCGACCAAGTCAGGGTGAGCCATGTGTCTTAGAATTTCAAAATTCCGATGCGGCCAAGTGGACATACACTGCCTCAATTGACAAAGCGTTAGAATATGCAACGCACAAACCTCCGAGGTAGAGCAATTGACGTCAAACGATGTCACCGTTGTCTATTGACTTGCCCCAACTAGCTATATGTTTAGTGCAGCCGTTTCGATAAGATGCTGTTCCAGGAACACACTTGAAACAGGGTGTTCGGGCCGCGACCAGTTGCAGCATTATGTTGTTGAATGCATGACAGCGGATTGGCATCTATCGTGCGGTTCGTCCTTGCTTTGTGTATAGCTATGGAACAAAGGAAACTGGTTGAGAAAGCAGACATATCCAAACCAGACGATTCACACTCACTGTTTCAAAGGCTAGGATACCCACTATCGCTCGTGCCGATATGCTGCACAACATACTCCGCTCTCGCGACTATCTGTCTGGCAGATCCAGATATCCAGACTTCGTCTAAATCCCAACTCCAGCTTTACTGCCATTGAAAAACTTGGACACGCCTCCGAGTGCCATCGCGTCACCTGATCGACAAAAGATGACCACGTTGGTAAAGGTCCACTACCTTTACCAACGTAATCGTCTTCACCTGCGCTTTTTACTTTGCTAAATTTGTAAGATACTGCGACATGCGATGTCCCATGTAATATGAGTGAGATAATGCGAGTAGATTCAAAAGTTAGCTCTCCGAGTCTTTCCCTCCTTTGCTCACCGCTTATATTACAAGGGGTTCAGACTAGAAATAAAAAGACAATAGCATAAAAAGCTATAATTGCTAGAGATTTACCATACAAAAGAGTCGGCTTCGGTTGAACGAAGTCATAAGGTGGCTCCGAGACATAGCGTGACCCCTACAACAAATTTCTGACCTCCCCAACCTCGCTCGCCAATTCTCGTCTTCCTGGTGCTGTGACCAGAAAAACCAAAACTCACTCACAGAATGCAGCTCCACTGAAACCTGTGAAAGGAATTCATTTCTATGTGAAAACTTGTGAACACGTGAAGACATTGAGTAACAAAGGGAACTAGAGTGCATAGATGGGCGACAACGAGTTACAGTAAAAAAAAATATCTATTCTATGAAGCTGTGAAATTCAGGTGAAGGCTCCGAAAGGTCTCAGGGTTCGGCTAATGACAGTAGCTAGAGCCGTCGCGTACCTTAGGGCTTCGGGAAAGATGAACCCGACCATGTTGCCCATTCAAGCCAACCTAGAGCTGAGAAAGTCCTAGGGAAAAGACCTCGGCCAAATTCCATTCAAGGCTCGCTCCGACTAATCCGATATCAGGCGTGTATGTCGCCTCCAGTTTGATGGTGACCAACTGATACCATATGTCATCGGGAGTTGAACCGTCCCATGTAGTATTTGTACCGACTATAAGGGCTTGTGACGCTCTCAAATGTAGCTAGAAAAGGATGTAGAGAATGCTTTTCAGCGAGTATAGCATGGCATCGTGAGCTTTGCAGTCGTTACGAGTGCGATTTCAATCACTCGGGAATTTCAAACTCCTGGCGCCTGATAGTAGTCATAACATGTGGGATTATACAATGCAAGGAATAAAGTGACAAAAGTAATGCAACGCAAGTATAAAATGAACTTTCACCCAGATAACATCTCATGAACACTAGCCTCGTGCCGCTGTGAGCTGCCACCATGACCTTTTGGTGCTCTAACAATAAGATCTGCTTGCATCCTAAAAGTGAAACGTTAAGAGGCAATTCCCGCAAAGGAGCTATGAAGATTCATTCACAGTTTCATACGGAATAAGAGTTTACGATTGGTTTCTTGGATACGCTTCCCGGTCGTGAGTACCATGGCCAGCGTCGTAATGCGTGGATCCCGATTCCTTGCTTGTAATATCTGAAAATAATTTAGTACGCATAGTCGAGGAGTCAGCAGGGAAGGCAAATGTCGCCCTACCTTGTTTCGACTATCCACGCGAGCTTGAATCCCTCCAGCCTGTATTAGCCGAACAACCTGTCGTTCAATCTCCTCTACTTCCATCCCAAATACTTCACCCATGCGCTCGAGCCTAATTGACTGGAAAGGCTGGAAATACAACACGAGTGCACGATCCCGAATAAGTTCAGTCAGCTTTTGCACGTGTGGGGATAGATGGATATCGAGATAGTGGCGAGTCTTTCGGATACATGGATGAGAATTGCAGTCGCAAGGGTGGCCTAGCGATACCCGCTCACCGAATAGCGCTCTAAAAGTTCCAACACAGTCTTGAATTTTGAACCCATGTAGGCGTCGATCATTTCACGGATATGAGGCTCCTGTTCTATGCACATCCCGAACGGCGCATTACCCAGCAAGTTGGCTTGTATCGCTGAGCGTGGTAGACATGCCAATGCACAAAGGGTGCCATAAATCGCAATGTCGCCTAAGGCCACCAGCTGAAGTCAAAGAGTAATACTAAGCGACATCCGATAATCATAGTACATGTATATCTTACAGTCCCTAGCCAATCTGCCATAGTTATTGCATGTCCAAGCTTTAGGAACCCGTAAGCAGCTTTAGAATAATTGCCCTGTCCGAGATGTCCCAACGCAATTGAAAAATCTAGCCTTGTTCGCACACAAGCCGGGTTCATGACGTTTGACTTTGCACCTGTTTCGTTCTTGGGACCAGCGGCTTCTAGAGCAGCCTCGGCTTTGAACACATATGTGACAATGTGCGCGTAATATCTCTGTTCGATTAGCAACTGGACAGCAACAATAAGCAAGGCCCCAGAATATACAATCACCACTGTAGTATACCTGAAGAACGGATGCACACATGTCAATAACATGCTGGCTTGTTGTGCAGAATTCGCGTGATTTGGTGTAGCTCTTGAGCGACGCGCTATAGTCACCTGTAGAGTGGTAAAAGTAGCCCAAATCGCGATGCCCCATCTATAAAGGTTGAACTAAACGTCCCTGGAAGGCAAGAACGAGGACCCACACGTATGCTCTCTTTTATCATGTTGCTCGTATACTGCTTCAATTCAACCTCAAGCCTGTTCTTCTCAGCCGCATTCCTTGCTGAAACTTCCTCGAGCCAACTCTGGTCTACGGGGACCGCATGCCTTGTTGATGGCAAGGCATTATAACCCTGGACGGTGTTGGTGTACAGCGTCGTATTGGAAGTTTGGAGGATGGACTGAATAGCGAATTGCAGTGCCGCCGGTGCAAGAGTTGGCGCATGATTCGCGATATGAATCAAACGATAAATAGCCATCAAGCCTGAAGAATAGGGGTCATTATATAAACTCGAGTGAACTTTGACCGTACCTCTGTAATTGGACATGTACGACTCGAGGTCAAATGGATGGTCGTCGTCCACAGGGACAGTGTCTCCGCGTTTCTGGACAGGCTTAGCACTGTATGAAGAATCTGCCTGGCCTGGAAGTTGGTCCCCTGCCGCTTCGTCAAATATCTCGTCGAGGTCCATTGCGGCTCTGAGTGGTGGCGGTCGACGCTTCGCTTACGTACTCTGACCAACTTGCGCCGCCATTGTCGCCCACCCGCCTTTTCCTTTCCATGTCTGTTCTTTCAGGTATTCTTTCAGGATCGCTGGTCGCTGGTGGAGTGCGTAAACTCTCTTATTTACGTGTCAAATCTAACCTCGACTTCAGATATACTACGCTTTCTTCTCTCAAGACTTGCAGTCTCGTACCTTGGCCCACCAGAGAGAGCGAGTCGTCTCATTCCATAGAAAATATGAATCATACTCACCAGACAGCTGTAATCCAGCCTCAAGTACTTAACAAAGCGACTGCAGGAACCACAGGTTCATGTACCACCATCGGCAGCAGACCGTATCCACCACAACCCACGCAAAACCCTGCTGATGCAACGCTGGAATGAAGAAATTGTGGGGTTATTTAACACAGCGAGACGATTGGATAGGAAGCTTGTTGACTGGGGAAGGCGTCTTATCGGTGATAATGGACCACAATAGAAAGAATTTTCGGGTCATAGCAAGCGCTTCGACTGCGTGGAAAGGGGGCGTATTCAACAAGAATTGGCATGCGTTTAACTTACTCTATGCAGCCATCTTTGAGGGGCTCAATCCTGCCTGAGGCCCAATCTCAGGCAGGATTGGTCAATCCAGCGTCCGATGTCGGTATCATTGCAGAGCTTACACCGCAGCACCCTTCATCGATGTCATATTTTCTCCGGATTCTGGGTGATAATCACAGTTACAATATTCGACATGAATATTTGAATCCCTGTAGCCCCGTAAAGAAGACCTTTTGCTTATGTCCCACTCTGCAGCATGTCCATCAGATCATGACAAGCTTTGAGCGCATCAATTTTCATGTCAGCTCCGATTCTAGGAATTTAATCCAAATTTACTCTATCAGCTGGTCCTATGCTCACAACTCGATTCCCTTCAGCCGTATATCCATGTCTGGAGACGCGCAGTAGCTACTTGACCCACTTGATGGCATTGGCATTGACAAAAATTTATGGTGAACTAGTCGCCCCAATATGTATATCATACATCACCATCTAGATCGACATCCATCAAGAAGGATTGTCGCTGGGACCCTGCACAAGACCTGCTTCTAGCTCATCTACACCTATAAGTCTCGCTTGCGGATCATCCGGGCTTCCGTATACACTATAGGCTTTCTCTGACAAATTTCTCTGAGCCGCGGATGCCTGGGGAGTCGGCGTGACTACTGTAGGCGTTGATGTGGGGGTTGTGAAGGATAAGCATTGTGCACTCGCGCTTGGAGTAGAATGGGGTTGTTGTGCTATCATTGATGATGTGCGATTACTTCCCTTTTGGAATGCAAATCCAATGTAGGCGTTGGGGCAATCATCTGTAGGAAAGCGATACGCTCTGCAAACCCGACGATGACTACCAACCCAACATGAAAAGGTCAGAGGTACATACGCATATACGCTTCGAAAGAAGGGAAGTCCCAATGAGCTGTGAACTGGACTAGTAGTGGTCAAATTCCGGATTCCGACGTTGCAGAATCCTGGTGCACTGAATATTGAGTTATTTCGCAAAAGGTTATCCTTGGAGTCAATCTGATAGCTGACGCCGTTGATATCCACTGCGAGGGGCACGTATGAACCTCCCGTTTGATTGCATATAAAGCCGTAAGTCCCCTCAGTTGGATCAAGATTGACCACTTTAACAGGGCCGGTGTAGTTTTCCGAGGTCATGTACGTCCAATCATTCGGTACATAGACATGTGCATTCACTTTGCAATGACGTAAATTCAGTGGCACCATATTCCAAACATATCACTTACCTGTATTCAAGTAACTAAGTAAGGGGTTCCCATATGGAAGGAAGGAGCCATTGCTTCCACGAAAACCATCGATTTGAATTACGAATGGTGAGTCCCAAGAGGGGTCAGGGGTTTCAGCCTGAATCCAGTTGATTGTGCCCTCGAAGTCATTTGGATCGAGCGCGCCGATGGTGATGTGGGACGTGTTGAGATGGTTTCCTAAGCGGAGGCCAACTACCGGGTTGAGGAGCTCCCCGGCGTTGTGAAGAAGTGTAAATGGGTGTGTGTTTCGCAGTGTTTCGTTGGTGGGGCTGACGAAGATCCCCAGGTAGCCATCAGCAAACCGCTGGTTGAAATTTTGCGACATGCGCTCAACAAGATCTGAAGGATCATGAGAGTTCATTTGGAACAGATGACCTGAGAAGATAACATACTGAATGGCGTATTTTTGCTAGTGAGGACGCCGCCAAAGGAGATTGTATCTTGTGCCAGTACCCCGCCAAGGTCTGTGTTATTTGTGACCCACGAAGGACTAGTCATCTATACAATCCTATGTCACGCAGGGAAACTGCAAGCACAAAATCTCCATACCTCATAAGTGGAAGAAAGTGTTGGGTTGAACAAGTTGCCTCCAGCACAGAATACACAATCATCAGAGTTAACAGCCAACACATCTGAAGCCAAGTCAATAGCGAGCGGCTCTGTTGCTGGTGGTGTGCCGATCAGGACATCGTTTACATAGTAGTACCAGGAAAGAGTGTAATCCGAGATGGCACTGGGCCCAGAAAGAGTGAGGCTGACCCAGTCTAAAGCACAATTATCAATAAAAAAAATATGCTTGAACGTGTGTTTCTATTGTGCAAACTCGCCTGGAGCTGATGCCGAAAGGTGTAAAAAGGTCGAAAATGCGAGTAGCTTGAGTGAATGATGCGCCATGAAGGTACGCTGAAAAGAGGCTGGACTCTGCTAGAAGCTGCTGTTCGTCTAAAGGTACAAACCCATGGGTACACGGGAGCACACATCTCATGTAGTGGATAGTGTTCCAACAATAACCGAGCCATGCCGGATCACAGCCCGTTCGCCGAGAATGGCAGCAGAACTTTGATCTATATCCTTCGGGAAGGCACATTGGGCTGGTTTAGGACTATA
Source organism: Cantharellus purpuraceus (assembly GCA_025174535.1). NCBI lineage: Eukaryota > Fungi > Basidiomycota > Agaricomycetes > Cantharellales > Hydnaceae > Cantharellus > Cantharellus purpuraceus. The sequence goes on from JALBUN010000011.1 coordinate 362,686, forward strand.
AGCATGATTTGGAGGTTTGGAAAGTGATACACCAAGGATGACGGGGGAGAAGTGAATGAAAAGATGAACATAACTAGAACAACGACTTACAGGAAAACGATGGCTTGCTTGATAAACGTGCTTTAGCACTCAACTTGATTAGTGACACTTACACTCAAACAGGATTAGTGCAGGGGAACTGCAGTGACATATGACAATGGAGACCTCCAAAGGCGTGGCATCTGATGACGAAATCATTACCTTGAGGAGTAGACGGCCAAGTCCTGAGAATGGCGATTTCCTAGTATGGTTATATCATTATTGATCTGGCATCCCAAGGCTGAACACTGGTGGTTTGCTTGCATCTCCATCGCTCCTTGTGAGTAGGCCGCAATGGCGACCTACACTCTCTTGCATTACCCCGTCTCCACCTCGGTGACCGTGGAGCACTGGCAGCCTGAGTCTGAGGTCTCCAGTGCTGTCCAGACTCCCTCATCCGTTCCCCAGCCTCACGATAGGGATATTTCAACAGCAAGCGCATCTCACCCTCTCTTGGAACAGGCTGAGTCTGAGGTCTCCAGTGCTGTCCAGACACCCGCACCCGTTCCTAAGCCTCACTCTCAGGACAACTCAATGACAAGCGCGTCCTTGGAACACCCTGACCAGGAGCCTGAGGTCCCCGATACTGCTCGAACACCCGCACCCATTCCTCAGCCTCACTTTCAGGGTAATTCAATGGCAAGCGCGTCCTACGCTCTCTTGGACCACCCTTTCTCCACTTCGAGGCCCTTGGAACAGCCTGAGCCTGAGGTCCCCAATACTGCCCAGACACTCGCACCCGTTTTCAAGCCTCACTTTCAGGATGATTCATTTTCCAAAGAGGGTCGTATCAAACAGTCTCATCCTATGTTCCAGGAGAGCAAGCTCATGGCTGCCGTGAAACTCATCTGGAGGACTTCGTTTCTTCCTGTACTGGCAGTCGCATATCTGGCCTTCTGCTTCATGTGTCATTTCAAGCTCATCCGTATTCAGAGCATGTCTGACCCGTTGGATCATCTTAGTCAGTTCAACCTACTTGCCATACATTGTTTCCTCTTACCTGGCTCCTAGATCTCTTCAAATCTGGTGTCACGTCGATTAGCATTCTTTACGTATCACTCAGTCTCCTCCCTATTACTTCCCTTATTTCCGACCTCAAGGTGAGAGGAACATCACAAATACGCAGACAAGATAGTCACACTGGAGCAGAGCGAAGAATTTTTCAGGACACTTTCGAGAAATCACTCCGGCGTTCCGCTGTCTTCAATTAACGCCATTTCCCTCCCCTCCTATGGCTTGCGCGAGAGTCTGACAACGCTGTTTCGCCGAGACGCTTCTGGATACTTTGCCATTGCCTTCATCGCCAGCCTCATTGCCCTCGCCACTTCCACAGTCGCGCCCGCCATTCTCTCGGTTGATACTATCCTGTTCGATGGCGAAATTACGGCTCTTTCCGTCGGGGCAATAACTAGAAATAGTGTCCTGAAGTATGTCTCGTGCAGGTTCCCTTCTCAGACGCTACTCAGTTCTGTCACCTTGTAGTACCAGCGACGTCACGCAACCACAGGTGGTTGGCCCTTCCGACACAATTAATACGCTTAGTCCTCAGAGTGGAGCCGTTGCCTGGGCCGAGTCCTCCCTTCATACTAACGTCTCATTTCAGAGTCCCATTGTAAACGAAACCGCATACATCATCCCGACACCGCCGAATCTTCCACCTAACGTGAGAGGCAAATGGATCTCGGATGTGGCTGTCCTGAAGCCTACCTGCGAGTGGATTGCACCGCACACCCAGGCTGCTAGAGTAAACTTTTCCTCTTTTGAGGACCATCTTTCGATGATTTTGACGTCAAAAAACATCGGAATCACCATAGACGTCTCAAATTGTGAGTACCTTTTGGCTCTAATATTGAAGTCTCTGTGTTACCCACCGCTCGCAGTCAATCAAGACTCATTCGCGATGGAATCCATGGAAGGTAGCTGGTTCAACGCCCTAGGCACTGAAGGCATTGCCAATGGGAGCAAAACTATTTATGACTTGAATACCATGGACGACCTCACCAATGGTGCGATGGCTTGGATGTTGCATCGGTGTACTGCCGGCTGCGGACCAATTTTTTTAGACCAATCCATCAATCTCACTTTCGGGCCCGAGGTCAACTTTACCCACGTTGTCGATATTGCAGGGAATAGCGCCGATATCACCTTTCTTTATTGCACCCCCAATGCTCAAATCGAGACACACCAGATAAGCAACGACGGCCAAGGCACTCTAACCGTCGGACGCAAAGTGTCGACACCCCAGGGCAATCTCCATCCTGCCCAAACATCCTTGATGATGTCTTTTACGTTTTTGGGTTTCGACACCGCCGGCCCCACAATACCAACGAACGTCTCAGGTCTCGGCAACGAGGCGCTATTCAACTTCATTTTTGGCAATCCGTCTCCAATACCCGCGGAGCTTAGCCCACTTCCCATCAGCCAGATTTCCACAACGTATGGCCGAATTCTGACGAGTGCTGCCAAGCCCTTCGTCAACGGTAGCTTAGGAACGGCTTTGGTCCCCGCTCGCATGGCAATGAAGATACCTGTCTTTGCAGCGTCGGTGTCGCACATTATCGCTTCAACTGTGTTGTATACCCTCCTAGCTGCGTTTGGAATAGGATGCTACTTCCGAAGGCAGGTTCCGCCTTTCACCTTCCTCTCAGTCGCTGCGTCGCTCGCCAAGTCGGACATGTCGCCGATACTTGACCAGCTGAAGGAGTCAGGCAGTCCACTTCTAGATAATGATCCCGTTGCGTCATCATTTAGTGGTGCGCGTGTGCTGTTGGAGGAAGGACAGGTGCTCAGGTTGCGTGTATAATAAAGAAGAGGATGGTGAATGGAACATGTACAGTACATATGTCTTCGGTTAATTTGTCTCGCTAGTCGTTATCCGTGCCTATAAAGGCCATTCTGCTTGGCGTGATGTAACTCTACACAAGTTTTGCAGTTATCTTGTATGGACTCATGAGTTGATTCGAATTCTGCCCGTGCCGTACAAGGTAACATAAATATCCAATTTCATTTCTCATATACAAATGTGATAATCGACGCACCGCGGTGTGGCAGTGCTGCAGATTGGTACAGCCTCCAGAGCTAGCTCCATGCACGCACCATAGATTTGATGTTTCGAGAAGAGATCCGCATTTGAATTAGAATACGTAATAGGAAAGGGTTCTGCCTTTTCGGACTAGTATATATAGATCTGATGTCCAAGATCCGACGCACCTAATTAGAGCATCAGCTAGTACACTTCATGTGGTTTCTCAATACATATAACCATGATCACAACAAGGCTTCGCTTCTACAGCATATGCACTGGAAGGAACCATTCCCAGAGGGCAGCCTGTCGCCACAAGGCGCGCAATCATGACTGTGATCTTTCTATCAATACATAAAACACGATCACCCAAGGATTCGTTCGCTTTGACAAAGTCTCTATGGAAGACATTCCCAGAGCTCAAACACTCGAATGTCGTGTTACTTGTTGTAAAATAGTAAAAAAGTGTACAATGCTGGATAACGACTTCGCCATAGCCTCAACGTCCCCCCCGGTCTCTGATCTCGAAGAGGTCATATATAAAACATGCTAGTCGCCACGTTGGGATGGACGCCTCGTCCCCATAGGCGTTGTGCTTGTTTAAATACCTCTTTTTCGTTGGAACTACCTGATCCGCTGGACCCAGACGGCATATTCAAAAGGTCATGGATGTAAAGTCGTCCTTTCTCACAGACCAAATCTGCATAATACGCTAGAAGAAAAAAGTCAGCGTAGCCTTGTGGTCAATCTGCCCAACAAACTCACCCGGTGGAACGAGGCTCACCGCTTTTGTCGCACGCGCATAGATATAACTGGAGTAATTGATTAGCCCCTGCGCCGCATCAGCGCCAAAGTTGTTTTCGTCGTGTATAACCGTGTAATGTGTAGGCCTGGTCTGGCCTTGCAAACCCCCATGTGCTTGTAAATAAAAATCAAATTCATAGATGGCCTATAGGTCCTAAGAGATACGACGAGGGACGACAGCAAAAGAGCTTACTGTGACACCTCGATCAACGACAGTCCCCGGCCTCGGATTACCAAGATGGTCAGCAGATTCGGCAGTTGTTGGATAGAACCTCGTATGATGTCGTTTGCCGCAAATGATGATGGTCAACTTCGGCCGGTAGGTCATTCCAGCCCCGCCTACACTCTTGAACGCTTCTAAAAACTTCGGGTCTGCACAGGATTCTCAGTCCAATTGACTTAACGCCTGCTTTCATTAGACTTACATTCTTCCCGCAGAACAGTGACAAACTGGCCCTCGGATACCCCGTCTCTGAAAACGATGATGCGATCTGGCAGCTTACCCCCTCGGTTTTTCTTGAAAAGCAAAAGTCGCTCGACCATCATTGCAGCCAGCTCCTCAATCATCTATTTCTCGTATATTAGCATATACAGCTAAAAAGGTCAACACGTTGGCTTCTCACCTCTTTCTTTGATTCTTGCAGTCTCAGAGACGCAGGATACAAGCAATGATCCGGGTCGTAAGAAGCTGGGATCATGGACTGAGATGAGAAGTTGATAGTGAAGACATAGTCGGAAAGTATTACCGACGACGCCCGCGATTGAAGGTGTTCCCTTTGCACTTCCAGGACTAGATTCTCCAGGTTAGTTGTCCGCTGCCATTCGCTAAAGTCAAGAAACGCACCCTGGATGCGTTACATCCATGCCAACCAGCATTGTGAGCACTCCAGAAAGCCATCGTTTTGAGGATACCCCGTCCAGAGTATGATTAAGACCACCAAGTTTTGTATTGATCTTGAGTGCAACGTTTGCCATGTACTGCATTTGTCCCTTCTCCTTGCAGATCTTAGCATTTTGAACGCAAGTCGCAGGAATACCAAGTTCAATGTCACAGATACGTCGAACGGTGGCATAAACGCGCTTGTCTGCGTTTGAGAGAATGACGAGAACGAAGCTACAGGCCTTCATGTGTCCAATTGACTCAACCAATTTCTTATGGAGCGCATTGCCGTCCTTTTGTTCAGAAGCAATATTAGCTCCGCGAATCAGATGCGGCTTCCCGACTCTCATCCCAGCAGCAAGGCAAGAATCCTGAAATGTCTTGATCAAGGTAAGTAATGCGGGATCTTGAGGATTGGCAAAGTCAGAACGGCTTCCTGTAATGACAAGATAAACACCCCAGTTATCCAGTTGCTGTCCTTTGTAAAATTTTCGGTCCTGCAGGTTCCAGCTTGCTTTATCCTTTTTGACAATCGCAGGTTTGTTCTGTGCGTACACCAGGTGAGGCGGCTCGAGTATACGCGCAGGGACAACAGCCATTTCTGGACTGATGCTGACACCAAAGGCGTTGAGAGTTTGATTCTCGGAGTTAGTGAGACCGAGGGAAGGGAGGCCTTGATGCACTATGGAACGTGCATTGTCTGCGGGGGGGTTACATGCGTATTTGATCATCTCTGCCGTGTGGTTATCAGATAATTTCCCCCTGAATGGCTGGTTTGGAAGGATTTGGCAGAGTTCTGCGGGCACAAAGTTCGGTTTCTCTTTGGTTCCGAGATCAACGAGAAGATCAGGTCTCTTTAAGGGTGCTTTGTATTCTGACGAGGGCATGAGGGTGGCTTAGATATAGGCAAGGCATAGATAAATATTACTTCTTTGGAAATACTGTGAAACAGTGACCATGCCCCCGAGCTCCTCACATTGAAAGCGTACTTGATTCGCCGACTGCCTAGAGACCTTGCGTACAGTCTTCTTTGGTCGGTAAGTCAGCTGTAGGATACGAGGAAGTACGCCGTGCATAAGAACCAGGCTAAGAGGAATGTGGAAATTCGGTTAGCTCACATGTGTCGGACTGACTCGAACTCCCTCGACAAATTTGTCCGCGAGACCACCGTATGATGCATTAGCGAATTCAAGCATAGCTTGCGCGAGATTCTGCTCCTTATAAAATGCGGTATAGCAGACATTGACGTTCACCATCAGTGAATTCAACGTGGGCCGTACAGAGCTGTAAAACCCCTACAAAAACGTATGCATTTGTGGGGATCGAGGCGCGTTGGTTTGGACCTACCTTCCAGGCCTCTAAACCAGCTCCCAAATTGAGGCTTTCTCCGCCCTTGAAAAAAAAACGGTCTCTTCCGACTTTGATCCCATTACGTACGCTCGAGGGAAATTTGGCTTGGATGATGTTCAGTGCAGAAAGCAAAGGTGCGATATTGTATGATCGTGAGGAGCCATTCGTATAGCTATACACATTGGTTTCAGTGTTAAATTGCTGGTGCGGTCGCTGCTGACCTTTTCAGACCATCCAAGTCAATTTCATTCACGTAGGTGATCGTGATAGCATAAGTTTTGGAATCTCCACTGGGTCCCTTCTCATCATCATCGAACAACTTTATTGTGATCTCTAAAGGTTTGTTATTCGGAGTGGGTAGCTTGTTAGCGGCGACCAGCTTTTCACTCCCGTCATGCGCCACAACATTTCTGTACGGCTGAAATTCCGGTGCGTCCTCAAGAATTTGAAGAAGACGCTTTCGTATTCTTTTGATCTTTGTTTCAGGGTGAAACGAGATACTGTATTCGTATATAGGGCTTTTCTGAATTGTCATCGGAAAGTAGTTGGCTCGAACTGCGATGGCTTTCCCTTCCGCACCGTAACCAGGACGTAGGGGAAGATCGCCATTGGTGTTTTTGACTTTGAGCTTACTGAATTTTTGAATGAGTTGGTCGCCTTCGCTAACCAGGCTGGGCTTGATATTGCCAGGCGTGCCGGGAGAAAATATGACAGAGCCCTGCAGTTATGCTTAATATTGTTTCGAGGTCTGGGTTAAAGTGTGGTTCCTACAGTAGGGGCACCACGGCCTCGACCTCGGTCTCCGCCGCTACCTCTGGGATCTCCAGCCCCACCGCGATGATATCCGCCTCGACCACCTCTGTCACCACCACGGCCCCTTCCACGAAAATCACCACGACGCATTGTAGATGGAGTTTGCAGTCCGATACTCGAGCGGTTTAGTTGCTCGTTTGCCAGCGCACTCTGGTGGTAGGTGGTCTTAAGGAGAGACCTTCATGCAATTAGCGCCCTTGCAACGAGGTTGGCACATGTATTCCATTTGCAATACCGTGATCACTGTGAAGCCGGCGGTGGAACAGGGGACCTTCCACAACTGAGACAAGCGCTTGGCACCAATTTCCGTTAACAATATACACGCGGCATGACTCGCCTGATTACGTAATAATGTGGTAGACCATTTGTATTCGGGACACCAGGAAACCCTACACAACAGAACATTATAAATGAGTTGTAGGGGTGCTTACGTGTTTAGCTGTTCATGCCACTGAGATCAGGGAATGGAGTGTTTGGGGGTTACAAAAATCCAACAGGCCAAGAACTGGGTATAAGCGCAGTACAGCGGCTCATCGTTTGGTATCACATATTATAGGGATGCGATGCGAAGCTCCTTCCATGGGAATTAATTAAAGATCGGCATCTTCATCATCTTCGTCCCAATCCACGCTCTCTAGGGCAGCCTCACCCTCATTATGCAGCTGATCTAATCCGGTCAACTTTTCAAGGTAGCCGAGTTCATTGAAAGCTTTAAGAAGCATGTCGAATCCTTGACTCTCGTATGCTTGTATAACCTGTAGCATATGTCAGCTGCAGGCACGGAATACAGCGCCAAAGTGAACGGACCGTCTCGCTGCACCCAGTGCAACGATCGTATGCTGCTCCCGTGATAATCATATTCCTAAACTGCGCAAGATAGCCTCGCAGTTGATGCGGCACCAGCCCCAAGACACTGTCGTCACCCTTCGGGGGCTGCGGTGCATCAGATGTGCTTTGTCCGGGAGGCGCATGAATTCTGAAGGGCCATATACATCAATGCGCAGTAAGAAGCCTGCACTATTGTAGCAAAAAAACATACGCAAAACATACCCAGCGGGATGCTGCAACACGGAAACCAACAACTCCACAGCGGTTGCTGCAGCAATGGACGCCAGCCCAGGGCGCGTGACCGTGCACATCTGGTCAAGCGTCCTATCTGTCAAGGACTGTAACCCCAGATTACACAAACGAGGATTTCAGCGGTTCGCCTTCGCAGGTCAGATTGGTAAGAAAAACACACATCAGCAGGAGCAACGATGTCGTTGCAGTAGTAACATCCGAGCCTAGTTGCACCTGCAGCAACAGCAGAGGCACGCGCACCGTGCCGCATGACCAGATATGTATCAAACCCTAGCGCGGCATTCAATACTATCTACAGGAACCTCAGCAATTTGGGATAATAACGGAAACAAATTGCCGTCGTACCTTTCCCTTGGAAGCTCCCAATACGGTGGGTAACCACCGACTTTCGCGCGAATCCATGAGAAGGAAAACAGCATCATGCTCATCAAAGAGCTTCTCAAGCTTAGCCACGTCAGCTTGTACTTGACTAGCAGACGCAGATGGAACAGGGTGACCAGGCATTGGGATGCTAAGTGACACGCCTGAGGCATTCTATGGAACAACAAGGTGAGGAAGAACGAGAGATACTCCCAAAGGCAAAGGCGAACGCACCACTCCTGGGAAAATTTTCTTTAAACGATCAGCAGCACACTCAGCCTTCGGTTTTCCACCGTTGAGACAATCTTCAAACTCGAACAGTGGCTGTCGGACCGGGTTCGAGAATGATACACGGGACGAGTCAAGCAGCGTGATTGTGCGTACGCCCCAGCCCTGCGTAATGAGACGCCAGCTTGTCGAGTCGAGGAAGAATAAAGACAGATCAAAGGAACACACCATCAAAACTCTTGCCACATAACACCCAAGTGTACCTGCGCCTAACAACAAGCATTTTGTATTTGCCACTTTCTCGAGGTCAAGCTCCGGTAAAATGCGCCACCGCATTAGCTTAAGGTTCAAGTCAACAGCCTGGTCCGCCAACCTACATTGCGAGCTTAATCAGCAACACAAATCGTAAAACAGCAGCTCACCTCGCGGGATCCATCATGCCTCCTAGATCTGCAAGTCGAGGACCTAGCTTGCCTTGGGCATTCTTCTCCCATCCAACTGCCGCTGGCCTCATCTCGCGAGGAGCATCTCCTTCAGACTCTCCAATGGATACAATTCCAACGCGACTACGCCAACTCTTTCCGGCACCCGGCACCTCAGTGTCCCGCCAACTAAGAATACGAAGCGTCCGTGATGACGTTGGATAATGGAAGCGAAGATAGGCTAGCAAATTACGTAGAGGCCAGCCAGGGTTCTGGGCATGTGGCGACGGATCGATGAAGCACACCACACGCTATTCCCATGCTTGAGATGAAGTGAAGGGTGGCTGGGATCTTGGTACTTACCAATTCCTCTGGTACATCAGCGAAGAAGCTCTTAAAATGGGAAACGGGAGAAATCTCATAAGATGAAGTGCTGGAAGAAGGGTGAGCAAGGAAGTAGGGTAGCTGCGGTGACTGTCTTTGTAAGGCGGTGTGTATCGAGGCCAGCTAAACTCGGCGATTAATGAGAGCCGCCTTGGGTGTGCATGAGGCTCACTGATTCCGTTCCTAGTGTAGTCTGTGCTTCTATCCAGCCGTCATCGCTGATCTCCCAGGCAGGCTTTGCTACAAGCGCCGGAAACGCGAACCAATAGTAGTATCTAGGAGGCGTATTAAGCTGCCTGAACCATCGAACCTAATTACCGCATGTTGTCACGTACTTGTACTTCTTAAGGTCCGCAAAGGTGATGACAAGAAATCGTGAAAGCTGGGATAGATCTTCTGACGTTTGCATTGAGCGCCATACCTGCGAGTATCGAGGCCCGATGAGTGTAGAAAACGAGGAAAGCAGATTGGATGGCTTGCCTCTTCGACAGCTTCATTGAACAGAGCAGACTTGTCGGCGGCTTTGAAGTCTTCAATAGTATTATAATTTTTCAGGATCCCATGAGCTAATGCTGCGTGTTGCGGAATTCTAACCCTTGATCAACATGTGTTCGAATGAAAAAGATATCGCGTACTTAGCATCTGTATCAAATCCATCCCCTGAAATACTAAGACTTCCACCCAATGCAATCTCTTTTCCACTCTCTCTGTCTGTCACCGACCGACCGGGACCATAGGAAGCAATGAGAGGGATTGAATCCTGAGAAAGCTTCAGGACATCGATCTTGAGTCTAGTAAGCTCATTCCAGAATGCAGGCTGTACCAACGAGGTATGAGGCGCGAACTGTAGTATGGGCATCGTAGTAGCGTGATAGTAGCAAGGCGTTACTAAGCAGAATGGCTGAGTAGCCGCTCACCTCTTACCACACCACACTCCTGGAATTAGGTGACAACAGTCAGCCTGTTCAATCCAATTCAGAAGTGATGTATGGCGGTAGAGATCTCTCAATGATTTCCTTCAGGTCTTAGCGGAAAGCGAGGAAAAACGGGCTCCGATCGACGAATAAAAAGTTGCTATAGGGAGTGAGAGAAGGAGAGTGAGTATCAGGACGGGCCACGAAGTATCAATACATCCATCATATGAAAGAACAGCGACTTCTCCTGCATGGATGGACCTACATATTTGAATAATGGGCGACGTAAAGATGGGAACATATGGCCATATCTTTCTCTGGATAACGTATCGCACATACGTTGTCAAATACCACTTATAAGGCTCAAGTGCATTCTAATCACCCATCGTCCATGTAACAGACATGCAGTGGATGTTACAGGGTCCGAGTTGTTCAGCTTACGTCATTTGAACCGACAAGGTTGCTACTGCACCCTGAAGTTAGAGCAAACTGATTGATTCCGCGATGCGACGTGATTCATTACTATTTTTTGGCAGTAGTGAGTCACAAGTTGAACACGCCTGGACGGTTGACCAGCCTTCTCTCCCAACTATCACGAATTTCTAATCAAGCACGGGTGACACCGATGCACATACAAGTAATCCTCCCGCCGCAGAGACCCAGGGGACTCCGACCACTAGTACTCAGCAGTGAGTGCAAGCTTCGAGCCCTCTATCTAACCAGTGAAGAATAATACTGACCGGTTTGCGTACAAGGTCAGACGCCACTCTTCAGGATGTCCTTGATACAATGCATGATTCGGATTTCTTTCCACATATCTGAAAGGATGCACCGTCTCGATTTTGGTCGGCATATAAGTGAGCAGCTAAAAAACACGATGAATTTCTGGAAAGGCAACGGCAAAATGGAGATATGAATGTCTCGTCTTTGTGCGTGATACATTCACTCTTTGCATCGACGTGAAACAAAGGGATAGCATCCTTCAGGCAGGTCTTTTCTCGGTCATCAGCTCGACCTTCATTGTGAACATAGGCTCGAGCCTTCGTCCAAACCCAAAATGCGCTCTTAAAGATATTTAATATCGACAACAACACATTTCCTGCACCAGAGGCTGCCCTCCCCATATGGGAAAATCAGTGGGTAGGGCACTTCAAGACTTCACGCTTCGGAAAGGGTGCCCTGCACGAACGCTACCAACGGGGACGGCAGAAGTTCAATGGATTGAAAGTTTGGCATTCCAGTGGCATCAGCGCCACCCTGCCAATCCTCCAGCTGTCGCTGCTCTACTTTGGTATCGCACTGGCTGATGGATGGAGCAGCCCACGTGCGGGTGTGATTATGGAGCACGCGCGGCCTCTTATATTCATCACCGTGGTAGCGTCGTTAACACCAGCGGACTGTCCTTTCCAGACACCCGTATCGACCCTGCTTCAATGATTCATGATACCATTGTCGACCGTAGGTCTGAATCGTGTTTTCAGAGGCACGGCTGCCTTTTGAATAGTGGCCCAAAAGAAATGGGAAGAACGTTCAATGTCATGGCTAGGATTTCTGGATGGCCTGCAGTAGTCTTCAAGACGTATCTTATATACTACAAAGGCCATTATCACCCAATCAGTCACACGCTTGTAGCATATTTCTCACCACTCCTGGCGGCTCTGAGGCATTAAATCCGATTGCTGGGCTATGACTCTGAAACGGCTGGAGCTTCTGAAGAGCTGATATCTGAGACTTACTGACTCAGATTCAGATACTTCTGGAGAAGAGATAACGTCCTTGGAAGAATTGTATTTAAGTTTTCTGCAATCATGTGCCGAAGTCCAAGTACACGCAGCACAGTCCAGTGCCGTCCAGTGGATTCTCGAGACAACTACGGACACAGATATCACAGCGACTATGGCACGAATGATCTTGGAGACCGAGTGGTTGGCCGAGGACTACGTCACCGACGTTCTGGACTCAAAGTCCATTTCTATGCGTGCTTGGACGCTGCATGGGAGATTCTCCAGCACGGATGGCGGGATGCCCAAATGCAATGCGATTTTTTCTTTCCCTATCCAGATGAGAACATTATTGCCGACGAATTTCGAAAGTGCCACATGCTCCCAGTTCATGACTTTTTCGTCGTTCTGACGAAGATTTTACTATGAAGTGACTCGACCTCAAAGTGGACGCATGTAGGTCCACGGCTCGGCAGGGCATACAAGAAAATTTTTCTAGCGCCTGCTGGAGTTCACGTCTTTGTCCGTGAACTCCAGGTACGCATACTGTGATGATTTGTATATCTCTAATCTAATACACGTCTTTGTCCGTGAACTCCAGCTGTAGACTTAAGGTCCAGCTCACCGCCTGAACCTACTAGTTGTTACGTTCGTTGCGTGATATATTAGGGATCCGACAAAGTGGACGTGTCTTCCATCACATTATCTGACCGCAGGTGAATGACATATATTGTCTATAGAAAGTTATCGATCGCCCAGAGGCATTGTCGTTGATTTTACTTGCCTTGACACAGTCCACATGCATCTGGTGGCAAACTGTTTGGTACTAGCCGGTCTGCTAGTTGGCCAGGATTAAGATTGTGTTTGCTATAATGCATCATTGCCTTGCCACCCAAACACTGCGAGAATCGGTGTTGAATCGTGCTTCTTGGTGACATTCAGGGGCCTGAATGGCACTGGTAGCACGGTCACCCGTTACTTCAGACACAAGCGGTGCCAATATTGATAATCGCACGCGCGAGAGGAATGTCAAATTATATTTTCCATCTTGAGGAAGATGTGTAGGTACGGTAGCCGAAGACCAAGTCCGATCCCAAAATGTCGCCATTCTCATCCATTTCATTAAGAGCACCGACGTGGCTGGTACACGCCTGCGCAGTTTGACCTCCTGGTGGGTTATCTCGCACGTGTGGTAGGATACGCAGGGCGTCCACGACGGTCCACGTGGTGATGTTGAATAGAACGTGTGATGTATATGATATATATGAAATCCATTTGTTAGTTTTCTCAGTCTTCGTTTTCTGAGGCTGAGGAGCTTCCACATCGCCCCTTTCTTAGATAGTTTAATCTAACGTTCCCTCCATAGTTTCCAACTCTAGCTTCTCCTGCGTTTACACTGCGCGACAGTACGGATTTCTGAAGGGACTGACTATCACGCAATTAGACACGTTTTAGGTGTCCTGGCTGCGTGGTTCGCCAAGTACCTTGGAGTGGAAGCGGGACATTGAGACGACTCTGATCCGATTCATGAGCCAGGATATCACTCGTTATGCCGCCTGGGATGCGGGTCATGCAATCGGAAAAATATGGTGGCTTTAATCGGTCGAGACGAGTCATTGCGAGAACACCTCAACAGCGCTTGCTCAACGATTCTCTCGCTTGCTGCACAGCGGGCCCCGCCGCGACGACACCAACCTGTTTAGCTTCTTCTCCTGGTGTGGGGATATCCTCTACCTGCATGTTTTCCCACGAATTAACTTGGCAACCTCATTTTTATTCAAATGGCCATTTGGACAACTGTCTTGCAATTGCAGACTGCCATTTCAGCCGGGCCATCGCTTCGGCGCATATGCTGTACCTGTGGCATAACAGAACCAGGTAACAGTGTGTTATGTTAGAATCCCTAGGTTGGAGTAGCGTTCAGCGTGCCGTGTATGATGGAAGCGTTTCACGACTAGTTGATACTTTTTCGTTGTTTATCATTGTACATAAGTACAGTATGTAGCCACTTAGGTACCGCGTCTCTCCTTCTTTACACGGGCGAAGGCACGTCGCGTCCTGCCTCTGACAACTCCCCATGACACACATCGTTGCACTCAATAATGATTCAGGGTAAGAACGCCTGTCGTTTTATGCACTTCAGGTGTATCTGATATGGCCCCTGATTCTGCGAGCCTGGCGTCATATATTCACTCGTCAAGGTGTCTTTGGAGGGTTATTCAAGTATGATCGATATATGATACCCTAACTTTCTGGTACGGACTACGTTGAGGCTCTTTGGTCTCTTGTGGCATATGCACGGAAGCGATATAACGTCACGGAAGAGCCCTTGGTCGCGCTGGTTGAACGGTTTGCTGTAAATTTAACGGAGAAGATGGGTTACGTGATCGGGGCGATGCTTAGCAAGATTGGGTATCAAGAGGTCCCTACTCTAGGCGAGAAAATACGCTAGCAAATACTCCAGCAAATACTCCAGCATGTATCCGAGTTACTGAAGTCCTCCCAGAGCGACCTGTACCGTACTGGACGTATTCACGTCGGTACTATCTTTATTCTGTCATGACTGAGGGGCTTGCTGAATGTACATAACAGTTCTTCAAAATGCATGCATTGTAGAAGTGAACAAATCAATTTCACTAGCCTTATGTTGGAGAATCTATAGGCCTAGCGCAAACCTACCCCGATATGGGCACTATGGCATCTCGAGCTCGCATAGGATATGTGCCCCTCCATCCTCCTTGCAGTCATACCGCACTCGACACATTTGGGTCGTATCGTTTATGTCCCTTATGTATAAGGGCGTATATATATGCTGTCCAGGCATACGGCCGCTACAGAAAACGTCGGAAAACCCATTGGACTTTGCTCGAACGCAGGGGTCAAGGTCCTGACCCTGTATCCTGACATCGTCAGCAAAAGTCAAGCTCATCGGTCTCGCACGAGGTGTTGTTAACGCGTCGATTACATATAGGTGTCTTGATCGAGAGGCCAATATATAGATCATTGCCGTTGAACAACTTGCTCACCAAACTTGACGCCGGTTTGTACCAGTTAATAACTATGAATATACCCCCATCAAGGAGTACTTTGGCACTGATGTCTCTGATCCCGAAACTGGCAACCTTGGCACCATACTTAGTAGATATGGCATAACCTCCAACGTGATATATTCCCTTCAAACAAAACAGTATTTGATATAGCTTAGAAAGCCTTGTCTTATAATTATGTCCCTACGCAGCAGCATCATTTTCCAATCACATCTTTCAACTGGGTCTTTGGGATCGCCGCAGGGAACGCAAGTCTCTTGAGCCGATTGTGCGTCTTCTGCTCATATGCAAACGCATAAGTGATCAGTTGAAATTCCGAAAACGCCGTCCCCATGAAGGAGATGCCGAAGGGAATCCCAGGGGCATTGGTGATGATGGGATTTGCTGGCGTTGGCACAACGTTGTCTGGCTGGAATCCAAGAGGAACTGCAGACGAAGTTGAAGTCGCATACGACACCGCCAACTAAGGATTTTGATGACGACTTACCTGTGACAACAGGATATCCTGCGATGGCTGCTGGTGTTGAGGTGAAGCCTGATAGATCGCTATATTAATAATTACAGCGTTATATCATATAAGAGGACATGCCATCGGTAGGCAAGAGCAAGGCATCCAGGTTAAATTTCTTCAGTGTACCATCGATACCACGAGTACGACCCAAGTCTGAATCAGCCGCCAGAGCCTCAAAGAACGAAGCATTGACCGTAGTCGCTTCCGATGTGATAAATCTGCCATTCGCTCAATTCTCTATGTTCATACAATTACTCCGCGAGAGTGCTTACTGGGATTGTGAGGTATAGAACGGGGGGATGAGCTCCTCACTGGCGTGTTCAGTATTGAAAGTAATCAAATCGGCCAAATTCTTCACCCCAGTGGGCACTTCCACAAGACCAGCGATATACTGGTTAACATCCACCTAAATTGATACGCTCGCCTGAAAAGATCAACCGTTAGTTCAATTGAGTCGCGTACCTTAAAATCGACATTAAGAACAATAGTCTCATTATTTGAATTCAAAAGCTCCTCGGCGTCAGGGAAGTCAGCAGGATCGACAATGGTTGCACCCAGATTTTTCAAGATTTCCAAAGACGCGTTGAAAGCAGCAATGATATTCATATCGTCCCCCTGGAATAATCGTGGTACGCCAAGGCGCACACCCTTCAACCCATTCGGTGTCAATGCCTTGGTGAAATCCGGGACATGCTCAGGTTGTGCAAGAGTAAAGTTATCCATTGGGTCGCGTCCAGCAATCACTGACAGGATCGTCGCGGCGTCGGCAACACTTCGACACATAGGGCCGACAGTATCTTGGTGGCTTGAGATTGGAATGACTGCATGTCACAAATTTGAGGATACAAGACTTTTCAAACTAGGGGAAAATCACTCACCTCCTGCCCTTGATGTCAAACCAACTGTTGGCTTGATTCCGACAAGGTTATTCTTGCTGCTAGGTAAAATAATACTTCCGTCGGTCTCAGTGCCAAGAGATCCTGAGCATTGTTAAGTAAGAGCCAAACATTGAATACAAACAATTTTTACCAGCGGTAAGACCAATCGCGGTTGAGATACCACTCCCCGAGCTCGATGCAGAGGGATCGGCTTGAGGGAAATAGGGGCTAAGTGCTTGACCGCCACGACCAGAAAATCCCGAGGGGAGACTTCCACGGAAGTGTGACCATTCAGAGAGTGAGGCCTTGCCGAGTATGATCTAGGCGACAAACCTAAATGCACATATTATTGAACGGTACATGGGATCCACTCACTGCTCCAGATGCACGGAGTTTGGCGGCGACAAAGGCGTCCCTGGGAACGACTGAGCCTAGCAACGCGAAGCTTCCTACGTGAGATGTGGTCAGGTCAATGCAAACTGCTCGTCGAATGTGCAGTACCAGCAGTGGTATTCATCCCTAGTTCCACACAGTCAGCTTTTATCAAGAGACAGACATCAACGCAATGTACCTTCCTCACACAGAGTGGCAATATTATCCTTGACAAGGATCGGGATGCCATGCAGTGCACTCCTCTGTCCCTTCAGCTTACGCTCAAGATCAAGAGCAGTCGCTTGCTCCAACGCGGAAGGGTTGGTCTCGATAACAGCATGGAGACTAGCACCTTGGTGATTGACTTCCAGAATTCGTGCAAAGTATGCCTAAGCAACGGAATCTGAGGGATTGATAAGCAGGAGTCATGGCAAATGATGCACCTTCACGAGGTCAACACTAGTGAATTGTCCCTTCTCCAGTCCTTCCTGCAGCTCTGCAATGGATGCCTCATACAAATCAGGAAAATCCTGGGATTTGGGTGCTTGCACCACCGTCACGGAAACAGTCTCTGGACGAAGAGACTGAAATAAAGACACATATGCAAAGAACAACAAGGTCGCCAGCGAGTACATGACACCAACAGTGACTGGCTCAAGCAAGAAGAGAGACGCCACTAGTACGGTAACAATCGACTCACGTTTTCTACCATGTGGTGAGAACCGCACCCGCCGGCTCACATCTGAGATGGGCGAAGTACGCGAGCGCTATGGCAGTAGAATTGTACGGCATACTATATACCATTGGAATACTAGGATTTTAAACTCTCCAAGTATTTGAAATTCATTTTGTACCGACTGTCTATGGTGCCGTTTTTATAGGTACCGCTACACGCGTATAGTGGCTGCGCAGCACAGCCACAATGGCCAATCTGCTGAAGAGATTATCATTGTGCAAGACAGTTATGATGGTTATGGGACATGAAAGAAAGGCTTTAGATGTAAAACTTCAGTTGTGTGGGGAGCAAACAACTGGAGTGTCCAATATATCAATACAAGACTTATATCTTGCCAGCTCACTGAAACATGAAAAAGGAGTCATATGCACGGCCCTTGTATGTGTATGTTTATGGTCATTGTGTTTTGTGGTTCCAATGTTCCATCTTCGTTGGCCTTGATAATCCAACACTCCCCCTTCAAGCCAAACAAAGACCAAGTCCATTGCAAAATTTTGAATATTTTTTCACAAGGTAGGGCTTTGGTGAAAATATCAGCAGTCATATCTTCAGTAGGACAATAAACCAAGGTGAGTACTTTTTTTTTGATTGTTTCATGGACAAAGTGAAAACACATATCAATGTGTTTTGTTCTTGTGTGATACTGACTATTCTTGGAAAGATCAATTGTGCCTTGATTATCTGAGAAGAGTGTTGTAGGAGAGGTGAGTGATTGTGCAATTTCTTTGAGAAAAGAATGCATCCAAATGATTTCTTTCGCAGCTGTTACACAATTGGTTTGTCAGGGGGCTGTGGGATCAGAGTTGGAGTTGGAGTGGGTTGTGGTGATTGGGATGGACTTGGCTTCAGCTTATGTGCTGTGCCCTCACTAATACTGGTGTCCAAGATTTCAGAGACAGAGTACAATTTAGCTAGATTCAGATCAGAGTTAGGACCTAGATGTGATTCAATATTTGAACTGGGGATTGAGGTCCCTAATAAGGGAATTGTGCTAGACAAGAACTCAGTGAATAGAAGATTCACTAAGTGGTTAATATTAAGTAATACCTAGACAAGAACTATGCTACCGTCAATGAATATAACATGGGCAAGAACTATGCTACTGTCAATGAACTATAACATGGGCAAGAAACTTGTGCTCACCTCAGTGAATCTTCTATTCACTGAGGTGTTACAGTCATGCAGTGTGACTGTACAGTAGCAGTTGATCATGTGCACTCCAGCTTGCCATGCAATTCCCTCAACACTCCCCCTCAAGCTGAACACAATCCAATGGAATGACATAAGTATAACAGTCATGGGGCTGGCAGCGCCTTTGTCAACATATCCACTGGCATGTCATGGGTGGGACAATAATAGATGGAGATCAGTCCACATTCAGCCACATCCCAAATGAAGTGGCATTGGATGTCTATGTGTTTGGTACACACATGGAACTGATCATTCTTTGAGACTGATATAGCTGACTGACTGTTGCAATAGAAAGTGACAGGTTGGGTGAGTGGTCGAGTAATCTCTGCAATGAACATCTGCATCCAGAGCACCTCTTTGGCTGTGTGAGTAGCCATAATGTACTCAGCCTCTATAGTAGATAATGCAACTATAGGCTGCTTCTTTGAACTCCAGGAGATGGCCCCACTGTCAATGGTGAAAATGTAACCTGAAATTGAGTGATGGTGATACTGTGAAGCTCCATCTGCATCTGTGAACCCTTCAAGTCTGATCCTGTCTCATTTCCCATCCTTGGCCCAGCCCCAGTAGCCACCACTCCCTATAGTGAGTTTTTGATCTACAGTCCCCTTTAGATAGTGGAATACATGCTTCACCTCCTCCCAGTGAGCATGGCCAGGGTTTTGCATGAATTGGGAAAGAAAGGTGATGGCAAACATGATGTCAGGCCTTGTCCCAAGTGCAGCATACATCAGGGACCCAATTGCCTCCCAATATGGTATGTTCTTCATGGCTTCATACTGACATGGATTATCAGGGCATTGGGCAAGTGAGAGTTGATGGTGTGAGTCCAGCAGGGTGGACAATGGGTTTGCATCCTGCAAGCCAAAGCACTCCAGGATCTTCTTGATGTAGGAACATTGAGAGAAAGAGATGGTCTGCACCTTCCTATCTCTCATGACCTTGATCCCCAATATCCAATGTAAGTCACCAAGGTCTTTGATCTTGACCTCATGGCTGAGCCCTTCTTTAAACCTGTGGATTGCCCCTTTTGAATTCCCAGCAATGGTCATATCATCCACATCTGCTGTGACAAGTACTGCGTTGCTTCCCTGGTACTTGTAGAAGACCACATGCTTGACCTGGCACTGTTTAAAGTTGAGTCTACATAATCTGGCAAAGGAGCTCATACCACTCATGGCTGGCTTGCCTGAGTCCATAGATAGCTCATTTCAAGAGGCAGACATGGTTCTCCTTCTCTGGCACCTTGTGGCCCTTTGCTTGGCACATATATGGTCTCTTTGAGTGGTGTGTTGAGGTAAGTGCTGCTCACATCCATTTGCTTGAGTTCTCAGTCATTTCTGACTGCAAGCACAGCTATGATCCAGATTGTGGAAAGCTTTGCAGTCAGCACAAATGTCTTGTTGTAGTCGATTCCCTCTGCCTGTGAGAATCCCTGTGTGATGAATTGGGATTTGTGACTTGCAATCTGGCTGAGTCATGCTTGTACCACAGCACAAGACAGCTACCAACAATGTTGGCATCTGGGGGTGGCTTTACTAGTATCCAGGTGCCCATCTTCATGTTGCCTTAACTCCTTCTTGATTGAGGCATCCCAGGCTGGCCAGTCAACAAGTTTCCTCACTTGCTCCACTGTTTCTGGGTTGGTTCCTGTGGTTCTGGCACCTATGGTGGTGTATGGGAACCACCTTTTCCCTATCAAATTCTATCTATGCAGCACCAATGTGCTCTATTTTGCTTTTCCATTCCTAAATATCAGCATATACATGGTGCTTGTACCTGGAATGGACTTATTCCAATATTCCAATATTCTCTATTTTTCCCTATTTTTCTGGGGATTTTCCATGCAGAACTTTGCCCAGAATGTGTTGATTCTGCTGTGCTACAGTTGTGGATTCACTGATGCCCACAAACCTTCACACAGTCAGCACTTATCAGTCGAAGTGAATTTAAAGAGCTTGATTTGATGTCCATAGCAGCAGGAATCTACTTGCTTTTATACAAGCCAACTATTCTAATAATAAACCAGGTGGACTCTCAATTTGATGAGTCAGATATCTTTTGTCCACCTTCGTATTGTCTCGCCTTCCCATATCCACTCTTGTCTATCCACTCTCACCTATCCACTCTCGCCTATCCACTCTCATCTATCCACTCTTGTCTAGTGACCCTGCATCATCGTTCTGACAACACTCCCCCTCAAATTGAGAGGTCCGAGTAGCCTAGCTTTGTGTGAAGATACCGGTGTTGGTTGAGTTCCAAGCCCTTGGTCATTAAGTCTGCTGGATTCTCCTTCGACTGGATGTAGGTAAGTGTTGCTTCGTTTGAAGCCACTTTCTCGCGAATAAAATGGTAGGCAACATTGATGTGTTTCGTGTGGGCATGATAAGTTGCATCGTGGGAGATTGTAATTGCACTGAGATTATCGGATTGGATGGAAGTTGGTTTGGACTGGTCGAAGTTGAGGTTTTGGAGAAACCGTCGTAGCCAGTCCAATTGCTTTACTCCTTCTGTCAATGCGATATATTCTGCCTCTGTAGTTGATAGTGCGATCGTCCTTTGTTTTTAGAACTCCATGCAATGCAGCCTCTGCCAATCATTGCCACATATCCACCGATTGAGAGTGCATCCGCTTGATTGGCATAATCTGAGTCCACAAAAAGTTTGAGGTCCAGTCCAACACCCTTTTTGAATATGATGCCACCGTTGCAAGTGCTTTTAAGATATCGGAGTACATGCTTGATCGCAGTCCAGTGCTCTTGCTCATATGATGTTGTGAATTGGCTCAAGTGTTGCACTGTAAATGCTAGATCAGGTCACGTGCCAAGTGCTGCATACATGATTGATCCAATTGCCATTGCATAAGGTATGTCATTTCTGGCATGTGCAGTTTCCTTGGCTGATGTCAATTTGACTGTTTTGCTGAGCGGGGTGGAGACCAGGTTTGCATCTTGCATATGGAAACGAGCGAGAACAACGTCGATGTATGGCCCTTGGGAAATCTTCAGCGTCCCTTCCTCATGATTCCTCTCAACCCTTAGACCTAAGATCTTCTTCATCTCCCCCAAATCTGTCATAGTAAATTTCTCATTCAGCTCCCCCTTAATCCATCTCATCCCTTCTTTTGAGCTTGCAAAGAGTCCTAAATCGTCCACATAAACTGAAATAACCTCCATGCCAGATTTGCTGGTTCTGATATAGATACATTCATCAGCTGTACTTTGTGTATAGTCAAAACTTAGCAGTGTATTGCGCAGTTGCTGGTGCCAAGTCCTGCCCACCTGTTTGAGTCCATATAGAGCACATTGTAGCTTTAAAACATGTCCAGTGCTGTCATCAAAGCCTTCAGGCTGGCACATGTAAATCTCCTCTTCAAGTTTTGAGTTCAGAAAAGCGCCTTTGACATCCATCATCTCAATTTCCCAATCAAGTGCATTGCCAACTGCCAGCAGAAGTCATAGGGAATCAAACTTGACTACCAGGGATGTGATATCATAATAGTCCATGCTGGGTTGCTGAGTGAAACCTTGAGCTACAACATAGGCCTTCGGTTTGTCAAAGCTGCCATTGGGCTTTGTTTTTGCAGTGAATACCCATTGGCTGCTGATTGCTGCTCTGTTGGGAGGGAGATTCATGAGTTCCCAGGTGCCAATTTCGTCATGTTGGTCTATTTCAGTCTCCATTGCACTTCTCCACATAGGTGTGTCTTCGCGTGACATTGCTTCTTTGTAAGACTCAGGTGCTGTAATGATTTCATGGCTAACAAATGCCCTGTCATCAATTCTTGTAGTTGGGTCATTGAGTAGGTGATAGTCAGGTTGTGTGACATGTTGAGTGCTGCGACATGGTTCAGTGATGATCGAGGTAGGTTCGCTAGTTGTGGATGTCTGTGGGGTTTTGGATTGATCTTCGGTCTCCTGTTCAGTAGCTTCAGTACTTGGTTGCTGCTCGCATACATGATTCTCCCCCTCGAGTGGCACTATTGTGACTTCACCATCGTCCTCGTTTGGGATTGGGAATAGCTTAGTATCGCTCTGATCAAAGGTGATATTCTGAGAGATTTGGACATGCCTCGAGACACCGTTATAGTATTTCCATGCCTTTGAGTGCTCTGCAACTCCAACAAAGGTATGTTCCTCTGCTTTGGGGTCTAATTTGCTGTGTTGTTGATCTGGGACCATTACCCAGCACTTGGATCCAAACTCTTCCAGTCGAGATACATCTGGTCTTCTTCCAAAGAATGCTTGGTATGGTGTGATTTCTTGTCCAAGTGCTTGAGTAGGTGATCTATTTTTGATGTAGTTGGTGTAAGCCACTGCTTCAGGCCATAGGACTTTTTGGAAGATTCTTGGCATAAATCATGGCTTGTGCATGTTCCAATAAGGTTCGGTTGAGGCGTTCTGCAATGCCATTCTGTGCAGGTGAGTATGGTGCCGTTGTTTCCATTATTATACCATTTTTAGCACAAAAATCTTTAAATGATTTATTGACATATTCCCCTCCATTATCGGATCAGAACCGCTTGATTTTGTTACCTGTCTGTGTCTTGATAAACTGCTTGAATGACTCAAAATGTTTCAGTGCCTCATCCTTCATAGTTCCAAAGTAAATTTCTGTGTATTGTGACTTGATATCTGTGAATGAATAAAGTATTTTTCTCAACTTGCTCTCTCAATCGGTGCTGGTCCCCATACATTGGATACGATGACATCACCAATCATTTCAGCCTTGTCTTCAGCTCGCTGTGGGAAGGGTTCAACATGTTGCTTTCCTTGGATACATGTATTGCATTGAGTGGGTGCTTGTGACTCATCAATCTGTAGTCCCGTGACCAAATTATTCTTCTTCAAGGTTTGGATTGTCCAGATATTAACGTGTCCAAGGATTCGGTGCCATTTGTCTAGGGTGCACTCCTTTGTTACCGCCACAAAGTCTGGACCCTGACCTGTGTGTTTGGTTCGTACTCGCATTTGATACATTCTTCCATTTTTGCACCCTATACCAAAGGTAACACCTGTTTTGGATTTGAATTCTACACCAGTTGGTGTGAAAAATGCTGAGTGCCCATTATCTGTCAGCTGTCCTATACTGATGAGGTTATTTGGGGAGTCTGGTGCATGTTTGACATTATTTAGCACAACTGAATATATCTTGTCTTTAACTTTGAATTCGATGGCCACAGATCCACATCCTCGGGTTTGAAGAGTGGCACCAGGTGTGATCCCCTCAATTTCAGATGCATCCTCAGAGTAGCTGGTGAAATCTGCCTTGTTATGAGCAATGTGAGTTGTTGCTGCTGAATCAGCAAGCCAATTGGAGGCTGATATGGATGCAAGTGCGATTTCAGTTGCCATAAATGCAAACTCATTCTCATTAGACTGCTTAGCGGTATCCTTTGGTTCCTTAAACCATGACAGTGCCTGACCCTCCTTGCCACCACCCTTTGCCCAACAGTCTTTTATGTAGTGTCCTTTCTTTCCACAGTTGTGGCATTTGCCCTTTGTAGCACCTGGCTGATCCTCTCTGGCCTTTAGTGCCATTTGCCAAGCTGTCCCTGCTTTTCAGGACCGATCCTCATCTAAGATCTGTGCAATCAAAACTTCTGATGCAATTACTGCTCCTCCTGCATTGATAGTGGTTATGAATGATGACCAGGAATCCGGTAGTGAGGTGAGTAGTGTATTCAAAAAATTGGCATCACTGATTTCTTGTCCTTGAGCATTCAATTGCTGGTGCAGTCCATGAAGTTTGTGGACATGTTCTTCCATACTCATGCCATCCTCAGCGAATGTCTGGAAAAACTCTTGTCATATGTTGACAATGCCAACAGCTGCCCTGGACTCAAAGATGCCCTGTAGCCTGGTCCAAATTTCTGGTGCGGTCATAGTTTGATCAATGTATACCAAATACTCATTGGAGATCCTAAGACATATCTCCTTTCTAGCTTTCTTGTCTTTCTTCTTCCACTCCACAATTGCCTGTCGCTCCACTGTGGTGGCTTCTTCAGGCTTAGCTGGGACAGGCACTGTTTCTGTGCCTAAGGTCACCTCCCATAGATCTTGGTCATCGAGTATCCATTCGAGGCGTCGTCGCCATGTGGTGTAGTGTCAGGGTTCAAATAAGTCATATTCTATTTTTAGTATTTTCTCTTGACACCCCTATCAGCGCAGCCTGTCAGGGTGCGTCTCCCCTATTTCATTGCCCCTATCACTTCCCCTATCTTTCCTCCCCTATCTTGGTTCTCCTATCTGTCTCCATCATTTAGTATAAAGACTCGCCTTGGTGCAGTGTGATCCCCTCAGCTTGATCTCTGAGGATATCCGCTGTACCAGGTAAGTCCCATGTATTTATCAGAAACAGCTGTATAGACTGAGGATATCCGCTGTACCAGCTGGCATTATTTCTTATCGGCTCTCACTTATTGAGTATCTTGTTGTTGTGGCCTCGTCATCAGCGTCACCCTCACAGAAGATCAAGCTCATAAGACGACCCCACACCTCATAACACTTTCCCTATTAACTACTTCACCGATACCATGACCGATCAGCTCTGTATGGGAACCACCTTTTCCCTATCAAATTCCATTTATGCAGCACCAATGTGCTATTCTTTGCTTTTCCATTCCTAAATATCCGCATATATTTGATGCTTGTACCTGGAATGGACTTATTCAAATATTCTCTATTTTTCCATATTTTTTCGGGAATATTCCATGCAGAACTCAGCTCAGAATCATTTATTTCTGCTGTGCTACAGTTGTGGACCCATAGGCGCCCACAAACCTTCGCGCAGCCGGCTCTCCCCTTTTGGACCAGGCATTTGGCCTCAATTCAAGCTCAGATGTCTCTGATCAATAAATATTCTCTAACTTAACAACCACAGCCTCTCAGGGCACTATTTTCCGTGGAGATCATCACATGACATGTGGCTATCCATGGCTGTCCAAACCAGTGCAGAAAACAGGGTGGACACCCTTCTTTTTGCCTGATCAGTGCCTAGCTCAGGGATCAGATCAGCTGATGGGTGATCAAATCAGGTGATTGCCTTGGAATATTCTACCCCTTTCCATAACATTCTAGCTGTTTCCCTCTATTATTAGATAGAACTTTCCAGAACCATTATTCAGCTCCTGATCAGTGTTAGTGCTGTGATCAGATCCTGTGATTGGCTTGGAATATTCTACCCCTTTCTTCCACCTTCCACAACCTTCCAGTAGTTTCCATCTATTAATAGGTAGAATATTCCAGAAGCATTAGTCAGCCCCTGTAAATACAATATATAAGGAGGCCATTCTGCCTCTGAAAGAATAACATATCCAACATATTCTACCCATCTTCTGCACACCAGTGTGACTAGAGTGACATACAGTGTCATCCTCTATCTCAGTAACTGTTGATTACCAGTTCAAGGATCTTTTACAGTTGTGTAACTGTACTTGATTGCACTCGAAGTAGTGATATTCCTGCTTTGGGCGTGAGTGTAGTATCTGCCTCACATGACTACGAATCTACAGGGTGAGATTGTCTGTCGATAGTCCTGCCATTAGTGCTCTTGTTTAAGTTACTAGTGTGTACTGCCTTTGCAGAGCATTAGAAGCTTGAACTCGTGTGAAGCAGTTGCTAGACTACTTCACACATTGCTGTTACCCGCTTCTGAGTGCCACTGGTTGGACAGTTGGATTCATCCACCTACTTCCTTTAGCCTCTAAGTGCATTCCCATCTTTTTGGAATATCTGGACCCCTAAGCGTCCGTGAACTCTAGACTCTGGAAGTCTTATTCATTTCTTGCTGCTAAGAAACGTATTACCTTTCTGCGTATAGTCTGCATTGACCAATACAAAGGATTGTAACCAAAGTACAAACGTTAAATCGTTTCTGGAGTTGTGCTGCAGCAGGGTTTGATATTCTTCTCAGCTGTTCATTCACGGAATTGTGGTGATTTAGAGTTTGCCCTAACACCATAATTTTGCGGGTTCCAAAACAAGCTCCCTGAAGCCTATTGGGACACTCTAGGTGAAAGTGGTGGCTTTCTGCAAGCGTTGTTCAACACCCAGGCACAGCAGCTCCAGCAGCTGCAACTCCAGAACCAGCACCTCCAAAGCCAGTTCGCCAATGTCCAGAACAACCTAGCAGATGCTGCCACTGCTGCCACCATCGCTGCAGCACAGACCATCTCTCAGACCACCTCATTTCCCACACCTTCTCCTACATCGTCATCCGTTCACCCAATAAGGGCAGCTGAACCAGCCAAATTCAATGGAGATCGTGCAGAGATGGAAGGTTTCATTCACTCTATCAGGCTTGCCATTGCAGTCCAGCCTACATCTTTCCCAGATGAGCGGACCCAAGATCCTCTATGCCCTCTCTTTTATGACAGGAGGTTCTGCTGAAGTATGGGCGCACAATGAGACACAGGCAGTCATTGACAGGACCTCACTGCTCTCCACCTTGGAGGAATTCATTAAGCAGGTGGAGAATGCTTTTGGGGACCCTGACCACTCTTGAACAGCACAAACAAAGTTACACGATCTTAGGATGACACCTGGCATGTCAGCGGATGAATACACGGCACAGGTTGAGATACTAGCAGGAAGGACTGGGTTTAATGATGCAGCACTGGAAGATGCCTATGCCTGAGGGCTCCCTGCAATGATTCTTGACAAGATCCATGCACAGCCATCCCTCCCGTCCGATCTCAAGGTATGGAAGGAAGCGGCCTGTCAAATTGACCGCAACCACTGTTGTCTTTTAGAAGTGAGATGTGCTCAGACTTCCCTCACTCCTGCCCACTCTACCCCATCCCACCCTCACAGCACTCCAGTCATCTCTGTACCAACTACCTTGGCAACCTCTAATGGTGCTGCACCTATGGATATTGACTCCAACCGCCATCACATTGAGACTCAGACGTGCTATAACTGTGGAAAGCGTGGCCATATATCCCCAGCATGCCCTGAACCACGCAAGGAACATATCTGAGCTGATCTCACACAAACAGCAATTGCAGGCATGATATCAGAGTCAGTAGCAGCTGCACTGAAGGCCAAGGAAGAAGCGCAGAAGGCAGTAATTCAAAAGCAAGAGGAGAAGCAGGATTTTCAGGCCAGTCAGCAGTGAAGAGCATGCCCTGCCTGACAAACTGGTTTTCAGTTCTTGAATCATGTACTGTAGGGCTCACAAGCGATATGTTACACGCACACTCCCTTGTCCATCAGACTGAAACCAAAACAGCCATGCCTGAAAACCCGTCTCAACTTCCAGCTAAACATGATGACCCTCCTCGTCTCTACCTTCGATCTGCAGACATCCATCGATGTACAAGAATTCCCATGAAAATCCACTTGGTAGACACTGGATACCCTCTAGCAGTGGATGCACTCCTCGATAGTGGTGCTACAGGAATGTTCATTGATGCAGAATATGTCAAAGCAGAGAAACTTCGAACACGCCCTCTACCACGTGCCATACCTGTTTATAACATTGATGGGACCCCAAATGAAGCAGGTTCAATCAAGGAAGAAGTCGATCTCATCTGCACATATGGGACCTGTATGGGAACTGGTTTTCCCTTAAAAAGATCTTGTTTAAAGTCCCGAAACTGTACAATTTCGCTTGATGGCCTTAAAATATCAGCATATATCTGCTGCTTTCTCTTGATTCAGGGCCATTCAAATATTCTCTATTTTTTCATATTTTTTTGGGAATTTTCCATGCAGAAATGAGTCTACAAACTTATTGTTCTGCTGGGCGAAGTTTTGGGACCCACATGGACCCACAAACCTTCGCAGATGTCAGCAGCCTCAAAGTCAGCCGGAGTCACCCGGACAACTGACTCATTGTCGATCACATGACTCATTTCAATCTCCGACTCAATCTGGTCACCACTGCCAGTAAATGCTCAATATCTTCGCAACCACTGCACCTCCTGACTCCATTTTCAGTGGAGAGTTCAATAGAAGCCATGCCTACCCATAGCTGTGCTAATCAGCCTGGGAAACGAAGTATTGACCGAGTTATTTGAGTAATGGTGACTCATGCAATGACTCCTGCCATGACTCATGCTATGACTCCTTCCATGACTCATACCATGACTCCTGTGATTACTCATACTATGACTCCTGCTCTGAGTCACACTATGACTCCATCCATGACTCATGCCCTGAGTCAGAGCAAATCCAAGCAGCTCATTGGCTAGGAAACCTCCACCCCCTTCTCACATATTCCACTAGCTTCCAGTAGTTTCCATCTATTAATAGGTAGAAGTTTCCAGTAGTATTAGTCAGCTCCTGTAAATACAATATAAAAGGAGCCCATTCTGCCTCTGAAATAAATAACCATTTCTACCCCATCATTTGCACATCAGTGTGACTAGAGTGACATACAGTGTCATCCTCTATATCTCAGTAACTGTTGATTGTCCAGTTCAAGGGTCGCTTACAGTTGTGTAACTGTATTCGATTGCACTCGAAGTAGTGATTGTCCTGCTTTGGGCGTGAGTGTAGTATCTACCTCGCGTGACTACGAATCTACAGGGTGAGATTGTCTGTCGATAGTCCTGCCATTAGTGCTCTTGTTTAAGTTACTAGTGTGTACTGCCTTTGCAGAGCATTAGAATCTTGAACTCGTGTGAAGCAGTTGCTAGACTACTTCACACATCGCTGTTACCCGCTTCAGAGTGTCACTGGTTGGACGGTCGGATTCATCCACCTACTTCCTCTAGCCTCTAAGTGCATTCCCATCTTTTTGGAATATCTGGACCCCTAAGCGTCCGTGAACTCTAGACTCTGGAAGTCTTATTCATTCCCTACTGCTAAGAAACGTATTACCTTCCTGCGTATTGTCTGCATTGACCATTACAACGGATTGTAACCAAAGTACAAACGTTAAATCGTTTCTGGAGTTGTGCTGCAGTAGGATTTGATATTCTTCTCAGCTGTTCATTCACGGAATTGTGGTGATTTAGAGTTTGCCCTAACACCATAATTTTGCGGGTTCCAAAACATCCGTTGTAATGGTCAATGCAGACAATACGCAGGAAGGTAATACGTTTCTTAGCAGTAGGGAATGAATAAGACTTCCAGAGTCTAGAGTTCACGGACGCTTAGGGGTCCAGATATTCCAAAAAGAGGGGAATGCACTTAGAGGCTAGAGGAAGTAGGTGGATGAATCCGACCGTCCAACCAGTGACACTCTGAAGCGGGTAACAGCGATGTGTGAAGTAGTCTAGCAACTGCTTCACACGAGTTCAAGATTCTAATGCTCTGCAAAGGCAGTACACACTAGTAACTTAAACAAGAGCACTAATGGCAGGACTATCGACAGACAATCTCACCCTGTAGATTCGTAGTCACGCGAGGTAGATACTACACTCACGCCCAAAGCAGGACAATCACTACTTCGAGTGCAATCGAATACAGTTACACAACTGTAAGCGACCCTTGAACTGGACAATCAACAGTTACTGAGATATAGAGGATGACACTGTATGTCACTCTAGTCACACTGATGTGCAAATGATGGGGTAGAAATGGTTATTTATTTCAGAGGCAGAATGGGCTCCTTTTATATTGTATTTACAGGAGCTGACTAATACTACTGGAAACTTCTACCTATTAATAGATGGAAACTACTGGAAGCTAGTGGAATATGTGAGAGGGGGTGGAGGTTTCTAGCCAATGAGCTGCTTGGATTTGCTCTGACTCAGGGCATGAGTCATGGATGGAGTCATAGTGTGACTCAGAGCAGGAGTCATAGTATGAGTAATCACAGGAGTCATGGTATGAGTCATGGAAGGAGTCATAGCATGAGTCATGGCAGGAGTCATTGCATGAGTCACCATTACTCAAATAACTCGGTCAATACTTCGTTTCCCAGGCTGATTAGCACAGCTATGGGTAGGCATGGCTTCTATTGAACTCTCCACTGAAAATGGAGTCAGGAGGTGCAGTGGTTGCGAAGATATTGAGCATTTACTGGCAGTGGTGACCAGATTGAGTCGGAGATTGAAATGAGTCATGTGATCGACAATGAGTCAGTTGTCCGGGTGACTCCGGCTGACTTTGAGGCTGCTGACATCTGCGAAGGTTTGTGGGTCCATGTGGGTCCCAAAACTTCGCCCAGCAGAACAATAAGTTTGTAGACTCATTTCTGCATGGAAAATTCCCAAAAAAATATGAAAAAATAGAGAATATTTGAATGGCCCTGAATCAAGAGAAAGCAGCAGATATATGCTGATATTTTAAGGCCATCAAGCGAAATTGTACAGTTTCGGGACTTTAAACAAGATCTTTTTAAGGGAAAACCAGTTCCCATACATTCATCCCCCCTTCAAATATTCTCCGAGACTTTAGTCATTCCTCTCCTCTACTATTCCAGCCTCATCGGCGCCACCTGAGTTACTCGCCGCATATGGGTCTACAACATGCGGGTTGAGGGGCAGAGGAAGGAAGGAAGGGTAGGCCTTTTTGACACACGGGTCACAGGTGGAGGAAGAGTTAGATACATGTATGGAAGGAGTAGGCGTGTTAGGAGGAGTGAAGACATGAACAGTCTCCGGGTGATAGGAATCAACATATCCGCAAGCGAGTGCTCGGTGCATATCAAGAAGCTGTCTCACCGACGGTTTCCACAACACCAACTGTTTCTTATTGGCTTCCTCGCCGTCTCGGTCTGGTTCAACAGGAGAAGAGCTGCGCAGTCTTTTGGTAGACTCGCAGTCGGAGTGAATTTGAAAAGAGTGAGCGATGGGGAGGAGAGTGCTGGAAAGCTCGGATGACCTGGAGTCATCCTCTGTATGGAAAGAAGGAGAGCCGGAATCAGAATTGTAGTCGTCACCTAGAGGTGAAGGAGGCCACCTCCAAGTGCAATCGGGCACCAAAGAGGAATTGTATTTGGCCTTGCTGATCCAAGCGGACAAGCGACGGGACTGGTTCTGCCAGTCTTCGATCCAGCCGCGGATTAGGCCAGTCCTTTCAGGGAGAAGTAGAAGGTTGTAGGAGAGCTGATGCACGGAAGGGAAAGGGGGTGGAATCATGTTTATCTCGCGCAACTTCTCCGATGGAACGTAGAGGGGAAGGGGTTTGAGAGCCGTTTCGCTGTTCCAGCGATGGGCTGCTGATAGAATGTATCGCCCTTTCATCCGGAGTGATTCCCAGAAACAACTGGCTAGCTCACTGTGTAGAATGCCATAATCGTCAGCAGGGTCATTGAGATAGATAAAGTCGAACCGGTTTGGTTTATAATAGTCGAAATCGGACGTGTATTGATACCCGTAGTTGGGGATGGAGACCGGCTCCTGAATGAAAGAATCTCCTTCCTTACGCAAGGAAAACTGGAGGGAGGAGATTTGTGGATAGACGGCCATAGCGAAATGATATATAGAACAATCAATAGTTTTCTAAGAGCTCTTTCAAGGTGGGAGTGAGATGTCAAGATAGAGAGTCGCATTGGTTTTTAAAATAAGGGGGCATACATGCATAGAACAAGCTGGAAAATGGTGGAAGAATGAGCCGATAGAGTAGAGTGAGAGGGGAAGACTTCTTAGTGAGACTTGCTTCGGTCACGCCGGTCCCAAGTATGCAACAGATCGGGGGCATTGCGAAGGTAGCGACGAGGGAGCCATTCATCATAGCTCGCATCGTAGCCAAGGAAACGCGTGAGTAGCTCTTGAACTCGACGTCCGTTCCGGGCCTTGCGCCAGCGCTCACCGATGATAGATTCGACCTCAAATTCCGGCAATTCGCTGAAGCTAGCGCGATCGAGGGACCTAGTGGGCCGCTTTCCGAAACGAGGGTGGGAGGAGGAATAGGGCTCGAGATGGGCAATATTGAGGACTGGGTGGATGCCATAGGATGCGGGCAGACGCAGCCGGTACGTAGCTGGTCCTAGTTTCTGCAGAATTTCAAAGGGTCCATCATACTTCATGTTTAGTTTCTTACCTCGGCCTGGTTCAGAGCGTAGAAGGTCAAGAGAGTGGGGGTTAAGGAGGACGAGGTTGCCAGCTTCGAACTCCGTGGCCAGGCGTCCGGCGTTGTAGCTACGTTGCTGAGCAACCTGCGCAAACTGCAGGGATTGCCTGGCTCGCGATCGGTAAGCCTTAAACTCCTCTAGAAAGTCAGCGGCTTTCGTGCTTTCGACCTCAGGAGCAAGTGGGGCCGTTCTAGCGCGATCGGGAAGTTTGGCGGCAAACTCGGCTGGATTTGATGATCGCGGTCGTGCTACACCGTCAGGGGCAGGGTGTAGGTAAGAAGATGATGTGCGCGGATGATAACCGTAGAGTAGAAGTGCGGGGGCTAGACCAGTAGCCAGGTGGGGAGTGTTGTTGTAAGAGAACGCGAAAGGAGTGGTGAGAGCCGCCCAGTCGTCGTGCGCGGGGCTTACGTAAGAGCGCAGCGCGGTTTCCAGCGTCTGATTCAAAATCTCTGTCTGCCCATCAGCTTGAGGATGATAGGCAGTAGTTAAGGCTCTTTTCATGTTTAGCTGTTTGCATAACTCTTTCCAAAAAGTGCTAGTCCATCTAGAATCCCTATCGGATATGATTTGCTTAGGGATTCCATATTTGGACAGTACATGTTCAAAAAATAACCGAGCTGTACCCTCCTCATTAATGGTACCTTGAGTAGGGATAAAGATTCCATATTTTGTGAGTTTATCCACTATTACCAGGATGGAATCATACCCATTGCTCTCGGGCAATTCCGTGATGAAATCCATGGTTATGACTTCAAATGGATTTTCTGGAATAGGAATGGGCTGTAATAATCCAATGGGTGCGTGTCGCCTAGGTTTGGCTTTCTGGCAAATGTCACAGCTCACGACAAACTTTTTGACATCTCTACTCATTCTAGGCCAATAGAAAGTAGAAGACAGCTTGTTGTACGTCTTGTGATAACCCGCATGAGCTCCTTCAGTGATTTCATCATGAATTTCACTTAGAAGTTTAGCTTGCTCATCCTTGGGTACACACAGCTGGTAATTTCCATTCCAATCTTCAAAGTAAAGCAATCCGTCCTCATTTTCAAAAAAGAGAGGATGCTTTGGGCTGATCCAATTAGACTCCTGTCGTAATTCAGATCTGACCCTTTTGAAGTAAGGATCTTTGGCATACGCATCAACTATTTTCTGAATCTCCTCCTGAGCAAGGCTAGAGACTAGATTATAGCTTTTGGCTGTTACATATGGAATGGTGAAGTCTTCTTCAAGGCTGGTATTAGCTTGGATGGAAGAAGAATACACTTTCTGCGGAATTCTCTGGTTCTCTTCTTCATACGCAGCCATTAACATTAAAGTCCTGGCTTCGAATTGGGGAGAGATATCAGAATAAAAATCCGCAAGTGGATCCTGTTCTGAATCCAGGATAGTAGGAATGGTGTCATCAGAAGAAGGCCCATCTTGGTATGGAACATTTCTCCTGAGTCTAGAGATAGGATCTACATTGGAGTGAACCCGTCCTGCTCTGTGTACGATCTTTAATTCAGGGTATGCAGCAAATACTGTTCCCCAAGTTAATAACCGCCTATTAACATTTTGGTAGGTCCGACTCCAGATAAGGACTGCATGGTCTGTAATTGCTACTACTTTCTCCCCTTCAATGTAGGGTTGAAATTTGATAAGACCATCTCGTAACGCAAGCGCCTCTCTTTCCGTAGGAGAGTAATTTCTTTCAGCTGGTTTCAAGGTACGAGACCAGTAAGCAATGACTCGTTCTACTGAAACCGTAGTGTTTTCAAAGTTTTTATCCCAAGTACCTGGCTTAGGGAGAGTTTCCTCCTTTGACACGGGAATCACCATTTGGGGTACAGGTAATCCTTTGTCATATGCTGATTTGAGTTTCTCATACCCTTTGGTACCCTTGAGATCTCTGATTTTGAGAGGTTGGATCTGCTGAAGTATAGCGGCAATTCCAACATCACATGCATCAGAGTAGACTCTGTATCCAAGACCAGGAATGGCATATGCCCTAACTGGTGCACTGACTAGGGCATTCTTAGCCAAATCAAAGGCTTCCTGTTGAATAATGCCCCATTCCCAAGTTGAATTCTTTTTGAGCAATTCAAACAAAGGGGCTACAATCCATGCATAGAATGGTATATATGAAGAAAAGTATACCACCATTCCGAGGAAGATTTGTAGGTCATGCACATTCTTTGGCTCTGCCAATTCTAGTATAG
Source organism: Cantharellus purpuraceus (assembly GCA_025174535.1). Lineage (NCBI taxonomy): Eukaryota > Fungi > Basidiomycota > Agaricomycetes > Cantharellales > Hydnaceae > Cantharellus > Cantharellus purpuraceus. Next base: position 397,646 of record JALBUN010000011.1, read on the forward strand.
CATCTATCTTCTCCTTGTGAGTTGATAGACCCAACCGTGATACCTTCTGTCCCAACAGTAGCAAAGACTGGTAGGCCAAATGGCACTTGGCAGGAGATAAGGTGATTCCTGACTTTTCTATAGCTCCGAACACTTTGTCCAGATGTACTAAGTGTTCTTTGAACGTCTTGGAATATATGACAATATCATCTATATAGACCAGGGCAAATACCCATAGAAAAGGTGCTAGGACACCTTGCATTACTCTTTGAAAGACTGCAGGCCCATTCCGATACCCAAAAGGCATCCGTTTGAACTGATACAGTCCTCTATGAGTTCTGAATGCAGTTTTTTCTTTGGCACTGTCCGACATTTGCAGCTGCGTGAAACCCGCTAACGCATCCAAAGTGGATAACCAACGAGATCCCGTAAGTGCCTGCAAAATGGAATCTTGTCTTGGCAAAGGAAATTCATCTGGGACAGCAATCTCATTGAGTTTCCTATAGTCTATACACATTCTTGGTTTCCCCTTACGATAGGCTATAAGTGCTGGGAAACCCCAAGGACTTTTGGATGGTTCAATGACTCCGAGACTGAGCCAAGCATCCATTTGCTTGTCAATGACTTCCCTTTTGGCAGGTGAGGCATTATAAGGTGGTAGTGAAATTTCTTTGGCCTCAGGCCTGAGATTGATTTCAACTCTTGCATCGTAATTGCCAAGTCTGCCATCAAGACCAAATGCGTCTTTATGCGCCAAAACTGTGTTTTGGAGAGCCTTCCTATTGAACTCATTGAGCTCTGGCGAGAAGTCAATTTCATCCAACAGTTGGTTTTCAGGAACATCCTCAGGAGGAGTCTCCTGAGCCTTAGGTCCTCCTTGTACCACCTCTCCATCTGATTCAAGAGAGGCAACAGTAGGTATTGTACCAGACTCAAAGTTCTGTTGAGCAAGAGCTTTTATAAGTCTGGCATGAGAGAGTCTAGTCTCTAATTGACTCTGATTCAAATTAGAAGTCCGATCCAGCCAATTGGAAGGATTCCTAGCATGACCCAGAAGTTGTCCTTGATGTATAGTAACTGGTTGTGATGAAAAATTGCTAACATGTAGGCACGGGTTATTCCGAGATACAATTGCATCTGAAATGCCATAGAAATCTTCAGGCCCGTGGTTGGAGTGAAGCACTTTTTCCACATAAACTTCATTACTATTCCCAGGAAAATAGATAGAAGCTGGAATTAGAGAAGCAGTTTCAGGAGGAATTGTGACGGGATGTAAGGCCCTGACACTTGAATCTGAAATGCGTGCTCTAATCCGTTTCCGAGATTTCTTAATACATCTATGAGCCTTGAACTTTGCAGTCAGAGATGCAAGGTCAGGTAGGGCTCTTATTTTAAAGGTGTGACCATTTTCATCCAATAAGGGTGAGCTCACTGAGTTCTCAATTTTAGCTTTCCGTCCAGTATTACCAAACATAAGATGGCTATCTGAGCCTTCTCTTAAAAGCGAGATTGAGTACTGATCAGCAAAATCATTCCCAAGAATGACAGGGGTAGTCATGCCTTTGACCACATAAGCTTCAACTTCAATTTGGACTGGTCCAGAGTCAGAGTCAAAGTAAATGGGTATTGTAACGTATCCAGAAATTTTGGATGTGCCAGTAACTTGTATCAAGTTAATTTTCTGACCCGTTTTGATTTTAGGAGGATTCTCCATAGAGCAGAGAGCTTTCTGAGAGATAAGGGTTATGTCTGAACCAGAATCAGCTACAAGGGTAGTTTGATTCTTCCCATATTCTCCCAGCCAAACATTTGTAGTGGTTGCAGAAGATCCAAGGAAAGCACAGCCAGCTGGTCTGGACATGAAACACTTGAGTTTAATCAAAGAGTTTGGAGCCCAACTAGTAAGCTTAGAATTCCTTAGGAATGCAGCTACATGTTTGGAATCTTTCATTAACCTTCTCCTCTCTTGACGAGATTTAGGAGTGAACGTCTCAGAAAAAGATTTTTCCAGAGACAAAGGCTCAGAAGATTCTTCTCTATTAGGTATGGATCCCCCCAGTCGGGACATACTTTCCAGCAAGCTCATGGCTGGTTTGGCAAGTTGACAATGTGCTTCTATATCCTGAGCAGAGTCCTGTTGATCCAAAGAAGGTTCTTCAGGAATATTCTCAGTTGCAACATTATTAACATGAGCATTGTCTGAATTTGAATCTACTTCTGATTCATGAAGTGATTCAAGGTACATATCCTCATAGGCAAGGTCTGCATTAGCTTCTTCATTAGAAACCGTGTAACGTGTATGGGCAGAGCGAGATGCTGAACTGGCATGTTTGCACTCATTATCCCAATGCTTGTTACTGCCACAATGCCTGCAGGGTCTAGCTCCTTTGGATTCAGGTGTGGAATTTTTAGACACATTAGAATCATCCCGAGGGAATTTTGGAGGATTCAATTTGGATGACCATCCAACCAGATGAGCTCTAGCATCTCTAAAAGATCTGTTCGAGTCAAACCTAGGTTTGGGTTGATGCAAAGAATTTTCCAAATTTCTAATACGTCTTTCCAGGTTGTCTCCTGAAGAGAAAGGAGCATGCGACAATGATTCCTCGTGATACTTGATAGCAGTTTGGAATTCCACTGCAGATGAACACCTGTGAGCATCAATGACTGTATGCCAGTAAGGTGGTGCACCATTCATGATTTCCAATATAAGCTCTGAGTCTGACAGCTTGCTGACCAGTCTCAATAGCTCTGACTTTCTAATGTAATACTCACTAGGAGTCTCATTAGTAAAGCCAGGCTCTCTGAAAGTAGCACGAGTTGCTCTAGCTTTCTGCCTATCCAACCAGGCTCTGTTCATATAGTATGAACCAATGACTTCTCTGATGGACTTCCAGTCCTCAGTTGCTTCTTGGCGGTAGGATAATGGTAAAGAGAAAAACCACCGCTCTGCTCCTTTACGCAACCGCAAAGGGATTATTTGTCCCAATTGCTTGAAGACCGTAGGAGATCGCTGAGCCAAATGATTTACTTTCAATATCCATTGAGCCAGATTGTCAGGGTTTCCATCCCATTCAGGGACTAAGTCCTGATGCAACTTGTTATCAACGTAAGCTTCTAGCTTGCTCTGAGTTACTGGAGCGTCTAATCTGAGATTAGGGTTTCTCTGATCAAGATCCCCCCAGTCTGAACTATGACTGTAACCTCCACCATCACCTCCATCAGGAGGACCTGAGCCTCCATGCCTTCCAGGAGGAGGAGGATTACTCCTCACACTTCTATGTGGCAATGATGGTCTAGGTAAAAATGGATTAGGTGTATGAGGGGGACCAAGAGATCCGTCATCATCAGGAGGTTCACCTCCAGGAGGTGGAGCACCTCCTCCAGAAGCTCCATAAGGTCTGTGAGGAACCGTAATGGATTCTGGAATGCCCAAAGTACCCCTGCTCCGAACTTGAGGAGGAGTATAGAACATTTCTTCCAAACCTGCAGATCCAGTAAGTTTACTAGGATCCTGATGGTAAGGAGAATTGAAAAGAGTAGAGGGTCTGGGACCACGATTGTAAACCACAGACTGTCTCTGTCTAATCCGTTCATGATCAACTGGAAAGTTTTCTCCTTGATCCGTTCTGGAAATCAAAGGAGCTTCCTTAGCAGTATAGGCAACAGTGGACTGCTGAATGTTTCTAACAGGCATAGATGCATGAGGAGGAACTTCATGTCCAAGGACAGGGTTCACTGGTGCATTAATGACCTTGGCTTCATAGAAACTAGTATCTGCAGCAACCTTTCTCTGCAAAGCAGCTTGGGCAGCAGCAAAGCGAATTTTGAAGCCGTTAATGTCAGAAGACATTTCCGCAATATCTGGGAGTGCAGGAGACAAAAAGTCATCCTTGACTGGTTTCCATATACCATTAGACTTGGATACCGCATCCCAATAAAATGCCAAAAAGTTTTCTACATCTTCACGTAGCGTAACACAAAGCACTTCCATGTCCTTAGAACTCCAAAGGGAGTCACTAGGCCATTCTGAAGGCAATGAAGGGACAGTAGGAGTAGGAAGTTTCATCTGCTGCAATACGCTTTCTCTTTCACTTGCAAGGTGATTGAGTGCATCTAACAGTTGCTTATACTTCCATGGATCAAGATAATACCCCGTACTACCATGTTGACTAACCCGTCCAGGATGTCCGAGTAGTACTACATTGAGTAAGGCTAACTCTTTCTTGAAGAGTCCAATAGCAAGGCGATTCAGAGCTCTAGTACCTGGTGCTTCCGCACGATTAAAGCTCATCTCTGCAATGCTAAGGAGTGCATCTCTTCTGGAAGAGAGTAGGGGATCAAGTCTGACCTCTCTCCGTACTCTTGCTGCACTGAAGCTTTTCAAAGGCTTACCAGGCACTACAAAGACATTTTGTAATGGTCCTGTGATAAGGGGTCCATCAAAAGTCCAATTGGTAAGTGCATGGTCAGTCTGATCAACTTCCACAGCAAAAGAGGCATCTGCAGCACTAATCTCTTCATCTGTAGTAAATGTCTGGTCAAGATCATTCACAGGAGTGAGTGGGGATCTAGTGTGCAAGAAACCAGGAGTAATAGGGGCAATTGGTCGCTCTGGTTGAGCAGCCAAAGGAGTAGATGGGTCGTCCTCAAGTTGTTGTTGTTGTCGAATTGTTGAGGTAGACATGTTGCTCAGCTTGAATGAGGTCAACTTGTCACGAGGTCGATACGATTCGAAACGAGTTTGAATACGAGTTGGTGTTGGATAAGGGTTTAGATAAAGAGGAGAGTTAGGATTAGAGGAGGAGGGCAGACGAGTGTGACTATAGAACTTGTCCTCTGGAAATTCCAAATCGGTTTGTTCCAGATTACGAGAAACTATATTGAGTAAAGACTTAGTGATAGAGGATTGGGTTATATCTGCAATGGTGCTTAGAATCTACACTCTAGACACTGCTTAAGCAATTCCCAGAGCGTCCACCAATGTTTTGGAACCCGCAAAATTATGGTGTTAGGGCAAACTCTAAATCACCACAATTCCGTGAATGAACAGCTGAGAAGAATATCAAATCCTACTGCAGCACAACTCCAGAAACGATTTAACGTTTGTACTTTGGTTACAATCCGTTGTATGGGAACTGGTTTTCCCTTAAAAAGATCTTGTTTAAAGTCCCGAAACTGTACAATTTCGCTTGATGGCCTTAAAATATCAGCATATATCTGCTGCTTTCTCTTGATTCAGGGCCATTCAAATATTCTCTATTTTTTCATATTTTTTTGGGAATTTTCCATGCAGAAATGAGTCTACAAACTTATTGTTCTGCTGGGCGAAGTTTTGGGACCCACATGGACCCACAAACCTTCGCAGATGTCAGCAGCCTCAAAGTCAGCCGGAGTCACCCGGACAACTGACTCATTGTCGATCACATGACTCATTTCAATCTCCGACTCAATCTGGTCACCACTGCCAGTAAATGCTCAATATCTTCGCAACCACTGCACCTCCTGACTCCATTTTCAGTGGAGAGTTCAATAGAAGCCATGCCTACCCATAGCTGTGCTAATCAGCCTGGGAAACGAAGTATTGACCGAGTTATTTGAGTAATGGTGACTCATGCAATGACTCCTGCCATGACTCATGCTATGACTCCTTCCATGACTCATACCATGACTCCTGCCATGACTCATGCTATGACTCCTTCCATGACTCATACCATGACTCCTGTGATTACTCATACTATGACTCCTGCTCTGAGTCACACTATGACTCCATCCATGACTCATGCCATGAGTCAGAGCAAATCCAAGCAGCTCATTGGCTAGGAAACTTCCACCCCCTTCTCACATATTCCACTAGCTTCCAGTAGTTTCCATCTATTAATAGGTAGAAGTTTCCAGTAGTATTAGTCAGCTCCTGTAAATACAATATAAAAGGAGCCCATTCTGCCTCTGAATAAATAACCATTTCTACCCCATCATTTGCACATCAGTGTTTGTGTAACTGTATTCGATTGCACTCGAAGTAGTGATTGTCCTGCTTTGGGCGTGAGTGTAGTATCTACCTCGCGTGACTACGAATCTACAGGGTGAGATTGTCTGTCGATAGTCCTGCCATTAGTGCTCTTGTTTAAGTTACTAGTGTGTACTGCCTTTGCAGAGCATTAGAATCTTGAACTCGTGTGAAGCAGTTGCTAGACTACTTCACACATCGCTGTTACCCGCTTCAGAGTGTCACTGGTTGGACGGTCGGATTCATCCACCTACTTCCTCTAGCCTCTAAGTGCATTCCCCTCTTTTTGGAATATCTGGACCCCTAAGCGTCCGTGAACTCTAGACTCTGGAAGTCTTATTCATTCCCTACTGCTAAGAAACATATTACCTTCCTGCGTATTGTCTGCATTGACCATTACAACGGATTGTAACCAAAGTACAAACGTTAAATCGTTTCTGGAGTTGTGCTGCAGTAGGATTTGATATTCTTCTCAGCTGTTCATTCACGGAATTGTGGTGATTTAGAGTTTGCCCTAACACCATAATTTTGCGGGTTCCAAAACAGCTCGCTCCACCCTGGAAAAGGCAGCAGATGATATGGCACAATTCTATGATGCCCATCGGCAAGCAGCCCCAGTATACAAACTTGGTGACAAGGTCTGGCTCAATGCACAAAATATCACCACCACCCGTCCAACCAAGAAACTTGATCACAAATGGTTAGGACCGTATGTGATTAATAAGGTGGTCTCACAAAATGCCTATGGCCTACGACTTCCCCCAATCTTTGGCCGCATTCATCCAGTGTTCTCTGTTGTCTTACTCCGTCCTTATGAAAAGGATCCCATCCCTGAACGCCAGTCATCTCCTCCACCACCTCCAGTCATTCGAGATGGAGTACAGGAATACGAAGTTGAGAAGATCCTTGACAGCAGAGTTTTCCGAGAAAGACTGGAATACCTGGAAGGGCTATGGAGCTGCTGACGACCTCTGGATCCCAGCTAAGGATGCCAGTGGGGCTAGAAGGCGCATTGCAGACTTCCATCGGGAAAATCCTGAAGCCCCAAGGCGTATTTCGGCAGCCACCTATGCGGCTCTTCCCTTCAGACGCTTTGAGAACTTCACAGAACCTCCCAAACAGGTCCTCTTTGATTGGACAGCTGGCAGGAACCTAACACGTGGTATTGGACACATTTCAGAGCCGCAGAATAGGCACAGTGAAGCTTAGTGCTCACCAAATTCATCCATGCCGAAATTCCACTAACTGTATATAAGCCAGTGAATCCACTTCCCCTTCCTCAGTAAAACCATCATCATTCACTACCCAACCCACCATGCCTTACCAGTCTGAATCCACCCCTCTATGCTCACTCCGTTCCTACCCATCAATCACTTGGTCAGTTGACTCAAGGGATACTGCACATGCTGTAGAGGATTATAACCTCCCATCTCCCCTTCTGGCATCGTAATCCATCAAGACGCCAGACATACTACATCGGGGACCCTCTATTCATCGGCAACTATGACATACCATACGCCTTCCAAGGGCTCACCGGTAAAGTCACCTATGAGGGAGGGGAGATGATACTTGGAGCAGTTTTCAGCACAAACAATCCCATATCCCCCGGAGAGTTCACCATCCCACTTTACCCCAAGGCAGAGAAGAGTCACCATCAACACTCATCATGGGCTCTACTTTGGCAGAGAGTGAGAAGGGACCTTGCAGAGTGCTTCAGGGTGTGTCTCTCTTGAGATGGATGGGACGATAGTGCATATCAAGACGACATGCATTAAGAGGGAGGTGATGTCAAATAAGTCATATTCTATTTTTAGTATTTTCTCTTGACACCCCTATCAGCGCAGCCTGTCAGGGTGCATCTCCCCTATTTCATTGCCCCTATCACTTCCCCTATCCTTCCTCCCCTATCTTGGTTCTCCTATCCGTCTCTATCATTTAGTATAAAGACTTGCCCCGGTGCAGTGTGATCCCCTCAGCTTGATCTCTGAGGATATCCGCTGTACCAGGTAAGTCCCATGTATTTATCAGAAACAGCTGTATAGACTGAGGATATCTGCTGTACCAGCTGGCATTATTTCCTATCGGCTCTCACTTATTGAGTATCTTGTTGTTGTGGCCTTGTCATCAGCATCGCCCTCACAAGTACTTCTCAGACATGTGTCCAATGTTCTTCTTTGTTATCCAAATATACCAAAATGTCATCCAAGTAAATGAGGATGGTAACATTGAGGAGGTTGGCAAAGGTATTGTTCATGAACCTCTGGAAGGTGGCTGGAGCATTGGTTAGTCTGAAGGGCATGACACACCATTCAAAAGATCCATATCAAGTGCAGAAAGTCATTTTCCACTCGTTGCCTTCTCGGATGCAGACTAGATGGTAGGCATGTCAGGGATCTATTTTGGAATAGATCTTAGCCTTTCGTGGGCTCTTGAGTAGGTCCGCAGTGTGGGGTATTGGGTATCAGTCTTTCTTAGTGATCTTGTTGAGTCCATGGAAGTCGACACATAAACAGAGTGATCCTTCCTTTTTGCAGACAAATAGGACTGGAGCTCCATGGGGGGATAAGGATGGGCAGATGAAGCCCATGGCCAAGTTCTCATCTATGAATGTTCAGAGAGCCAGTAGCTCTTTTTGGGATAGTGAGTAGATAGGGCCAAGTGGAGGGGTGGAGTTGTCATCCAACTCAATCTTGAGATTGTATGGTTGGTGTTCTGCTAGGGAGTTGGCTTTAGACTTGCTGAACATGTTGGCAAACTCGTGATACTCCTTAGGAACCATAGATAGGTCCGGTGAAGTTGATCGGGTGGAATGGGTGGCGAGGAGCATTGGATCAGAGAGGTGGACCTGGAATGTTTGTGAGCCATCCAGTTTGCTTAGTCTGGCAAAGACAAGCCTGCACACAACAGTCCTAGCAAACAGATGGTGTGTAATGCAGTTGTTCAGCACGCCAAAGAACTGTTGGGCCGATTCACAGCAGAATCAGCACATTCTGGGTGAAAACTCCCAAAAAAAAATAGGGAAAAATAAAGAACATGTATATGCTGATATTTTGGAGTAGAAAAGCAAAATAAAGCACATTGGTGCTGAATGAATAGAATTTGATAGGGAAAAGGTGATTCCCATACAACTGGTATACTGCAACTTACCACCTTTCCTTAGCCAGAATGTGAAGGGCCATCAAATTACTAAAATGGCAATCACATCAGTGACACCCACTGCAGGTGCCTAATCCAAAGTACAATCAGACAGTCTTCATAAAGAGCTCTGGATTTATAAATTACATCTTTATTTAGAAAAGATGACCAGTTCCTGGCTTATGAATGTCAGGCAGCACAGAGACAGGGACACATGAGCATATCTTTCTACCTCCTGTACAATTTGTTGCATGTACATTGCCAAAATACCACATTATTGACATGCAATGGAACATCCATGACACCATACATAGCAGGGGTGTGGCGTAACTTCCAACGCGATATATTCCCTTCAAACAAAACAGTATTTGATATAGTTTAGAAAGCCTCATTATGTCCCTACGCAACAGCATTATTTTCCAGTCACATCCTTCAACTGCGTTTTTGGGATTGCCGCCGGGAACGCAAGTCTCTTGAGCCGATTGTGCGTCTTCTGCTCATATGCAAACGCATAGCTGATCAGCTTGAACTCTGAAAACGCCGTCCCCATGAAGGAGATGCCGAATGGAATCCCAGGGGCATTGGCGATAGTGGGATTCGCCGGCGTTGCCGCCACGTTGTCTGGCTGGAATCCAAGAGGAACTGCAGACGAGGTTAGAGTCGCGTACGAGACCATCAGCTGATGCACTTGACAACTTACCTGTGACAACAGGATATCCTGCGATGGCTGCTGGTGTTGAGGTGAAGCCTGATAGATCGCTATATTAATAATTACAGCGTTATATCATATGAGAGGACATGCCATCGGTAGGCAAGAGCAAGGCATCCAGGTTAAATTTCTTCAGTGTACCATCGATACCACGAGTACGACCCAAGTCTGAATCAGCCGCCAGAGCCTCAAAGAACGAAGCATTGACCGTAGTCGCTTCCGATGTGATAAATCTGCCATTCGCTCAATTCTCTATGTTCATACACTTACTCCGTGAGAGTGCTTACTGGGATTGTGAGGTATAGAACGGGGGGATGAGCTCCTCACTGGCGTGTTCAGTATTGAAAGTAATCAAATCGGCCAAATTCTTCACCCCAGTGGGCACTTCCACAAGACCAGCGATATACTGGTTAACATCCACCTAAATTGATACGCTCGCCTGAAAAGATCAACCGTTAGTTCAATTGAGTCGCGTACCTTAAAATCGACATTAAGAACAATAGTCTCATTATTTGAATTCAAAAGCTCCTCGGCATCAGGGAAGTCAGCCGGATCGACAATGGTTGCACCCAGATCCTTCAAGATTTCCAAAGACGCGTTGAAAGCAGCAATGATATTCATATCGTCCCCCTGGAATAATCGTGGTACGCCAAGGCGCACACCCTTCAACCCATTCGGTGTCAATGCCTTGGTGAAATCCGGGACATGCTCAGGTTGCGCAAGAGTAAAGTTATCCATTGGGTCGCGTCCAGCAATCACTGTCAGGATCGTCGCGGCGTCGGCAACACTTCGACACATAGGGCCGACAGTATCTTGGTGGCTTGAGATTGGAATGACTGCATATCACAAATTTGAGGATCCAAGACTTTTCAGACTTGGAGAAAAATTACTCACCTCCTGCCCTTGATGTCAAACCAACTGTTGGCTTGATTCCGACAAGGTTATTCTTGCTGCTAGGCGAAATAATACTTCCGTCGGTCTCAGTGCCAAGAGATCCTAAATATTGCTGAGTAAGAGCCAAACATTGAATACAAACAATTTTTACCAGCGGTAAGACCAATCGCGGTTGAAATACCACTTCCCGAGCTCGATCCAGAGGGATCGGCTTGAGGGAAATAGGGGTTAAGTGCTTGACCGCCACGACCAGAAAATCCCGAGGGGACATCTCCACGGAAGTTTGCCCATTCAGAGAGTGAGGCCTTGCCGAGGATGATCTAGGCGACAAACCTAAATGCACATATTATTGAACGGTGCATGGGATCCACTCACTGCTCCGGATGCACGAAGTTTGGCGGCGACAAAGGCGTCCCTGGGAACGACTGAGCCTAGCAACGCGAAGCTTCCTACGTGAGATGTGGTCAGGTCAATGCAAACTGCTCTTCGAATACGCAGTACCAGCAGTGGTATTCATCCCTAGTTCCACACAGTCAGCTTTTACCAGGAAAAAGACATCAACGCAATGTACCTTCCTCATGCAGAGTGGCAATGTTATCTTTGACAAGGATCGGGATGCCATGCAGCGCACTCCTCTGTCCCTTCAGCTTACGCTCAAGATCAAGAGCAGTCGCTTGCTCCAACGCGGAAGGGTTGGTCTCGATAACAGCATGGAGACTAGCACCTTGGTGATTGACTTCCAGAATTCGTGCAAAGTATGCCTAAGCAACGGAATATGAGGGATTGATAAGCAGGAGTCATGGCAAATGATGCACCTTCACGAGGTCAACACTAGTGAATTTTCCCTTCTCCAGTCCTTCCTGCAGCTCTGCAATGGATGCCTCATACAAATCAGGAAAATCCTGGGATTTGGATGCTTGCACCATCGTCATGGAAACAGTCTCCGGAAGAAGAGACTGAAATAAAGATACATATGCAAAGAACAACAAGGTCGCCAACGAGTACATGACACCAACAGTGTTTGGCTCAAGGAAGAAGAGAGCGGCGCACTTTGGGACGCCACTAGTAAGGCGAACGATCGACTCACGTTTTCTACCATGTGGTGAGAACCGCACCCGCCGGCTTACAACCGAGATGGGCGGTATACTACAGAGTACGAGGGCTATGGCAGTAGGATTGTACGGCATATGGTCACATGGCGCCATCCGCATATTTGGAGTGATATTCTTGCAATCTTTCGTGTGAATTCGCGTATGTTAAAAGTCCAAAGTCGAGACGCTGCTGTGGTTTGAAGTTTCATTCCCGCATCAGTAGTCGTCACAGTGGTTGTGTGCTGGTATGCATGTGAGTCTCTGATGGTTGACACCGAGGCGAACCGTGCGGATGTCCGCCCACTGGTGATGTCATTGGCACTATTGTCATCAATTGGAACTTTCTCACTGGCAGGCTCATCAACTAATGGAATATCGCGCGGGTCCAGGGATTTACGACTTGGAAACTGGTAGACAAGATTTCCAATCGACGGGTCCAGGTCCGGTCCATGAAAGCTCCCGAAGATATATATTGGATGGTCAGCCAAGTGGATAATATTTCACCGCAGCAATTGACTGATCTGGAACTTAAGGCTGTTCCCACGTGTGGGCCTTGGTGAGAGTCCCACCCTACTTGCCATTCGATTTATTCCTTCCAGGTAGACCATTCCCACAGCAACATGTCATGGATTTCTACAGACTCTCACTGATTCCCACCGGACGCTCGTATGCAAGTCATTTGCGCTGCCAATTCGCCAACACCTTTGGATACTTGTGACCCTACAAGGTCCATACATATTCGACTATCGCTATTTCCTAGCACACGCAAAGGAGATTAAGCGTTCCCTCAGACCTAAAAACTTGATTGATATCAAGCCATCCAATTAACATGAAAAGAAAAGAAAGGAGGGTATCTTGAGATTTTCGTGATGCAAGTCTCGTCTTCTTCTAGCTGGATCGGTTGACTAGTCTCGCTTGTTCTCGTTATACCACTGTCGCGATATGAACATCCAATAGCAGAACGAAAGACTGTGCTCACCGCCACCATCCTTTTGATGCCTTCTGCGTAATCCACAGCAGGTTTGTACCCTAGCACATCCTGCGCCTTGCTGATATTAAACCAACGATTGGCACAGGTGAACTTGACCCGGAACCGAGTAAACACAGCGGGTTTCCCCATGAACCAAGCGAACCACTCGGCAAAGAACGCGAGTGTGAGCCCAACATTGCGCGACAGAACAGTCGGTTTCTTCTGCGACACATGCCCCATTTGTTTCCAAACTGCCCGTTGAAAGTCCCAGAATGGCCAGGGTTGACCGTTTGTGATGATAAACGCCTCGCCACCCACGCGGGGGAGAGCTACTGGATCCAACAGCTTGTCTGATGCAAGGAGATGCGCTTCCACGACATTTGAAACGTAGGTGAAGTCAAAAAGATTTGTGTTGTCCCCAACTTGAAAGTGGGTGCGGCCCTCCTTTATCACATGATCCAGGGCCACACACAGGGTTCGGTCTCCTGGACTGTCGATGTGCACACTTAGGATTGCAGTTCTAGAACAGAGTGGTGATAATCTTACCCAAAGATGCCTGAAGGTCGTATAGCAACAGTGCGAAGACCGCCCTTGCCGTCAGCCTCCAGGACCAGTTGTTCCCCTCTTGCTTTTGTCTCCGTGTACGCGTCCAGAGGGGTGGCGCAATATGGGATTTTTTCGTCGCCGTTGCTCAAGTTGGATCCATCAAAGATGACACTGGCACTGCTCGTATACACAAGACGTCCGACACCGTTAGCAACTGCCTGGTCAATGACATTTTGCGTCCCATGAACATTTACGCGTTCCAGGGTCGCCGGTTTTTCTCCTTCGGGTTTTGGTGAAGCAGTGTGTATGATACAAGTGGCTCCGCTCTGGACGCCGAAATGTGTCGGTCTCAGTTGTATGAATAGCATACATGGGATGAAACCAGCACCTTCTTTATAGCATCCCCGAGTGCCTTTGGGTCTGTCAAATCCCCGCAGTAGAAAGTCACCCTAGGATCTATATCCTTCTTCACAAGGTCGAACGCGTGGACTGTATCTCCACGATCCAGCAACGCGCGAATCATGTGTCCACCAAGAAACCCACCACCTCCGATAACCAGGAAAGGTCCAGATTGAGGCATGCGTCGTTCGTGGAGCAGTCACAGCGCAACGGCTGACCTTGCCCACAAAAAAATTATATTACTTGCGACTCATAGCTGCCTCGGCCGTGTAAGGCCGAAAAGCGCCGAGCACTGACACTCCCGTACCTCGGGGCAACACATTTATATTCCTACCCATCCCGATAGCCTTTATAGCCCTCCATACTGTTCACAGGACCATAGCATGCCAGCCTTCCATAGTGCGTGCGTCCCAGCATGGGCCGTCCCGCGATACCGCTTTTACTTGCAGATTCACAACTTGAATGGCATATGATCTTTACTCTAGCATTGTTGACGGCGATAGTCAGCCTGAGTCAACCCTTCGGGCTCCTGAATTTCAGTTCACTCCAATTCAACTCTCTCACGTGTTGCATGGTGGCCGGGCCCGACAATCAGTCAGGAGTAGATGAGGTAGTGCAATAGTCATTGAAGAATTGGTAAGTATACACACGTACAAAGTTACTAACATATAATTGAGTGCAGTCTAGAACTGTCTCATTATCCAATGTCCTATCAATCTTGGAGCCAAAAACAGTAATCAAATGGCAACCGTGACGGATGGAGTCCAAGTGAATCACTGAAGCCGCTCCTGCCCCCTGGGCTCGGGAAACTTGATACATTTCAACACCAGGCTTAGGGTTGCGGAATGACCATTCAATGTAGACCAGAGGGTGTGGGTGCTCAAACCGCTCTGGCAGCCGGAAAATGAGACGCGCACGGGTGACATGGTATTATATCACGTCAAACTCACACAGGTTGTCAACCCCCTTCTGGCCATTGACATGGAATAAACTCATTGGCTCACTGGTAGAATGCCATATAACAATAAGCCATTGGTGGAAATTAGACACTTACAATCCGGTCATCAAGTGAGTCAACTAATTTGTGTGTTTTGATTTAAAATCGCCTTTCTCAATAGAAAAATGCGCGTTCTTGCACCTCCAAGACCACCTATACAATCATCGCCAAATTGAAAAAAAAACGGATTGCGAGTGCAAATGAAGCTGCTACGCTCTTTGAACAAAACGTAAACTTGATTAATTTGAAAGGCCACCCTCTGCAACCACTTTATCCACTGTATTATCTTTGGTACCAAAATAGTAATAGTATTTGCGCTCGTTTAACACCGAGCAAGGTCAGCTGCGGGGGGTACCCCGCGCTTATGTCACGTAGTTGTCAAGAGCCCATTTCCTCATTAACGTACTGGCATCGATACACGTCTTGGCTTTCGGCCAACGCAGCACTTGTAGATTGAATCCTTTAAATGCCGCCAATGCTCCATGTTACTGGTATAGGCACCGCCGGCCTCAGTCTTGTGCAGTGCAGTCGCCAGCGCTCCAAGTATACGCCACGTGACGTCAACTCTTCTTGCATGTCTGAATCCGATGCGTCTTCCCGAATGCAAGCATATTTCCCTTCAGATGATATCTCAGGGAGCCGTCCTGCTATCGCCGGTGGTCGGCCTCATTTCCCGCCTGCAGAGGAAGGAGCCACCTTGTCACCCGCTCAGAGGCGCGAAATATACATTAAGCTTGAAAGGCATGTGGAGCAAAGACACCGGATCGTTTCTCTTCTTGAGTCCGAGGACGACACAACACTTAGTAGTAACGCCGGTGTCACCTATGCTTCTGGCTCCTCAAGGTCGGTATCAGTCAGAGACGAGCTTGCCTATCACGACGATTTAGTTGGGCCCAAATCAAGAAGAGATGGTAAGGAACCAGCACGTGGTCTTCCGGGTGAGCACTGTTTGCAAGTCTACTACCCAGCTTAAGCATAATGTTGACTACTTAAAAAACACTAAGACCAGAATGGCGATCTCGGGCCATCGCATGATGGCAAAATTCGAAGGACACTTGATCACGTAGATTCCTTCTATCATATAAGAAGAGTAATGAGGGACGCAGCGATTACTGCGGAATTTGAATCAAGTAAGAATTTCGTAGCACAATAATCTTGTATCCAGACTAAGAGTTCTTTGTTAAGTCCCCGAGCCCCTTCTTCAAACCAGCAGGGGTCTAGTATCGCCTGAGCTTTTCACGAAACGCCTCGTTCCACCGCTTCAACCGAGTGATAAACAAGACCGACCACAAGGCCACCGGATTGAAGAAACGGCGATCGCACGTAGCCTTCAAGTTGACCGTGACTCTGTTCCGAGATCAACGCATGTCGGCAGTAATGAACTCTGTAATTGAAAAGAATCACTAATGATTAACATATATAGGTCGGCGAGCACTGCAGGATGGCCCAAAAATGCCACCGCTGGATGAGGGGGGCGACGGTGTAGATAAGCTAGTTGATCTACTTGGCAATCCAACTAGCAACAGTGAAGCGTTTGAACGTTTAATGAGACTTGCATCGCCCGGTAGTTTCTCCTTAATAAGTGCCTATGCGATTTTTAACTCATTTGGATTCCAGCCATTGTCGAACATTCTCGGTTTTCCGGAGACATCATTTCCAAGATTACAGCTCTGTTCAGAAACCCCAACGATGATGTATGTGTGTCAGCTATGAGCATATTGGAAGTCATTGCACAGCATGGTAATCAATGCTATTTCTGAAACCTAAGTCTCACTAACATCAGCTTGGTGTAGGAGCTAGCCGAAAATCTTTCCCCGAGGACATTGTTCCCCGATGTGCGTTGGTGCTATTCGAAACAGCTTCCTCAATGGTTTATGCAACAGCCGAATGTCTTCTCGAGAGCCTTGCACAATATGGTGACTTGATTCGATCCTACCACATTTTTATATTTAACTGTGGCTATTCACGGCATTTCAGATGATTTCAGCACGAATTTCTCATCCATCGACATATTCTCGAAGATCTCTGCGTGGCTTGAAAATCCACGTGACGGTGACGATGGTGCCCTGAGAGTGATGGTAAACGTCCTGGCAATCCTTTCACGTCATGGTGATTGTCCACTCTGTAACAGAATCGCCTCCATCTAATCAGTCAGGCTAGATGCTACACGTTCTATATATGTAGATGCTATTCATGAACTGGTGACAATGCTGGGACACACCAACACTGTCATTCATGCGAGATCCGCCAGGATAATTTCCCGATTAGCCATGGAAGCCGTCGATGAGACGATTATGGTGATAGTGACTCATGTGAATAATCCTAGCGAGGATATTAGCGAGCTCTCAACATCCATTCTTTTTGCATTCCGGCAACATGGTACTTCCCTTTCTTCTTCGTAGCAAGGCAACCTGACTGACTATATTCGAGATGCCACCCATAATCGCCTTTCTCGCGCGGACATAATTCTAAAATTAGTCAGCTTCATGGATAGCGACTTGATTCATGTGCGATGTTGTCTTATGGCTACATTTGCTTTGTTGGCGGATAAAGGCAAGTCAATGTGGCTTGGCGCTTGGTTCTAGACCTGAAAAAACAACCCAGAGAACACTCGAACAACCATTCTTCGTCACAAGCTGCTTCCGATTATGTGTGACATGCTATATAAAGACAAAGCCAGCTCTAGGATGCTCTCCAGGCTACTTTGGTCTTTCGGCCAGTTCATGCAGTATGGTCTGTAAATTTACATCAGGTCATGGTCTCCCTGACAGTATCCGGGATAGATGATCTTCGTAGTGCAATATTGCAGACTGATGTAATTTATGCCCTTGCTCGTTTGCGATCATCTAAACGATTGCCGGAGGACTCCAAGACATTTCTTTCAGATTTAATAGTGAATGGTCAGGATGATTGCTTTCACAAATGCATTGATGTTACTAACGACATTCTGAACTTAGAAAGTCTATCATTGTCCTTTACCCCTGACTCGGATGATTCTTCAGTCTCACCCTTCACATCCTTTCAGTGTCTCGTTGGAGCACAAGAAGCCATGGAGAAAGTGCTGTCAGAAGAAGCTGCTCTCGAAAAACTGCTCGATTACCATCAAATAAAGCCGCAAGACTACTTTGTGCAGGCAGGTTTCGATGAGGACCTTCTGAATAGCGGAGGGGTGCATCTGGAGGAGATATACATATATCTAATCAAGGAGGTCGAGATGCAAGCATCTGGCATGCTGGACGATTTAGCCAAGCTCTTTCGTCCCTTCCCTTGTGTGCTGTTGACTCCGGAGAACTCATACCGTACCCCCACGCTTCCCGATTTACCTCTTGGGTTTGACAGTGTCATATTAGAAAGGGGAAACTGGCACTATCAAATTCTGAAATTGACGAAGCATAAGGAGGGGCAAGGATCATCGGAGCCAATGATTGATGGGGAATCTATACCCGAAGGAGGGGGGGGCGGCCACCTTCGTCACGATAGCTTGGCAAGAGAGAGAGGCGATGACAGAGATGACGGGAGCAAGAAACCTCCCCCAACCCAGGGGCCTCCAGGGTCTGGAGGAGGCGGTGACGGCGGTGCTGGCGAAGATACAAATGACGACAGTGAGCCTTCAGACATGGAATTGGATTCCAGTGTCGAGAGGCAAGTTCAGATGGGAACCCCCAAGGTTGTTTGTGATAGCCACGTGGAAGTGAACTTTCCCAAACCTGCCGTTTCTTCGAACTCCTCCAAAAGAGGGTCGCCACCCAGCGTAGACACGCTCTTCCAACAGTTTGGAATGCATGCTGTTATGGCTGTCGATGTAGGTTGTATATTGTCTTGCAAATTGAAGCCTGATGTCAGGATGTTTGAACTAGGTTCAATCACCTTCGGGTCCGGACCCTGCTTCGGTATCCTTGCGATATGAACATCTAGGGTTTTACACGGATCCGCTTGCTTTAGAACATCCATATGAAAACAGTAAGATACAAGTCAAAGTGGACTCGTCAGACAAGCGTGTGTACCCTTGGACCTGGTTCCCTGAGAGCACTACTGCCAACGCACGTACACTCACGGAAACGAATGAACATGAAGTAACGGGTGGAGTCAGTGTCGCGATAGGCACAAAAAATGGTGTTTCAGTTACCGGCAAAATCGGTGGCAGAATAGCCCATGGACAAGAAGCGACGAGGAACTTGTCGAGAATTACCGCTCTTCATGGGGACACATTCGTAAAATGGAGCTACTACGTTGATGATACCTATCAGCAGCAAGACGGCCTGCGAGTGGAGCACGATAGACTTCCGTCCCTAGAATTTTGGCTCAGAAAGGCATCGGCCGAGAGACCCTTCTGTGTAGAGTTGTCTAGTTATTGGGTCAGTCGGGTCACTCCCAAGAAAGGGACGAAGTTCCTCTCTGCGTTCAAGAAACGCCAGGCATTGCCACTGCTACGGAACTTTTGCCATTTGACCTGCATCACGTTGCCACCCTATATACCGCGGTCGGCCATATCGACGCTGCGACTCGGTGCGCATATGCCGTGTTCAACGGAGGAGTGTATAGCTGTGCAATTGGTGGAAGAAGATTTTGAGCTTGGGATCGAAATGGAAGGGCAAGTGATACTCCAGAGTTAGATTGATTCCATATATCATTGGACGGACTCACATAGTGGCATGGAATTATAGTGATCTAGTGTCGGGTTGATGTAAGAGGCAGTCTCGTGCCACCTATGTAAATTAAACAGGACTGACCCACCTGCTGGGCACCCATTGTGATAATGTTCCTGCATGCTCTATCATTCTACATTGGTGTCGTGGTCAGCAATACTGTCGTAGACCGTTAGTTTCTCGCAGGTGAAGGCGTGTCGACAACAATTGTTTGTGCAGGTGAAGCTGATGCCAATTATTCCATCAGCTGCAGGTTACTGGTATAAGCACCGGCCTCAGTCTTGTGCGGTGCGGTCGGGCCCCAACGCTCCAAGTATACAAGTATACGCCACGTAACGTCATAAATCTGATGACAACCTCTCGGCCGCAAGCACAGTCTTCTGCAGCCACAGATTCATATGATATTATGAAAAGCCGTCCCGCTATCGTTGGTTGTCGGCCCCATTTCCCGCCTGCAGATGAAGGAGTCACCTTGTCACCCGCTCAGAGGCGCGAAATATACATTAAGCTTGATGGGCATGTAGAGCAAAGACAGCCTATTGGAAGTCATTACAGGGCATGGTAATCAATACTATTTCTGAAAGGTAATTCTCACGAACATTAACTTGATGTAGGGGCCATACGGAAATCTTTCCCCAGGAACAGTGTTTCCAATGTGCATTGGTGCTATTCGAAATAGCTTATTGTTCATGACGGGGCCCTGGGTCTTGTGGAAAGCCTTGCACAATATGGTGACTTGATTTGATCCTACATTTCTATATATAGCTAAGCCTATTCATCGTATTCCAGATGATCCAGGGTCATATTAGGAAGAGGAAATTGGAATTATCAAATTCTGAAATTGACGAAGCATTCGGAGGGGTGAGCATCATCGGAGCCAATGATCGATGGGGTGTCTACACCTGAAGGAAAAAGGGGGGGGGGGGGATGCTTGGCAAGAGAGAGAGAGGCGGTGACAGAGATAATGGTAGCAAGAATCCTCCCCCGCGCCAGGGGCCTCCAGGATCTAGAGGAGGCAATGACGGCGATGCTGGAAAAAGTTAGAATGACGGAGGCGACATGGAAGTGCATTCGAGTGTTGTCAAGGTGAAAGGAAAAATGGACATCCCTAAAGTCGTTTGCGATAGCCATATTTCCTAAACCCGCCATCTCTTCAAACTCCTCCAGAAGAAGGCTGCCGCCAAATCTAGACACGCTGTTCCAACGGTTTGGCATGTATGCTGTTATGGCTGTTGATGTAGGCCATGAATTGTCTGGCAAATTGAAGCTTGATATCGAGATGTTTGCGCTAGGTTCGATCACCTTCCCATGAGTCGAATGCAGATCCTCCTTCGGCATCCTTGCGATTTGAACGTCTAAATTGTTCTACGGATCCGCTCACTTTAGAACATCCATATGAAAATAGCAAGGTTCAACTGAAGTAGAACCGTCGGACAAGTATGCATTCCCTTGGAACTGGCTCCCGCGAGCACTCCTGGTAAAGGACGTACAACCATGGAAACGGGTGGACATGGAGTGACAGGTTGGAGTCAGTGTCGTTATAGGCACGAAAAAAGGCATGTTGGTTACAGGTAATGTCAGAGGGAGAGTAACCCATACACAAGAAGCGACGAGGGATCTGTCGAGAACTACCGCTCTTCATGGGGACACATTCGTCAAATGGAGCCACTACGTTGATGAGACCTACCAGGGGCAAGGCGGCCTGCACTGCAAGTAAAGGATGATATGCTCCCATCCCTATAATCATGGTTCATTAGAGAAACGTCAGTTGAAATATAGAGTTGTTTGGTTATTGGGTCACTCGGGTCACACCCAAGCCACCCAGGAAAGGGAAGAATTTCAAGAAGGGCTCAAAGGCATTACCACTGTTGCGGGACTCTTTCCAATTGACTTGCATCACGTTTGCGACCTCTATATATACCGCAGACGGCCATGTGAAACATAAATTTAAGGTATAAGTATATTATTGGATGGACTCACATGCTAGGTGCGTGGAAGTTTCAATGATGACCCCGTGGATTTAGTCAGATGGATGCAAATGTAATGTCATCTTGTACTACCTATGTAGAACAGAGTTCACCCCTCCCACGCTTCATCATCCTACATTGATGTCTTGGTCAGCAATATGGCCATTGGCAGTTAGTCTGTCATTAGTTTGAATCACGCAGGTGAGAGGATGTTGACAATCAATTGGTTGTGCAGATGAAGGGTTGTCTCTGGTGAGAGGCAAACAAAATGCCCGCGACTATATCCCATCAATATATTCCGTGTGGTAGGCGCCATTGTTGAGGCGTGCTATCATGATCACCTTTATTCTGTTCGTGGCATTCATCTGAAGGTTTTTTTTGTAAATCCTGCAGGTGAGGGGAGTCGACAATATTGGTGAAGGGTTGTCTTTGGCGAACCAACTTGGGACAAACAAGACCGCGGCGGTACGATCACGTGACCAGCCTCGCCAGGTCGAGCAAGATCTTCGTCTCCGCCACCATCACCCACAGCTTCTATAACCATGCCTCCCTCACCCTCAACAGCCCCCGTACGCACCTTTTCATAGCCTAACTCTTACTTTCTTACCGATTTTTTCGTAGATGACCATCAAACGGATCCACCGCGAAATTTCAGATTTGAAGAAGGAGGAAATGGGCGGGATGACCCTCGGGCCTACAGAGCAGTCACTTTTCAACTGGAGGGGGTCTATTCCGGGGCCTACGGGCTCGTGCTACGATGGTGGTCTTTTTTGGATGGAGATCACGTTGCCGCCAGATTACCCGTGCGTTTTTCGGCCACGATAACCTATCCTTTTGTAACGGGGTGTTCGCTTGTACATTCACTCAATGCAGATTTTCTGCTCCCAAAGTTATGTTTACGACACGGTATGTGATGTTTCTGTGTTTTGTGTGTTCGATTCCTGTGACATGAGCGTGTGTAGGATCTACCACATGAACATCTCCGACCGGTGAGCGCAATTGCACACTCTTGCCATCCTCTTTGATCTCATACTTGCTGCGCAGCGGAAACGTGTGCATTGACCTTCTCAAGAACAACTGGTCACCGGCTCTCTCGCTGTACAAAGTCCTTCTCTCCCTCTCTTCCCTCCTCACCGACCCCAACCCCAGTAAGCAGCCCCAACCCCATTCTACCTCATCAGCCCCACTAAAACGCTCCTCTTGTAGAAGATCCCCTCGGTAAGTCGCACCGCCCATTCCACGCGCCTATCACCTACTTATGCTCCGCACGCACAGTCCCGCAGATCGCCACAGAGTACGTGCGCGACCGCGCACAGCATAACAAGACCGCCGCACGATGGACACAGCTCTACGCACTCCCTCCCGCACCCAAACCCGCGCTACCCATCACGTCCACATCATCTAAGCGCGTCGCGCCAACACCCGCTCCGCAAGATGAGCTGGTCGTGATTGACGATTCGCCCGAACGGCCATCACGGCGAAAACGCGAGCGTGCGGCGGACCACGATGAAGGTCGAAGGAAGCGACCACACCGTACAGCCGCCGGGTCGATGGGAGCGGGTGCGAGTGGAAGTAGCACCAGTGCCAGTGCGAGTGATGTGATCGTGATCGACGATTAGCTATAGATTTTCCTTTATATCCTCATCTTCACGTTCAGCACGCGCATCATTTCTCATATCCTGGTCTCTGTGTTGTATTGGTTGCATTGCAAGTTATTAATATAAAGTCGACGGCTAAGCTAGAACACGACTTGGTTATAATATACATCACGTTCTTCCTCTTCCGGTTTTTGCATTTGCATTAGTTGTGCCTCCGGTGCTGCCGCCCGTGCGTCGCTTGCCGCTCCGTCCTTTCTTGTTCCCAGCCCTCTTGGCTTTACAATCGTCACAATACCACGTGCCCGCCTTGGGTGCACCGGTTAAGCCAATGCATGTCAAGTGGAACTAGGCATGTGTCAGCCGAGTAGCAGCTAAAGAAATCAAAATCACATACCCATTCATAAGCACAGTGCTCGTCGTCACATCCCACCATTTCACCATAGCTGGGGCCTTGACAGTAACAATAGCGGCCGCCGTCCTGATCGTCATTATCTGCAGGTTCTCCATCTTCGGCATGTGGGGGAGGCGCCTGCTGCTGGGCAGCTGCAGGACGGGGTGCGGCCTGTGGAGGAGGGTGTACCATCTGTCCTGACGGTCGTGTGCTACTCGAAGAGGGTTGTCCGACGGCATGAGAAGTGATGCTGAGCACGGATTCAGCGGAGGGGGACATGGCGCGGTGGTGGTGGTTGTGCGTTTGGGCATGGGGTGGCGGCGGTGGTGGATCCACTCTGTAGCACGTCCGCATGGGTTTTTTAGTAGAATGATATACTATAAGAGTGTGAGGAGGCGCACTTTCGGGTGTTGATGGTCTTGGTGCCGCCTCTGCGGTGTGTGTTGGTATTGGTGGATTCGCGTTCCCGCCTGGGTGTGGGCTGTGAGTCGTCGTCCTCGCGTGCGCGTTTGCGACCCTTGACGGGGCTCAGGGCCTCGACAGCGAGCATGCCGCCCAGCTGCCCGCGGCCTGCCGCACGTCTGCGTCTCCCACCTTCCAGGGGTGCTGCATCTTGAGCAGGACGAGGCGGAAGGTGCGGATATGTCGTTCGAAGATAGAGGTGCGACGGTGTGAAGGATGTGTCGTGCGGTGCGATCGCCGTGAGGAGTGTACTCATGTGTGCCTTGTGCGATACCAGCTGCACGCCAATGAACATCTCATCACAGCCAGAAATGTGGATACGCACATTGTCAGCGGCCTGGCTGGCCACTCTGATCTTGTCCTCGCCACCGAGTTTGAGGCGTTGAGCCTCCTCCCCGATCTCGGTCAGCTTGGAAAGCCGTGCCTCCTTGGACGCCTCGGGGTCCTCGACGAGGTCAATGAGCTCGTAGATTTTCTGCGTGACGCTGGTCGTCGAGGCGCTAAGGACCGCATCGAGCTCTCGGAGGTCAGCAAAGTGGCGAGAGAGGTCGAGGGGAAGAGAGTCCAGCGTATGAGCGTATTCGGAGAGGACTAGGAGAGAGTGCGCTGTGCCCAGCGATGGGGACGAGGACGAGGTGGCTACCATGGTTGGAGGCTGAAGGCGAGGCATAACTCAACAGACGCAATGTCTTGCCCATATTCATCTCCATTGTCAAGCTCCGCCTTATCGTCACGTGATCCATTCCAATCTCTAGAGGCAAACATTTTCCAGCTCGTCTACATGGGTGGAAAGCGTAAAGAACGCGAAGACGAAGCTGGTACCGGACAGCAGACAAAAAGGTCCGTCCTTCCTTTTTGAACACCATACCAAATTGAAATCCACACCAGATCCACCATATTCGTCTCTAACCTACCCTACACTGCAACTTCTGTGGACCTCCAGACCCTCTTTTCTGACATTGCCCCAGTACGCTCAGCGTTCGTCGTTCTTGACAAGGAAACCCGCAAGTCCAAGGGTGTCGGATACGTCTCGTTTGCAGTCAAGGAAGATGCCGCACTCGCCGTTTCCCAAATCGAACAGAGTGGAATTCTGCTCGACAAGCGGAACTTGAGAGTCCAGTTTGCAGATGCCAAGGTAAATAAACTTATCACACACACGGAGAATCGCATCATAACGTGTAGCACAAGCCTCATGATACAGAGGACAGCACTCCTGCTCCCAAAGCTAAAAAGCCTCGACAACCGCCACAGCCAAAGACGGCGGCTAGTCCACCCGACCCCGTAGCCATTCGTACCATCATCATTTCTGGCTTACCGTCTTCCATCGACGCCAAGTCATTATGGAAAAAAGTCCGCAAGCTGGACGGCGCAGAGAAGATCTCCCAATGGCCCGACAAGACACCTACGGGCGAGGAGGATCCCTCCACGGCTCAAGTCTTATTCTTGTCACCTGCGACAGCACAAGATGCCGTGTCGCGCCTTCATGCACACGTATTTAAAGGTTCCTTACTCTCCGCCGTGCTGAAAAAGCGATTGGATACGCTTGCTAAACCCAATGGTGCCCCATCTCGCGCTAGCCGACTCATCGTCCGCAATCTTCCCTGGAACGTACGTGCCTTGCTCTGTTTTACTACATCATCTAAACGTTTCTTAGACCATCGAGAATGATCTGCGTCGTTTATTTCTACCCTATGGTCCTATTCACTCGATTACCATTCCTGTAGCAAAGCCAGAGGAAGAAGGGGGTCGGCCACGAGCCAAAGGATTCGCATTTGTATGGATGATGAGTAAAAAAGACGCCGAAAAGGCAATAGAAGGCGCTAATGGATCAACAGTGGGTGGTGAGAAGGATGGAGATCCGAATGCAAAGGGAAAAGAGCGTGTTATTGCGGTGGATTGGGCACTTAGCAAAGAACGATGGGAAGTGGAGAAGGAGAAGATAGAGGAGGACAATGACGGCGAAGAAGAAAGCGAGGGAAGTGATACCAGTTCGGTCGGTGAGGGTTCGAATGACGAGAACGAAGACGACAATGTTGGAGTTCACGAGACTGATGACGAAGGTGGCAAAGATAGTGATGATGATGACGACGACGACGATCCCCCGGATCGACCTCAACTACCGCCTCCAGAGACAGGTAACACGTTATTCATTCGCAACGTGCCCTTCACAGCAACAGAGGATGAGTTACGGACGTTGTGCGTCTTGTTATTGGGTCTTAGTGTCGAATCTCATGATATTTTCCAGATTCCGTTCCTTCGGCCCTCTGCGGTACGCACGCATTACCTTGACCGCGGCAACAGGGCGGTCACGCGGCACGGGGTTCGTTTGTTTCTGGAACAGGGAGGACGCAGATAGGGCAATCCAGCAGGCTGAGTTGCTTCACGCGGAGACTGGAGGCATACAGGTGCATTGCAATTTCTTGTGTCCGCTCTACTACTTATGAAACGGTTCTCAGACAACCTTAGCTACAAAAAAGAATCCCTTCAAGATTTCGTCAATTTTGACGCCGGATCCGTCGTCGTCCCTCGCACAGAGCCTTGTAATGCAAGGGCGAACCTTGGATGTCACACGCGCTGTCACTCGTGAAGAAGCAGGTCGACTGCGTGAGCTAGGCGAGAAGCAGCGTGAAAAACAGGACAAACGAAACCTCTACCTCATGCGTGAGGGTGGTAAGCCTCACTGACATTTAGGCATCTACTTTTCCTGACATTTCGACAGTAATATTCCCTAACACTCCCGCAGCAGCCACGCTCTCTGCAGCGGACGTCGAAAAGCGCGTGCAGGCGTTCAATACCCGGCGTGCGCTGATGCGGTCTAATCCGTCGTTGTACGTGTCCAAGACGCGCATCAGCGTGCGTCAGCTGCCCACGTTCGCGACGGAGCGCACGCTGAAGCGGCTGGCGCTGCATGCGGTACGCGCGTTCGAGGAGGATGTGAAGAGTGGTGCGCGGGAGGGGTTGAGTGTGGATGAGTTGCGGGAGGAGGACGTGGATGAGGGGGGAGTTGGAGAGCAGCCATCGAGGAAACAGAAGAAGAGGCGGGGGGAGCGGCGGACGGCGGTGCGGCAGGCCAAGGTTGTGAGGGTTAGTGATCGCGTTGATCCTCTCGTGGGAAAAGGACGGAGCAAGGGATATGGGTTTTTGGAGATGATTTTGCATGCGGATGCATTAAGGGTTATTCGCTGGGCAAACAATCACCCAGGGGTGGAGGGAATGATGCGGGGATGGTGGAAAGAAGAATTACAGGACATTGTTAAGAAGGAGGATGCGAAGAAAAAGGATGAGGAGGGTGATGCGCGAGTGCGGCGCATGAAGGATCGACTGCGGGAGCTTGAGCAGGAGAAGGAGAAAAAAGCGGGACGTACTCTCATCCTGGAATTTTCGATCGAGAATATTCAGGTTGTGCGTCGCCGTGCAGAGCGGGAGGAAGGGGGTGGACAGGTAAGGGGTTTAGATGATACCAGACTATTCGTGAGGTTTGTGTTGACCGAAATTCCGTGCTTTACAGCCGAAGCAGAAGCCGAAGCCTCACGAGGATAAACTATCACCGTCGAAAAAGAGGCGGGCGGTGTCTTCTGGCGAAGATGATAGTCGTCCCGCCAAAAAAACAAGAACAACCATCGTGCAGAAGGTTAATTCAGAAGAAGCGAAAGTGGGAAACTACATCGGTGGGATCATTGGCAGGAAAAGGAAAGGCAGAAAAATGAGGGGGAAGGCTTAGTGAGTGAAAGGTATGTGTACACTGAAAACGGTGCCTCTTTCTGCTACGCCTGTCACCTCGTTCCATGGCTGCTTATTACTTCATGGGAGATGCGTGCGACTTCGAAGCCTGCCTTGCTATATTTTCTTCTATTTTAAGCACTCATTTCTGCAAAAGTTCCTAAGTGCTTTCCATATCCAATAATGCCCGATTTATCATGCCCAATGTACATGGGGTCGGAGCCCTATTTCGACTATTTCGACGCTGATGAGACAAGATTGCCACCGTTGTGTTCGGCATCGTATGTAGGAATCAGTGTGGATTTCGCAATATTTGCATAAGTGCACCCTCGCATAAGACTCACGCTGATGCTTGAACATTGCGCTATATCTGTTCCCGTCTTTCCTCCGCTGTCTACAGCACTCATTTTTAAACACCGAAAGCTCCCACAGCTGCATACAACGAGTAATTATAAGTCATAATGTTGTCATTCCATGGTAACTCTACCCTGCACTGCCCTGGATATCATACGACAGCTGACTAGCTTGCAAAGGCTCGTCATATATTAACCTTTCTTTGAGCTGGCATGCCCCGAAAGTCAGCCTGGGTCTGCCAGTTAACGCTTGAGCGCCTTGGCAGCCTCGGCGTACAAGGGCGTCTTCTCTTCTATCTAATACAGCTCTTTGACATCCATTTTGTATTTCAAGACATCGGGTGATTGATTTCCCCCGTGTGCCCACTCATTGGGCCAACATGGCGTCATGACAGACATTGAGTTATCTCAAAGTTCATCATGTGCATCAGGATGCCACAAGTTCAGTCAGCGATGGCCTTACTATCGAATACAGGATTCCTCGAAACTACACCTCACTCCCCTCTAACGAGGACCCATTTGACCCATCCTTAACGCCATGCTCCTTGAACCTGGCGATTTTGTAGTTCGAGATGCTCTCATTGACATCCCGACCGAGAGGCTATTCGACGAGAACCCAATCTATGAAGGGGTACATTTGGCCTACAATGACTCGTATTCCAGCTTAGAAGTAGATTAGCTATATCTTTGGGCTATTTGCCGTACTCAAACCAATGTTTCTTGCTTCAGTCGAAGGACCTACAGCAAAAAACGCACTCTCTGTTCCCAAGCCTCATCAGCAGAATTTCGGATTTTGTATGGTGGCACCTGTGAGTCCCCTTACTCCCCTCCCGCAGAGTTCATAATTAAAGCCCCCTTTCGAAGCATGGGGCTAGGAAGTTGCAAGGTCGGTGAGCGCAGGACGAGCCTCGCATCTTATCTCTGGCCGTGGCACGCCAAGCACAATCCAGTCCAGTAACTTGCATCCCATTTTAGTTCTGACATTCATATACTGATGCGCTGACTGCAGAACGCAAGAAACAACACCCGGCTTCACTGAAACAGTGCAGCAAGCCAGTGTAAGATTGCTCGTGTATTCGCAGGGATACAATGACGATGTCTAAGTTGTTCTCCAGGCGGACCAGACCCAACCCATATATCATGAACCTAGCGCATTTGGGGCGGCGGTTCATTATAGGTGCACCTCTCGAATCGCGTAGCATCGATCATTAACAGCCAATAATTCAGAGCTGCCGCGCGTACTGTTTCTTGGAACGTCATGATATACAGTAGTAGCATATTCACCTTTAAATTGTATTTCTCCGGCTGTATGTATGTGGTTGTGGAAGCCCCCCAAAGTGACCTGAACACGCAGCAGAGACAATGGCATAGAGGTAAAAGGGTAGTGAAACCATATCGGTGGGATCATTAGCAGAAAGAGGAAAGGACGAAAAATGAACGGGAAGGCTCAGCGATTGAAAGGCATGCAGACATTGAGAACGGTGCCCTTTTTCCACCACGAGCTCCTACCCCGTTCCACGATTTGCTTCCTGCTTTATGAGAGATGCACCCCACCTTGCGCTCTGCAATTACTAGAATACTTATCCTCGTCATCCTGTATTCTAGAATAAGGACGAAAAAAATCATGATTAGCTTCTGTTTATCTGGCATAGAAATCCGACTCTCTTTATTCTCGAACCAAGATATTGTTTATAAAGAGCACTGTATCACATTTAGGCATAGTGAACTTGAAGATGGCGACGTTACGACGGCCTTACGAACTATCGGACGACAGAGGTTGTGAATCATGATATATGACCCACCGACGACCGCGATTATAATTTAGACTCAGAAGGAGTAAGAGTGCACAGAGGATCCCCAGGCCTACAGTAAGATTGCAGTCCGGCCCAGAATATTTTTGGCGAATATGCCTTCGCGTGAGCCAATTACTGGGGAAGATTTGATGGCAGAAGAACTCGGAACAGGGGACCGGACTGCCATGCCCAGCCAATTAGCAGCGCAGCCCACCTAGGTCTTTATGGTGGTCAAACTGCACAAAAAAAAAACCCAAGATCTTTCATACCCCCCCTTTACAAAATGTTGAGTTGGCAAAAACTCAATTATGGAAGTTGACCATCTCCGGCAACTCTTTTGTAACGTTTGAATGACCTCATGATTGAGTTTTTCCCAATTTAACAATTTGTAAAAAAATTATATGGAAGTTTTTTTTGTGCAGTTTGACCGCCATAGAACCCGTGATTGGCCAACTCCTTGTATAGGGCTCGCTGGCTGCGCCTGGGCAGCCTCGGCGTCAAAAGGTGGCATTCAGTGGCGTTTTCTCTTCTATCCAATACAGCTCTTTGACATCCACCATATCTCCAAACATTGGGCGATTGAGTTCTCTTCTTGTGCCCAGTACTCATTGGGCCTACTTGGCGCCATGACAGGCATTGAGTTATCTAGCTCAAAGTTCACCATGTGCATCAGCATGCCACAAGTTCAGTCAGCGATGGGCTTACCACCGAATGCAAGATTCTTCAAAACCGCACCTCATCCCCCTTAACGAAGACCCAAACGCAATGCTTCTTGAACCTGGCTATTTTGCAGTTCGAGATGCTCTCATTGATGTCCTGGCTGAGAGGCTATTTGATGTGAACCCCTTTTACGAGAGTGAATCTTATCCCAACGTCAAGGTACGTCTCGACATTTGCGATTTCTTTGGCATATTTGCCGTGCTCAACCAATTTGTATCCTAAAGCAAGAAACGCACTCGTTATTCCCAAATCTCATCCGTGGAATTTCGGATTTTGCATCGTGCCTCACAACCTCCCTCTGGCCTTGGCGTGCCAGATCACAATCCAGTCCAGTAACTTGCATTTAGTTCTGTCATTCATAAGATTGACGAATCTCGTGAACTGACTACAGAACGCAAGCAACAACGCCCGACTTCACTGAAACAGGGCAACCAGCCAGTGTATGATTGCCTTTTCTATTAGCAGGGATGCAATGATGGTGACTGAATTGTTCTGCAGGCGGACCAGGCCAGAAACCATATATCATGGATCTGGTGCATTTGGGGCAGTAGTTCAGTACAGATGCACCTCTCGAATCCCGTAGCGTCAACCATTTCATTTATTATAATAGCCAACGATTCAGACTTGCCACATGCGCCGTATCTTGAATTATAATCATGTACAGTAGTAGCATATTCACCTTTACAGTAATAATTTACTTGGAAACAGCCACAAACCGACCTGCGACGCAGCAGAAAGGCAATATTTCCACGTGATATGACATGCGGTATAGACTATATATATTTGTGCATGCCACATGTCGATCTGTAAGGTAAGTAGTTCATCTATTTGCTTGATTAGATCTGGAATTCCTAGATACCCAAATTGATTCTCTTGCCCCCCGTTCCAATGGTGCGCCGATCTGTTCATTTGTCGCCTTGCTTCGTCACGCTTCAAGCCTATCACAGACTTGTTCGACAAGCTAAATTAACGGACCAATAATGTTCCACCGCACTCTCAGAGTTTACCATTCAAAATTCATGTACTGGTATTTTGCATGCTATATATATGTATCATGTGGTCTTGAAAATAGCCACAAGTGGACCTGCAGCAGAGGCAATGGCCCGGCCCAGAGGAAGAATGGTGATTTTCCCAGAATTTGTGACAGAACAGATAGAGCACAAGGTTCGTTCTAAGTGGTCAGTAGAGCACCACTATAGGAAACAAACGTTCAAACATGCGTGATGCATGAGATGCGGTATATACATCATTCATGTCAGTATATCAGTGCCTCCAATTCGGCGTCATTTCCAATCAACTTTCCAGGCAAATACAGGAGGCATTGGACAAACCAGTGGTAAAGGATCGCATGGCGTCCGCCATGACATGATCGTTAACGCTAACCCACTAATAGCGAACATACATCTCAAAGACTCGATTCTAAGCCCCGAGCTCTCCTCATTGGCACTGAATCTACACATCACCGTCCTGGCGGCATTCCAAAACCAGATGTCGCCAGAGGTGCCGGGGAGGCGGAAGAAGCGCCAAGGCGATACGAGGTGTTTCCTTCATGGAAAGCTCCACTGCGGCCTTCGATGATCTGCAGATCCTTCATGTCATTATTAATGATGCTGGTCAAATGCGCGAGACCCTGTTGCTGCTCGGCTAAGATCTGGCAGTTCAAGGTAAGGTCAGAGAGCCCAGTCATATCAAGGGGAGCAATTTAACGAACTGTTGCGAGCCGCTCCAGTCCCTCCTGGTCTACAACCTTCCACTGTAAGCTATCTCTCCCCAAACTCGCTTCTCGCTCCTTCGCCGCTTTGACCGCACCCAACAATGCCCATAGTTCATTTATCCGACCTCTACCACTTCCACTGCCCAGACCCCGCTGCACCTCATCCTTCAGCCTTTCCAGCTTGGCACGGAGTTCTTCCTCCTCAGGACTTATTGGCGCTGACCGTAAAGATGGGATGAGTAAATGAAGGTGTTCAATGAGCCGAAGTAGTCTGTGTTTCATCAGGGTATGTGTCTGGAGAGCTCGTGTTGAGCGGAGGCTATTGGACAGAAGATGGGTTTGCGAAAGGGTGTTTAGACGGTTTTGCAACTCCTGCTCAAGGTTGGGATGTCAACATATATCTTAACAAGGGAAGGGACCTCACTTTCAGTTTTTCTTGGTGAAACGCAGCTTGTTTGTCCTGCGCCTCCACGCGTTTCTGTAGGTCATCAAAGCCAACCGCCAATACTGGGACCAGGCTAAGGTAGATAAAACATCAGTAGCGCTAAACAAAGGTATAAGCAATGTCACAGACCATGAGGGATCGGGATTCTCCCTGACAGCTTGCTGCCACAGAGCATCGTTTGTTGCATTAGGTGGACGCCCATATAAAGACACTTGTCGAGGGTCAACAAGATTGTAGAAGTAGTGCTAAAGCAACGGAAAGATATAAAAATGAAGGCGAACGTATCTTTGTACAAGGTCACCACAAACCTGAAACCGACACTGTGGACTTTGCGGATTCCATGCCGCAACAATAGCTTCGATACGCTGCTGCAACGCAGCAGATTGGGCCTGTGCACTGTTGTCAGTCGACGGCTGTGCTTGGCCACTGGGAAGAAGGGAGGAGGTCGAAAGAGCCGACTGCTTGGGGCCGAAAAGCGACCCCGTAGGTACAGGTAGTGAAAGTGTTGGAACCGAGCCCAAGGGATTTGACGTCTGTATTGTAGACAAGTATAGTCCGGGTGTGCCACTGGTACCAGTTGAAGGCTGACTCAGACTGAAAGCCCCGAGACTGGGCTGATTGGGCTGATTCTGCTGATTTTGGTTCTGACTCCCAAATGAACCGAATACAGACTGCTGTTGAGGCTGGGAGAATGAGGAGGGATTGGTACTCGTAGGCGGTTGCCCAAATATATTCGGCGTTCCCAAGGTATTGCTGCCTGTACCTCCAAAGAGGCCTCCACCTGCCGTTCCCGTGTTCGCTCCCGTCGCTCCAGTGTTCGTGCCCATGTTAGTGACCGTGTTTCCGAAGAGTCCTCCACCTGTCGTTCCCGTATTTGCGCCTGTGTTAGCTGGAATGTTCCCAAAAAGACCCCCACCCGTCGCTCCTGTGTTTGCCCCCGTATTGCTTCCCATGTTACCAAAGAGACCACCACCCGTTGCTCCCGTGTTTGTACTAGTAGTGTTGCCAAATGGACTCGTTCCTGTCCCAGTACTCGAGCTCCCAAAGCCGCCGCCACCACCACCAAACAGTCCTCCAGACTGTGTGGAATGAGGCTGTGCGCCTCCAAATAAACCACCTTGCTGTTGTGGTTGCTGCTGTGTCCCGGTACTCCCAAATCCCTTTGCTGGCGCGATCGGATTTGTGTTCGTGTTCCCTGCGCTCCCAAAGATATTTGACTGAGAAGGTTGAGTAGACCCAAAGAGACCAGTGACGGGTTTATTATTATTCGACCCACCGAATAACGACATGGCTTTAGGGTGTGATAGGGAGCAGTAGTGACTAGTTTAGGTCTTACAGCAGACTTGGTCTTCCAACGCGCGATTGTGCGTATGTAACCTCCTTATGTAATGGGAGGTTTAGACGGTCGGCCCGGGGCGCTGGCATGAACAAAAGGAGATGAATGTAGTCAGTAACGATATTAAGCCAGAAGATGTGTTGACGAAGAGGAGTTCCTACATGCGTTGCAGTAAGAGACACCAGGATAATTCTCTTGACAGCTTCAATTTTGTTCCAGGAAAACATAACGGTTTGAGCGAGTGAAGGGTAGCACTGCTAGTCAACTACCACAGTATGTTCCTGGAATTCAACGGAAAGGATGCGAACTCCAGTAGGCGCAAAAAGGAAGATTCCTATATCCTGCCGAGTTGCGGACCCATCCGCGTCCAAGTTGAGGGTGAGCTGTCTCATGTTTAACTTTCGTCACTTCCACTCAACAAGTCCTGAACAAGGCCAAAATTACCACTCCTAGCAGTCCCCTGAACCTCTCAAACGTGCCCTTCAGAAGCTGCTTCATGAAGATGTTGGCTTGCATGTCTTTGTGTAAGGTCGCCTAGTCTTTGTGCACTGACACACAAGAACTAAGAAATGGCAGCGCTTCCCGACATGAGATGAGTGGGATAACGCAACCTGATTCCAAGTTAGCCCTCTCTCCCTCCTTCGCTCACTACTTATACTGTCCAAATTACCTACTTAGGGGTTCTATAGTACTAGAAATAAGACAATAGAACAAAGAGAAACTTATCTATGATTGCTAGAGATTTATCATGCAAACGAGTCGGCTTTGGTTGAACGAAGTCATAAGGTGGCTCCGAGACAGCGTGACTGCTACATTTAGTAGACAGTACTGTAAGCCGAATTCGACACCACTTTGGTATCGGATGAAATGGTGGCAGATGTCAATGTGTTGAGCAACTGTTTCATGTCAATGTGATGCACCCCTGATTGTCAGCATGGTGGGGGCGATGGGTGGGCATGTTACACATTAAGTCTGTCAGAGCATCAGAGTCAGATCTAGTAGGGGTTGACAGATCAGACTTGGCTGCGCTGCTCCAGGTTCAGCTGACTGGCTCATGTGGAAGCGGACTCTCCAACTAACAGCAATACCAAGCCTGAATGTGTAAATTTCCCGCTCATCCGGAGTCATGCAAATACTAAGGATAAATGGACATACTACTAGATAGTGACGAAGACAATCGTGACCAGATCGTGAGCGAAGATCAGCGAATCACAACAAGAGAGAACCAACATCAGAGTAGAATCCACGTCAATCAGGGAACAAGAAACAGCATATCACTGCTTCTCTGCATCAAAGAACGCGAGCAGATCTCCAAATGCCACCCTCCCCCTGGGGCCTCCAGGGCTCGCCACAGCGGGGCTTCGGGTCGTCGCTACACCCCTCTCTTTCTCCCTCTCCTTTTTCCTGATAACAAGTGGATCCACAAAAGTACCCATGCTCTGTCCCGCATCAATACCCAGTCCGACACGATCAATACTTCGTGACCGCGACTTCCATGATCCCTTTCCATCGCTATCGCCCTCCTTTCCACTAGGAGACGGCGACATTGATCCATAGCCGGCGCTACGATCGTGAAGCGAAAGCGACTGTACTGAGGATGCAGATGATCCAGGAACACCGTACGTGGACTGGGTACGTAAACGGGGATTGGACGATATCGGCCGTGGAGAACTACGCTTCAACCCAGTGGCATTCTTATTCCCATTACTGGGCGATGAGTTCTGCGAGGGTGGCGGAGAGAGCGACAGCCTCGACAGTATAATCGGCGTTTTGCCAATGGTCTCTTGTCGATGCACACCAGCACCTTCGTTGCTGTTATCTTCATCTCTGGAGACTTCTTGCTGATGGGATTGTTTATCTTCCTCTTCGTTATCGCTCTCTCCGGTGAGACGGCTGAAAAAAGCTGTCTGCAATTCCACACGCTGAGGCTCTGAGAAGAGCGCTTCGCCGAAGTCGACTTTCTTCTCATCGATATTAAGCGCAGATAATTCACTAGCCGGCTTGGCAACAGCAGACGAAGCAGATGAAGAAGCTGACGGAGAGGACGAAAGCGGCTGGCCAAGAGCAACAGTATATCGCTTTCTCGGGGTAGGGCTGGCATTAGACATAGAGGTAGTGTTATATTGGAGTAATGAGGATGAACTGGAAGCAGATTCACCCTCGTCGGACGATCGAGGAAGCCCGATCGCTGACGAAAAGTCAGTCTGGGGTATCGGAAGGCCAGAGTATGACATCGGGCGTGTTCGAGATATATTGGAGGATGCATTGTTAGCCGTGTAATTACCAATACTCTGTGAGGTGGAGGGCCGTGGGGAACTAGGCGGTGAGGGTGAGGTATAATCACCCGTAGGGTATGGCAACTTAGTGCGAGTGGCTGTGCTCGATGAAATGATGCTTGCAGTCTCAGATTGAGCAATAGAATGTGCGGAAGGAGATTGTTGCCGATCCTGATCCTTAGGGGCAGATGGAAGAGCTCGTGGACTTGGCATCACAGGCGTACTGGGACTAGTGGTACCAGGAGAAACAATTCTCCTGATCCCAAATCCCGACGCCTCGGAGGGTGACGCAGAATGAGAGACGGCATGGGAAAGAGTACCCCCCATCCGCGCCATTTCTCGTCCAAGTTCCCCAACGCGGTCGCGGAGCTCGCCCAGTTCTTCCTTCATGTCGCCGACTTCACGTTTGACTTCTGCGTCCACCTCCACTGTCTGACGCTCAATAGTAACCTCCCGCACGACGTGCTGCGTGGGCTGTGATTCCTTCTCACTAGTTCTGCTGGACACTTCGGCGGGCACTTCCGGTAGGGAGCCCAGTGACAGCTTAGATGATGCTGCGCCCCTTTCACGTTCACGTTCTTTATCCACCAGCCACTTTTCAACATCACTCATTCGATCCTCAAGTGCCCGGACGTGTCCCACAGCCCATCTCTCCAGTTTCTCAAACCGTCGAGCAACAGTTAGGAGAGTAGCTGACATGGCATCAGCCTCTCATCATTGGTACACACTGGGACGCCAACGCACCTGGCACATCCAGACCACCTTGGCTGGTGAACTGGGCATACAATGGCGGTGGATCCCGGGAAGACATAGCGGGGGTGCCAGGAGATAGCCCTGGCTGCGAGGGGCGCACAGGCCCTGTGACATTGTTAGGATGGGGCTGGACTAAAGAATTATCTGCGCTCCTTGAAGGCGAGGGCAAGGGGGAACTCCCGAGTTGCTTCGCTGGCCGACTGGAGTGTGGTGAAGGAGAACCAGGAGAACCAGGTATGATATTAGCTCCCCCGCCGACCATGCCGCTTGGTGGGCGGGCACCTGGCGGCAATGATAGGGCTTGATATGCCGGATCCTGATACTTGCTCTTCCCATTGGAAGGCCACTCCTTTTCTTTAGACTTTCGCTTCTCCTTTTCTCGTGCCTTCGTATCCATAACAATTTGCTGGGCTGGTGTTAGTTCCTTATCCTTTGTTGGCGTCAGTTTATTCTTTGCCGCTGACCACCATCCACCGCCTCCTCCTCCCTTGTCAGAGGGTGTTGGGCTCGGAGGACCTCCTGGGGATGGAGCTGTTTGTGACCGGGTGGGTCGTGTCCTGGAGGCTTCAAGCATCTCAAGCACCCTCTCCTCGACCTTCTTACGTTCCACCGCCTCTTGCGTTATAATCCGTTCAGCTTCACGCCTGCTCTGTTCTCGCTGCAGCTCAGCTTCCGCCTCTATTTCTGCCTCGGTAGGAAGGTGCCCAGGCTGTGATCCAGGGCTGACAGAAGATACCAGCGAGCCAACACGCTGCGCAAATGAAGACGCGAATTTGGTAATGGAAGGTGAAGGTGAATGAGTCATTTGATCTGTGTCGCGCGTACCCCAAGGATCATTATCATCGGCTAAATCTGGAGAACCATCTTCACTGAGCGTTCCTGTCACTGGATCCAGTGTGACTCCTTTGCGCAATGGGGAACGAGATGGAGATGGAATGGGCTGAACTACACTGTGAGAAGAGGGTGGCTCGGGCTTACATGCACAATTCAGCAGAAACGCTATGATGGAATTAGAACAGCCTTACCAGGCCCAACGGAGCTGGAGGTGGAGCAGGAGAGGTCATGCGACGTTGCTGTTTGATATTTGGTGGTGTTATATTGGGATTAGACATGGTAGGCCGATGGCTTGGAGAATACATGATGTGGCAGACTGGTCGTTACCGTTTTGCAAAGCTATCGTGACCGTTCGTAAGTGCAATTGTGCAAGCAATGCCAATGGTCGCTGTGCCGTGAGATGAAAGAGAAACAATATATAGAGTGTGTTGTACAACCCGTGGCCAGACTCAGGGGTTGTTGGCCTCGGTTGAGGAAATCCAGTGCTTCCCGAGTCAAAGAACGAGCTTGAACTTCGCTCTGTCACATATCGTCACGCGTTTGTGACTACTTTGGCGGGATCAGGCTATCATCAGCCAATAGCAGTCACAATCGCGGACAAGTGTTTCAGCCCACTTCAAATTAATGAGGCCTCACCTCAAAAGGAGAGAAATTTTGTCCTACTAGCATTTTTGCCCCTCCATGACTGCACCTATGCCCTGCGGCCCATCTAAGCACAAGTTCTGTTGAGGCAAGTTGGAATTATGAAAACTCACCGTGATAGAACCCCCCATTCGCTTGCAGTTCATACTTAAGTATTGACCGAACATCGTTTACGATAGAACCGCCTACATACGTTACTATGCCGCACAATAATATATACTATTTATCATGAATCTACCGTGGAAACAACCCCGTATCCACCCCCACCTGGATAGTCTTACACTCCAACGTACCAGTATGTACCAACACGAGTGTTGCGCTCTCCGAAAACTTTGGAACCAGAATCACCCGGCACCTAACCTGCGCCTCCGTTTCAGCTTCCGAATTCGCACCATCCCCGCCGCCGTCTCTGCCCCTCTTCCGCGAGCCGCTCGGAGTCGCACTGTTACCTGCGGGAGAGGTGACTAGTGTCGTAGCGAACGATGGTTGGTTGCCGATAACATAGATGTGCGGTGTGGCAGTCAAGACGAATGGGTCCTGTGCAGGATATGGATGGCACCACAATGTGTCTGGTGCAGTAGGCGCCATGTGGCGCCATTCCAGGGTACGCGTCGCGACCGTGAGGCGGTCATTCGTCTCGAGGTATTTGTACATATCGTCCAACGTCTGGCCGGACGTCGCGAGCATCCTGAAATTAAAACAATAATATTTATGTTCACACTTCTGCGGCCTTTCGCAGTATGTTGTCAACGCACGTCTGATTGTCGACGACGAGCCACGTGGGGTTCGTCTCGCACTTGAAGCTCTCGTAATGTCGTACATGGCCAAACATGGCGCGCGGCATGGGTTGTTGCGGAAGAATGGCTCCGCTTGGGTCAGAGGCTCCGGGAAGTAGATGGATAGGCACAGCAAGAGCGATTTCTTGTAGCGCTTTTGAAAACGTTGATGTTGCTGGAGATGCTAACGGGCCAGGAGAGGGCTCGGATGTTGTATTACGACGCTAGGCCAATGTTGACGATCAGCACATGGTATCACAACCGAACGTGCACTTTACTGATTTAAGATGATCCTCGCTGACCAACATCGAGTTGCCCACAATGATAACGCGCGAGATCTGCGAGCTCAGTTCTTGATCAGCATGTCCTCCTGATTCCGCAAGAATATGTTCGATGAGGAGTTGCAGGCGCAGTTCGGTCTCGGATGATATGGGATATGATGTGGAGAGTTCAAGGCCGGATAGCAATGCGATCCAAGACCCCGAGGAAGCTGAAAGCTTTGATCCCGAAGGACCCGCGACGGGTTCTGTGGTTGGAGCCAAAGCTAAGTAAACAAAGTCTTGGTGCTCATGAAATACCAGTGTCACCATCAACATCCATACTTTCTTCCTTCTTCGCGACCGCGTTTAGTTGCACGTGAGGTGCCATTCCCGCGAAGCAAACATCTAACACTTCAAATTCGCCATCTGGAGTCTCGACCCCAAGCGCAGCCATGATAATACCCGTAACATACTGTTCGCGCTTGAGTCGACTGCCCACAAGGCTGATCCTACCAGATTCATCCTCCAGCACGACCGAATCTTCTCCCGAAATGTACTTCTGAGGCGGGGCGGGAGGGGGTATAGAAAACTAGTAGCAAAAGAAGTAAATCGAGGGACAAGTCAACGCGCAAAGGAAGTGGCACGGACGTCTCTGCCAATGTCTTCCAAAATATTTGGCTTCAATGGCATATCCATGTACACAGTCCCCAAGATCCAACATAACTCCCCCTTTTTGACGTCAAGAACTCTTGGTACCATCACTGGATCCCCTACAACAGTAGCTACATTAACGTGCCCACTCCCCGCGCATCCATGCGAAACCTAGGGGTGCCTGACAAACCTTTGACTTCTTGCCACCTCCTCTTTGCATTGCTCTCCACGAGTTGTCGCAGTTTTCTCAGGCGGATAAAGTAAATGTTGGCATATTGGTGCTTATATGACCGATTTGCGGGACCGAGGGCGAAAGAAGGTAGAGAGTCGGGGGGAGTTGATACGATTGAAGTAGGACGTGTCAAGGGGGTTGAAGGTGTTGGTCTGTATGCTTGAGGTATAAGCACGACCTGCAGTAAGAAACATAGGGACTCACATTGGATCCAGCATGCTTGTAATCCGGTAGCACAGGGTGACGCGTGACGAGCCACTGACGCGTCCACAAGAACCCACTTTCGGTAAGAGCATCGATTTCTACCATTGTATGCGGATCTTAGATGCGGCCTGAATATCTGACATACTGTGGCATCTTACTGGTGTTGTTCGATCAGCATCTAAATCAAGGGATGACGCACCTGTTGCGTACTCTGACGAAGGGGCAAGCATCCATAACATCGAGGGATCCGGCAATACGAGGATCCTGGAGGTATCATATGGCATATAGACTTGTAATTGTATATAAGGATAGATTCTAAAGAGCCCTATAGTACAGAGATTTCTATCATACTCTTTCGACGATGATTGGAATGTTACCATTCACAACTTCAATCTTTTGACAAGAGGAATCCTCTATTTCTCTGAGATATATATCTCCCTGGGGTATTTTCTCCATGTTAACTTGTTTCCAGTCTTGGCCCAAGTGGTACAGTTTCCAGACAATCACAAGTGAACATTGTCCAACGATAGTTCTACAAGACAACCCACTCTAATCCTCATTTTTCACGCTAGTAACAACAGTGGATATGTTAATATTATTGCGCTGTCCCCCAGATGCTTGCGTTTGTGTGCTTGGGACTAAAGATTCCCCAGCCACGACCTCAAAAGCTCAAATTCCAAAGATATGCGGCCTCGGTATATATCACGCTTCTACATGACGGCACTTTTGCAACTAACTTCGATAACTATTCTGCGCCATCGAACTTCCACTCCTCACTTCTCCAGACTGCATATCCTGTTTTCCTGATTGAAGCTAGAGATTACATACGTTGCACGCACATTGCTCTATCATACCTTGGCTGACTTTTCCACAAGCACGGATCCCGACTCGGATCCAGCTTCTCTACCCACAAACAAATTCATAGACTACCACGTTTCGGCTTTGGCTCGCACAGGAACGAAATAGGGGGCATGAGTAGCGGACCTACAACAAACCCCATCGGGATCAATTCCGTACCGCGACTTTGCTTTCTATCAACCCATTTAATCTACGTCGTGCCGGGTGTTACCAGTGTCAACGCAGGCGCGACCCCCTTCATGAACCTGCATTGTCTAACGCAACCAGCGCAAGATTGGTAAGTGTTACCTTCTCCATGCACCAGCTTGGGCTCCACCATTCCCAGGCTGCATAATATGAATAGACCTGACTCGATACAATCACTATAGGTCCCAGCAGAAGGGTGTCATGCGTCAAGTACTCAGAGCCCACGGTAGAGATGGTACAGCAACTCATTTAATCAAATTTGGATCCTCCACCAAGTTCTGGTGGAGGGTTTTTCGCAATGGCATTCCTTCGTCGAACTCAAGTAATAGCTTCAAGTTAGATAGGTTGGGAGGATAGATAACATGAAGTATATGTCCAGCCCAACGTGTTCAGTTCAGCTGTAGTTCGTTGCGTAATAGTAGACATGTTTATACTGATAGATATCTACATTGGAGCCTTAGCTCCATTCTGTTGTTATTGTACGGCAAAGTCACATAGTCTGGTGTTGTTGCATGATTCTGGACAGGCTCACTTATGAATGACTTCAACTTGGCCATACCACGATCCTACCGGGCTTCAAGCTTCAAGGACCAGTTGTATACTGAGAAATAAATAATGGTTGGGTAGGATATGGATACAGGAAACAGGGACTGGCAATGTCCAATGTCCGTGTTGTACAGACTATTAATACGGTCTCATTAGCTCCGACAACATTCTCCGCGTCATGGTTGCCGTCCTCATAATACTTGACTTTTGTGCACACTAATAGCACGCTTTAGGGCATGTGCCAAATGAGCATCGGAACTGACGTGCCTCTGAACACCAATAAGTTGTGGTAAAACCTTCTCCCCCACATCTCTCAAAGACATCAGTAGCATGCTGGAGACCTCCGCAATAATAACAGAATCGAGCGAGATCGTCCTCCTTCACCAGGATTTCAACCTCATGCACCTCGCGCTCACCTCCCAGTGCTGCATGTATCTTCTTCGTTCGACCGGTCGCCCTGATTACCGGCGGTTCTGCGGCGAGCAGAGCAGCAAGCATGCCTACCGGCGGTCCAAGATTTCTTTCGTCCCGATCCAACATAGTGTCAAGCCATATACAAGGACG
Source organism: Cantharellus purpuraceus (assembly GCA_025174535.1). Lineage (NCBI taxonomy): Eukaryota > Fungi > Basidiomycota > Agaricomycetes > Cantharellales > Hydnaceae > Cantharellus > Cantharellus purpuraceus. The sequence goes on from JALBUN010000011.1 coordinate 440,303, forward strand.
ATTCTGCGGAGAAACCGACAACCGCTCCGACCATGGAGTGGTGAAGTTTAGTATTGACCATTCCCTAGTCGCAGCCATTCCATAGGCCCGCGCGTAAACGGCCAAATATTTGTTAGGATGTTTTCGAGCTAGGGAGAAGTCGAGTCCGCTATTAGAAAGGGCTGGCGAGGTGAAGACGAGCATTGGGTTCAGATTTGTTCTCGAAGATGTGTTTGTTACTGGGAGAGGCTATAAGCCTCCTTGGAAGTGGAGGCTTATGTAACTAGGAATTACGAGAAGGCGCAGCCACAGCCTTTACAATCAAACCCCAGATGCCATCAGACGACTGGAGCCGTGATTGTTTACTCAATTCGCCCAGCTCAGGCCTAGCGGCTGCCGTTTCAGTCTGCAAATGCCAGCGGCTGGAATTAGTCCAAATGAAACCGGAACATTTCTTTTGGAACGTCCGACTGGGACCTTCAGGAGGCTGAAAAATAAGACCTTGTATTCGGGCCTAGGGGATTTTCGGGCGTAGTCTCAGCACCAACATCTCATTGCCCTGATAATACCCCATATGGTTTGATACCCCACGTGGAGTTATTCAAATAGCAGAAGTTGCCTTGGTGAGCCAGCGAAAGGTTGTGGAGTGGCACTGCTAATGGCAGGGATATCAAAAGTATATGATATCACCAGTGAGTGCCATAACTACTCGCGTTGCAAAGTCCTCTGGATGGGAATACAATTCCGACACGCTTGACTGGAAGCGAGTAGTTGCCGGCCAGCCGACATCAATACAACATTGGAGGATTGCTTGGAAATCGTAGGTTCAATTATAAGTTATGTTATCGCCATACATGACTTGCACAGGAAAGAATGGGACTGGCGAGGTACGTCAACATCATCAAACGTGATCCGAGCCTGGTGCGACAGGCCCATGGCTCTTCTATCCTCAGTTGCCACCTATAACTATGTCTCTTTTTCGCATCTGCTTTTGATTGCCGCGACTGAAGACGATTGGGGATACGTGCTCACTTGTAATAAACATGCGCGATCGGACGTGAGCATGCTCAAGCATAGGGTAATTGAATTGCCCAGTGCGCCAATGAAATGGTACGGATTAGCGCTATCACTTGTGTTTGAGAGGTCTGACAAGAAATCTCAATTCGCGCGTCGTCCAATGGAATGTTACGATTTAGAATATCCCCACTTGGTCTACCATTTTCGACCTATCTTGATGGGTATGATGACTTTTTTGCTGATATCCCGAGGCGAACTGGTAAACCTTGACTGGGCGTCATGAGCAACTCTCATCAACACATCACCCCTACATACATATAGTCATAGCCCCTACTTATACGTCATGTTGCGCCAGGGCTGGTCCTTTAGGATTCCTGACGCCTGGTATATTAAGTTCAGAAACAGATGTCAGGAAAGCTAGGCTGGATCCTGCTAAACCCTCGAGTTGTCTTCGTCGTACTGCTGGTATGCTGCCCCGAGTCTCTTGCTCCACTATTCTCCACCTTTCTAATGCCACACCAACAGCTAGCATATCAATCATTTTACAGCTAATCTCTTGTGAACTATAGTCGCTTTTAATCAGCAGCAGTTATGTTTCACTTCAAACTTCTACTCATCATGACAACTTTATGTCTTTCTCTGTCTTCAAATGCCCTACCTTTGGCTTTGGCTTCAACTCGCCAGGTCAGTCATACTTGCTCCACCTCAGCATCGTGATCATTGACTTCTTCTCCAGGTGGATGCGGCACATAATGGGATTGCGCGCAATGTAACGGAGTCAATGTTGTTAACTTGTGTGATTCTCTCTAACGTTTCCAACTCAGGGTATACCTGACATCGAGCCCCGATTTCCCAAGGGAAAGACGGCCCCGCCGGTGAAACCTCCTCCGCCTGCCGTAAAGCCGCCCCCAGCGAACCCCCCACCACCTGCCGCAAAGCCGCCCCCAGCGAACCCCCCACCACCTGCTGCAAAGCCACCCCCAGCGAACCCCCCACCACCTGCTGCAAAGCCACCCCCAGCGAACCCCCCACCACCTGCCGCAAAGCCATCCCCAGCTAATCCTCCGCCAGTAAAGACAACTACTTCATTGGCCACATCTTCGGTAGCCAAGTCTTCCGTAGCTACTTCCGTGGCTGCATTGTCTTCTGCAGCCCAGTCATCCTCGGTAGTCAAATCTGTGACCGCATCACCTTCCCCCGCATCTTCCGCCCTCGCCACTTCGTCGTTGCGTAGCGTCTCCTCTTCGCGCGTCTCCTCTTCATCTCTCAATGCGTCCTCCACACCTGCTAATGCTGTGAAATCTTCTTCAACCCTACCCCCGTCCGCGCAACCAACAAGTAATGGCACCCAGGTTATAACTGCAAACAATGCAACTCAAACGAATGGGGCCAGTGTTCGTACTTTGTTTACTTTCTCAAGCTTATCTAATATCTTACTCCTACAGTGCGCTCTACCCGCCCCCAGTACAAAGAAGCCCGCCGTCGCCTCCGCTAAACAGCTTCGCAGACGTGTGTTGCTTGCCATTAATCGGTTGCTTGGACGCGATAAAACAGAATTCATTGGTTTCCACGGCACCAACAGCGTGCGTGGTTGTGAAAATCACTACATGTCTATACTTGATGACATCTCTTCAATTTTCTAGGACACCGCCGCGTTTTGGGCAGGTCAAGACGGAAAGATAACCAAGCCTCCTGGTAAAACCGGAATCTTGGATTTCTTGGGCCTGACACCTGCAGGAGATGGAACGTCTGGCGCCGATGCGGAGTTAGGTCCTGGTCTTTATGTTGCTGATGAGCCTATCATGTATGAATCTGTCAGCAGCGTGTACTTCAGTTTACTCAAGTTGTTCTCACAGCGCTCAAGGATTCGCCAATGGCAATGCGCAGCGTAACCCAGGGACCACCGCCAAAGTTTGTGCTATCTTTGCTGCTTCATCTGGCAATTGGAGGCAGGTGATCCCGAAAGTGAGTGGAATCTCTTTGATTTCAGGAGCACCCAACCACTTCTCTTGCCTCTTCTCCTTCGAGGGGAGGGGACTGGTTCATGTCGGAACACATATCTTGGCCTGCAGTTTAAATCCTTTTATATACATATCTGACGCGTCTGTCTTTCGAAGGTATTCATTCCCCAGCAACTGGTTGGAGACAGTGGAAACAAAGCTGTCTCCCAAAAGAAGGAGAATAATAGATTAACGTATATCAAGGACATTGGAGTAGCAACCACAGGATCTGCCGTGGTGAAGTTCAGCTTGCTAGACACTAAAGGTGAGGGAACGCCTTCAAACCAATTTTCCTTTATTGCTAACACTCGAGAACTTGGAATAATTAGCACGCACGGGTCAGATGTCTATACCCAGTGTGGTCACCAACCAGTTTACCGCCAAGTGCTTTGACGCCGGCACCGACATAGCAAAAGCTTTGCCCGGAGAGGTTCCGGTACGTTACATATTGACGCTACAGGATGCGAAGCTGATGAAATCGCTAGGATTTGACCACATTCCGTTATGACTCCCAGGCGCTTAGGACCGCATGGAACATCAAGGCTGAAAACCAAGCAGTCGCAAATTCGATCGCGTCTTGCAATCCTTAAACTGTCAAGATTATCAAGGAATTGACAGGTGGCAACGCATCTGGTAGAGCGCTTTTGAGGGTAAAGCATGTACTCTGTAGAACACGATATGTAGTCTGGAAATATCAGGGGATGACAAATGATGGTTTGCAGAAATCGATTGCAAAGTGGTGGGATGATCATATATTTGAAGATGAGCGTAGCTGCATGTGGGCAGCCCATGTTACCGGTACTGCGGCAACTTTCAATCATTGGCTCCGAGCTCACTGTTATGACTATATTTATTAATGCCCAGATCCCTGTCCGATCCACTCAGATCCCCATGCACATGAAATCTATACTCCATTTGGAAACCATCATATCTCCTTTTAGTCTGTCCAATTGTCACCGTTGATCTCGCTCATCCGCCCCTGGTTCCAATTGATGTATCAGCATCACCATATATTCACATAAGGCTGTCAGCCTCAGAGAACCATCACTGGAGTAATTATTACTAGATTTCAAATATGTATTTAAGTTGCCCAACTGGGGACTTCATTCCCCAGTTTGAATATTGAATCATGCCTAGCTCCTAAGTCTGATCCAAACTGTTGAAGTTGTACTCTGTCTCCAAAATCTCAGACGCAGGTATTAGTGAAGGCACAGCATATAAGCTGAAGCCAAGTCTGTTCCAACCCCCACAACACACCCTGATTCCTGCTCTGACTCTGACCCAAGCTCCAACCCAAACTCCAACCCCCAATCGTACCTAGTGCATAACAGTATATTCAAACTGCCATACTCACTCCTACCAATGCCACGATCCACTGCCAATTCTGAATGTGCATGAACCATCAAGGTGCCTGCTCCCAGCATCAACACCATCCCTGAGGTCATCAAAGAACTGACGGGTCACATAGAGACTGTCAATGAAGAGGACGATACTCTGCCCTCCCTGAATCTGGTGCAAGCCATCTCCCTGCTTGCCAACAACATCTGTACCCCACAAGCTCCTAAGTCCCAGACCAAGGTCCAGGAACCTGACCCATTCGATGACTCCAATCTGCACAAGCTCCAACCATTCTTGATGCAATGCCGGTTGAATTTCTGTGACCACCCCAATGCGTTCACATCTGATCGGGTGAAGGTCACCTTTGCCATGTCCTATCTCAAGGGCACCACACTGGACTACTTTGAGCCAGCGCTCATGGACAACTCTGATGACCCAGTATGTCCAGAGGACTACTCCAACTTCATCCCCAAACTCCAGACCAATTTTGGTCCTTACAACCCTGAGGCCAATGCTGAGAATGAACTTGATTGACTTCGGATGAAAAAAAATCACAAGATCACAAAATACATTGTGAGTTTCCAGCAGCTAGCTCTGAAGGTCCAATGGGGCGATGCTGCACTCTGATGCCAAATTTACATTGGTCTCCCATCCTGCATCAAGGACAAGATATCACACATTGGTAAGCTGGATATGTTATAAATGATGTGAATAATCGCCTTGCTGGGGTGTAGTGATGAGCAGAAGTCGAATAGAAATTGGAGCAGTGATGGGAACACAATGTATGTGCAGTTGTGTGAGAGACAGGCTTGAATAGTATCTTTGTGTAAAGTTTGGAGTGATTTGGATAAGTCCTTGTCTGGATACAAGCTAATTCAGCAGGTAGCAGGAGTAGGTGAATCAATTTCAAGTAAATGCTTAATAAAAACGTAGCCAGTGATTATATGGCTTTGTAATTTGATATTCAAGTGTGATATGCAAAAGCTAATAGAAATACATGTTTGTTCTGGAGTTATTCCAGATACGAATAGATTCAGACACACAGACAGCATGGGTGAGAGATAATTACTCTATTTTTTCAAGTGCATTACAGACGTGATTTATATATGATACTAGGTCCTATGAATGAATGAAGTCATTCGTGAATGTCCTGAGTCGATGATGGGATGGATGATGAGATGATGATGGGGGGGAGTGTCCATGATGATGAAATGATGAAAAAAAAGCGAAATAATGTCCAGGAAGTTCTGGAACTCACAGGGGCTTCTCCTGTTCCCTATTCCATTCCTGTAACCATCTGCCTTTACCCCCTTCACCCCTCCAAACCTTCTGAGCCTCCTATATGCTCCTGTCCCTCCTATCCCCTCTGTTCCCCCCTCTCCTTTTTCTCCCTAGAAGTCCAGTTTTCCAAATAACAGGATACTCTGGTTAACCTTTGCAAGCTCACCCAATCCATCGATGCCCATTATTGGGAACATCAATCCAAGGTCTCCCACGAAAATTCAGCTAACAACAATCAGACAAATCATCAGACAAGACCCCAAAGTCCAACAAAGGGTCCGATAAGAAGACCACTACCAACTCTAGCCAGAAGTCAAACACTGGTAACACTGCTGCTTCTGGTTCCAGTCAGAACAACTCCAGCACCGGCAACAACTCCAGAGCTTGCAAGAGCACTCTGGACCTCTTCACCAAGCTGGGGAAGGATGGCAAACTTACCCAGCAGGAACCCTAGCACCACATGGACAACAACCTCTGTCTGTTCTGCAGAAAGCCTGGTCACCAAGCCAAGGATTGCAACAAGGCAACCTCATCTGCTGCAAAAGCAAAGGGCTGTGCCACCAATGCTACAATGGACCAAAAAAAATAGTAAGCAGTCTCTGTACAGGCTGAGGGCTGCATTGGTACTCCCCATACAACAAATGAGGTCTGCCTGAATGCATTCACTCTTTCTCACTCTGACTCTCTTACCCTCCTCGTCCACTCCAACTCCATTCCCAATACCACTGTCCAAGCATTAATTGACTCCAGTTCTACTCATTGTTTCCTTGATTCCATTTTTTCCAATTTACATAAACTCCATACATACACCATAACTCTGATATCGGTCTGATTATTTGATGGCACTACTAATGCTGTTATTCACAAGCTATAGATCTGTCTATCTGTTTTTTTGTTGGAGAAATCCAGAACCTTACATTCTATGTTACTCCACTTGACTCCAGCTGTTCTGTGGTTCTTGGACATAATTGGCTCACCCACTACAATCTGTTGATTGACTGGGCATTATGCCATATCACATTCCATTCTCCAGTGCAGGCTGTGTCATCCCTGACATCACCAGCAACTATAGGTGTGAAATTATCTTCCACCTCTGCTGACTCTGCTCTGATAGATACTCCACCTACCCCTCCATCTATATTGATGGTGGATGCTATGGTCTTTGCCAGACTAAGCAAACTGGATGGCTCACAAACATTCCAGGTTCACCTCTCCAATCCAATGCTCCTCACTGCCAGTTCTGCTTGATCAACTCCACTGGACCTGTCTATGGTTCCTAAGGAGTATCACAAGTTTGCTGATGTGTTCAGCCAGTCTAAAGCCGACTTGCTGGTGGAACACCAACCATATGATCTCAAAATTGAGTTGGATGACAATGGATAATGAAGATGAACATCAGACACACATCCAAGAAGTACTCTGATGTCTCTGCAAACATGGCCTCTTTGCCCATGCCAACAAATGTGAATTCCACTCTGACTCAGTCAAGTATCTAGGCTATATCCTCTCCCCTGCAGGACTGACAATGTCCAATGACAAAATCAAAGCATGGCCAGAACCATGGAAAGTCAAAGATGTACAGTCCTTCCTAGGGTTCACCAACTTCTACTACCGCTTCATCTACAACTACTCTGATATTACCATTCTGCTCACCCAGCTTACTAGCAAGGGAATCCAATGGAATTTCACTGATGAATGTAGACAGAGCTTTGAGACCTTGAAGAAGGCCTTTACCTCTGCTCTGATACTGACTCATTGGGTTCCAGACCTCCCACTATGCACTCACTGTGATCTTGTCCATCATCTCTCCAGATGACAGACAAGTCCATCTGATCACTTGCACTCATGTACATTTATGCCCTCTGAACTGAACTATGACATCCATGACAAAGAGCTCCTTGCCATATATGAAGCATTCTGGATATAGAGACACTACCTTGAAGGCCCCTCTGATCTGGTAGATGTCATAATGGACCACAAGAACCTGGAATATTTCTCCACAATGAAACTACTCATGTGGAGACAAGTCTGATGGTCCAAATACCTGTCTCAGTTCAATCTCATTATCTGTTTCTGCCCTGGTCGACTTGGAGCAAAACCTGATGTGTTAACTAGATGCTGGGATGTCTACCCTAAAGAGGGGAGTAGCAACTATGCCACTGTAAACCCACACAACCTTCATCCTGTGTTCACTAACAAGCAGCTGGCATTGTCCCTACAAGCATCCACCCTCATGACTCCCACCCTCTGAGCTGTCACTTATGGACATTGACCAACTCTGCTCTGACATCTGCTCATCACTCTGATCTGATCCTGTTGCAGTTAAACACTTGGATGACCCTTCTGATCTTAAGTGGTCACTTGACCCCAAAGGACACCTCCAACACAATTACCAGATATATGTCCCCAATGCCAATGGACTCTGACCCCAAGTTTTACAGTATTATCATGATCACCTGATCTCTGGCCATTTCAGACACACAAGGGTTAATCCAACAGGATTATGTATAGCCAAAAATGTGAGAATATATTCAACACTACTGTAACTCTTGTACCATGTGTATGTGCTCAAAATCACAAAGGCACAAACCCTACAGAACGCTTAAGCAACTTCCAGTTCCAGAGTAAGTACCCAAGGTACTTACTTACTTACTATAGTATATAGTTATATAGTTATAATTAATGTATGCAGCATTCCATTAAGGAATGCTGTCTTGATAGATATATGCACCCATAGGGTGCATATGTATAGTTATTATGTAAGCCAGTGGACCCAAGTACATGTGTGGGTCCACATATAGTAGATAGAACTTAGAAAACTACCACACTGTACAACATCTCACACAACCAATACACTTGGTTGAGTTCTGTGTAATGGTGTGAACTAAGACACCAACTTACAGATAAGATGTATAAAGATAACTCAGACCTGTTCATGCAGGTCCAAGAACTCAAAGGACTTCTTGACAATGAGAAGTCCAAAGTAACTCGTCTCAGAGACGAGTTAAAAACAGTGATTCAGATAGAGCACCTCCTACATTCAAAACCAAGCTCACAACAGTGCTGTTGATGTGTGTCTTAGTTCACACTGTTGCACAGAACTCAACCAAGTGTATTGGTTGGGTGATGTGTTGTACAGTGTGGTAGTTAACTAAGTTCTATCTACTATAAGTGGACCCACATGTGTACTGGGTCCACTGGCTTACATAATAACTATACATATGCACCTTATGAGCACATACATCTACCAAGAGGACAGCATTCCTTAAGGGAATGCTGCATATATCAATTATACTTATATACTATAGTAAGTAAGTACCTTGGGTACTTGTTTTGGAACCTGCAAAATCATGATGTTAGGGCAAACTCTAAATCACCACAATTCCATGAATGAACAGCTGAGAAGAATATCAAATCCTACTGCAGCACAACTCCAGAAACAATTTAATGTTTGTACTTTGGTTACAATCCATTGTAATGGTCAATGCAGACGATATGCAGGAAGGTAATACATTTCTTAGCAGTAGGGAATGAATAAGACTTCCAGAGTCTAGAGTTCACAGATGCTTAGGGATCCAGATATTCCAAAAAGGGGGGAATGCACTTAGAGGCTAGAGGAAGTAGGTGGATGAATCCGACCATCCAACCAGTGACACTCTGAAGTGGGTAACAGCGATGTGTGAAGTAGTCTGGCAACTGCTTCACACAAGTTCAAGATCCTAATGCTCTGCAAAGGCAGTACACACTAGTAACTTAAACAAAGAGCACTAATGGCAGGACTATCGACAGACAATCTCACCCTGTAGATTTGTAGTCACATGAGGTATATACTACACTCACGCCCAAAGCAGGACAATCACTACTTTGAGTGCAATCGAATACAGTTACACAACTGTAAGCAACCCTTGAACTGGATAATCAACAGTTACTGAGATATAGAGGATGACACTGTATGTCACTCTAGTCACACTGATGTGCAAATGATGAGGTAGAAATGGTTATGAATTTCAGAGGCAGAATGGCCTCCTTTTATATTGTATTTACAGGAGCTGACTAATACTACTGGAAACTTCTACCTATTAATAGATGGAAACTACTGGAAGCTAGTGGAATATGTGAGAAGGGGGTGGAAGTTTCCTAGCCAATGAGCTGCTTGGATTTGCTCTGACTCATGGCATAAGTCATGGATGGAGTCATAGTATGAGTAATCACAGGAGTCATGGTATGAGTCACCATTACTCAAATAACTTGGTCAATACTGTTTTGGAACCCGCAAAATTATGGTGTTAGGGCAAACTCTAAATCACCACAATTCCGTGAATGAACAGCTGAGAAGAATATCAAATCCTACTGCAGCACAACTCCAGAAACGATTTAACGTTTGTACTTTGGTTACAATCCGTTGTAATGGTCAATGCAGACGATACGCAGGAAGGTAATACGTTTCTTAGCAGTAGGGAATGAATAAGACTTCCAGAGTCTAGAGTTCACGGACGCTTAGGGGTCCAGATATTCCAAAAAGAGGGGAATGCACTTAGAGGCTAGAGGAAGTAGGTGGATGAATCCGACCGTCCAACCAGTGACACTCTGAAGCGGGTAACAGCAATGTGTGAAGTAGTCTGGCAACTGCTTCACACAAGTTCAAGATTCTAATGCTCTGCAAAGGCAGTACACACTAGTAACTTAAACAAGAGCACTAATGGCAGGACTATCGACAGACAATCTCACCCTGTAGATTCGTAGTCACGCGAGGTAGATACTACACTCACGCCCAAAGCAGGACAATCACTACTTCGAGTGCAATCGAATACAGTTACACAACTGTAAGCGAACTGGACAATCAACAGTTACTGAGATATAGAGGATGACACTGTATGTCACTCTAGTCACACTGACGTGCAAATGATGGGGTAGAAATGGTTATTTATTTCAGAGGCAGAATGGGCTCCTTTTATATTGTATTTACAGGAGCTGACTAATACTACTGGAAACTTCTACCTATTAATAGATGGAAACTACTGGAAGCTAGTGGAATATGTGAGAAGGGGGTGGAAGTTTCCTAGCCAATGAGCTGCTTGGATTTGCTCTGACTCAGGGCATGAGTCATGGATGGAGTCATAGTGTGACTCAGAGCAGGAGTCATAGTATGAGTAATCACAGGAGTCATGGTATGAGTCATGGAAGGAGTCATAGCATGAGTCATGGCAGGAGTCATTGCATGAGTCACCATTACTCAAATAACTCGGTCAATACTTCGTTTCCCAGGCTGATTAGCACAGCTATGGGTAGGCATGGCTTCTATTGAACTCTCCACTGAAAATGGAGTCAGGAGGTGCAGTGGTTGTGAAGATATTGAGGATTTACTGGCAGTGGTGACCAGATTGAGTCGGAGATTGAAATGAGTCATGTGATCGACAATGAGTCAGTTGTCCGGGTGACTCCGGCTGACTTTGAGGCTGCTGACATCTGCGAAGGTTTGTGGGTCCATGTGGGTCCCAAAACTTCGCCCAGCAGAACAATAAGTTTGTAGACTCATTTCTGCATGGAAAATTCCCAAAAAAATATGAAAAAATAGAGAATATTTGAATGGCCCTGAATCAAGAGAAAGCAGCAGATATATGCTGATATTTTAAGGCCATCAAGCGGAATTGTACAGTTTCGGGACTTTAAACAAGATCTTTTTAAGGGAAAACCAGTTCCCATACAAATACTTCGTTTCCTGGGGTGATCAGCACAGCTATGGGTAGGCACAGCTTCTATTGAACTCTCCACCAAAAATGGAGTCAGGAGGAGCTGTGGCTACCAAGATATTGAGCATTTACTGGCAGTGGTGACCAGATTGAGTTGGAGATTGAAATGAGTCATGTGATTGAAAATGAGTCAATTGTCCGGGTGACTCCGGCTGACTTTAAAGCTGCTGACATCTGTGAAGGTTTGTGGGTCCATGTGGGTCCCAAAACTTCACCCAGCAGAACAACAAGGTTGTGGACTCATTTCTGCATGGCAAATTCCCAAAAAAAATATGAAAAAATAGAGAATATTTGAATGACCCTAAATCAATAGAAAGCAGCAGGTATTTGCTGATATTTTAAGGCCATGGAGCGAAAATACATAGATTCAGGACAGTAAACAAGATGTTATTCAAGGAAAACCAGTTCCCATACAATACTTACAGGTGCGCTTGGCCCCAGTAGCATCGCTATCATGTGCTATGGCAGGCAAATCATTGCCTGCCATTATGCCTTCACAACCCATGGCTTCATTGTCATGGGAAATGATCAACCTCACCATCCCATGAGCAAACTGCCTCAGGTCAACCCTTGAGGGTTCGAGGGTCAAAATTGCGATGACACCAACCTAATTTAGGAGGGATACAACCATGATCATGGTCTCCTTCTAGCTAGCATTCCCAAGGGTGCTAAGCAACCAGGCAAACTCAAAGAGTTTGTCCTATCTGAAATCAAAGCTGAGATTGATCAGTTTTGAAAGGAATACATGGCTGGTGATGCCAGCTGTACCTTAAAAGATCCAGTGTTGAAGACACTGGAAGAAGCCCAGTGTGCAAATTATTGCAAATGCTGATGAGCCAGGACACATCAAGGATGTATATCAAATCACTTTGACAGTCAAACTCCACCAGCGTCTTTTGTATCAAACCTTTAAATAGCACCACAACTCCCTCTCTGCCTCATTCTCTATTTCTAGCCATCAATCATCACTCATTTTTCATTGCCATCAATCATTATCAGCCTTCTATTCACACCAATCCTTTCATCATCATTCACATGGCTTCCAATTCTATTTCTCTCTCCAACATCTCTTCTAATAATACATCACACTGGTCTCTGGACATGGAGAAGTATCAAAATATGCCAAGCTCCACGGGCATGTAAAACCACCTCCACATGCCAAAATACTTCCAAAACTCTTTCAATCTCCAAGATCCCCACCATGTCTCCCTTATGCCATTGGCAATTGTAAATGGGTGTTGTAGTTCACACTGTTGCACAGAACTCAACCAAGTATATTGGTTGGGTGATGTGTTGTACAGTGTGGTAGTTAACTAAGTTCTATCTACTACATGTGGACCCACACATGTACTTGGGTCCACTGGCTTACACAATAACTATACATATGCACCCTATGGGTGCATATATCTATCAAGAAGACAGCATTCCTTAATGGAATGCTACATACATTAATTATAACTATATAACTACATACTATAGTAAGTAAATAACCTGGGTACTTACACCCTCCCCCTTTTGAATGAGACATGATCTCATTCAGTACTTCTTAATCATACAGCTCCTTATGAAGCTGTTCCAATGAGTCAGTGTCCATATGGTCATCTTGTTCATATAGTTCTGGAGGGGGATGGTTGTATGGGAACCACCTTTTCCCTATCAAATTCCATTTATGCAGCACCAATGTGCTATTCTTTGCTTTTCCATTCCTAAATATCAGCATATATTTGATGCTTGTACCTGGAATGGACTTATTCAAATATTCTCTATTTTTCCATATTTTTTCGGGAATATTCCATGCAGAACTCGGCTCAGAATCATTTATTTCTGCTGTGCTACAGTTGTGGACCCATAGGCGCCCACAAACCTTCGCGCAGCCGGCTCTCCCCTTTTGGACCAGGCATTTGGCCTGAATTCAAGCTCAGATGTCTCTGATCAATAAATATTCTGTAACTTAACAACCACAGCCTCTCAGGGCACTATTTTCCATGGAGATCATCACCTGAGATGTGGCTATCCATGGCTGTCCAAACCAGTGCAGAAAACAGGGTGGACACCCTTCTTTTTGCCTGATCAGTGCCTAGTTCAGGGATCAAATCAGCTGATGGGTGATCAAATCAGGTGATTGCCTTGGAATATTCTACCCCTTTCCATAACATTCTAGCTGTTTCCCTCTATTATTAGATAGAACTTTCCAGAACCATTATTCAGCTCCTGATCAGTGTTAGTGCTGTGATCAGATCCTGTGATTGGCTTGGAATATTCTACCCCTTTCTTCCACCTTCCACAACCTTCCAGTAGTTTCCATCTATTAATAGGTAGAATATTCCAGAAGCATTAGTCAGCTCCTGTAAATACAATATATAAGGAGGCCATTCTGCCTCTGAAAGAATAACATATCATCATATTCTACCCATCTTCTGCACACCAGTGTGACTAGAGTGACATACAGTGTCATCCTCTATCTCAGTAACTGTTGATTACCAGTTCAAGGATCTTTTACAGTTGTGTAACTGTACTTGATTGCACTCGAAGTAGTGATATTCCTGCTTTGGGCATGAGTGTAGTATCTGCCTCACGTGACTACAAATCTACAGGGTGAGATTGTCTGTCGATAGTCCTGCCATTAGTGCTCTTGTTTAAGTTACTAGTGTGTACTGCCTTTGCAGAGCATTAGAAGCTTGAACTCGTGTGAAGCAGTTGCTAGACTACTTCACACATCGCTGTTACCCGCTTCTGAGTGCCACTGGTTGGACGGTTGGATTCATCCACCTACTTCCTTTAGCCTCTAAGTGCATTCCCATCTTTTTGGAATATCTGGACCCCTAAGCGTTGTCGGTTCGCTTAAGGAATAGATCCTATAAGCCTGCGCGCAACGGTCCTAGCAAACAGACGGTGTGTAACGCAGTTGTTCAGCACTCCAAAGATCAATCAGGGCGAGGGGTAAGTAACAGGGAAGTGGGATAGTGCTCTGTGGTTGGATGGGGATGGGAGCTAAAGGTCGGTCCTGATGGCTGATTGTGCTCTGTGACTGGATGACAATGTGGAGCCCGGTTGGGAGGTACACGAAAGCTGGTTTCAGGAGAAGCTACCTCTTGGTGGTGGAGGGAAATCTGATCGTTGAACCAAGGTGTTTTACCTCAGTGTAGAGATGATGGATTGTGATGTAGAGCGTAGAGCGTAGACTTAGAGCTTGGACTTTGACTTTAGAGCGTTGGCTGAAAACTTGTTGATTCCTTCCAAAGGCGAAAACTAGCGCCCTTTTATATACAAATCCCCAGGGCACAACGACACAATATGAGGAGCAAATGATGCGATATGATGCAAGAAATGCTGATCAAGCCAGCTGATGAAGCGTGTGAAGTTGAATTACTAAAGGGGGAAATCATGGAGAAATGAAACGGCAGATAGGGGTAATCTTTGTAAGAATAGGGGGTGATGAGTAATAAAAGAACCAAAAATAGAACAAGGATGAGTAAGTTGTGTATGAATGAATTAAAAGATGAAACAGGGGTGAGTCATATAAAAGAACAATAGAAACGTCCACCAATACCATCTTCCCTACAGCTCTGAAGGTTAATTGACCCTGAGTCACATGAGGACTTCAGTCAGCATCCACAACAAATACTCCTTATTGTCTTAGTGATCCGTCTCCATATGGTATCCCGTTCCAAGAGTATTCGGTCCCTTTGCCTGACATGATGTAACCTGAGTTGGATTGAAGTGGGAGGATAGGTCAGCGATGGCGACTGAAATTCCACCTCACGTTCGACTCTTCTATGCATGTTACGATATAGAGGTGAAATGTCGA
The DNA here is from genome assembly GCA_025174535.1 of Cantharellus purpuraceus. NCBI lineage: Eukaryota > Fungi > Basidiomycota > Agaricomycetes > Cantharellales > Hydnaceae > Cantharellus > Cantharellus purpuraceus. The sequence continues at coordinate 455,476 of JALBUN010000011.1, forward strand.
GGAATGTATATGGTTCAACGGAATTGTGAAAGAATATGGGATCGCCAATGGCATAAGAGAGACATGGTGGGGATCTTGGACGCTGAAAGAGTTTTGGAAGTATTTTGACATGTGGAGGTGGCTTAACATGCCCGTGGAGCTCGGCGTATTTTTGATAGTCCTCTGTGTCCAGAGACCAGTGTGACGTATTATTAGAAGTGATGTTGGAGAGGGGAATAGAATGGGAAGCCATGTGAATGATGATGAAAGGATTGGTGTGAATAGAAGGCTGATAATGATCGATGGCGATGAAACACGAGTGATGATCGATGGCTAGAATTAGAGACTGAGGTGGAGAGGGAGTTGCGGCACTATTTAAAAGTTGATACGAAAAGACGCTGGCGGAGTTGGACTGTCAGAGTGGTTCGATATGCGTCCTCGATGCGTCCTGGCTCGTCAGCGTCCGTGAACTCTAGACTCTGGAAGTCTTATTCATTTCTTGCTGCTAAGAAACGTATTACCTTTCTGCGTATAGTCTGCATTGACCAATACAAAGGATTGTAACCAAAGTACAAACGTTAAATCGTTTCTGGAGTTGTGCTGCAGCAGGGTTTGATATTCTTCTCAGCTGTTCATTCACGGAATTGTGGTGATTTAGAGTTTTCCCTAACACCATAATTTTGCGGGTTCCAAAACAATGGCTCTCAGTCATCCCTGACATGGTTGCGGTATCCTCATCCACTTGAATGGATGAGGAGGATGCAATTGCTACTGCAGCATCCTGATCAAGTTCATGATTAAGTTGATCATGACCTAAATGCTCAGCAAGAGAGTGTTTAGCAGCTTTATGAGCTGCTTGGGAGACTCCCTGAGTCTCCTGCTTTTGCTTACCAACCCTAGTGAGCTGGTTAAAAGCTGCTCCAGAGGCGATGTGTTTAGCAAACTCCTCTAATATAGCAGTGTGATTGGGGGTGATGTGTCAGGGTTCAAATGAGTCATATTCTATTTTTAGTATTTTCTCTTGACGCCCCTATCAGCACAGCCTGTCAAGGTGCATCTCTCCTATTTCATTGCCCCTATCACTTCCTATCCTTCCTCCCTATTATTCCCCTATCTTGGTTCCCCTATCCATCTCCATCATTTAGTATAAAGACTTGCCTTGGTGCAGTGTGATCCCCTCAGCTTGATCTCTGAGGATATCCGCTGTACCAGGTAAGTCCCATGTATTTATCAGAAACAGCTGTATAGACTGAGGATATCTGCTGTACCAGCTGGCATTATCTCTTATCGGCTCTCATTCTATTGAGTATCTTGTTGTTGTGGCCTCGTCATCAGCGTTGCCCTCACAGAAGATCAAGCTCATAAGACGACCCCACACCTCATAACACTTTCCCTATTAACTTCTTCACTGATACCATGACCAATCAGCTACCTGAAGCCTATTGGGACACTAGGTGAAAGTGGTGGCTTTCTGCAAGCATTGCTCAACACCCAGGCACAGCAGCTCCAGCAGCTGCAACTCCAGAACCAGCACCTCCAGAGCCAGTTCACCAATGTCCAGAACAACCTAGCGGATGCTGCCACTGCTGCTGCCATCGCTGCAGCACAGACCATCTCTCAGACCACCTTATTTCCCACACCTCCTCCTGCATCATCATCCGTTCACCCAATAAGGGCAGCTGAACCAGCCAAATTCAATGGAGATCGTGCAGAGATGGAAGGTTTCATTTGCTCTATCAGGCTTGTCATTGCAGTCCAGCCTACATCTTTCCCAGATGAGCAGACCAAGATCCTCTATGCCCTCTCTTTTATGACGGGAGAAGTATGGGCACACAATGAGACACAGGCAGTCATTGACAGGACCTCACCGCTCTCCACCTTGGAGGAATTCATTAAGCAGGTGGAGAATGCTTTTGGGGACCCTGACTGCTCCTGAACAGCACAAACAAAGTTACACGATCTTAGGATGACACCTGGCATGTCAGCGGATGAATACACGGCACAATTTGAGATACTAGCAGGAAGGACTGGGTTTAACGATGCAGCACTGGAAGATGCCTATGCCTGAGGGCTCCCTGCAATGATTCTTGACAAGATCCATGCACAGCCATCCCTCCCATCTGATCTCAAGGCATGGAAGGAAGTGGCCTGCCAAATTGACTGCAACCACAGTTGTCTTCTAGAAGTGAGACGTGCTCAGACTTCCCTCACTCCTGCTCGCTCTACCCCATCCCGCCCTCACAGCACTCCGGCCATCTCTGTACCAACTACCTTGGAAATCTCTAATGGTGCTGCACCTATGGATATTGACTCCAACCGCCATCGCATTGAGACTCGGATGTGCTATAACTGTGGAAAGCGTGGCCATATATCCCCAGCATGCCCTGAACCACACAAGGAATGTATCCAAGCTGATCTCACACAAACAGCAATTGCCGGCATGATATCAGAGTCAGTAGCAGCTGCACTGAAGGCCAAGGAAGAAGCACAGAAGGCAGTAATTCCAAAGCAAGAGGAGAAGCAGGATTTTCAGGCCAGTCAGCAGTGAAGAGCATGCCCTGCCTGACAAATCAGTTTTCAGTTCTTGAATCATGTACTGTAGGGCTCACAAGCGATATGTTACACGCACACCCCCTTGTCCATCAGACTGAAATGTTATGACTATATTCATTAACGTCCAGATCCCCGTCCGATCCACTCAGATCCCCGCGCACATGAAATCTATACTCCATTTAGAAACCGCTATGTCTCCATTTACCTGTCTGATTGTCACTGCTGATTCCGCCCATCCGTCTCCGGTTCCGATTGATGCATCACTATCACCATAGGAACCCAGACATCTGTCCCCGTTGGACTCAGACATACTCATGTAAGGCTGTCGGCCTCGGAGACTCATCACTGGAGTAATTATTATTAGATTTCAAATATGTATTTAAGTTGCCCAACTGGGGACTTCATTCCCCAGTTTGAATATTGAATCACACCTAGTTCCTAAGTCCGATCCTAACTCTCCAAGTCGTACTCCATCTCCAAAATCTCAGACACTGGTATTAGTGAGGGCACAGCACATAAGCTGAAGCCAAGTCTGTTCCGACTCCCACAACGTACTCCGACTCCGACCCAACCTCCGACCCAATCTCCGACCCCCAATCGGACCTAGTGCGTAACAGTATATTTGAACTGCCATACTCACTCCTACCAATGCCACAATCCACCGCCAATTCCGAACACACATGAACCGTCAAGGTGCCCGCCCCCAGCATCGACACCATTCCCGAGGTTGTCGAAGAACCGACAGACCACATAGAGGCCATCAATGAAGAAGACGACACCCCACCCTCTCCAAATCTGGCACAAGCCATCTCCCTGCTTGCTAGCAGCATCCGTAACCCACAAGCCCCTAAGTCCTGGACCAAGGTCTGAGAACCCGACCCATTCAATGGCTCCGATCTGCGCAAACTCCAGCCGTTCTTGGTGCAATGCCAGTTGAATTTCCACGACCGCCCCGATGCATTCACATCTGATCGGGCGAAGGTGACCTTCACCATGTCCTATCTCAAGGGCACCGCACTGGACTACTTTGAGCCAGCACTCATGGACGACTCTGATGACCCAATATGGTCAGAGGACTACTCCAACTTCATCTCCAAACTTCAGACCAATTTTGGTCCATACAACCGTGAGGCCGATGCCGAGAATGAACTCAATCGACTTTGGATGAAGGAAAATCACAAAATCGCAAAATACATTGTGAGTTTCCAGCAGCTAGCTCCGAAAGTCCAATGGGGCGATGCCGCACTCCAACACCAATTTTACGTTGGACTCCCATCCCGCATCAAGGACGAGATATCACGAGTTGGTAAGCCAGATACTTTGGCTACCCTCCGCAAGCTTGCCCAATCCATCGACACCCGTTATTGGGAGTGTCAATCTGAGGTCTCCCGCAAAAATTCAGCCAACAACAAATTGGACAAATCATCGGACAAGACCCCAAAGTCCAACAAGGGGTCTGATAAGTGGGCCACTGCCAATTCAGGCCAGAAGTCAAACACTGGTAACGCTGCCACTTCCAGTTCTGGTCAGAACAACTCTGGCACCAGCAATAACTCCGGAGCTCGCAAGAGTACTCTGGACCTCTCCACCAAGCTGGGAAAGGACGGGAAACTTACCCAGCAGGAACGCCAGCGCCGCATGGACAACAACCTCTGTTCTGCGGAAAGCCTGGTCACCAAGCCAAGGATTGCAACAAGGCAACCTCGTCCGCAGCAAAGGCAAAGGGCTGTGCCGCCAACGCCACGACGGACCAAAAAAAATAGTAAGCAGTCCTATAGCCTCCGTATGGACTGAGGGCTGTGTTGGTACTCCCTGTACAACAAACAATGTCCACCTGAACGCATCCGCTCTTTCCCACTCCGACTCCCTTACCCTCCTCGTCCACTCCAACTCCATTCCCGATACCGCTATTCAAGTGTTAATTGACTCTGGTTCTACTCACTGTTTCCTTGATTCCTCTTTTTCTGATTTACATAAACTCCATACATACACCATAACTCCGATACCACTCCGATTATTTGACGGCACTACTAATGCTGTTATTTCACATGCTATAGATCTGTCTATCCGTTTTTCTGTCAGAGAAATCCAGACCCTTACATTCTATGTTACTCCGCTTGACTCCAGCTGTTCTGTGGTTCTCGGACATAATTGGCTCACCTGCTACAATCCGTTGATTGACTGGGCATTGGGCCATATCACATTCTGTTCTCCAGCACAGGCTGTGTCATCCCCGATGTCACCAGCAACTATAGGTGTGAAATTATCTTCTGCCTTTGCTGACTCCGCTCCGATAGATACTCCGTCTACCCCTCCATTTATATTGATGGTGGATGCTATGGTCTTCGCCAGACTAAGCAAACTGGATGGTTCTCACACATTCCAGGTCCACCTCTCTGATCCGATATTCCTCGCTGCTCGTTCCGCCTGATCAACTCCACCGGACCTCTCTATGGTTCCCAAGGAGTATCATGAGTTCGCTGATGTGTTCAGCAAGTCTAAAGCTGACTCTCTAGTGGAACACCGACCATATGACCTCAAGATTGAACTGGATGACAACTCCACCCCTCCGCTCGGCCCTATCTACTTGCTATCCCAAAAAGAGCTACTGGCTCTCCAACATTCATAGATGAGAACTTGGCCACGGGCTTCATCTGCCCATCCCTATCTCCTCATGGAGCTCCAGTCCTATTTGTCCGCAAAAAGGACGGATCACTCCGTCTATGCGTCGACTTCTGTGGACTCAACAAGATCACCAAGAAAGACCGATACCCAATACCCTGCACCGCAGACCTACTCGAGAGTCCTCGAAAGGCTAAGATCTATTCCAAAATAGATCTCCGATATGCCTACCATCTAGTCTGCATCCAAGAAGGCAACAAATGGAAAATGACCTTCCGCACATGATATGGATCTTTCAAGTGGTGCGTCATGCCCTTTGGACTAACCAATGCGCCGGCCACCTTCCAGAGGTTCATGAATGATACCTTCGCCGACCTCCTTGATGTGACCGTCCTCGTTTACTTAGACGACATTCTGGTATATTCGGACAACGAAGAAGAACATTGGACACATGTCCGAGAGGTACTCCGATGTCTCCAAAAGCATGGCCTCTTCGCTGATGAGCCAGGATGCATCAAGGACATATATTGAACCACTCTGACAGTCCAACTCCGCCAGCGTCTTTTCGTATCAACTTTAAATAGTGCCGTAACTCCCTCTCCACCTCAGTCTCTAATTCTAGCCATCGATCATCACTCGTGTTTCATCGCCATCGATCATTATCAGCCTTCTATTCACACCAATCCTTTCATCATCATTCACATGGCTTCCCATTCTATTCCCCTCTCCAACATCGCTTCTAATAATACGTCACACTGGTCTCTGGACACAGAGGACTATCAAAAATACGCTGAGCTCCACGGGCATGTTAAGCCACCTCCACGTGTCAAAATACTTCCAAAACTCTTTCAACATCCAAGATCCCCACCATGTCTCTCTTATGCCATTGGTGATCCCATATTCTTTCACAATTCCATTGAACCATATACATTCCTCGACATTTCACCTCTATATCGTAACACGCATAGAAGAGTCAAATGTGAGGTAGAGTTTCAGTCACCATCGCCGACCTATCCTCCCACTTCAATCCGACTCAGGTTACATTGTGTCAGGCAAAGGGACCGAATACCCTTGGAACAGGATACCATATGGAGACAGATCACTAAGACAATAAGGAGTATTTGTTGTGGATGCTGACTGAAGTCCTCATGTGACTCAGGGTCAATTTACCTTCAGAGCTGTAGGGAAGATGGTATTGGTGGACGTTTCTATTGTTCTTTTATATGACTCACCCCTGTTTCATCTTTTAATTCATTCATACACAACTTACTCATCCTTGTTCTATTTTTGGTTCTTTTATTACTCATCACCCCCTATTCTTACAAAGATTACCCCTATCTGTCATTTCATTTCTCCATGATTTCCCCATTAGTAGTTCAACTTCACACACTTCATCAGCTGGCTTGATCAGCATTTCTTGCATCATATCGCATCATTTGCTCCTCATATTGTGTCGTTGTGCCCTGGGGATTTGTATATAAAAGGGTGCTAGTTTTCACCTTTGGAATCAATCAACAAGTTTTCAGCCAACACTCTAAAGTCAAAGTCCACGCTCTAAGTCCACGCTCTACGCTCTACATCACAATTGTTTTGGAACCCGCAAAATTATGGTGTTAGGGCAAACTCTAAATCACCACAATTCCGTGAATGAACAGCTGAGAAGAATATCAAATCTTACTGCAGCACAACTCCAGAAACGATTTAACGTTTGTACTTTGGTTACAATCCGTTGTAATGGTCAATGCAGACGATACGCAGGAAGGTAATACGTTTCTTAGCAGTAGGGAATGAATAAGACTTCCAGAGTCTAGAGTTCACGGACGCTTAGGGGTCCAGATATTCCAAAAAGAGGGGAATGCACTTAGAGGCTAGAGGAAGTAGGTGGATGAATCCGACCGTCCAACCAGTGACACTCTGAAGCGGGTAACAGCAATGTGTGAAGTAGTCTAGCAACTGCTTCACACAAGTTCAAGATTCTAATGCTCTGCAAAGGCAGTACACACTAGTAACTTAAACAAGAGCACTAATGGCAGGACTATCGACAGACAATCTCACCCTGTAGATTCGTAGTCACGCGAGGTAGATACTACACTCACGCCCAAAGCAGGACAATCACTACTTCGAGTGCAATCGAATACAGTTACACAACTGTAAGCGACCCTTGAACTGGACAATCAACAGTTACTGAGATATAGAGGATGACACTGTATGTCACTCTAGTCACACTGATGTGCAAATGATGGGGTAGAAATGGTTTTTTATTCAGAGGCAGAATGGGCTCCTTTTATATTGTATTTACAGGAGCTGACTAATACTACTGGAAACTTCTACCTATTAATAGATGGAAACTACTGGAAGCTAGTGGAATATGTGAGAAGGGGGTGGAAGTTTCCTAGCCAATGAGCTGCTTGGATTTGCTCTGACTCATGGCATGAGTCATGGATGGAGTCATAGTGTGACTCAGAGCAGGAGTCATAGTATGAGTAATCACAGGAGTCATGGTATGAGTCATGGAAGGAGTCATAGCATGAGTCATGGCAGGAGTCATTGCATGAGTCACCATTACTCAAATAACTCGGTCAATACTTCGTTTCCCAGGCTGATTAGCACAGCTATGGGTAGGCATGGCTTCTATTGAACTCTCCACTGAAAATGGAGTCAGGAGGTGCAGTGGTTGTGAAGATATTGAGGATTTACTGGCAGTGGTGACCAGATTGAGTCGGAGATTGAAATGAGTCATGTGATCGACAATGAGTCAGTTGTCCGGGTGACTCCGGCTGACTTTGAGGCTGCTGACATCTGCGAAGGTTTGTGGGTCCATGTGGGTCCCAAAACTTCGCCCAGCAGAACAATAAGTTTGTAGACTCATTTCTGCATGGAAAATTCCCAAAAAAATATGAAAAAATAGAGAATATTTGAATGGCCCTGAATCAAGAGAAAGCAGCAGATATATGCTGATATTTTAAGGCCATCAAGCGAAATTGTACAGTTTCGGGACTTTAAACAAGATCTTTTTAAGGGAAAACCAGTTCCCATACAACAATCCATCATCTCTACACTGAGGTAAAACACCTTGGTTCAACGATCAGATTTCCCTCCGCCACCGAGAGGTTGCTTCTCCTGAAACCAGCTTTCGCGTACCTCCCAACCGGGCTCCGCATTGTCATCCAGTCACAGAGCATGATCAGCCATCAGGACTGACCTTTTGCTCCCATCCCCATCCAACCACAGAGCACTATTCCACTTCCCTGTTACTAAGTGCTACCTCTACCCCTCGACCTGATTGATCTTTGAAGTGCTGAACAACTGTGTTACACACCGTCTGTTTGCTAGGACCGTTGCGCGCAGGCTTATAGGATCTATTCCTTAAGCGAACTGACATTGCCCGCACTGACAAATGCAAATTCCACTCCGACTCGGTCAAATACCTAGGCTATATCCTCTCCCCAGCAGGATTGACAATGTCTGATGACAAAATCAAAGCCATACAGGAATGGCCGGAACCCCAGAAAGTCAAGGACGTACAGTCCTTCCTAGGGTTCGCCAACTTCTACCGCCGCTTCATTCATGGCTACTCTGATATCACCGTTCCGCTCACCCGACTCACTAGGAAGGGTATCCAATGGAATTTCACTGATGAATGTAGACAAAGCTTTGAGACCTTGAAGAAGGCCTTTACTTCCACTCCAATACTGACTCATTGGGTTCCAGATGTTCCCATCCTATTAGAGACCGACGCCTCCAACTATGCACTTGCCGCGATCCTGTCCATCATCTCTCCAGATGACGGACAAGTCCACCCAATCGCTTTTCACTTGCATACATTTATGCCCCCCGAACTGAACTATGACGTCCATGACAAAGAGCTCCTTGCCATATATGAAGCCTTCCGGATATGGAGACACTACCTTGAGGGTCCCTCCGATCCGGTGGATGTCATAACTGACCACAAGAACTTGGAATACTTCTCCACAATGAAATTGCTCACCCGGAGACAGGTCCGATGGTCCAAATACCTATCTCAGTTCAATCTCATTATCCGTTTCCGTCCAGGTCGACTCGGAGCAAAGCCCGACGCGTTAACTAGACGCTGGGATGTCTACCCTAAAGAGGGGAATAGCGACTATGCCACTGTAAACCCACACAACTTTCATCCTGTGTTCACTAACGAGCAGCTGGCATTGTCCCTACAAGCATCCACCCTCATGACTCCCACTCTCCGAGCTGTCACCATTATGGACATCGACCAACTCTGCTCCAACATCCACTCATCACTCTGATCTGATCCTGTTGCAGTTAAACACTTGGACAACCCTTCCGATCCAAAATGGTCACTTGACCCCGAAGGGCACCTCCGACACAACAACCGGATATATGTCCCTGACGCCAATGACCTCCGACTCCAAATTTTGCAGTATTATCATGATCACCCAATCTCCGGCCACTTCAGGCAAAATCGCACACAAGGATTAATCCGATGAGACTATGTATGGCCAAAAATGCGGGAATACATTCAACACTACTGTAACTCCTGCACCACCTGTATGCGCTCAAAATCACAAAGGCACAAACCCTACAGAACGCTTAAGCAACTTCCGATCCCAGAACAACCATGGAACTCCATCTCCATGGATTTCATAGAGAAGCTCCCCCCATCGCTCGGATATGACACCATACTCGTGACTGCCAACAGGCCCACCAAACAGTCCCTATTCATTCCGACGCATGACACCATCACCTCTGCCTTGCTAGCCAAATTGTTCGTTCTCCACGTATTCTCTAAACATGGAGTCCCATTGCATGTCATGTCCAATTGGGGCTCGGAGTTTGTATCCTCCTTCTTCCGCACACTAGGAAAGGCTCTCGACATGAAACTTCATTTCACCTCTGGATACCATCCTGAAGGAGACGGACAAACGGAATGAATGAATCAGTCCCTGGAACAATATCTCCAAATTTATTGTAACTATCAACAAGACAACTGGGCTGATCTACTTCCGATCACAGAGTTTGCCTACAACAACGCTCCGAATGTGACTACCGGCATCTCTCCGTTCTTTGCTAATAAAGGCTACCATCCAAACATCTCCGTCCACCCTGAGAAAGAACTTGCCTCCACCAAAGCCCGCCAGTTCATAACTGACCTTGATCAACTACACCAACATCTCCGAGAGACCATCTCCGATGCCCAGAAACAATATCAAGTCTCCACAGACCGACGCCGCATTCCAGCTCCAGACCTGCAAATTGGAGACAAAGTATTCGTTAAGGCCGAACACTTCCGGACCACCCGCCCATCGAAGAAACTCTCTGAGAAATACTTAGGTCCTTATGAGGTCATTGCTTGCGCAGGCAGCAGGTCCTTCACCCTCCGCCTCCCGGACCACTTCTGAGCAGTTCATCTGGTCTTCCATATATCAATGCTTGAACCTGCTACCACGAACGAGATCTCTGGTCGCACGCAACCCCCACCTCCCCTGATCATCATTGAAGGAGACAATGAATATGAGATCTCTGAGATCCTGGACTCGAAGATCAACCGTCGATACAAGTGCAAGCTCCAGTACTTAGTCAAATGGGCTGGATACGAAGGCACCGATGAAGAGTCCTCATGGATCTCCGCATCTGAACTCGACCATGCATCCGAATCCGTCTCCGACTTTCACTCCGCTTATCCAGACAAACCTGGCCCCCTTATGAATCTTTAAGTTTGATTACTAATGCTAATTCTATTATTTTGCATCATCATTTTATTACAAGTCAAGGGAAATTACATGCCTGCCCAAAAGCTCCGAAGGAATCACTCCGCCTCATTTTTCTCCGCTCTGAAATTTATAATCATTTTCATTTTTATTTTATTTTATACATCGCATTTCCTTTTCCTTTATCTACCTCAGGCTCTGTCTCCGATGCCGTCTCTGACTCCTCATCACTCTCTACATCCGACTGTTACGCACTAGGTCCGATTGGGGGTTGGAGATTGGATCGGAGGTTGGGTCGGAGTTAGGGTCGGAGGTTGGGTCAGAGTTAGGGTCGGAGGTTGGGTCGGAGGTTGGGTCGGAGGTTGGGTCGGGGTCGGAGTATGTCGTGGGGGTCGGAACAGACTTGGCTTCAGCTTATGTGCTGCGCCCTCACTAATACCGGTGTCCAAGATTTCGGAGATGGAGTACGACTTAGAGAGTTAGGATCGGACTTAGGAGCTAGGCGTGATTCGATATTCAAACTGGGGAATGAAGTCCCCAGTCGGGCAACTTAAATACATATTTGAAATCTAATAATAATTACTCCGGTGATGGGTCTCCGAGGCCGACAGCCTTACATGAGTATGTCCGAGTCCGATGGGGACAGATGTCCGGGTTCCTATGGTGATGCTGATGCATCAATCGGAACCGGAGACGGATGGGCGGAATCAGCGGTGACATTCGGACGGGTAAATGGAGACGTAGTGGTTTCCAAATGGAGTATAGATTTCATATGTGCGGGGATCTGAGGGGATCTGATGGGGATCTGGGAGTTAATGAATATAGTCATAACAGTATCTCTCCATTTAAGGCTGAGCCCCTGAGGCCTCATGTCCGTGGATTGAATAGGTGAGACGATTGGGCGCGGTCAGAGTTATGCTGGGGGTCTGGAGACATATAAAAGGAGGGGCATGATTGAGGTCTTATCCTCAATGATGTCAAACCCTTTGGCAAGCATGAGCATGGCCGAGCTGGAGCAGTTGCTCTTGGCCCGATGGAAGGAAGAGGAGGAGGAGTGGAAACAGAAAGAGGAGGAGGAAGCAGAACGGAGACGGAAGGAGGAGGAGGAGGTGGAACGGAAACGGAAGGAGGAGGAGGAGGCGGAACGGAGATGGAAGGAGGAGGAGGAGGCGGAACGGAGATGGAAGGAGGAGGAGGTGGTGGAACGGAGACGGAAGGAGGAGGAGGAGGCGGAACGGAGACGGAAGGAGGAGGAAGAGCAGTGGCGGAAAGAGGCGGCGAAAACGGAACAGAGAAGGAAAGAGGAGGAAGCGAAGGTTGAGAGGGCCCACATGGTGAAGGAACTTGCGGCAGCGATGGAGGCTGCGAGACTGAAAGAAGTGGAGGAGCAGGCACACAAGTTAGAGGCCACCATGGAGGTAGAGGAGGAGGTGACCAGGGCAGGGGGAACCAGCCACCCAGGAAGTCCGAGTGTGCCAATACGGTCAGGGACCCCGGAAGTCGCCATCATCTCCGTTACACGGATGGAGACAACTCGTTCGAGGACTGTCACTGCGGAGGACTCGCCGTTACGTCCGCGGGCATGGCCCCTATTGGAGTTGGGGGCAGCTGAGGAAGATGATGTGGTGGAGACGGAGAGGGCGGAGGTGGAGGCGGATCCTGATGCCAACATGGGGCTCAATGCAAATGTGGAGCCCGAGGCAGGCATGGATGTTGGGATGGATGCGGAGCCGGATCCCACTTCAAATTCCTATGAGGAGATGGCTTGGGTAGCTGCGGTTGAGGCTCGCAAAAGAGCAGAGCTCTATGCCACTACCACCAAGAAGAATTTTGATGTCACGGTCTTTTCATTGAAGGCCTACCCGAGTGCTGATACGGAGAAGCGAGAGGTGGACTGGAGCGTCATATGGTGCGGGCAGAGAGTCGCGTGTTGGCAACCCGTAAGAAGGAGCTGCGTTCGCGAGGTCGGCAATCCAGCTTCACAAGCGCGAGATGGAGAAGGCGGTGGCAGAACAGCAGGACAAGGAGGAGGAGAGGGAACGCTTGGAGGCCGCAGCGAGAAGGGGCGGACCACCCAAGGTTCTGGCTCCAATGGAGCCATTTGGCAGACCCAGCGTAACTTGTGACTTATGTCGTGAAGCGGGTGTGGAGTGCGTGTGGCCTACCAGCCCAACTCACCGACTTCGGTCCTGCGATCGTTGTTGGGGTCAGAAAGGAGGGTGTAGGATCAATGGGAAGTTCGATCCCCGGAGTTGGAGCATCAAGCCCCGACTAGTGGTACAAGGAGGGGCAGAGAAGGAATCGGAGGGTCGTCCAACCAAAAAGAGGTGGACGGAGATGGGTGCTGTGGCAGCCAGGGGTAGCGGTGTCAGATCGGAAGGGGCAACGACTGGTGCAGGTATGGGGCGCGTCTTGGCACCCAATAGCACCGTGGGCCAGCTTATCTGGCTGGTTAACCTGCAGTCGGAGCACCTGCGGCGGACGGAGGGGTTGTTAGTAGACTTGGTGAGGACGATGAAATGGAAGGAGGTTTTAGAGGGTCATCGGACAGCCAAGTTACATCAGTTGCGGAAGTTCATGGCCCTGTTGGATGAGGATTCAGACATGGGAGATGAGAAGGATTGGGTGTCGGATGTAGAGAGTGATGAGGAGTCAGAGACGGAGCCTGAGGTAGATAAGGGAAAGGGGAAAAGGAAACGCGATGTATAAAATAAGAATGAAAATGATTATAAATTTCGGAACGGAGAAAAATGAGGCAGAGTGATTCCTTCGGAGCTTTTGGGCAGGCATGTAATTTCCCTTGACTTGTAATAAAATGATGATGCAAAATAATAGAATTAGCATTAGTAATCAAACTTAAAGATTCATAAGGGGGCCAGGTTTGTCTGGATAAGCGGAGTGAAAGTCGGAGACAGATTCAGATGCGTGATTGAGTTCGGATGTGGAGATCCATGAGGATTCTTCATCGGTGCCTTCGTATCCAGCCCATTTGACTAAGTACTGGAGCTTGCACTTGTATCGACGGTTGATCTTCGAGTCCAGGATCTCAGAGATCTCATATTCATTGTCTCCTTCAATGATGATTGGGGGAGGTGGAGGTTGCGTGCGACCAGAGATCTCGTTCGTGGTAGCAGGTTCAAGCATTGATATATGGAAGACCAGATGAACTGCTCAGAAGTGGTCCGGGAGGCGGAGGGTGAAAGACCTGCTGCCTGCGCAAGCAATGACCTCATAAGGACCTAAGTATTTCTCAGAGAGTTTCTTCGATGGGCGGGTGGTCCAGAAGTGTTCGGCCTTAACGAATACTTTGTCTCTGATTTGCAGGTCTGGAGCTGGAATGCGGCGTCAGTCTGTGGAGACTTGATATTATTTCTGAGCATCGGAGATGGTTTCTCAGAGATGTTGGTGTAGTTGATCAAGGTCAGTTATGAACTGGCGGGCTTTGGTGGAGGCAAGTTCTTTCTCAGGGTGGACGGAGATGTTTGGATGGTAGCCTTTATTAGCAAAGAACGGAGAGATGCTGGTAGTTGCGTTCGGAGCATTGTTGTAGGCAAACTCTGCAATTGGAAGTAGATCAGCCCAGTTGTCTTGTTGATAGTTACAATAAATTTGGAGATATTGTTCCAGGGACTGATTCATTCATTCCGTTTGTCCGTCTCCTTCAGGGTGGTATCTGGAGGTGAAATGAAGCTTCATGTCGAGAGCCTTTCCTAATGTGCGGAAGAAGGAGGATACAAACTCCGAGCCCCAATTGGACATGACATGCAATGGGACTCCATGTTTAGAGAATACGTGGAGAACGAACAATTTGGCTAGCAAGGCAGAGGTGATGGTGTCATGCGTCAGAATGAATAGGGACTGTTTGGTGAACCTGTTGACAATCACGAGTATGGTGTCATATCCGAGCGATGGGGGGAGCTTCTCTATGAAATCCATGGAGATGGAGTTCCATGGTTGCTCCGGGATTGGAAGTTGCTTAAGCGTTCCGTAGGGTTTGTGCCTTTGTGATTTTGAGTGCATACATGTGGTACAGGAGTTACAGTAGTGTTGAATGTATTCCCGCATTTTTGGCCATACATAGTCTCGTCGGATTAATCCTTGTGTGCGATTTTGCCTGAAGTGGCTGGAGATCGGGTGATCATGATAATACTGCAAAATTTGGAGTCGGAGGTCATTGGCGTCAGGGACATATATCCGGTTGTTGTGTCGGAGGTGCCCTTCGGGGTCAAGTGACCATTTTGGATCGGAAGGGTTGTCCAAGTGTTTAACTGCAACAGGATCAGATCAGAGTGATGAGTGGATGTTGGAGCAGAGTTGGTCGATGTCCATAATGGTGACAGCTCGGAGAGTGGGAGTCATGAGGGTGGATGCTTGTAGGGACAATGCCAGCTGCTCGTTAGTGAACACAGGATGAAAGTTGTGTGGGTTTACAGTGGCATAGTCGCTATTCCCCTCTTTAGGGTAGACATCCCAGCGTCTAGTTAACGCGTCGGGCTTTGCTCCGAGTCGACCTGGACGGAAACGGATAATGAGATTGAACTGAGATAGGTATTTGGACCATCGGACCTGTCTCCGGGTGAGCAATTTCATTGTGGAGAAGTATTCCAAGTTCTTGTGGTCAGTTATGACATCCACCGGATCGGAGGGACCCTCAAGGTAGTGTCTCCATATCCGGAAGGCTTCATATATGGCAAGGAGCTCTTTGTCATGGACGTCATAGTTCAGTTCGGGGGGCGTAAATGTATGCATGTGAAAAGCGATTGGGTGGACTTGTCCGTCATCTGGAGAGATGATGGACAGGATCGCGGCAAGTGCATAGTCGGAGGCGTCGGTCTCTAATAGGATGGGAACGTCTGGAACCCAATGAGTCAGTATTGGAGCGGAAGTAAAGGCCTTTTTCAAGGTCTCAAAAACTCTGTCTACATTCGTCAGTGAAATTCCATTGGATACCCTTCCTAGTGAGTTGGGTGAGTGGAACAGTGATATCGGAGTAGCCGTGAATAAAGCGGTGGTAGAAGTTGGCGAACCCGAGGAAGGACTGTACGTCCTTGACTTTCCGGGGTTCTGGCCATTCCTGTATGGCTTTGATTTTGTCATCAGACATTGTCAATCCTGCCGGGGAGAGGATATAGCCTAGGTATTCGACCAAGTTGGAGTGGAATTCACATTTGTCAGAGCGGGCGAAGAGGCCATGTTTTTGGAGACGTCAGAGTACCTCTCGGACATGTGTCCGATGTTCTTCTTCATTGTCCGAATATACCAGAATGTTGTCTAAGTAAACGAGGACAGTCACATCGAGGAGGTCAGTGAAGGTATCATTCATGAACCTCTGGAAAGTGGCCGGAGCATTGGTTAGTCCAAAGGGCATGACGCACCACTCGAAAGATCCATATCATGTGCGGAAGATCGTTTTCCATTCGTCGCCTTCTTGGATACAGACTAGATGGTAGGCATGTTGGAGATCTATTTTGGAGTAGATCTTAGCCTTTCAAGGACTCTCGAGTAGGTCTGTGGTGCAGGGTATTGGGTATTGGTCTTTCTTGGTGATCTTGTTGAGTCCATGGAAGTCGACACATAGACGGAGTGATCTGTCTTTTTTGTGGACAAATAGGACTGGAGCTCCATGAGGAGATAGGGATGGGCAGATGAAGCCCGTGGCCAAGTTCTCATCTATGAATGTTCAGAGAGCCAGTAGCTCTTTTTGGGATAGCGAGTAGATAGGGCCAAGCAGAGGGGTGGAGTTGTCATCCAGTTCAATCTTGAGATTGTATGGTCGGTGTTCCGCTAGGGAGTCAGCTTTAGACTTGCTGAACACATCGGCGAACTCATGATACTCCTTGGGAACCATAGAGAGGTCCGGTGGAGTTGATCAGGTGGAACGAGCGGCGAGGAATATCAGATTGGAGAGGTGGACCTGGAATGTGTGAGAACCATCCAGTTTGCTTAGTCTGGCGAAGACCATAGCATCCACCATCAATATAAATGGAGGGGTAGATGGAGTATCTATCGGAGCGGAGTCAGCGGAGGCAGAAGATAATTTCACACCTATAGTTGCTGGTGACGTCGGGGATGACACAGCTTGTGCTGGAGAACAGAATGTGATATGGCCCAATGCCCAGTCAATCAACGGATTGTAGCGGGTGAGCCAGTTATGTCCGAGAACCACAGAACAGCTGGAGTCAAGTGGAGTAACATAGAATGTAAGGTTCTGGATTTCTCCAACAGAAAAACGGATAGACAAATCTATAGCTCATGAAATAACAGCATTAGTAGTGCTGTCAAATAATCAGAGTGGTATTGGAGTTATGGTGTATGTATGGAGTTTATGTAAATCGGAAAAAGAGGAATCGAGGAAACAGTGAGTAGAACCGGAGTCAATTAATGCTTGAATAGTGGTATCGGGAATGGAGTTGGAGTGGACGAGGAGGGTAAGGGAGTCGGAGTGGAAAAGAGCGGATGCATTCAGGTGGACCTTGTTTGTCGTACGGGGAGTACCAACACAGCCCTCAGCCCGTACGGAGGCTATAGGACTGCTTACTTTTTTGGTCCGTCACTTTAGCATCAGACTTGTCCGTCATGGCATTGGTGGTGCGGCCCTTTGCCTTTGCTGCGGATGAGGTTGCCTTGTTGCAATCCTTGGCTTGGTGACCAGGCTTTCCACAGAACAGACAGAGGTTGTTGTCCATGCGGCGCTGGCATTCCTGCTGGGTAAGTTTCCCATCCTTTCCCAGCTTGGTGGAGAGGTCCCGAGTACTCTTGCGAGCCCCGGAGTTATTGCTGGTACCGGAGTTATTCTGACCGGAACCAGAAGTGGCAGCGTTACCAGTGTTTGACTTCTGGCCTGAATTGGCGGTGGCCCACTTATCGGACCCCTTGTTGGACTTTGGGGTCTTGTCCGATGATTTGTCCGATTTGTTGTTGGCTGAATTTTTGCGGGAGACCTCAGATTGACACTCCCAATAACGGGTGTCGATGGATTGGGCAAGCTTGCGGAGGGTAGCCAAAGTATCTGGCTTACCAACTCGTGATATCTTGTCCTTGATGCGGGATGGGAGTCCAATGTAAAACTGGCGTCAGAGTGCGGCATCGCCCCATTGGACTTTTGGAGCTAGCTGCTGGAAACTCACAATGTATTTTGCAATTTTGTGATTTTCCTTCATCTGAAGTCGATCGAGTTCATTCTCGGCATCGGCCTCGGGGTTGTAAGGACCGAAATTGGTCCGAAGTTCAGAGATGAAGTTGGAGTAGTCCTCTGACCATATTGGGTCATCAGAGTCGTCCATGAGTGCTGGTTCAGAGTAGTCCAGTGCGGTGCCCTTGAGATAGGACATGGTGAAGGTCACCTTCGCCCGATCGGATGTGAATGTGTTGGGGCGGTCGTGGAAATTCAACTGGCATTGCACCAAGAACGGCTGGAGTTTGCGTGGATCGGAGCCATCGAATGGGTTGGGTTCTCGGACCTTGGTCCAGGACTTAGGGGCTTGTGGGTTACGGATGCTGCTAGCGAGCAGGGAGATGGCTTGCGCCAGATTTGGAGAGGGTGGGGTGTCGTCTTCTTCATTGATGGCCTCTATGTGGTCCGTCAGTTCCTCGACAACCTTGGGGATGGTGTCGATGCTGGGGGCAGGTACCTTGACAATTTGTGTGCGTTCGGAATTGGCAGTGGATTGTGGCATTGGTAGGAGTGAGTATGGCAGTTCAAATATACTGTTACGCACTAGGTCCGATTGGGGGTCGGAGATTGGATTGGAGGTTGGGTCAGAGTTAGGGTTGGAGGTTGGGTCAGAGTTAGGGTCGGAGGTTGGGTCGGAGTTAGGGTCGGAGGTTGGGTCGGGGTCGGAGTACGTCATGGGGGTCAGAACGGACTTGGCTTCAGCTTATGTGCTGCACCCTCACTAATACCGGTGTCTGAGATTTCAGAGATGGAGTACGAGTTAGGATTGGACTTAGACGCTTGTTCGGAATCATGTCAGTATACAATATTCTGATGTATAGGAGATATACATCAGGATTTCAATGATACATAAAGCCAGGGAGTTACAATTTGGATATCTTAAAAGATTTCGGATGTGTGAAATTTTCATAAATATAAACATATATTCTATATTTTAATAAACTTTAAAAGATAAGATATTTGGTTGAGATGAACATAATTATTTACATGGATATAATAGGAATGTATATATGAATATAATTGGTATTATATAGGGTATTTAGATATACAAATACCAGGTGGGGATTAAAGATAGTTCAAATTATGTTACAAGTATTGTATAAGAAAGAATCAATGATATTTGGATGTTCCCTCAAGGGAGTTGCCACCACTAAATGGGGAAAAAACAATTATTTTTGAGAATTATGCCAAAATATCAAAATATGTTTTAATCTAGTATATTGTGTAAAATTTGAGAATCATGTTGAAATATGAAAATAAGTTTGAATTGAAGTGTATTGTATAAAATTTGAGGAAAATAGGTTGTACATACGTATTTGTTGTATTTCTGAACAAGCGTCTTAGGAGCTAGGCATGATTCGATATTCGAACTGGGGAATGAAGTCCCCAGTTGGGCAACTTAAATACATATTTGAAATCTAATAATAATTACTCCGGTGATGGGTCTCCGAGGCCGACGGCCTTACGTGAGTATGTCCAAGTCTGATGGGGACAGATGTCTGGGTTCCTATGGTGATGCTGATGCATCAATCGGAACCGGAGATGGATGGGCGGAATCGGTGGTGACAATCGGACAGGTAAATGGAGACGTAGCGGTTTCCAAATGGAGTATAGATTTCATATGCACAGGGATCTGAGGGGGTCGGACGGGGGTCTGGGTGTTAATGATATAGTCATAACACCGGAGCTCCATGGGGGGATACAATGGGCGGATGAAGCCCATGGCCAAGTTCTTGTCTATGAATGTTTGGAGAGCCAACAGCTCTTTTTGGGATAGTGAGTAGATAGGGCCAAGCTGTATGGGAACCACCTTTTCCCTATCAAATTCCATTTATACAGCACCAATGTGCTATTCTTTGCTTTTCCATTCCTAAATATCATATATTTGGTGCTTGTACCTGGAATGGACTTATTCAAATATTCTCTAATTTTTCATATTTTCTCGGGAATATTCCATGCAGAACTTGGCCCAGAATCATTTATTTCTGCTGTGCTGCAGTTGTGGACCCATAGGCGCCCACAAACCTTTGCACAGCCAGCTCTCCCCCTTTGGACCAGGCATTCGGCCTGAATTCAAGCTCAGATGTCTCTGATCAATAAATATTCTCTAACTTGACAACCACAGCCTCTCAGGGCACTATTTTCCATGGAGATCATCACCTGAGATGTGGCTATCCATGGCTGTCCAAACCAGTGCAGAAAACAGGGTGGATACCTTTCTTTTTGCCTGATCAGTGCCTAGTTCAGGGATCAGATCAGCTGATGGGTGATCAGATCAGGTGATTGCCTTGGAATATTCTACCCCTTTCCATAACATTCTAGCTGTTTCCTTCTATTATTAGATAGAACTTTCCAGAACCATTATTCAGCTCCCGATCAGTGTTAGTCCAGTGATCAGAACCTGTGATTGGCTTGGAATATTCCACCCCTTTCTTCCACCTTCCACAACCTTCCAGTAGTTTCCATCTATTAATAGGTAGAATATTCCAGAAGCATTAGTCAGCTCCTGTAAATACAATATATAAGGAGGTCATTCTGCCTCTGAAATAGCAACATATTCTACCCATCTTCTGCACACCAGTGTGACTAGAGTGACATACAGTGTCATCCTCTATCTCAGTAACTGTTGATTACCAGTTCAAGGATCTTTTACAGTTGTGTAACTGTACTTGGAAGCCATGTGAATGATGATGAAAGGATTGGTGTGAATAGAAGGCTGATAATGATTGATGGCAATGAAACACAAGTGACGATCAATGGCTAGAATTAGAGACTGAGGTGGAGTTGCGGTGCTATTTAAAAGTTTGATATGAAAGACGCTGGTGGAGTTGGACTGTCAGAGTGGTTTGATATACGTCCTCAATGTGTCCTGGCTCATCACTGCTCCCAGCATCGACACCATCCCCAAGGTCGTCAAAGAACCAATGGGCCATATAGAGGCTGTCAATGAAGAGGATGATACTCTGCCCTCCCCAAACCTGGCGCAAGCCATCTCCCTGCTCGCCAGCAGCATCCATACCCCACAAGCCCCTAAGTTCCAGACCAAGGTCTGGGAACCTGACCCATTTGACAGCTCTAACCTGTGCAAGCTCCAACCATTCTTGGTGCAATGCCGGTTGAATTTCCATGACCACCCTGACATGTTCACATCCGATCGGGTGAAGGTTACCTTTGCCATGTCCTATCTCAAGGGCACCACACTGGACTACTTTGAGCCAGTGCTCATGGACAACTCCAATGACCCGATATGGTCAGAAGACTACTCCAACTTCATCTCTGAACTTCAGACCAATTTCAGTCCTTACAACCCCGAGGCTGATGCCAAGAATGAACTTGATCGACTTCGGATGAAGGAAAATCACAAAATTGCAAAATACATTGTGAGTTTCCAGCAGCTAGCTCCAAAAGTCCAATGGGGTGACACTGCACTCTGACACCAATTTTACGTTGGTCTTCCATCCCATATCAAGGATGAGATATCACATGTCGGTAAACTGGATACTTTGGTAAACCTTTGCAAGCTTGCCCAATCCATCGACACCCATTATTGGGAACATCAATCCGAGGTCTCCTGTGAAAATTTGGCTAACAACAAATTGGACAAATCATCAGACAAGACCCCAAAGTCCAACAAGGGGTCCAATAAGAAGACCACTACCAACTCAGGCCAGAAGTCAAACACTGGTAACACCACTGCTTCCAGTTCCAGTCAGAACAACTCCAGAACCGGCAATAACTCCGGAGCTTGCAAGAGCACTCTGGACCTCTCCACCAAGCTGGGAAAGGATGGAAAACTTACCCAGCAGGAACACCAGCACTGCATGGACAACAACCTCTGTCTGTTCTGCAGAAAACCTGGCCACCAAGCCAAGGATTGCAACAAGGCAACCTCGTCTGCAGCAAAGGCAAAGGGCCATGCCACCAATGCCACAACAGACAAGTCCGATGCCAAAGTGACAGGCCAAAAAAAAATAGTAAGCAGTCCTATAGCCTCCATACGGGCTGAGGGCTGCATTGGTACACCCTGTACAACAAACAAGATCCACCTGAATGCATCCACTCTTTCCCACTCCAACTCCCTCACCCTCCTCGTCTACTCCAACTCCATTCCTGATACCACTATCCAAGCATTAATTGACTCCGGTTCTACTCACTGTTTCCTTGATTCTTCTTTTTCTGATTTACATAAACTCCATACATACACCATAACTCCAATATCGCTCTGATTATTTGATGGCACTACTAACACTGTGATTTCACAAGCAATAGACCTGTCTATCCATTTTTCTGTTGGAGAAATCCAGAACCTTACATTCTATGTTACTCCGCTTGACTCCAGTTGTTCTGTGGTTCTCAGACATAATTGGCTCACCCGCTACAATCTGTTGACTGGGCATTGGGCCATATCACATTCCATTCTCCAGTGCAGGCTATGTCATTCCTGACATCACCAGCAACTATAGGTGTGAAATTATCTTCTGCCTCCGCTGACTCTGCTCTGATAGATACTCCATCTTCCCCTCCATCTATATTGATGGTGGATGCTACGGTCTTTGCTAGACTAAGCAAACTGGATGGCTCTCACACGTTCTAGGTTCACCTCTCTGACCCAATGTTCCTCGCCACCAATTCTGCCCGATCAACTCCATCGGACCTATCTATGGTTCCTAAGGAGTATCATGAGTTCGCCAATGTGTTCAGCAAGTCTAAAGCTGACTCCCTAGCGGAACACTGACCATATGATCTCAAGATTGAGTTGGATAACAACTCTACCCCTCCGCTTGTGTTTTGGAACCCGCAAAATTATGGTGTTAGGGCAAACTCTAAATCACCACAATTCCGTGAATGAACAGCTGAGAAGAATATCAAACCCTGCTGCAGCACAACTCCAGAAATGATTTAATGTTTGTACTTTGGTTACAATCCTTTGTATTGGTCAATGCAGACTATGCGCAGAAAGGTAATACATTTCTTAGCAGCAAGAAATGAATAAGACTTCCAGAGTCTAGAGTTCACGGACGCTTAGGGGTCCAGATATTCCGAAAAGAGGGGAATGCACTTAGAGGCTAAAGGAAGTAGGTGGATGAATCCAACCGTCCAACCAGTGGCACTCAGAAGCGGGTAACAGCGATGTGTGAAGTAGTCTAGCAACTGCTTCAAGCTTCTAATGCTCTGCAAAGGCAGTACACACTAGTAACTTAAACAAGAGCACTAATGGCAGGACTATCGACAGACAACCTCACCCTGTAGATTTGTAGTCACGTGAGGCAGATACTACACTCATGCCCAAAGCAGGACAATCACTACTTTGAGTGCAATCAACTCTATTCCCCTCTCCAACATCTCTTCTAATAATACATCACACTGGTCTCTGGACACAGAGGACTATCAAAAATACACCAAGCTCCACGGGCATGTTAAGCCACCTCCACGTGTCAAAATACTTCCAAAACTCTTTCAACGTCCAAGATCCCCCACCATGTCTCTCTTATGCCATTGGCAATCCCATATTCTTTCACAATTCCATTGAACCATATACATTCCTCAGTATTTTGCCTCTATATCATAACATGGATAGAAGAGTCAAACGTGAGGTAGAGTTTCAGTTGCCATCGCCGACCTATCCTCCCACTTCAATCCAACTCAGGTTACATTGTGTCAGGAAAAGGGACCGAATATCCTTGGAACAGGATACCATATGGAGACAGATCACTAAGACAATAAGGAGTATTTGTTGTGGATGCTGACTGAAGTCCTCATGTGACTCAGGGTCAATTTACCTTCAGAGCTGTAGGGAAGATGGTATTGGTGGACGTTTCTATTGTTCTTTTATATGACTCACCCCTGTTTCATCTTTTAATTCATTCATACACAACTTACTCATCCTTGTTCTATTTTTGGTTCTTTTATTACTCATCACCCCCTATTCTTACAAAGATTACCCCTATCTGTCGCTTCATTTCTCCATGATTTCTCCATTAGTAGTTCAACTTCACATGCTTCATCAGCTGGCTTGATCAGCATTTCTTGCATCATATCGCATCATTTGCTCCTCATATTGTGTCATTGTGCCCTGGGGATTTGTATATAAAAGGGTGCTAGTTTTCGCCTTTGGAATCAATCAACAAGTTTTCAGCCAATGCTCTAAAGTCAAAGTCCACGCTCTAAGTCTACGCTCTACGCTCTACATCACAATCCATCAGCTCTACACTGAGGTAAAGCACCTTGGTTCAATGATCAGATTTCCCTCTGCCACCCAGAGGTTGCTTCTCCTGAAACCAGCTTTCATGTGCCTCCAAACTGGGCTCCACATTGTCATCCAGTCACAGAGCATGATCAACCATCTGGACTGACCTTTTTCTCCCATCCTCATCCAACCACAGAGCACTATTACACTTTCCTGTTACTCAGTGCTGCTCCTACCCCTCAACCCAATTGTTCTTTGGCATGCCAAACAACTGCATTACACACCATTGCGTGCAGGCTTATAGGATCTATTCCATAAGTGAACCGACAGTGGGCACCTTGACGGTTCGTGTGCATTTGGAATTGGTGGTGGATTGTGGCATTGGTAGGAGTGAGTATGGCAGTTCAAATATACTGTTATGCACTAGGTCCAATTGGGGGTCAGAGGTTGGGTTGGAGATTGGATAGAATCTCCTTGATCAAGCATAGTGAAAAGAATGCAATAGCCCTACTGGGTGTAGGTAGAGCAGTGCAAAAATGTGTAAGAATATCTACTTCCTGAGTCCCACAGGTGCACTGAACCTCTTTCTATTGCAATTCTAGTGAATAGACAAGGTATGGTATGCACAGTAGTGATGGCAGGAAGAAAAGTAGTCTGTCCATAAGCAACCATAACCAGTTACCTAAGCATGTGTGGTCACCCAGTGACTGCAGTCCCAGTAACAATACCATAAAAATTATATTACTTACAAGGAGATAGAGGAGCAAGGAAAAGTTTGGCAGAAATTGAATGAGGCTCACAGTGACCAGATGAAATGGCATGAATTGATGCTTGAATTACAGGCATGTACTCTCAAGCTACAAGAGCAGATGGTAGTGCAGTCAAATGCAAAATCAAATGGTGCTCCTTGAGATTCTGTGGGATGGTCTTCTGCCTTCATGCTAGTTTTGTGTGCTCTAATTACCTACCTATATAACCTCATCCCATCCCACTATAACCTTCTTCCATTGCTGTAAAGCATGTTGAGGATAAGAGCTGATGGGGTGATACAATCTCATTGGTTTAGCTTACATCCTGCTTAGTAATGGAGCAACATGGTTTTCCCCCTACTCCATCCCCCCAAAACTTCAACAAAACACTGAGCATTAGAGTCATGTACAATGTGTCTTGGGCACTACTGGCTAGTTGGGCGCCAATATTGCAGTCGCATTGATAATTATTGGCTAACATATACTCTCTAATGCCTTAATACAGTACATAGACTATCACTACATCAAAACGGAATGGTAAACTATTTGATAACATGTTACTGTAAGTATGAATACTTACCTCTTCAAAATTGCCTAAAATAATAGTTGCCGACACGATGTGTTAAAATAGAGTTGACAGAATTTCCTGCGCACGTTGACCAAAAATTTGCCAGCGCCTGGTATCATGCCAATAAGATGGCATCGCCTGTCTCATCCACTAGCACAAGTCGTGTCGCCTTCAATACGCGACGTTGAAGTGGCAACGCATCACCAGTAGTTTTTCTTCTATCTGTGTCATTTTCCCACCGGAAGCTGTCCAGCAGGCTCCGTAGCTTCATCGCGTATTGAGAGTCGTGGTATATTTTGATGTACTCCCAAACCTTTTCTGTCGTTGTTTCATCGCGATTTTCCAGACCTACAACTCGTTCATCGTTCAGTTTCAGCTTCTTTTCTTTCTTTGTTCTGATGGCATCATCTTCGACAAGTTTGTTGCTCCGTCTTGCCTCCTGCTTCTCTTGGTGACCTGTTTGGATTGAAGGTGCAGAAAATAAACACGCCAATGATATTGGCCCAAAGTTATTCGTGTTCCGCTGCCGCAACAGAAAATTCCAGAATTGCGTGACCGCAGTTGACGTCCATTGTATGGTTCTTGGGAACGATTCATCCAGAGGTGGTTGTTCGTACGTAAGTGTATTGTCTATATGTGCAGCTGATGCACCCTCGATCGGGGGAATGCCACGTAAAGGCACGAGCCAAGCAGTACGCGCAAAAGGCATTGTTAGCAAGACCGACGGAGAAAGAGATCGTGCAATGCGAAATGCTGGGATATTCTCGATTCCCGGAGGGGGTGGCCGTGCGGGATCAGGTGACTCGTAATAATGAGGCTGAATAATAAAGCACCTATAAGAAACGATAGAGTGGCTAAGGGGATATTAAGACCTGACATACGAAAGGTATGAGCCTGGAAATGGGTAAGATGGCAGCATCTGAGGAGAAAGGTTCGTATTGGGAGCAGAAGCGTTTGCGAGGTCGCGTGTCAGTATTTACATCCACGTCGTTTGCGAAGCTACGTCTGCCATGCGGTGTTGGGTCTGATCGTGGAGATCGATTAGAGTTGGGATGCAGGATGATGTCCTTGAAATCCGTTACTTCAAATTCAAGGAGTACCCGATCAAAAAAAGCGACGTCGTCTTCTATTGGTGCATCCCAGTCATGCAGTCGCTTCTCTTCACCCGCTGTCCATATACTCCTGTCTATGAACGGTGGTTCTTTTCTCCATGCGAAGCATGAGCCTATGGCAGATCTATGGGATGCTGAACCCCAGACATATACAGTTAGTGAGGCGCTGACAATGCGCTTCCAGTGCTCACAGTGGATGGCCGTGGAAGGGATATGAATAAAACGCCATTGAGATGAAGTCGAAGTGGCAGCATCTACCAATCTTAGCGCAGTCCCAAGGAGATCAGCTGCTGATGGTGAGCTTGAATCTACATTGAAGTGGTGCACTGTGATGTCAAGAGGCATCTCACCGAAATACGTAATGGCGCGCTATGGGAATAACTCATCAAATCGGCACGTGACCTCAATCACTGATTTCTCATTCCTGCACCATCCACGGACGACGGGAGCGTACGTTGTAGTACATTCTACTCAAATATCAAAGGTCCTTTTAGAGCTCATTCCCGGACCCCCTTTACCTGAATAGCCCAGTTCTGTACAAATACAGTGCAACACCTAGTGCGTAACTTTGTCCTCTCCATTCGCTGATTTTATCTACAGGCAATGAGTCAATTAACACCGTAGTCCTATGTGGATGTAAAGGCCCTCTGGTACCCAATTTACAGATACAATCTCCATGGAGCTGGTCTCAACAATAGTAGCAGTAGACGAAAGGAAATACAAGAGAGATTTTTTGCCACTCTGCGTATTCACGTTTGCATCATACTATGCAGTTCTGGGGGATCTATGTGAATTCATCTCATGAGCATATCCTGGACGTGCCTCTGGTTCTCTTCCGATCCCTATTTCTTTGCCACTTGGCTATTACCCCCCCATCACTCTCTATACAATCATTAATCGACAGCACGCAAACTCAAAGATCTAAATTTCTCAGAAAAGGACAGAGTACAAGGTATAATTTCAGATTAACATGCTTCGGCCTTCCAGGTACCTATCGACCTCTGCTGGACGTCGGTAGATATGGTGTCAAGTTTCAACAATTCCCAGCTCTTGTGTGCCGCTAAATTATTCATTAATCCTATTTCACAGGCATATTTCCGACATTTGAGGACTCCTAACTACCCGATTGCAATTCTCAAGACGATCAACGCAAAAACAGTTTTGGCTCAAGAAGTCAGCTTCAGTGCGGTTAACACCTATTTGGAAGCCTCGCAACAGCAGAAATTACTTGGCATTTGGGAGTGTCTCGCGCGCATGCCTTCCATTCATATTCTACGGTGATGTAGAAGTGGCGGAGCTGAATTTGTATATGCAGCATGGAATCGCTCAGGCGCCAGTTCTCTAAGTCAAATACGCGCCGAGAAGAGGACCCTATGTGATTGTGACAAAGCTAGGGAATAAAAGGTGGAGGACACTTGAGCAATTGTTCTTTGCTCTGCTCGTCTCCACCCATCTAGCATGCCAGGCTCGAAGCGTACGAGCGTTTCGTCGCCTCTTGAGAAAGCAGACCCGAACACCCAGGAGATAGTCTCTGATGTGGATGAGATCGCTAACCAGGAAATGTTGAAAAGGACAAAGTAAGACTCATCTATTGCTTCTGTCCACCGTAGTATCCCTAACTTCTACATAGACGAAAGGTCGACATACGCTTGTTACCTATTCTAGGTAGCATGTATGCCTTTAGGTAAACAATGACTTTTCTATCACTTCAGCCACTTTACCAGTCATGTCTCATCCCCTTGCCCGAAGTATTATTGATCGGAACAATCTCGCAAATGCGCGAGTCTCTGGGGCCGACAAAGAGATCGTAAGCTCATTGGGCTATCTTTGAGTAGTTTTTAATGAACATCTAGGGCCTTGGCATTGGGGATCACTACTCATTAGCCACCCTTGTGTTCTTCATTCCATACATCATCCTCGGTATGTCTTTCCTCATGCCAGAGGTTTCCGTTCACTCCAATCACCATCTACCAGAAATTCCTGCTAATGCCGTGTTTCGTCGGGTCGGCGCTTCAATGTATTTGGGCACAATCGGACTGCAAGTCGATTACTCGCTGCGCTTCATCTGTTAAGCTGACAATATCGCCAGACTATGGGGACTTATCATGATTGCCATGGGATTTGTCGAAACCTGGAATCAGATGGTAGCACTGAGGGCCTTACTTGGCATCCTAGAGGTACTTGATTTTCCTGTTCAAGTATGACCCTTGACCATTCAGACTTGGGCATATACACAGGCAGGCTTCTTCCCTGCATGCGTCTGGCTCATCTCCTGCTGGTACACCCGAGCTGAAGTTCAAGTCCGGCTAGCCTCTTTCTATCTGTTGTTTGTCAATTCATAATCCACCCTCTTAGAATTCCCTGATGTCCCGCTCATTGCAGGTCTGTGGTCACGGGTTCTTGCTCCAATATCATAGCCTACGGCTTGAGCACAATAAGAGTGCATCACCTGAGTGGCTGGCGGTGGATACTGGTCTGTCATATCATTCCATGCAGAAGTGGATTAAAAAACGATGTATGACGATATGGCAGATCATCGAAGGCATCGTGACCTGTCTTTTAGGCATCCTTGGTCGCTTCGGTATGTCACAGAATTGCGGTCTGCTTGTCATTAATTATTTCGACTAGTCATCGTCGACTTTCCGGACAGAAACAAGTTCCTGACGAGCGAGGAGACTGCGTTGATTAGGAAGAGATTGGACAGAGATAGGGGTGATGTTGAATACGACCCATTGACCCTTCATAAAGCCCTTCATTACGCAAGTGATCTCAAGCTGTGGAGTGAGTAACTAGATCCTATGGCGCCTTCTGTTTGAATGATTCATGGCACTCATAAGGTTTCGGCATGGCATTCCTGTGTACCGCTACGTGAGTCTTAAAAGTGTCCGAGATAGTATCACTCTCACCCTTATTTGTCATCTTATTTTCCAGAGCACTAGCAGTTCGTCTAAATCAAGATGATGTTTTTCCGTATTGGAGCTAATGTGTTTCCTAGGCCTATGGATATTTCACACAAATCATTCTGATTGGCCTTGGGTTCTCTGTCAGAAATGCGCAAATACTTGTGAGTCTTTTATCATTAAATACAGCCTGTCGATTTAACTCCTGGTAAGATTGCCCCGATAGGAATCAGTGCTTGCTTGTGTGCGTTGGCCTTGAGCAGGGTTGCCGACCGGTACCGACTAAGGGGTCCTATTGTAAGCGTTGAATTCCGTTCCCTTCTCTTCAGCAGATGCTTAGAAATAAATTAAAGGTCGTATTCCAAGCTCTGATGACAATAACTGGACTTTCCCTGACAGGATTTCACACTAACGGCTCAGTGAGCCCAACTCTTCCCCGCATCCGTATACTATCTGAGAAGCTACTGACTCAATCGAAAGGTTCGTCTCGCGGGTGCATTTATAGGCATTGCGGGAGCGCAAGGGAATGTTCCTGCCCTCCTTGCTTACGTGCGTACAAGATCTTCATGCCTACATACGCTAACTGTCTCACAGCAATCTAATAACATCAGGCTACAAAGTAAGCGTTCATTCGCCAGCGCATTTCAAGTCGCCTGTGGAGGAATTGGTGCAAGGTTTCTCCGAAGTCATCGTTTCCCAGTGATGCTGATATGTATTCAAAAGGTGGCATTATCGCATCAGTAGGTAAGTCGTTAACCCATGTTCTCATCTGCTTGTATCCATACTATCCAACCCTTCTGAACAGCCTACCGTCAACAAGACTCTCCGGGATATAAACTGGGTATCGCTGTTACGATTGCTCTCCAGGGGTTGACCATTGTCCTGGTCGGACTGAACTCTATATTCTTCTTGTATCGTAACCGCCAGGTACGGAAGGGTGGGAAACCAATCGAAGGCCAGCCTGGATTTTTGTACACTTTGTAAAATTCATTCCTTCTACCGATTTGCTTTGCATAATGGAGGGTGGGGAGGTCGAACTGTACCATACTCCTCATAAACTTCCTAGGTTAAGATGTGGAATCTTTACTTCTGGTTTTCTCTCTGCAAATAACAGCTGCATGTCACACTTGAGTTCCCTGAATGATGCTCAGCAGCTTTTTCCAAGGGTCCTGCACTGCTCGGCTGTCTCAAGCAACGGGGGTGGTTCAATTGTGATTGTAGCGATCGACAAATCGGGTCATCCACTTTGCCGCAGTTTACACCGTATACATTTCGTTTCTCCCCCTCTCTTGCAGCGGATATCTGGAGCTTATACGACCTCACAGAAAAATATCTCAGGGTTGATCTGAACCCTCGACTTGCAGCGGTTCCACAAAGCAAGGTGTGTGACTGAATTTTGGTAGTAACTACACCCTTCAAGTATGAAGTATGTCCATCCTAATACAGCCAATACCCTAAGCACAAGTTACCATAACATTAGCTTCATGGCAGCCATGCCTGCAGATCCACTTCGTTCATCTTACTGTATCCAGTCAGAATCAACGATTACCTTCGTGTTGTGAATATTATGCTATTATAATGCCCTAAAAGCAGTTGAGAATTTGAACTGTCAGTAGGTATTGAGCAGTAACACTGCTTATGCTCCGTTGTCAATGCAAATCAACAGTAGCCATGAGAGTTTATATTGATGGACATCACAATGTGTACAAAAAGCCAGGCTGGCCTTCGATTGGTTTCCCACCCTTCCGCACCTGGCTGTTGCGGTACGAGAAGTATATAGAGTTCAGTCCGACAAGGACAATGATCAATCCTTGGAAAGCGATCGTAACCGTAATGCCGAGCCTGTATCTAGGATAGTCTTGTTGACGATACGCTACTCAAAAAAGGGAGAGCCACCGATATGAGAACGGGATTGAGACAGCTAGAGACATATGTCAACGGCGGCTTACCTACTGATGCAATAATACCACCTTTAAAATATGATTCAGCCTCGTCAGGAACGATCGCCAAAGACAGATCTCGCACCAATTCCCCCAGATGCGATTTGAAATGCGCTGGCGAATGAACGCTTACTTTGTCGCCTGATATTATTAGATTGCTGTGGAACAGTCAGCGAATATAAGAGAAGAAGAAACCTAGACACACATAAGCAAGTAGGGCAGGAATGTTTCCTTGCGTTCCCGCAATGCCTATAAACGCACCCGCCAAACGAACCTGTTGAAATTGGATTAGTGACCTCTTAGTGCGCGAATGCGGGAAATATAGTCTCACCGAGTTGTTAGGGTGAAATGCTGTAAGGGAAAGTCCAGTTATTCCCGTGAGCGATTGAAAAATGATCTTCGAATTGAATTTGGTTTGATAAATCCCTGTGGATACAACATGGTATCTAACACGCACAATAGGACCCCTCATCCGATATCGGTCTGCTATCCTGCTCACACCCAACGCAAACAGGGCGGCACTGATACCAGTCGGAGCGACCTGACCAAGAGCATCAACTCATAGGTTGTGAAAATGCGACTTCTCAAAAGGACTAACAAGCAGTTGTGCATTCTTGACAGAGAACCCGAGGCCGATCAGAATAATTGGTGTGAAATAACCATAAGCCTGAGGAACTCGTGAGCACTTTGAAAACCCTTGATATCAGTTATAGTCAAACGAACATATACGGCTCTAACAAATCAGGATGAGAGTCTACCTCGTAAAACAGTGGTGTAGAACTCACGTTGTGGCACCTAGGTATGCCGTACCAAAGCCTGAAGGGCGATGTGAGCGGGAGAAGGGGAGCAATGGATGCCCTACTCACTCCATAACTTGAGATCACATGCGTAGTGAAGGGCTTTTTTTAGCGTCAACGGTTCGTGCACGACATCGCTACTATCTCGCTGGACACGCTCTTTGATCAATGCAGTCTCTTCGGGTGTCAGGAACTTGTTCTTATCCGGAAAGTCGACGATGACTAGTTGAAATGATTAGAATCAGCAGACCGCAGATTCCGGAACATACTAAAGTAGCCAAGGATACTTAATAGGCATGTCACGAGGCCTTCGATGATCTATCATGACATACGGTCATGCATAATGATATCACTCTAAACTCTGAGATGTCTCACCAATATCCATCGCCAGCCGCTCAGGTGATGCACCCTTATTGTGCTCAAGCCATAGGCTATGATACTTGAAAAAGAACCCACGACTACAGACCTACGTTAAAGGGAGGTGTGATGAACCCGAAGACGTGCGAAGATGTCAGGTTTGACAAACAATAGATAGAATGCGGCCAGCCGGACTTGAACTTCAGCTCGGGTGTACCAACAGGAAATGAGCCAGACGCATGCAGGAAAGAATCCAGCCTACTCATACAGAGTCTAAATGGTCAAGGACTAAAGCTGACCAAGACACGGACCTCTAGGATGCCAAGTAATCCTCGCAAAGCTGCCAACTGATTCCAAGTCTTGACAAACCCCATCGCGATCATAACAGCTCCCCACAACCTAAGGACATAATCAGCACAATATCGAATCCAGTGAGAGGCCTGTTCACAGTCCAATTGTGCCCAAATATAATGAAGCCCCGACCCGACGAAAGATAATATTAGCGGGGAATTCTGGGAGATGGCCAATAGAGTGGATGAAAACCTTTTAACACCAGGGTTGAGGACAGACATACCAAGGATGATATAAGGAATGAAGAAGACAAGAGTGGCTAACGAATAGTGATTCCCTACTCCAAGCCCCTGGATGTTCATTCATAAACCACTCAGACACGGCTTTGGACACCCTGGAAGGCTCACGATCTCTTTCTCGGCTCCAGAGACACGCACATTTGACAGATTGGTGCGATCGATTAGACTTTGGAGATGAGACCAGGCATTGGGTCCAATCAGCGTTGATCTAATGACAGGAGATGGCCATCATTCACCTGAATGCGTATATACTACCTAGGATAGGTAACAAGCGTATGTCAACCTTTCGCCTGCACAAAAGTCAGCAAACAATGTTGTAACCACGGCCGCGACTTGCTTTGTCCTATTTACTAATTTCTGGTCCAAGATATCATACACATCAGAGTCCTTCTCCTGGCTGTTGCCGAGGTCTTCCTTCTCAACCGGTGGCGACAGACTGCTGTGTTTCCAGCCTAGCATACTGGCTGCGTACGTGTTAGGACGAGAAGAACTAGACCGTCGACGGCGCCACGCTCACGCAAGAACCCATCTTATATTACCGATCCGCTTCGTTCTATATTTTGCCTGTCTTCTCCAACTTGGATGGCGCCCATCCCATTAGATTCATGGGATTTCCCTTCCTTTCTTCGTTTCTTGGCACGTGGCTTCTGGCTCGCTTGGCTCCCGGAACTAACGTAGGTAACGGTGTTGAAATGTAGAATGCAGCCGTTAACCCGCGTACCACACGGTCGAAATGTGGGATGCGAACCGCTGATCCGCATGCCACATGCGTGCGTGTGGCACAGCCCTTATGTTTTTCTATTGTTCTATATTTTTCCACATCTGCTGGCATATATAAGGTACTAGCAGTAGACATCCTTCACCTCACTGATCAGGGGAAAAAGGGATATGTATATAATCTGTCTAGAGTATATATATCGGTCATACCTGCATAGACAACCCCTCCCCTAAATATAGCACATCATACGCTCGGGCATGGCAAATATAACACCCTATAACCCGCTCAATCGCCCTATAGCTTATATAGCCCCCATACTTGCGCAGCAGTACTGCAGAGTGCCTTGTAGTTGCTTGCTTCATAGCCCTATGCGCACTATAGTCACCGGTGGGGGGTTAGGTGTTGGACCACAGCACTAAAAGTGTTGGAATACGCTCTAACAAGTACATATACGTCCACAGCGTCTATCAGACTAGCTAGGCGCTGAAGACGCGAGTATATTTCCCTCAGTTGTTTTATACCACAACTGAGACTGATATCTATCAGATCTTAACAGTTTATGGGCCCCACCTGGTCTTAACTGACCAGGTGAATAAGATCACAATATCAGCACTATATCTTCATATGCTACCAATTGCTATAAACAATGCAAAGAACTGATGCACAAGCTACCACAATAGCTAATATGCAAACACCAGTATCTTTTCCAGCATCTATCAAACTGGAAAAATTCAAAGTGCTAACAGAAGATACCTACAAGACATGGGCATGTACTGCAAAGGCAAATCTTGTAGTAGGAGGCTACTGGGCATTCTTCTCTGGAAAGAGACCAAAGCCAAAGGAAGATTATGAAGACTGGGAACATTTCAATTTACAGTTGGTCACTTACCTGCAGACACATATGCATCCCACTTTACAACATCATCTTGATGATATATACAGACTGTGGAGGAAGCATGGGAGAAGCTTAAAGCAAAATTTAGAGAAAAGGGTACAGTTGGACAGCTCAACCTCTTATGGACCACACTGCAGACATGGTTTACCATATCATCCCCCAAAGCCATCACTGAGAGCATCCATGAACTAAATGGAGTCATCAACTGACTGTTTGAGATTGGAGTACCTACCCAGGAAGAATGGAAAGCCATGTGAGATGACAGGGAATTCAAGATGATGAGAGAGACACTAGAGACACTGCTCACACACCTCACAAAGATCCAACAGACTGAAACACAAGGCACAGCACTTAAGGGGAAAGACAGGAAAAAACAGCACAAGAGGTGGCATTTGCAGCACACACAGCACAACCAAAGTCAAAAGTGAAGAAATTCAAGGCTGGCTGCTCAAACTGCAGTTACAACAACCATACATTCAAGAAGTGTTTTAGACCAGGAGGACTGATGAATAAGCAGAAGGACCCTAAGCAAAAGGAGCTGGAGAAGGCTAATGCAGCACAGGAGAGTAGCTCCAATGACTCAGATGAATCCCCTTATGAGATGGCTGCAGCCATTTTCCACCAGCCTTATTCTGACAATGACTCTGACTACTCATTGATGGCATGCATAGACCCTCAGGAAAAACCAACATTTGATGAGAATACCACACTGTCTTCTATTAGTGTGACACCACTCTCTACAGCAGAATGCACTAATCTAACTCCCCAAAAAGGAACATGTTCATATCACATGGACTCTGCCACCACATCTTCATGTTCACCATACTGTGCTGATTTTTTTGAACTTGTACCAATAAAACCTCAAGCTATAAGGGGTGTAAATGGCTCAACAATTTCAGCTATAGGTATTGGAAAGATAAGGCTCAGACTGGAAAAGGGACTCCATCTTATACTCAAGGATGTGCTTTTTGCACCACAGGCTGCTCTGCATCTCATTTCAATTAGGAGACTTGCAGACAATGAAATGGAGACCATTTTCATGAATAACAAGTGTTTAGTCCTTGACAAAGGAGGAAACACAGTTGCAGAAGCCACACATGAGTCACAGGGGCTATATACCCTTGTTGTGAGCCATCTACCAGTTGACTATATTTTTTCTAGCTCACACTGCACTGACACTTAGTACCTGGCACAGGCATTTAGGCCACATTGGCTACCAGGCCATAGTTAACATGGTGAAGCAAAAAATGGCAAAAGGTATGCCTATAAATCTCATGGACTCCACACCCATATGTGAACACTGCATCCTTGGGAAACAGGCAAAAACCTCAGTTCCATGTATATGGGAGGGAGAAAGAGCTAAGGAACCATTGGACATAGTCTATTCAGACCTAACTGGACCAGAAGACATTCCATCAGCAGGGGGAGCACTATACCTAATGAACATTGTAGATGATTATTCCAGTTATCCATGGGGATTTGACCTTAAAAAGAAATCAGACATTGTCCAAGTACAGTGACTCAAAAAACTGTTTCAATGTTTGCTTGTTTTGACTTTACAGTGCCATAACCTAACAAATAAATTTGGTAAAATATCCAAAATATTACTGTATATAGTAATGCATCTTATCTTCAAGAGATTTGTTGAATCATGTTGACCGGGTATGATCCAATAGAGATATAGAAATATTAATCCAGTCATATCATTGAAATGGTTTTTTGGCTGACAGATTATAGATACTATTAGTACTTTGTGTAGCCTCCTTTGGCTTCTATTACAGCAGAAATTCTAGGCATGCTCTCAATTAGTCCTTGACACACCTCTACCCCTATTTTTTCCCATTCCCCCCAACCCCCCCCCAAAGTTCTAAAATTCCCTGAGGGGGTGTCTCATACTCTGCTGGCCTTCTCTTCAAGTGATTCCACAGGTGTTCAATGGGATTAGAGTCTGGTGATTGTGCAGGCCATGGGAGGACTTGGAAACCATGGTCTTTGAACCAGTCTTGAGCCTTTTTACAGGTGTGTTTTGGATCATTGTCCTGTTGTGAGATAATACTGCATGGAGTCTTGCCATAATACAAAAGGCTGCTTTGGAGTTCATCCTCCAGAATCTTGATGTAAAGGTCTCCATTCACCCTCCCATCTATCTTGCATGCACCCTCAACTCCCTCCCACAGCATACAGTCCCATATCATCAAGGATCCTCCTCCAAACTTCAGGGCTCCCTCTACTAATCAGTCACTCAATCCCTCTCCTGCCTTTTTCCACAACCATTTCTTGCTATCTGACCCCATGCAATTAATTTTGGTCTCATCTGACCAAACAACCTTCTTCCAGTCCTCCAAAGTCCAGTGCTGGTAACTTATGGCAAAGTCTAGCCTCTCCTTCCTGTGATGGTAGGTGAGCCTTGGCCTTTTCTTCTTCACCACAGCCTTCATTTCAACTCTCTTCAAGCCATTCCTCACTTTTTGTGTTGAGAGGTTGGTTGATGACATTCTGAAGTGCTTTAGTGACCTGGACAGCATTTTCAGCTCTGCCAGAGCCAATAAGACAAAGAGCATGGCAAATATTAGTATCTGAAAGTTTGTTTGGATGACCACCAGGAGACTTTGGAAGGTGGGATGAGTGTTTAGAGTGTAGTCTGGAGATAGTAGCATTGGATACACCAGTTTGGGATGAGATTTGATAGCCTGAGATGCCTGAATCAAGGAGAGAAAGAATATGAGTCTGTAGAGAGGGAGACAGAGGCTTTATGATGATGTAGAGTAGATCAACAAATTGTCATGGTCTATTTGGCCATTGTTCAAGAATAATATGACATAAAGGAATCATTATATGCCAAATATGTCACAACAGGTACTGTCTGGAGGTCCACAAAAGCAGATTTTCAGTCACAGATCAGCTGGCCAAAAAACTATTTCAATGATATGACTGGATTAATGTTTCCATATCTCTATCTGATAACATCTGATCAACATGATTGTCTTGAAGATAAGATGCATTACTATATACAGTAATATTTTGGATATTTCACCAAATTTATTTGTTAGGTTATGACACTGTAAAGTCAAAACAAGCAAACATTGAAATGGTTTTTTGAGTCACTGTATTCAAAAACTGGAAAGCTCAGGTAGAATGGGAGACAGGCCAAAAACTTGGCATGGTTTGCACAGATGGAAGGGAGGAATATTCTAGCATTGAATTTAAAACTATGCTACACAGGGAAGGTGTTACACATCAGACCACAGCCCTCTACACTTCGTGTAAAATGGAAAGTCAGAATGTATCCATCACACAATTATGAGTAGAACTTGTGCTATGCATTCAGATGCGAGGCTCTCAGAAAATCTCTGGGTGGAGTGTGCCATGGCTGCTTTCTAACTGGCACAACAAACACCTACACATTCACTACAGGGAATGACAACACATGAAGCATTTTATGGAAAAAGACCTTGAGTTTCTCACCTGCATGAATATGGGTGCAGAGCCTTTGTGCTCATTCAGAACAAAGCAAACCCAAAGATATACCCATGATCAGAAGGACATGTGCTTGTAGGGTACTCTACAGACTTGAAAGCATACAGGTGCTGGAACTGACTGTAAGAGTTGTGACTTAGTTCACACCAATATAAAACTCAACCAAATTTATTGGTTGTACTATGTGCAATATAGTGTGGTTAAAATCCAAGTTCTGTTCTAACTACAGGTGGACCCACATGTATACTTGGGTCCACTGATTATATAATAACTGTATATATGTACCCCATGGGCACATATAGCTATCAAGAAAGCAGCATTCCTTAAGGGAATGCTGTAGATACAAATACATATGTATATTTATAATATTCTACCATAAGTAAGTACCTAGGGTACTCATACCCTCCCCTTTTTGAATGAGGCATGACCTCATTTACTAATTAGTCATACAACTCCTTATGGAGCTGTTTGGATGAGTCTGTGTCCATATGATTGTCTTGATCATATGGCTCTGGAGGGGACAGTCATCTCTTGTTGTTCCAGCTGCCGGACGTCTAGCTGCCAGACTTCTGGGGAGAAGGGAGAGGAGAGGGGGATTACAGGGGACAGGGGAGGAACAGGAGCATATAGGAGGCTCAGGAGGTTTTGAGGGACAAAGGGGGTAAAGGAGGACGGTTACAGGAATGGAATAGGGAACAGGAGAAGAAGCCCCTGTGAGTTCCAGAACTTCCTGGACATTATTTTCGCTTTTATTTTCATCATTTCATCATCATGGACACTTCCCCCCATCATCATCTCATCATCCATCCCATCATTGACTCAGGACATTTACGAATGACTTCACTCATTCATAGGACTTAGTATCATATATAAATCACATCTGTAATGCACTTGAATGGATAGAGAATTTCCTCTCACCTGTTTCTATCTGTGTGTCTGAATCTATTCGTATCTGGAATATCTCCAGAACGAACGCATATTTCTATTAGCTTTTGCATATTCTATTAGAATATTGCATATCCAACTCGAATCTCGAATTACGAAGCCATACAATAACTGGCTATTTTTCTATTAAGCATTTACTCTCGTTCGAGTCATCTGCTCCTGATCCCTGCTCAAATTGTCAATATCTAGACGAAGATCACACCAAATCCCATCAAACTTCGTAGGAAGATACTACTCAAGTATATCTTCAATTCAACTACGCATACATCCAGTTCCCACCACTGCTCCACTTTCTATTCGACTTCTGCTCGTCACTACACTCCAGCAAAGCAATTATTTACATTATTCAAATAATATCTCTGACATCATCATAGTATCCTCATCCACTTGAATGGATGAGGAAGAGGCAACTGCTAATGTG
Source organism: Cantharellus purpuraceus (assembly GCA_025174535.1). NCBI lineage: Eukaryota > Fungi > Basidiomycota > Agaricomycetes > Cantharellales > Hydnaceae > Cantharellus > Cantharellus purpuraceus. Next base: position 495,162 of record JALBUN010000011.1, read on the forward strand.
GTGGCTTGATCAAGGTCATGATTAAGCTGGTCATGACCGCTCAGTGAGTGAGTGTTTAGCAGCTTTCTGAGCTGCTTGAGAGGCTCCTAGAGTCTCTTATTTTCTTTTACCAACCCTGGTGGGTTGGTTAAATGCTTCTCCAGAGGTGAAGGGCAAACTCTAAATCACAACAATTCTGTGAATGAACAGCTGAGAAATATTTTGATATTTTGGCATAATTCTCAAAAATAATTCTTTTTTTCTCCATTTAGTGGTGGCAATTCTGTTGAGGGAACATCCAAATATCATTGATTCTTTCTTATACAATACTTGTAACATAATTTGAACTATTTTTAATCCCCACCTGGTATTTGAATATCTAAATAACCTATATAATACCAATCTATTAATACATACATTACTGTTATATTCATATAAACAGTTATGTCCATCTCAACCAAATATCTTAAAGTTTATTAAAAATATGAAATATATGTTTATATTTATGAAAATTTCAGACATCTGAAATCTTTTAAGATATCCAAATTGTAACTCCCTGGCTTTATGTATCATTGAAATTCTGATGTATATCTCATATACATCAGAATATTGTATAATCACATCATTCTGAACAAGCATCTTAGAGTACACACCACACCATTGCCAGTGGATTACACTCTCTCCTGTGATAGCTCTTGCCTGAGATACTCTCTACCCTTACCCATAGCTCTGGCTTCCTTCTGACTTCTGCTCTCCTCTTCTGTGGAGCTGACACCTTGAGACAAAGTATGGTGCAGTGTTGGACCTATGACTCCTCCATGCAAGGCATAAGGATGAGGTTTTTGTGGAGGACCTATTTCTATGCCTTGAGGGACATGCGCATTTTTGTTCTTGTATCACAGAAACACTCAAAACAACACAAGCAGAAGTATATGGTATTTGGAAAAGAGCAGTTTTCCCCAGCAGTCTCTTTTCTGTGCAGTTTTGAGATAACCTCATGCAGAATGTTAAGTGCTGGGATACTTGGAGTTCAAAAGGAATAACCAGAGTTAGGCTGCTAGTAAAAGAGAGGGGTGGGACTTTACTGTTCCAGTTCAACTGGAGACAGAGTGGGAGCAATACTATTGAGTCAGCTCAAGTGGACTTGGCTTCAACTTGTGTGTTGCATCCCCTCGGATCATCAGTCCAATATTTCAGAGTTCAGAGTACAGAGTTGGATCAGGGATCCAGAGTTTGACTTGTCAAGAAGGTACTTGTCAAGAATCTAGCAACCAAGAAGTTGATGGGGCAAATCTTAGTCGATATACAAACTACTGTAATAGACAGAAAGTAGCCCGTTGTTTTGGAACCCACAAAATTATGGTGTTAGGGCAAACTCTAAATCACCACAATTCTGTGAATGAACAGCTGAGAAGAATATCAAATCCTACTGCAGCACAACTCCAGAAACGATTTAACATTTGTACTTTGGTTACAATCTGTTGTAATGGTCAATGCAGACGATACGCAGGAAGGTAATACGTTTCTTAGCAGTAGGGAATGAATAAGACTTCCAGAGTCTAGAGTTCACAGACGCTTAGGGGTCCAGATATTCCAAAAAGAGGGGAATGCACTTAGAGGCTAGAGGAAGTAGGTGGATGAATCCGACCGTCCAACCAGTGACACTCTGAAGCGGGTAACAGCGATGTGTGAAGTAGTCTAGCAACTGCTTCACACGAGTTCAAGATTCTAATGCTCTGCAAAGGCAGTACACACTAGTAACTTAAACAAGAGCACTAATGGCAGGACTATCGACAGACAATCTCACCCTGTAGATTCGTAGTCACGTGAGGTAGATACTACACTCATGCCCAAAGCAGGACAATCACTACTTTGAGTGCAATCAAATACAGTTACACAACTGTAAGTGACCCTTGAACTGGACAATCAACAGTTACTGAGATATAGAGGATGACACTGTATGTCACTCTAGTCACACTGATGTGCAAATGATGAGGTAGAAATGGTTATGAATTTCAGAGGCAGAATGGCCTCCTTTTATATTGTATTTACAGGAGCTGACTAATACTACTGGAAACTTCTACCTATTAATAGATGGAAACTACTGGAAGCTAGTGGAATATGTGAGAAGGGAGTGGAAGTTTCCTAGCCAATGAGCTGCTTGGATTTGCTCTGACTCATGGCATGAGTCATGGATGGAGTCATAGTATGAGTAATCACAGGAGTCATGGTATGAGTCATGGAAGGAGTCATAGCATGAGTCATGGCAGGAGTCATTGCATGAGTCACCATTACTCAAATAACTCGGTCAATACTTCGTTTCCCAGGCTGATTAGCACAGCTATGGGTAGGCACAGCTTCTATTGAACTCTCCACCGAAAATGGAGTCAGGAGGTGCAGTGGTGGCGAAGATATTGAGCATTTACTGGCAGTGATGACCAGATTGAGTCGGAGATTGAAATGAGTCATGTGATCGAAAATGAGTCAGTTGTCCGGGTGACTCCGGCTGACTTTGGGGCTGCTGACATCTGCGAAGGTTTGTGGGTCCATGTGGGTCCCAAAACTTTGCCCAGCAGAACAATAAGTTTGTAGACTCATTTCTGCATGGAAAATTCCCAAAAAAATATGAAAAAATAGAGAATATTTGAATGGCCCTGAATCAAGAGAAAGCAGCAGATATATGCTGATATTTTAAGGCCATCAAGTGGAATTGTACAGTTTTGGGACTTTAAACAAGATCTTTTAAGGGAAAACCAGTTCCCATACACCCGTATAAGTATGTGGAGAATTGAATGCTAAACTAAAACGAGAAAACAATAAGATGGATATGGAGTACAACACAGAAAGGAGTTTGGAGTTTGGACCCAAGTCCAAACTATACTAAGCAATATAAAAGAAGAGGTTTGTTGTACCCCAAGAAGAAACTACTTATGGAGAACAATAAGAAAAGGAGTTTGGAGTTGACAGAGGTGGAGTAGGAAGATGGAGATGGAGTTGGAGATGGAGTCCAGAGATCAGACTTGGTGTTTTACAGGATGTAACACTTGACAAGTTGAACTCTGGATCTTACTAGCAGCCAAACTCCAGCCTTTTTCCATTGAACCCCGAGTTGTCACAGACCCTTAACATTGTCCAGATATACATGGATGAATCTTCCAATATATTCTTGTGTTATGACTATATTCATTAACGCCCAGATCCCTGTCCGATCCACCCAGATCCCTGTGCATATGAAATCTATACTCCATTTGGAAACCATCACATCTCCATTTACCTGTCCGATTGTCACCGCCGATTCCACCCATCCATCTCCGGTTCCGATTGATGCATCAGCATCACCATAGGAACCCAGACATCCATCCCCATCAGACTCAGACATACTCATGTAAGGCCGTCGGCCTTGGAGACCCATCACTGGAGTAATTATTATTAGATTTCAAAATATGTATTTAAGCTGCCTGACTGGGGACTTCATTCCCCAGTTCGAATATTGAATCACACCTAGTTCCTAAGCCCGATCCTAACCCTCTAAGTCGTACTCTGTCTCTGAAATCTCAGACACAGGTATTAGTGAGGGCGCAGCACATAAGCTGAAGCCAAGTCAGTTCTGACTTCCATGACGTACCCCAACTCCCTCTCTGACTCTGACCTGACCTCCAACCCAATCTCTGACCCCCAATCGGACCTAGTGCATAACAGTATATTCAAACTACCATACTCACTCCTACCAATGCCATGATCCACCGCCAATTCTGAATGCGCACAAACCGTTGAGGTGCCTGCTCCCAGCATCAACACCATCCCCGAGGTCATTGAAGAACCAATGGACCACATAGAGGCTGTCAATGAAGAAGACGACACTCTGCCCTCTCCAAACCTGGTGCAAGCCATCTCCCTGCTTGCCAGCAGCATCCGTAACCCACAAGCCCCTAAGTCCCGGACCAAGGTCCGAGAACCCAACCCATTCAATGGCTCTGATCCGTGAAAGCTCCAGCCATTCTTGGTGCAATGCTGGTTGAATTTCCACAACCACCCCGACGCATTCATATCTGATCAGGCGAAGGTCACCTTCGCCATGTCCTATCTCAAGGGCACCCCACTGGACTACTTCGAGCCAGTGCTCATGGATGACTCTGATGACCCGATATGGTCAGAAGACTACTCCAACTATACAGTGTGAGTTTCCAGCAGCTAGCCCTGAAAGTCCAATGGGGCAACGCTGCACTCTGACGCCAATTTTACGTTGGTCTCCCATCCCACATCAAGGACAAGATATCACACGTCGGTAAACTGGATACTTTGGTAAACCTTCGCAAGCTCGCCCAATCCATCGACACCCATTATTGGGAACATCAATCTGAGGTCTCCTGCGAAAATTCAGTCAACAACAAATTGGACAAATCGTCGGACAAGACCCCAAAGTCCAACAAGGGGTCTGATAAGAAGACAGGCCAGAAGTCAAACACTGGTAATGCCACTGCTTCCGGTTCTGGTCAGAACAACTCTGGAACTGGCAATAGCTCCAGAGCTTGCAAGAGCACTCCAGACCTATCCACCAAGCTGGGAAAAGATGGAAAACTTACCCAGCAGGAATGCCAGTGCCGCATGGACAACAACCTCTGTCTGTTCTGTGGAAAACCTGGCCACCAAGCCAAGGATTGCAACAAGGCAACCTCGTCTGTAGCAAAGGCAAAGGGCCGTGCCGCCAATGCCATGACGGTGACGAGCCAGGATGCATCAAGGACATATAATGAACCACTCTGACAGTCCAACTCCGCCAGCATCTTTTCGTATCAAACTTTTAAATAGCGCCGCAACTCCCTCTCCACCTCAGTCTCTAATTCTAGCCATCGATCATCACTCATGTTTCATCGCCATCGATCATTCACACCAATCCTTTCATCATCATTCACATGGCTTCCAATTCTATTCCCCTCTCCAACATCTCTTCTAATAATATGTCACACTGGTCTCTGGACACAGAGGACTATCAAAAATACACCGAGCTCCATGGGCATGTTAAGCCACCTCCACGTGTCAAAATACTTCCAAAACTCTTTCAATGTCCAAGATCCCCACCATGTCTCTCTTATGCCATTGGCAATCCCATATTCTTTCATGATTCCATTGAACCATATACATTCCTCAGTATTTCACCTCTATATCGTAACACGGACAGAAGAGTCGAACGTGAGGTAGAGTTTCAGTTGCCATCGCCGACCTATCCTCCCACTTCAATCCAACTCAGGTTACATCGTGTCAGGCAAAGGGACCAAATATCCTTGGAACAGGATACCATATGGAGACAGATCACTAAGACAATAAGGAGTATTTGTTGTGGATGCTGACTGAAGTCCTCATGTGACTCAGGGTCAATTTACCTTTGGAGCCATAGGGAAGATGGTATTGGTGGACGTTTCTATTGTTCTTTTATATGACCCACCCCTGTTTCATCTTTTAATTCATTCATACACGACTTACTCATCCTTGTTCTATTTTTGGTTCTTTTATTACTCATCACCCCCTATTCTTACAAAGATTACCCCTATCTGTCGCTTCATTTCTCCATGATTTCCCCATTAGTAGTTCAACTTCACACACTTCATCAGCTGGCTTGATCAGCATTTCTTGCATCATATCGCATCATTTGCTCCTCATATTGTGTCGTTGTGCCCTGGGGATTTGTATATAAAAGGGTGCTAGTTTTCGCCTTTTGGAATCAATCAACAAGTTTTCAGCCCACGCTCTAAAGTTAAAGTCCATGCTCTAAGTCTATGCTCTATGCTCTACATCACAATCCATTAGCTCTACACTGAGGTAAAGCACCTTGGTTCAACAATCGGATTTTTCTCCGCCACCAAGAGGTTGCTTCTCCTGAAACCAGCTTTCACGTACCTCCCAACCGGGCTCCCCATTGTCATCCAGTCACAGAGCATGATCAGCCATCTGGACCGCCCTTTTTGCTCCCATCCTCATCCAATCACAGAGCACTATTCCACCTTCCTGTTACTCAGTGCTGCCCCTACCCCTCAACCTGATTGATCTTTGGAGTGCTGAACAACTGTGTTACACACCGTCTGTTTGCTAGGACCGTTGCATGCAGGCTTATAGGATCTATTCCATAAGTGAACTGACAACAGACAAGTCCAATGCTAAAGTGACGGACCAAAAAAAATAGTAAGCAGTCCTATAGCCTCTGTATGGGCTGAGGGCTGCATTGGTACTCCCCATATGACAAACAAGGTCCGCCTGAACGCATCCACTCTTTCTCACTCCGACTCCCTTACCCTCCTCATCTACTCTGACTCCATTCCCAATACCGCTATCCAAGCATTAATTGACTCTGGTTCTACTCACTGTTTCCTTGATTCCTCTTTTTCTGATTTACATAAACTCCATACATACACCATAACTCCGACATCGCTCCGATTATTTGATGGCACTGCTAATGCTGTTATTTCATGAGCTATAGATCTGTCTATCCATTTTTCTGTCAGAGAAATCCAGAACCTTACTCTGCTTGAGTCCAGCTGTTCTGTGGTTCTCGGACATAATTGGCTCACCTGCTACAATCCGTTGATTGACTGGGCATTGGGCCATATCACATTCCGTTCCCCAGTACAGGCTGTGTCATCCCCAATGTCACCAGCAACTTTAGGTGCAAAATTATCTTCTGCCTCCGCTGACTCCACTCCAATAGATACTCCATCTCCCCCACCGTCTATATCAATGGTGGACACTATGGTCTTCGCCAGACTAAGCAAACTGGATGGTTCTCACACCTTCCAGGTTCACCTCTCCGACCCAATATTCCTTGCCACCTGTTCCACCCAATCGACTCCACTGGACCTATCCATGGTCCCCAAAGAGTATCATGAGTTTGCCGACGTGTTCAGCAAGTCTAAAGCTGACTCCCTAGCGGAACACTGACCATACAATCTCAAGATTGAGTTGGATGACAACTCCACCCCTCCACTTGGCCCTATCTACTCACTATCCCAAAAAGAGCTATTGGCTCTCCAGACATTCATAGATGAGAACTTGGCCACGGGCTTCATCCACCCATCCCTATCTCCCCATGGAGCTCTGGTCCTATTTGTCTGCAAAAAGGACAGATCACTCCATCTATGTGTCAACTTCCATGGACTCAACAAGATCACCAAGAAAGACTGATACCCAATACCCCGCACCATGGACCTACTCAAGAGTCCTCGAAAGGCTAAGATCTATTCCAAAATAGATCTCCGACATGCCTACCATCTAGTCTGCATCCGAGAGGGCAACGAGTGGAAAACGACTTTCCGCACTCAATATGGATCTTTCAAATGGTGCGTCATGCCCTTCGGACTAACCAATGCTCCAGCCACATTCCAGCAGTTCATGAATGATACCTTTGCCAACCTCCTCGATGTGACTGTCCTCGTGTACTTAGACGACATTTTGGTATATTCAGACAACGAAGAAGAACATTGGCCAACGAAGAAGAACATTGGCCAATGAAGAAGAACATTGGCCAACGAAGAAGAACATTGGCCAACAAAGAAGAACATTGGCCAACGAAGAAGAACATTGGCCAACGAAGAAGAACATTGGCCAACAAAGAAGAACATTGGCCAACGAAGAAGAACATTGGCCAACGAAGAAGAACATCGGACACATGTCCGAGAGGTACTCCTATGTCTCCGAAAACATGGCCTCTTCACCCGTGCCAACAAATGCGAATTCCACTCCAACTCGGTCGAGTATCTAGGCTATATCCTCTCCCCGGCAGGACTGACAATGTCCGATGACAAAATCAAAGCCATACAGGAATGGCCAGAACCACGGAAAGTCAAAGACGTACAGTCCTTCCTGGGGTTTGCCAACTTCTACCACCGCTTCATTTACAGCTACTCCGATATCACCGTTCCACTCACCCGACTTACTAGGAAGGGTACCCAATGGAATTTCACTGATGAATGTAGACAGAGCTTTGAGACCTTAAAAAAGGTCTCTACTTCCACTCCAATACTGACTCATTGGGTTCCAGACGCTCCTATCCTATTAGAGACCGATGCCTCCAACTATGCACTTGCCGTGATCCTGTCCATCATCTGGAGAGATGATGGACAAGTCCATCCAATCACTTTTCACTCATGTACATTTACACCCCCAAACTGAACTATGACATCCATGACAAAGAGCTCCTTGCCATATATGAAGCCTTCCGGATATGGAGACACTACCTTGAAGGCCCCTCCGATCCGGTGGACGTCATGACTGACCACAAAAACTTGGAATACTTCTCCACAACGAAACTGCTCACCTGAAGACAAGCCCGATGGTCCGAATACCTATCTCAGTTCAATCTCATTATCCGTTTCCATCCAGGTCAACTCAGAGCAAAGCCCAATGTGTTAACTAGACGATGGGACGTCTACCCTAAAGAGGGGAATAGTGACTATGCTACTGTAAACCCACACAACTTTCATCCTGTGTTTACTAATGAGCAGCTGGCATTGTCCCTACGAGCATCCACCCTCATGACTCCCACCCTCCGAGCTGTCACCATTATGGACATCAACCAACTCCACTCTGACATCCACTCATCACTCCGATCCAATCCTATTGCAGTTAAACACTTGGACAACCCTTCTGATCCGAAGTGGTCACTTGACCCTGAAGGACACCTCCAACACAACAACTGGATATACGTCCCCGACACCAACAGTCTCCAACTCCAAGTTTTGCAGTATTATCATGATCACCCAATCTCTGGCCATTTCAGGCAAAATCGCACACAAGGATTAATCCAACGAGACTACATATGGCCAAAAATGTGAGAATACATTCAACACTACTGTAACTGCTGCACCACCTGTATGCGCTCAAAATCACAAAGGCACAAACCCTACAGAACACTTAAGCAACTTCCAGTCCTGGAGCAACCATGGAACTCCATCTCCATGGATTTCATAGAGAAGCTCCCCCCATCGCTCGGATACGACACCATACTCGCGATTGTTGACAGGTTCACTAAACAGTCACTATTCATCCCGACGCATGACACCATCACCTCCGCCTCACTAGCTAAGTTGTTCATTCTCCACGTATTCTCTAAACACGGAGTCCCATCGCATGTCACGTCTGATCGGGGCTTGGAGTTCGTGTCCTCCTTCTTCCACACATTAGGAAAGGCTCTCAACATGAAGCTTCACTTCACCTCTGGATACCATCCTGAAGGAGACGGACAAACAGAACGAATGAATCAGTCCCTGGAACAATATCTCCGAGTCTATTGTAACTAACAACAAGACAACTGGGCTGATCTACTTCCGATAGCAGAGTTTGCCTACAACAACGCTCCAAATGCGACTACTGGCATCTCTCCGTTCTTTGCTAATAAAGGCCACCATCCGAACATCTCCGTCCACCCTGAGAAAGAACTTGCCTCCACCAAAGCCCACCAATTCGTAACTGACCTCAATCAACTACACCATCTCCAATGCCCAGAAACAATACCAAGTCTCCACAGACCGATGCCGCATTCTGGCTCTGGACCTGCAAATCGGAGACAAAGTATTCGTTAAGGCTGAACACTTCTGGACCACTGGCCCATCAAAGAAACTCTCCGAGAAATACTTAGGTCCTTATGAGGTCATTGCTTGTGCAGGCAGCAGGTCCTTCACCCTCCGCCTCCTGGACCACTTCCAAGCAGTTCATCCAGTCTTCCATATATCAATGCTCGAACCTGCTACTACAAACGAGATCTCCAGTCACACACAACCCCCACCTCCCCCGATCATCATCAAAGGAGACAATGAATATGAGATATCTGAGATCCTGGACTCAAAGATCGACCGTCAATACAAGTGCAAGCTCCAGTACTTAGTCAAATGGACTGGATATGAAGGCACCAATGAAGAGTCCTCATGGATCTCCACGTCCGAACTCGATCATGCATCCGAATCCATCTCTGACTTTCACTCCGCTTATCCAGACAAACCTGGCCCTCTTATGAATCTTTAAGTTTGATTACTAATGCTAATTCTATTATTTCGCAAGTCACAAGGAAAGTTACCAGCCTGCCCAAAAAACTCCAAAGGAATATCACTCCGCCTCATTTTTTCTCCACTCTGAAATTTATAATCATTTCATTTTTATTTTTATACATTGCATTTCCTTTTCCCCTTTCCCTTATCTACCTCAGGCTCCGTCTCTGACTCATCATCACTCTCTACATCTGACACCCAATCTTTCTCATCCCCCATGTCTGAATCCTCGTCCAAAGGGGCCATGAACTTCTGCAACCGACGTAACTCGGCTGTCCGCCAACCCTCCAGAACCTCCTTCCATTTCATTGTCTTCACCAAGTCCACTAGCAACCCCTCCGTCTGCCAGAGGTGCTCCGACTGCAGGTTAACCAGCCGGATAAGCTGGCCCATGGTACTATTGGGCGCAGAGATGTGCCCCATACCTGCACTGGTCGTTGCCCCTTCTGATCCGACACTGCTACCCCTGGCTGCCACAGCACCCATCTCCATCCGCCGCTTTTTGGTCGGACGACCTTCTGTTTCTTTCTCCACCCCTCCTTGTACCACTAGTCAGGGCTTGACACTCCGACTCCGGGGATCAACCTTTCCATCAATCCTACACCTTCCTTTCCAACCCCAACAATGATCGCAGGACCGAAGGCAGCAAGTTGGGCTGGTAGGCCACACACACTCCATGCCCACATCACAACACAAGTCGCAAGTTATGCCAGGCCCACCGAATGGCTCTGCTGGAGCCAGAGCCTTGGGTGGTCCGCCCCTTCTCACTGCGGCCTCCAAGTGTTCCCTCTCCTCCTCCTTGTCCTGCTGTTCTGCTGCCACCTTCTCCATCTTGCGCTTGCAAAGCTGGATTGCTGACCTAGCGACATGCAGCTCCTTCTTACGGGTTGCCAACACACAACTCTCTGCCTTGCACCATATGACCCTCCGATCCGCCTCCCGCTTCTCTGTATCAGCACTCGGGCACGCCTTCAATGAAAAGACCACAACGTCGAGATTCTTCTTGGTGGTAGCAGCATAGAGCTCCGCTCTTTTGCAAGCCTCAACCACGGCTACCAGCCATCTCCTCATAACAATTTGAAGTTGGATCCAGCTCCGCATCCATCCTGACATCCACACCCACCTCAGGCTCTGCATTTGCATCAAGCTCCATATTGGCATCGGGATCCGCCTCCACCTCCGCCCTCTCTGCCTCTGCCGCTTCATCTTCCTCAGCTGCACCCAACCCAAATAATGGCCGTACTCGCAGACGTAACGGCGAGTTCACCGCAGTGACAGTTGTCGGATGAGCTGTCTCCGTCCACGTAACAGAGATGATGGTGACCTCAGGAGTCCCTGTCCGTATTGGCACACTCGGACTTCCTGGGTGGCTGGTCCCCCCTGCTCCGGTCACCTCCTCCTCTACCTCCATGGCGGCTTCTAGCTTGTGCACCTGCTCCTCCACTTCCTTCAGTCCCGCGGCCTCCATTGCGGCCGCAAGTTCCTTGACCCTGCAGGCTCTCTCGACCTTCACTTCCTCCTCTTTCCTTCTCCATTCTGTCTCCACCGCCTCTTTCCGCCTCTGCTCCTCCTCCTTCTGTCTCCGTTCCACCTCCTCCTCCTCCTTCTGTCTCCGTTCCGTCTCCTCCTCCTCCTTCCGTCTCTGTTCTGCTTCCTCCTCCTCTTTCTGTTTCTGCTTCCTCCTCCTCTTTCTGTTTCTGCTCCTCTTCCTCTTCCTTCCGTCGGGCCAAGAGCAACTGCTCAAGCTCAGCCACGCTCATGCTTGCCAAAGGGTTTGACATCATTGAGGATAAGACCTCAATCATGCCCCTCCTTTTATATGTCTCCAGACCCCCAGTATAACTCCAACTGCCCCCAACCGTCTCACCTATTCAATCCACAGACATGAGGCCTCAGGGGCTCGGCCTTAAATGGAGAGATACTGTTATGACTATATTCATTAACTCCCAGATCCCCATCCGATCCACTCAGATCCCCGCGCGTATGAAATCTATACTCCATTTGGAAACTGCCCCATCTCCATCTACCTGTCCAATTGTCACCGCCAATTCCGCCCATCCATCTCTGGTTCTGATTGATGCATCAGCATCACCATAGGAACCCAGACATCCATCCCCATCAGACTCAGACATACTCATGTAAAGCCATCGGCCTTGGAGACCCATCAATGGAGTAATTATTATTAGATTTCAAAATATGTATTTAAGTTGCCCGACTGGGGACTTCATTCCCCAGTTTGAATATCAAATCACACCTAGTTCCTAAGTCCAATCCTAACTCTCTAAGTTGTACTCTGTCTCCGAAATCTTGGACACTGGTATTAGTAAGGGTGCAGCACATAAGCTGAAGCCAAGTCCATTCCGACCTCCACGACGTGCTCCAACTCCGACAAAACCTCTGACCCAATCTCCGACCCCCAATTGGACCTAGTGCATAACACACAGGAAGTGAAGCAATAGAGATTTTTATGCTTGTCACATGTAGTTCACGCTTTACTGCTGATGCAATGTAAAGTCAAGATTGACAGGCATTCAAGGGTTCAGATACTTCAAAGGGGGAAGTAACCTAGTGCCTTAGTACTGCGGGTTGAGTGGATTAAAGCCAACAATAATCCCTTCAACGTAAAAAGATAGATACGCACTTGAACACTTCCTTCTGAACAAGCATATTCACTGTATGTGTCTTATCCATGATAGAATCAAAAGTCAAGGGATATTAATCTCATCTCAAAGAGGTGAATTAATAGACTGTGGTGTTGATTTATTGAAATGCCCACAATTGAACCAACCGATCAATAGCAAAGTACGTGTTAACCTGACTAACCTCAGAGTCTCAATTAAACGTGCAGTATTCTTGACCAATCAATAGCCTAGTACGTATTAACCTGACTAACCTCAGAGTCTCAATTAAACATGCAAGGTTCTTGATTATAACCAATTGCCTGATACATGATAATTTGACTAACCTCAGAGTCTCAATTACATGTGTAAGGTTCTTGATCAATGAATAACAATTAATACACTTCAAGTTACTGCTCTGAGTGGGCTTGTAGTGTGTTAATTACTAATCAGTTACTCCATATTAACCTCTTCTCTGGGTTTGATTAATATTAGAGCCTGCTGCACTTGTAATATAATAGCTTCTGGCTTCTCCGAGAGTCAATCAAAGTTAATATACCTTAAGAGTAGCTGATATAAGTGTGATGCTTATGTGATGATTACTCAATGCTTGAGTAGACACTGCTGTGTGTGTGTGGTAAAAAGATATTCTTATTGCACTGCTGTTGCAGCCCTTTTTATATACATGGGCTATCTAGCTTATGTAACTAATTAGAGAATATCCCTGAGGCTTAAGGAAGCCCCTAGAAGAAGGCTGGAGAACCTTGTGGAAGGTCCAGGAAGGTGTCAGGGTTCAAATAAGTCATATTCTATTTTTAGTATTTTCTCTTGACACCCCTATCAGCGCAGCCTGTCAGGGTGCGTCTCCCCTATTTCATTGCCCCTATCACTTCCCCTATCCTTCCTCCCCTATCTTGGTTCTCCTATCTGTCTCCATCATTTAGTATAAAGACTTGCCTTGGTGCAGTGTGATCCCCTCAGCTTGATCTCTGAGGATATCTGCTGTACCAGGTAAGACCCATGTATTTATCAGAAACAGCTGTATAGACTGAGGATATCCGCTGTACCAGCTGGCATTATTTCTTATCGGCTCTCACTTATTGAGTATCTTGTTGTTGTGGCCTTGTCATCAGTGTCGCCCTCACAGAAGATCAAGCTCATAAGACAACCCCACACCTCATAACACTTTCCCTATTAACTACTTCACTGATACCATGACCGATCAGCTCCCTGAAGCCTATTGGGACACTCTAGGTGAAAGTGGTGGCTTTCTGTGAGCGTTGTTCAACACCCAGGCACAGCAGCTCCAGCAGCTGCAACTCCAGAACCAGCACCTCCAGAGCCAGTTCACCAATGTCCAGAACAACCTAGCAGATGCTGCCACTGCTGCTGCCATCACTGCAGCACAGACCATCTCTCAGACCACCTCATTTCCCACACCTTCTCCTACATCGTCATCCGTTCGCCCAATAAGGGCAGCTGAACCAGCCAAATTCAATGGAGATCGTGCAGAGACGGAAGGTTTCATTCACTCTATCAGGCTTGCCATTGCAGTCCAGCCTACATCTTTCCCAGATGAGCAGACCAAGATCCTCTATGCCCTCTCTTTTATGACAGGAGGTTCTGCTGAAGTATGGGTGCACAATGAGACACAGGCAGTCATTGACAGGACCTCACCACTCTCCACCTTGGAGGAATTCATTAAGCAGGTGGAGAATGCTTTTGGGGACCCTGACCGCTCTCGAACAGCACGAACAAAGTTACATGATCTTAGGATGACACCTGGCATGTCAGCAGATGAATACACAGCACAGTTTGAGATACTAGCAGGAAGGACTGGGTTTAATGATGCAGCACTGGAAGATGCCTATGCCCGAGGGCTCCCTGCAATGATTCTTGACAAGATCCATGCACAGCCATCCCTCCCGTCCGATCTCAAGGCATGGAAGGAAGCAGCCTGTCAAATTGACCGCAACCACCGTCATCTTCTAGAAGTGAGATGTGCTCAGACTTCCCTCACTCCTGCCCACTCTACCCCATCCCGCCCTCACAGCACTCCGGCCATCTCTGTACCAACTACCTTGGCAACCTCTAATGGTGCTGCACCTATGGATATTGACTCCAACCGCCATCACATTGAGACTCAGACGTGCTATAACTGTGGAAAGCATGGCCATATATCCCCAGCATGCCCTGAACCACGCAAGGAACATATCCGAGCTGATCTCACACAAACAGCAATTGCAGGCATGATATCAGAGTCAGTAGCAGCTGCACTGAAGGCCAAGGAAGAAGTGCAGAAGGCAGTAATTCCAAAGCAAGAGGAGAAGCAGGATTTTCAGGCCAGTCAGCAGTGAAGAGCATGCCCTGCCTGACAAACCGGTTTTCAGTTCTTGAATCATGTACTGTAGGGCTCACAAGCGATATGTTACACGCACACTCCCTTGTCCATCAGACTGAAACCAAAACAGCCATGCCTGAAAACCCTTCTCAACTTCCAGCTAAACATGATGACCCTCCTCGTCTCTACCTTCGATCTGCAGACATCCGTCAATGTACAAGAATTCCCATGAAAATCCACTCGGTAGACACTGGATACCCTCTAGCCGTGGATGCACTCCTCGATAGTGGTGCTACAGGAATGTTCATTGATGCAGAATATGTCAAAGCAGAGAAACTTCAAACACACCCTCTACCATGTGCCATACCTGTTTATAACATTGATGGGACCCCAAATGAAGCAGGTTCAATCAAGGAAGAAGTCGATCTCATCTGCACATATGGGACCCATACCGAACGTGCCACATTTTCAGTCACAAGCCTGGGAACAATTTGGCATAATTGTTGGGCACACCTGGCTTGTGAAGCACAACCCAGAGGTAGACTGGCGTACAGGAAAGGTACAGATGACTCGCTGCCCTGATTCATGTGGAGAAGTACCAGAACACAAAGAGCATTCGCTTGGTACAACTCCTTCAAATGGCAAGAACTCACACAGGCAACTCCAATACGAGGGAGACCGAACATTTGTTATCTTTGTAGAAGAAGACTTGGAGAATATCTATGCTGGTTCAACAGTTTCTCAACAGCTCACACAGAAGGCTGCAGAATCTACTCCAGTCAAAACCTTTGAGGAGATTGTCCCAAAGGCATACTGGGGATTTAAGGATGTTTTTGCAAAGGAGTCCTTTGACCAACTTCCACCTCGAAAACTGTGGGACCACGCTATTGAACTCACTCCAGGAGCGCAACCCTTCAGCACAAAGGTCTATCCAATGTCCCCAAATGAGCAGAAGGAGTTGGACGCATTCCTTGAGGAGAACCTACGGAATCATTGTATACATCCCAAGTCACCCATGGCATCCCCTGTCTTTTTTGTGAAGAAGAAGGACGGTAATCTTCGTTTTGTGCAAGACTACCGCAAGCTGAATGATATCACAATCAAGAACGCCTACCCACTACCCCTGGTACCAGACATCATGAATAAAATTGCCGCAGCCAATGCCAAGTACTTTACCAAGCTTGACATCTGATGGGGATATAACAATGTGCGTATTAAAGAGGGCGATGAGTGGAAGGCAGCCTTTCAAACCAATCATGGTCTATTTGAACCCCTGGTCATGTTCTTTGGTCTCACAAACAGCCCAGCAACCTTTCAGACAATGATGAATGGCATTTTCAAGGAGCTCATTGATGATGGCACTATGGTAGTGTTCATGGACGACATCCTCATTTTCACTGAATCCCTAGAACAACACCACACGGTCATGCAATCTGTCCTTGAAATTCTTCAGGCCAACCACCTGTACCTCAAACCAGAGAAATGCCTTTTCTCACAACAGAAGGTAGATTATCTTGGATTGATTCTCTCACAGGGACAGGTAGCTATGGACCCAGTTAAGGTGGCCAGAGTCAGAGACTGGCCCACACCATGCAATGTGACAGAAGTCAAATCCTTCCTGGGTTTCATCAATTTCTATCATCGCTTCATTGAGGACTTCTCACATATCACAAAGCCTCTGAATCAGTTAACAAAGGCAGATACACAGTGGTCCTGGATACCTGATGGCCCAGAACAAGAAGCCTTTGATAAACTCAAGCAGCTTGTCATGTCAACTCCAATCCTTGTCCTCCCAGATCAAACCAAGCATTTTCGACTAGAGACAGATGCTTCAGCATATGCAACAGGTGCTGTTCTATCTCAACTCTGTGACGATGAGAAATGGAGGCCGGTAGGTTTTGTATCCAAGAGCCTTTCAGATGCAGAGCACAACTATGCCATCCATGATAAGGAATTGCTCTCAGTCATCCATGGACTAGAAGAATGGCACCACATCTTGGAAGGGACCAAATACAAGATTGAAATCCTTAATGACCATCAAAACCTCACATATTTCCGTACAGCTCAGAATCTCAATCATCAACAAGCTCGCTGGTCACTATACCTTTCTCATTTTGACTTTGAACTGATCCACCGTCCTGGACGACATTCAGCCAAACCTGATGCCCTCTCATGACGTGTAGATCATAAGTGGGGGGAGGAAGATAACCAGAACCAGGTTCTTCTTGGCCCTGAGCTGTTCCACATCGATGCGACATCCACCTATCCAGGGCCAGAAGCTCAAATGATCACAGGAGAAGGAGACATATTCCTGGAACGTGTGCGGAACTGCACCAACAGAGATGAAAAGGTTGTAAAGGCTCTTAAGGAACTTGGTCCCTCTCAGAATTTACGAGGACAGGAATGGACCGAGGAGAATGGACTCGTCCTCTATCGTGGCAAGGTATATGTCCCTCTTGACCCAAAATTGCGCCATGACATTGTAAGGGCACACCACGATACTCACATTACAGGTCACCCTGGTCGCTGGAGAACAACAGAACTTGTATCCCGCAGCTACTGGTGGCCTGGATTTGAACGATACATTGCCAAATATGTCAAGGGATGTGACCTCTGCAATCGGACAAAAACTTTCCCTGCTCCTCCTATGGGTAAACTCCTGCCTAATCGTGTCCCAGATCGGAGGTGGCAAATGATATCTGTTGACCTTATTGTAGAACTACCCATCAGCCATGGCTATGATGCACTCCTTGTCGTTGTGGACCGTCTTTCCAAACGAGCACATGTTATCCCTACCACCTCTGACATCAACTCCATAGGAGTTGCACGACTTTTCCGAGACCATGTGTGGAAACACCACGGCCTTCCTGAGGAGATCATCAGTGACTGTGGCACCCAGTTTGTCTCTCAATTTATGCGCGAGCTCAATAAGCTTTTGGGGATCAAGGTTGCAGCATCCACAGCATATCATCCACAAACCGATGGTCAGACGGAAAGGGTCAATCAAGAAATTGAACAATACTTGAGGCTTTTCGTCAATCAGCACCAGGATGACTGGATTGAGTGGGTTCCTCTTGCCGAATTCACATACAACAACCGCATCCACTCCTCCACGCAATCAACCCCCTTCATGCTTGATACAGGCCAACACCCAAGGCTTGGGCTAGAGCCAATCCAAGAGACACGACTTGAAGCACTGGAAGAATTCACTGAGCGTATGGAGATGGCCACCACTGAGGCTCGCTCCACCCTGGAAAAGGCAGCAGATGATATGGCACAATTCTATGATGCCCATCGGCAAGCAGCCCCAGTATACAAACTTGGTGACAAGGTCTGGCTCAATGCACAAAATATCACCACCACCCATCCAACCAAGAAACTTGATCACAAATGGTTAGGACCATATGTGATTAATAAGGTGGTCTCACGAAATGCCTATGGCCTACAACTTCCCCCAATCTTTGGCTGCACTCATCCAGTGTTCTCTGTTGTCTTACTCCATCCTTATGAAAAGGATCCCATCCCTGAACACCAGTCATCTCCTCCACCACCTCCAGTCATTCGAGATGGAGTACAGGAATACGAAGTTGGGAATATCCTCGACAGCAGAGTTTTCTGAGGAAGACTGGAATACCTGGTGCGTTGGAAGGGCTATGGAGCTGCTGACGACCTCTGGATCCCAGCTAAGGATGCCAGTGGGGCTAGAAGGCGCATTGCAGACTTCCATCGGGAAAATCCTGAAGCCCCAAGGCATATTTCGGCAGCCACCTATGTGGCTCTTCCCTTCAGACGCTTTGAGAACTTCACAGAACCTCCCAAACAGGTCCTCTTTGATTGGACAGCTGGCAGGAACCCAACATGTGGTATTGGACACATTTCAGAGCCGCAGAATAGGCACAGTGAAGCTTAGCGCTCACCAAATTCATCCATGCCGAAATTCCACTATCTGTATATAAGCCAGTGAATCCACTTCCCCTTCCTCAATAAAACCATCATCGTTCACTACCCAACCCACCATGCCTTACCAGTCTGAATCCACCCCTCTACGCTCACTCTGTTCCTACCCATCAATCACTTGGTCAGTTGGCTCAAGGGATACTGCACGTGCTGTAGAGGATTATAACCTCCCATCTCCACCTCCACAAGTTCATTTCCCCTTCTGGCATCGTAATCCATCAAGACGCCAGACATACTACATCGGGGACCCTCTATTCATTGGCAACTATGACATACCATACGCCTTCCAAGGGCTCGCTGGTAAAGTCACCTATGAGGGAGGGGAGATGATACTTGGAGCAGTTTTCAGCACGAATGATCCCATATCCCCCGTGTTTTGGAACCCGCAAAATTATGGTGTTAGGGCAAACTCTAAATCACCACAATTCCGTGAATGAACAGCTGAGAAGAATATCAAACCCTGCTGCAGCACAACTCCAGAAACAATTTAATGTTTGTACTTTGGTTACAATCCTTTGTATTGGTCAATGCAGACTATACGCAGAAAGGTAATACATTTCTTAGCAGCAAGAAATGAATAAGACTTCCAGAGTCTAGAGTTCACGGACGCTTAGGGGTCCAGATATTCCAAAAAGAGGGGAATGCACTTAGAGGCTAAAGGAAGTAGGTGGATGAATCCAACCGTCCAACCAGTGGCACTCTGAAGCGAATAACAGCAATGTGTGAAGTAGTCTAGCAACTGCTTCACACGAGTTCAAGCTTCTAATGCTCTGCAAAGGCAGTACACACTAGTAACTTAAACAAGAGCACTAATGGCAGGACTATCGACAGACAATCTCACCCTGTAGATTCGTAGTCACGTGAGGCAGATACTACACTCACGCCCAAAGCAGGAATATCACTACTTTGAGTGCAATCAAGTACAGTTACACAACTGTAAAAGATCCTTGAACTGGTAATCAACAGTTACTGAGATAGAGGATGACACTGTATGTCACTCTAGTCACACTGGTGTGCAGAAGATGGGTAGAATATGATGATATGTTATTCTTTCAGAGGCAGAATGGCCTCCTTATATATTGTATTTACAGGGGCTGACTAATGGTTCTGGAATATTCTACCTATTAATAGATGGAAACTACTGGAAGGTTGTGGAAGGTGGAAGAAAGGGGTAGAATATTCCAAGCCAATCACAGGAGCTGAATAATGGTTCTGGAAAGTTCTATCTAATAATAGAGGGAAACAGCTAGAATGTTATGGAAAGGGGTAGAATATTCCAAGGCAATCACCTGATTTGATCACCCATCAGCTGATCTGATCCCTGAGCTAGGCACTGATCAGGCAAAAAGAAGGGTGTCCACCCTGTTTTCTGCACTGGTTTGGACAGCCATGGATAGCCACATGTCATGTGATGATCTGCACAGAAAATAGTGCCCTGAGAGGCTGTGGTTGTTAAGTTACAGAATATTTATTGATCAGAGACATCTGAGCTTGAATTCAGGCCAAATGCCTGGTCCAAAAGGGGAGAGCCGGCTGTGTGAAGGTTTGTGGGCGCCTATGGGTCCACAACTGTAGCACAGCAGAAATAAATGATTCTGAGCTGAGTTCTGCATGGAATATTCCCGAAAAAATATGGAAAAATAGAGAATATTTGAATAAGTCCATTCCAGGTACAAGCATCAAATATATGCGGATATTTAGGAATGGAAAAGCAAAGAATAGCACATTGGTGCTGCATAAATGGAATTTGATAGGGAAAAGGTGGTTCCCATACACCCCGGAGAGTTCACCATCCCACTTTACCCCAAGGCAGAGAAGAGTCACCATCAACACTCGTCATGGGCTCTACTTTGGCAGAGAGTGAGAAGGGACCTTGCAGAGTGCTTCAGGGTGTGTCTCTCTTGAGATGGATGGGACGATAGTGCATATCGAGACGACATGCATTAAGAGGGAGGTGATGTCAGGGTTCAAATAAGTCATATTCTATTTTTAGTATTTTCTCTTGACACCCCTATCAGCGCAGCCTGTCAGGGTGCGTCTCCCCTATTTCATTGCCCCTATCACTTCCCCTATCCTTCCTCCCCTATCTTGGTTCTCCTATCTGTCTCCATCATTTAGTATAAAGACTTGCCTTGGTGCAGTGTGATCCCCTCAGCTTGATCTCTGAGGATATCTGCTGTACCAGGTAAGACCCATGTATTTATCAGAAACAGCTGTATAGACTGAGGATATCCGCTGTACCAGCTGGCATTATTTCTTATCGGCTCTCACTTATTGAGTATCTTGTTGTTGTGGCCTTGTCATCAGCATTGCCCTCACAGAAGGTGTCAGAACCTTCTGTGGCCGCTTTTGGCTGAAGTGCATGAACTCCGCTGCTTATGTAATATGCACATCATTTGCTCACATGCAAGTGCTTTTTGAGGTCACATGACATATTATATCAGCAACCGATGACGAGCCAGGATGCATCAAGGACGTATATCGAACCACTCTGACAGTCCAACTCCGCCGGCGCCTTTTCACAAACTTTTAAATAGCACTGCAACTCTCTCTCCACCTCAGTCTCTAATTCTAGCCATCGATCATCACTCGTGTTTCATTGCCATCAATCATTATCAGCCTTCTATTCACACCAATCCTTTCATCATCATTCACATGGCTTCCAATTCTATTCCCCTCTCCAACATCTCTTCTAATAATATGTCACACTGGTCTCTGGACACAGAGGACTATCAAAAATATGCCGAGCTCCACAGGCATGTTAAGCCACCTCCACGTGTCAAAATACTTCCAAAACTCTTTCAATGTCCAAGATCCCCACCATGTCTCTCTTATGCCATTGGCGATCCCATATTCTTTCATGATTCCATTGAACCATATACATTCCTCAGTATTTCACCTCTATATCGTAACACGGACAGAAGAGTCGAACGTGAGGTAGAGTTTCAGTTGCCATCGCCGACCTATCCTCCCACTTCAATCCAACTCAGGTTACATCGTGTCAGGCAAAGGGACCAAATATCCTTGGAACAGGATACCATATGGAGACAGATCACTAAGACAATAAGGAGTATTTGTTGTGGATGCTGACTGAAGTCCTCATGTGGCTCAGGGTCAATTTACCTTTGGAGCCATAGGGAAGATGGTATTGGTGGACGTTTCTATTGTTCTTTTATATGACCCACCCCTGTTTCATCTTTTAATTCATTCATACACGACTTACTCATCCTTGTTCTATTTTTGGTTCTTTTATTACTCATCACCTCCTATCTGTCGCTTCATTTCTCCATGATTTCCCCATTAGTAGTTCAACTTCACACGCTTCATCAGCTGGCTTGATCAGCATTTCTTGCATCATATTGCATCATTTGCTCCTCATATTGTGTCATTGTGCCCTGGGGATTTGTATATAAAAGGGCACTAGTTTCCGCCTTTTGGAATCAATCAACAAGTTTTCAGCCCACGCTCTAAAGTCAAAGTCCATGCTCTAAGTCTATGCTCTACGCTCTACATCACAATCCATCAGCTCTACACTGAGGTAAAGCACCTTGGTTCAATGATCAGATTTCCCTCCACCACCAAGAGGTCGCTTCTCCTGAAACCAGCTTTTGCGTACCTCCCAACCGGGCTCTCCTGGGACCATCTGCACATCTATGGGTAGACACAGCTTGTTGGGGTATATGAAGTTCTAAACTACTTCAAATAAGGACTATTATTTAGTAGTTCAAAGGTATTTCAAATGTTCTAATGAATGTACTTATATTTCACATTTTTGTGTATTTGAGCCCACAAGTATACACAATGGGTCAGTGTTGGTTCGCTTAAGGAATAGATCCTATAAGCCTGCGTGCAACGGTCCTAGCAAATAGACGGTGTGTAACACAGTTGTTCAGCACTCCAAAGATCAATCAGGTTGAGGGGTAGAGGTAGCACTGAGTAACAGGAAAGTGGAATAGTGCTTTGTGGTTGGATGAGGATGGGAGCAAAAGGTCGGTCCTGATGGCTGATCGTGCTCTGTGACTGGATGACAATGCCAAAGTATTACCCAAGTTATTTGACTAATGGTGACTCATGCCATGAGTCAGAGCAAATCTGAGCAATTGGCTAGGAAACTTCCACCCCTTTCTCACATATTCCACAGGCTTCCAGTAGTTTCCATCTATTAATAGGCAGAAGTCTCCAGTAGTATTAGTTAGCTCCTGTAAATACAATGTATAAGAAGGTCATTCTGCCTCTGAAATAGCAACATATTCTACCCATCTTCTGCACACCAGTGTGACTAGAGTGAAAACAGTGTCATCCTCTACATCTCAGTAACTGTTGATTTATCAGTTCAAGGGTCACTTACAGTTGTGTAACTGTACTTGATTGCACTCAAAGTAGTGATATTCCTGCTTTGGGCATGAGTGTAGTATCTGCCTCACGTGACTACGAATCTACAGGGTGAGATTGTCTGTCGATAGTCCTGCCATTAGTGCTCTTGTTTAAGTTACTAGTGTGTACTGCCTTTGCAGAGCATTAGAAGCTTGAACTCGTGTGAAGCAGTTGCTAGACTACTTCACACATTGCTGTTATTCGCTTCAGAGTGCCACTGGTTGGATGGTTGAATTCATCCACCTACTTCCTTTAGCCTCTAAGTGCACTCCCTCTTTTTGGAATATCTGGACCCCTAAGCATCTGTGAACTCTAGACTCTGGAAGTCTTATTCATTTCTTGCTGCTAAGAAATGTATTACCTTTCTGTGTATAGTCTGCATTGACCAATACAAAGGACTGTAACCAAAGTACAAATGTTAAATTGTTTCTGGAGTTGTGCTGCAGCAGGGTTTGATATTCTTCTCAGCTGTTCATTCACGGAATTGTGGTGATTTAGAGTTTGCCCTAACACCATAATTTTGTGGGTTCCAAAACAGAGGGGAGGTGGTAGAAGGGGTAGAGGAGCCATAGAACAGCTCAGGTGGGATGGCAGCCATCTGAGGCAAGATGCAGCGTGTTGTGGGTAGGAGTGGACATGTTCTTTACTCTTAAGTCCCCATGGTGTACTAATAACTATTATTCTGCTCAGCATATGCCGGAGCCAATAATTATTGGTAACAAATACTCTCTAGTAAGACATGTATTAGCAAGTCCGGTATGAAGAGGCATTGAAAATGTGAAACGCGGGGGGTCACAACGTGACGCTGCTACTCAAATAATTTATGAATCGAATGAACTGTTCCTCTAATCCACATACAATCTACAAAGGCTGGACCATAGAACCCGAAAATAAGCTCAACACCTAGAACCCCGCTCGTTGTACATTTAAGCCTTCTTCCGTTTCTTCTCGCCGCCCTCCTTTGCCTTCTTCGCTTTCTCAGCCTCGGCTTCCTTCTTAGCCTTCTCATGTATGGTATCGTTCAGACCTAGACGATTCCGAGAGATCTAAGGGCAATGATGGGTGTAAGGAAAATTCCCATTCTCGGCACTGAGACAAGAATGCATACCTCAATAGCGTAGAACTGCATTCTCGTGACTGTGTGAATGCGATAATGATTGAATCAGTGCCGGCGTATGATGGCCGTGAAATGGACGTACCAAAGATGGAATTATGCTGAGCATATTCGTCTCTAGCGTCTGTGCGAATAAGAGAGCCAAAGTTATAATCCTTTACTTTCTTCTCGTATCTGTGCAAGTTGTGTACGGGTGTAATCACTAAAGGAGTGAAGGGCGTGGACTCACTGCATCATGAATTCACGCCAGCGGTTCTTACCGCTGTCACTCTTCATCCAATCCTCATCGAGGTTAACGAGTTTGGTGTAAGGCGCTTCAACTACCTCCGGGAAGGAGGATGAAAGATGCTCGAAGATCTCGTCATCCATTCTGGGCAACCATGTGGTTAGGCCTCGTTGAAAGCATGGGGCTAAGAGTGCTCTTACTTTGTCAAGCGCAGTCCCTTCGGTTGAACATTGGTAAGAAGGTTCCAATATGTCTGGTGAAAAGAGAACATGTGAGCCCCATAGGATTAGATAAACATCCTCGATGTGGGGCAAGACAGACTTGAGCATGTTCAACGGCTACGACTGCGAACTGTTTCTCAATCTGGAAAGTTACATGAGCTATGGGTATGTCGTCAGTTGCGACGAGTTATAAGCGCACTTCGACTAAATTTTGTGCATTTTGCGGGTCAAACTTGGACATGATCGAACGCTGGCAACCTTTGGTGAAGTGACGGCAAGAACCGGGTCGCGGAAGCAACTGGGGGGGCCACTGATCTTTTGTCTTTTTCTCATTTGGCACGTCCACAACACAGAAAGCTTAGAGTTGGAATCGAAGCCTTTGGCCACGCACTGAGTGCACCACTCTAACTGCTTGTCTGTGGTGCAGGTATTGTCCTTTGTTATAAGTATCTGACTCAGTAGTACTCAGTTGCCGCGACCGCCAAACAGACTTGATGGGCGATTCTCGAGCGCGAACGTCCGTGGATATATCTCTATATTATCTCTTTATTTGATGTCTTATGCGTTTATCAGGACAGGCTCGCCACGCTCGACACATTCCTCGATTCCCAGCGCCAGCTTCTCGCTCGCACCCAGTCCGACCTCCACAAGCTGGCGAGCCTCCGCGAGCACGCGCTTGCAGATCCGAAAGGATTTATTGAGAATGTGGATAGTGAGGTTGGAGTGCTTCATTATTGTTTATTATCTCCTGACGTGCTCCTGGTAGCTGGATAACTCGGCGTTCAAGTTGAGCGAGTATGTGGCACCGCAGAGACCAGAAGATATTGACTGGGACCTCTTCACATCTCTTGGTGTGGTTTCTCGCCTATTCTGTATGTTTGTATCTCAAACATCATTGTTCATAGACCCATCCCCGTTCGCCACCATCTCCTTACCGGGACCACCACCCATCTCTACAGCAACAAAGCAACGTTCACCGCCTTCGGAACTGCAGACATTTGTACGCGAGGCAAGCAAGAACATCCTTGCCGATTTCCGACCCTTTGTTCCAGTTGACCTAGACGAGACTCAAGATGCAGAAGTGGACACTGCCGATGAAAAGCGCCTAGCAGAGCTGGTAAAGCACGGCAAGGTAAACAAAGCTGAGACGATCGGGAAAGCAAGGGTCGACGGCCCGCCCCTTACACGGAGACGCGTAGGGTCAGGACTTAGGCTGAAACATGAGCACGAGACGCCTTCAGAGTTGAAAGGCAAGGGCCAGGTTGATAATCACAATGAGAAACAGGCCCACCTTGAACCAGCGTAAGCATTGCTGTCTCTCACACTGGCTTAATAGCTAATGTTTGTAAACAGTTCACCACAGGTTCGGCCACGGCCTCAGCGCATTCGCAAACCTCGAGTCAGAGCGGATGAGATATATCAACCGTCTCCTTCAGTCCATGCCTCTCCATTCCCACCTTCTTCCCCATCTCCACGTCTTGATACCACAGTCGTGTCGGAAATTCCCGAGCCCGTCGAACCATCTCCTTCAGACGCCAGTTCGTCCGATCACTCTGACCATAATGGTCCTCCACAGCCTTCGAAAGCTAAGCGACAGGATGCTCGCAAGCAACGTCGACGTGATGTGCCGTCTGAGACGTTTAACTTGCCATGGTCGCTCTCGGAGCAGCACCTGCTTGAAAAATTACTTTCAGAGATTCCAGCAGGAGAGAAGCAGAGGTACGCATCGCTTTAGATTCATGTCATACTCCTTGACATAAAGAATGCACATGGTAGATGGGCAAAGATTTCGAAGGCAATGTCTGGAAGGAGGACTCCACGGCAGGTCGCGAGTCGCGTACAGAAATATTTCGAAAAGTTAAAGAAATTTGGTGTTGAGCCTGGTTAACAAGAAAAATTGGTTCTTGACTCTGCGCGTGTAGTCCACACTGATGACTATTCTTGCGCCATTCGATACGACATTCATTGACTGTCCCCGGCTGGACTTCACACCAGAGATAACCACAGATTAAACGTCAACCTTGGTTTGCAGGTTTTTTATGGAGACCATTCTAAGCACAATTTACTTGTTCAAAAATTCCTTGGATCCAATTTGCTCAGTCTCCATTCCTTGCCTAATTTTCCCTCCATGATTAGCTCCGCTACTGCCTTGGCAGTTCCAGGCGCATTGCAAATTCCCCAGCATGTATGCCCCGTTGCAACGACCAAACCTGGCACTTGTTCTACCACACCCACGATTGGCCCGCCTAGTGGCATATAGCATGCTTGCTCCACTTCAACTCTGCCGTCCCTCAATTGTGTGGATATGCTACCCACTTGCTCCCTCAGCGCAACAATAGTGGATGGGGAGGTTTGCACGAGTGACGCTAGTGGAGGAAGGGGCGCGTCATCTCCTGGCGCACATGCATACACCCGATTGTGGGGACGAGCATATATCTCGGGTGACGCCTCTCCACCATCGGCACTGTGAATTTCCGTGAACAATACATGTGGCGAGAGCGGCGTGCTGGGCTCCATGACTATCGAATGTGAACGTGTATATGTTATTGGCAAGGATGGCAGAAGCGTGGGCGACCAGGGCCCTGCCGCTAATAAGATTGAGTCCGCGGGGATGTGTATAGTGTGTGATCCTGGAGCCGTTGGTGCGTATGTTACGCCCACAACTCCGTTGCCTTTGTCATTCTCGGCAGTACCGCTGCGACGTTCTGCATTTCCATTTCCGCGCTCAATCGATACGACCTTTGCTCCCTCCACGACTTCGAGTCTTTCCCCTGCCGCCTCATGCGCTAAAGCAAGCATGGACGTCGTAAACTCATATGGATGAACTTGCGCAGTCTCCCCGGGTCCCGCCATGGGTTCATACATGTCCGTAAGCGCCTCCTCGACCCAATCGAGATCGTCTGGGTGTCCTGTGGCGCGTTGAGCTTGAGCACTCCCGAGGCTGTGGCTATGCAGCCCGCCATAATCAGAGCTACGCTCTACTTTCAAAGCGTCTTTAGCGGCTTGTGTGCGCCCCCTCCACTTGCCACATGCAACCTCTCGCCATCCCCATCGCTCTGTTCCCTCATGTTGCTTTGCCAACTTTTTATGCTCCTGAAAAGATATTTCCCCGAGCTCGCGCGGAAACGCCCAGTTGGCTACCAATCCGGCCGCCTTTCCCGAGGCACCTGCGGCGATGGTGGACGCTTCCAGGAGGGTTATATAACAGTTGGATGCGGGAAAGAGAGGATGCCGAGTGAGGTAATAAGCAGATGCACACCCTATGATTCCTCCCCCAATAATGACTATGCGACGTTCTTTCAAAGAGCTGGTGGACATGTTGATTAACGCTACAGAAGGAGAGTTTGCCTCATTGAACGGGACCGCTCCTTGATCCTGCACGTGACTACATTCGCGCCACCCAGTAATAATCTTCATTTGAATAATAGGGCGTATATGGAACCAGCTTACGCTGAAAACCTTTTTGATGCTCCATCATAACCCGACGTTAGTCCAAAGTGGAGCAACGGTCCAGGCCTGGACCGGCAGCTTGTCAGACCGCCGAATGCAAGCCGAACGGCATGACATCCCTTTGTAAGCGCGACTTATGGCCAGTGTTCGTGAAGTCCTCCTCCCAAACCCACCTCCTTGGTTTTCAGAATCTTCTGCTTTGTGCCTGTGGTAGCTTCACTTCTGCGTGGGAGTGAGGTTTGACACTCTTGTTAAATGGAGCTTCAAAGCGGCATGTGTGAAGCAACTGTGGAGCTTCACCAGAGCCTTGCGAACGCTCCACTGTAGCTTTTACTACGTTTATCATAGCTAGCGAAACTCAGCTCAAGCTGGTTCCATATACGCCCTAATACCAATTTTCTGCTTGGAAGAAACACTTGTGCTTTGGCCTCTATGTTGCCCTGATCATTCGCCTTGCGATCGTTTTTAGCGTTCTCTGTTGCCGTCAGTTCACATTAACATCTATGCTTGCTGTGACTCATGGTCGATACATTGAAGCTGGAAGTTCCACGTCTCACAACGCACTGTACCATTACTGGTACGTGTCGAGCGGTCTTGCATCCTTCCTGTGAGCTAGGATAGCAAGAAGAATTACTCTAAGGTCTGGATTTCACCCCGGCCGTGGGATGTGCGCACGTCGTGGCCGCCAGTGAAACCGGAAAGAAAAAACTAGACGGATCCCAGCCCGTGGTGACTCGGAACGTCAATGAACCCTCGAAATGACTAGGGTCAGATGGTAATTGCATAGTGTTGTAGGTCCTTGAAGCATATGTACGAGGTTGACCCCAGTAGTCTTAGAGTCTCGCGCTTTGATTCCTCGTCACTCCTTCACCGGAAAGACAAGGTGGTCCTCAAATCGCTCGAATCTGCGCAAGTTCTTGAACTTGGCCCAGTCCTTCTGACGCGGAAGAGACAGGAGGGATTGATGCAGTGCACCACGAATTGGATCAGTCCGTGCCGGCTGTCAAGTGCTCCTCCAGAATTTGAGACCCTTCTCTGTGTGATTCTACACGTGTCCTTAGGATTATTGCCTCCTAGCTGCTTCCGGTGCGATTGATGTTCAGGTCGCCAGCAACGCCTCATTCCTCGGTTCGTCATGCATGACTACCTTTGCCAAAGCAAATCGAATCATGATTGCATCGAGTCATTCCCTGACGGCTCGATTCACTTGCAACGCAGTCTGTTTCAGTGATCACCTTGGCCTCACCAGGTCATTTCGTGATGTTATTTGTGGTAGCCAATGGCGAAATGCTGGTCGAAAACTCACTCTCCTTTAAATGTGCGCCACTTGCATTCCTTCCCTCACGCTTCCTTTCCTCGGTACGTTCACTGTTGTCAAACTGATTCCACAAGGTCAATCTTGAATTCTTTGAGAGACATTGGATAAGGCTACTGATCTCTCACAGCGAGTCCACCACTATCAAGGATCAGGGTTTCGTCATAGAACCTTGCACATGCAGCCAAGTGCTTCATAACTGATGGACGAACAGGAGCTCGACACTTATCTGCTAGTAGACGTTGATCGCATGAGACGGCAATAGAAGTCTCTCGCCATATTGGTGTTAAAGTGAAAAGGGGGTCTAGCAATTATTAGCCGTGATACCCATCACGTCAACAGTCCCTGTCGAGCCAAGTTTCATGGGGATATAAGGATTCCCCGCATTCTATACTCATTCAGTCCATCAGTTCAAATGGATTCCATACCTCGAATGATACCAGTTGACCCTGCAGTTTAATCTTGAGAGATCAGCACAGGTGATGTATGCGTTTCGGGGGAGTGAAGCCGTTTGGATGGATAACTGATGGTCAACAAGTGTTGGGCCTCAACGTCAACACTAATAGGGAAACGGCGAGAGTCCAAATGTCCTGATCCACATAATTTTGACACCCCTTACAAAGGCACTGATGGCAATATAAAGATCTCATGGTTTCAAGGTTTGGGTGTCACGAGAATTTGGATTTCTTTTTGTTCTCTGCAATAGGAAATAGGACAAGCGCCGGATCCCCCTGGGTTGAGAATCTGCATTAGTGGACCCACAGCGTCAAACACGAACCTCGTGGATTTAAAAGTGTACCTCAAGCGTTTCTCAAGATGCATACGGTATTCCTGCCCAATATCCTTATCTCCAGCTTCATTCTAGGGGCTTTTAATATTTTACTGCTGCGTGACCACATTCACACCAAGTACTATCCACATCCATAATGCTCTCTGAACGCCGTCCAGACGGTCTCGTCCCCTCTTTTGCATCCACCAATGAGTGCCTCATCGCAGACAAGGAAAACACGCCTCTCGCGAGCCCACACTCTCCCTCGCGTTGTCATGGCGCTCATAGTCGCAGGCGCGGTGCGCGTACATTCACTGGCATTCTGCGGTCACAATCGTTGAGCGCAGCCGCGCGTACCCAACGTCATCGTGCTCATCATCGCACTCCTCGTCCAGCTCTATATGATTCCCAGACGGTGCCTAATACTGAAGCATCACCGTCAATCCCATCGATCCAGCAAGTAGGGGTCCTTCTACCCCGTAGACTTTCGCGCCCCGTATATCGTGAGATCGATCTACAAAACCTCACGGTCGCGATTCCTTCTCTTGAGGGCATTCCACTCCAGTTTATCCGTCAGAATTTAGAAGAGATGGGACCACGGTGAGTTTTTACACGTTTTACACGTTTTATCATCGAGGACGCCTGACTCAAGTCTGGAATGCAGACTCCTACGCGCTACTCGTGCTGCAACAACAACATTCAATCCAGATTTCCCGGGAATAGTCCTTCGGGAAATAACATTGATTTGCGATGACTTGTCTGTCGATCCTCCCAGTCACGTCATCGCTGTATGCTCCAAGAAACGCGACTACGTCGCCTTCTTCCCTGCTCACTCTATTGTCCTCTCCGCGTACTGCGCCAATGTTCCCACACTCCCTGCCTCAAGACCGAATACCCCCTCCCAACCAGGCGAAACCATCACAGTTCCCGTGTTTGCATTCGAACTTCCAGCCCCGACATTCTTTCCCACTATACTAGCCTACCTCTACACCAAACGTTCCGACTTGCTGAGAAATGAGCTGCTTCCTGCGCACGGTGCATTGTCAACAGCTGGGCTCGTTCAGGCACATGCCGCTATGTCTCAAAAGGAATTGATCCTCGCCGCGAGCAAAGTCAAACTATTTTGGGCCAATACATGTGTCTTAGGCATATACGACGAGCCTCTGTTCAAGGTCATGGAATTTGCCTGGGATGTTCTAGTGCGTGCAATGGAGATGAAAGGCACCCTGTCCGGCCCCAGTCAATCTGTGGACGCTTCCAAGGTTAATGCCGATTTGAATAAGTTGGTATAATCGTTTGTTGTTTTTATTCGCTTTCGCTTTCGCCTTTCGATTTCATTCCTTATTTATGGAGACCTGCGGTTTTTTCTTTGAAATAGGATGTGTTGTCCTGCAATGCTGCAACGCTATTAAGTGTAGAAAATATTTCCACTGTTGTTGGTTCGTCACTTGACTCTTGCTGGAATGTTATAACCTAATTCACCAACGAATTGGCCCCAGAGGAGGTTCCCAACCCCGCCTCATGTTATTGGAGATGGACCTTTGAAATCCGTACCTTTCAACATGGTGCCACACCGCTTTATTAACTCTTACCACGTGCTTCCGTGACCTGAACACGGGAATTCATTGATTGCAGAAGCGGCACGAGCCATTACCTGTCACTGCAAGGTTCAGAAGACCATCGCATCCGACATTGTATCTCGAGCCTTTCAATCATGATGCTATCCCCTGGGTCCTCCAAGCTAGGCCTCGCAGCCTGAACATTTAGTGGAAGCTCTCCGTTGCTAAATCCTTTCCAGGCTCTCCTTCCGTGAGTAACTTCCTAGGAATCAAGAATCGAAACCTCCAATTCCGAGCCTGGCGGGGTATTAATTGACTCGACGTATATTTGACTGACTTTTCTTCATTGCACTGCTTGTTTGTTGGGCCTGCGCTATTTCGTCACGATTGTCTTTGGCTCGTATAATGCTGAGTTCTGTTGACTTCAGCGACAGGGTCTGTCTAAGTGTGTTGGAATGCTACACTGTCTCGATCAGCCGACTTGTGAACGATGCTCCGTGGTCTATGGGGCTACCTTGATCCACTATGCGGTCCTGTTCCTTCTTTGGCTTTCAGTCTCAACTCAAGGCGGGTGAACGCATGTGACACTTGTGCTGAGGCTTTTGAAACTCATTTAGGAAGCCTTGACGTGGAATTTAATGGACATCGTTATGAAGTTAGTGTTCTTCGCCACGGAGCTGCAGATACGCATGTAACAGGCTAATGGTGTTTCTGATATGCCCTGGGTTAGGTCTGTGCAATAAAATATGGTCCTGGACAGGATACTCGCTCCTATGAGGCGACAAAAAACGTGACATTTCCAAAGGATGGGCTACATTAACTCTGAGGTGTGTCCACTACTCTAGCTCCGATATGTCTGCATGCCAAGAAATATGATGTTCCCGAAGGGGAGCCTGAGGCCCTAGACAATTATTAGTCGTCAAAAATTGCAGCAAACATATTGAATTCGGGAGCATACTTGGGCGGGACACCCCTTACGCCTCCTCATTCTCTGGGAAGCAGATTTTCCCAATTCCCGTCTACGGGTCGCACGTCACTCAGCAGAGAAATTTGAGCACATGGGGTTACCCACCCCACTGACACAGTGTTTACGAGCTTCCAAGACTTGGTCCGCAGTTGGAGCCCGAGCCCCATCATCGGGAGACTCATCATCGGGAGCATCAGCGCGAGCCTCATTCTCTGGGAAGCAGATTTTCCCAATTCCCGTCTACGAATCGCATGTTAATCTCAACGTGGAGACATTCAGCACATGGAGCTACTCACCCCACTAACACAGTGTTTACGGGCTTCCAAGACTTGGTCCACTGCTGGAACGTTCTCAGCGCGGGCCTCATTCTCTGGGAAGCAGATTTTCCCAATCCCCGTCTGCTCAACGGTCGTCAATCATAGCAAGAGGACATCGAACACATCAAAGCTGCTCACTCCGCTGACACAGTGTTTGCGAGCCTCCAAGCCCTGAGCCTCAGTGGAGGTGCCAATGGGGGCGGCCGAGACGCACGCAACTTAAAGTAGAGTAAGGAGAGTGGCTTCGAAGAAGTACATGGTGCGTATGGCTGAAGTGGCGACGGATACGACTGGAGAACTCGAGAGGATTTGGGAGGAGCTTATATACCGCAGAGCACCCAGTGCCATCGGAACCATGTTACACCGGGGAATAGCAAGTTATGGCGTGTCTACTACCGATACTGAATGTTGATTAAATTGATAAAAAAACTGCATGCACTGTTTTTCTTCAAAAGTGTATAAGCACCTATCCACTTCCATGCGCCAAATATATTTTAGGCTTGAATCGCACGCAAGTCTATTCCGGCAAGACTGTAACAAAGGGCGGATAGTAAAAACTTTCATCATTAAATTCCAAAAACTGGCATGAGATAACCGTCTTCGCCGGGCTGATGATTAAATGTGACGTATCTGAATTGGTAGCACAACGCATGGCTATTGTGATTAACCATGATCTATGGCCCTGGAAGTCTGCCTGTACTACATATGCCACGCTGTCTGTGAAGCAATGATATAGTAAGGCGTTCTTTACTATAGGCACTGGTGGGTATGAAGCGGGGTTTGCTTCAAATTATTATACCGCATCAGTTCTTTATTGCTGGGAACAAGACGCGCCCTCGGAAGGCTCAGATGAATATGACAAGGACACGTTACAATTCGAAAACGCCTGGTGAAATCATATTCATCGGATTGCTCAATGTCGACAAACCAAGCCCGAGGGCTCTGGGATCCGACAATTCGTGAGAACTTTGACACCTTGGCGCTTCTTACTCTGCTGTTTTCTTTCACCGTTTCCACTGGCCGTGGTCACTTTCCCAGCGGATGCGATTGTTTTTCCATATTTGAATATTGAATTCAATATTTAATCTCAATATTCGGTTTCCCCAGTGTCCGACTAGTCTCGGAGCCTCGGATCCTAGACTCCGATAATTCTAATTGCATGACTGTGGTCATACTGTCGACTTATCATTCAACTAACTGCTATGGAACCTCACAGAGTTGAATCATTGACCTGGCCATCAACCTCACCATATACACCGCAGGCGGCCCCGCTTTCGGTTGTATGAACTAATGGACTGAAAGCTTGTCATGAAGTCAACTCGTATTCAGTTGAGGCGTTAATTGGTGTATCTCCAGCAGCGACGAACCGATGTTGTACACAAGGTAAGCATCGAATTGGCGATATTATACACGCTGATGTAAAAAAAAGTGTACATACACTTGTTCTACGCCATTACGGTTAAGAGTATCGAGCATAGCCTCAACTCAATATTCTCTGGTGTAACATGATTCCGATAGTACCGGGTTCATGCAGGTGCTCTGCGGTATATAAACCCTTCAGACTTGCCCGAGTTCCCCAGTCGCATCTACTGCAACTTCAGCCTTACGCGCCATGCAGTTCTTCAAAGTCACGCTCATTTCCTTGCTTTACGTTGCTTGCGTCTCCGCCGCCGCAATTGTCGCGCCCGCAGACAAGGCTCCTGCCGTCAAACAGAAGGGTGCTTCGCCCGGACTCCTCGGCAGCCTGGTGAGTGGAGTGGCTCGACGGTGCTCTGAGCGTCTGATATAGTGATTGACGAGCGACAACACACAGCTCGGCGGCCCCCACTCTAGCAGGAGCGAAAGGGAATGAAAAGTGTCGCGCTGATTATGTATGCCCTGGGATTTTGTATATCCGATGCATGCTAACGAGTGAATTGCATATAGTGCGTCGCAGCTGCTCATTGGAAGGATCAGAGGCGACGCTTTTGGAGGTCCAAGTAATCCGTATTTTAGAATGAAACTCCTAATTTTTTGTGTTCCTCCTCTGAAATAGGGCTAACAACCACATCGTCTACGGCTCGCCCCACCGTAATCGTCCACAGGGTGAGGTCAACTTGAACTCAAACTCAAATGTGCAAAGTGGACACATCAATTTGGTGTGGAGTCCCACACGTGGTGATAGATAATAGCGCTTTGATGGCCGTGTGTTCAGGACCACGAGAGTAGTGACGAAGAACGATTTATCAAGAGGGGATAAAGATAAGAACAGGAGGCAGAGAAACATAGGAGAGCTCGCCTAGCGCGGGCTAAATTAGGCCATGACACAAACGTGCATGTATATCAGGAAATCCGCAAGGCACTGGTCACAGTTGCCTGTACGCCGTGCGGCATAGTGAGCAAAGCCTCCAATCCGGCGTGTGCTTGTCGTACGAGACTGTTACAAAGCCGCCAAGGGGACAGACTCAGCCGCCGGGTGGTGTTGTGGCACAACGAATGGAGACGAATCTGATGTCTATAGCAAAGAGAGCGCGCATGACCTGGAGAGAAAGAGCGCTGTGGCGAAATGCTGAGTCAGGCGCCGCCGCTGCCGCCACTACATTTTGACTTTTTGCCATGAACACGCTGTACCACGCAGCCCTTCCGTTCTTATGAGTGTACCTATTCCACCCCATGTCTCTCACCAGCACAGAGCACAGCGCCAACTCCAGTGTCAACGCCGTCACCACCCTGCCCTCGCCCTCCACCCATGCCCCCGCCGCCGCCACCTCCAACACCACCACCTCCTCCTCGTCTCACTCCACCGTCGTCTCCCACATCCGCACCCTCCTCCCCTCCAAAAAACACGCCATCTTCCACGTCAAACTCTTCATCCACCAGCTCCAAAGCGTTCCCCTCATGTCCGGCGCGTTCAGAGTCAACTGGAAATTTCGCCACCTGCAAGCTGTCAACAGTGCCGGGCGTCCGCTCGGCCTTGGACGTGCGCTCGCGCTCAAGCTGGATGGGCAAAAGCGCAAACGGGCGGAGCAAAAAGGCAGCAGCGAGAGCAAGGGCAAGGGCAAGGAGGTGGTGGCACACGAGGAGGAGGGTGTAGAGGATGAAGATGACGCTCAGATGCATGACATATCTACACTACCCTCACACATATTCCCCATATTCCCAGTCACCGACGGCCTCCCCCACTCGCCCCGTTCCACCCGTCCCCAGTCAAAACAAAGCACATCTAGCTCCACCTCCACCTCCAATTCCAACTCCTTCTCCCTTCCCAGCTCCACCCCCACCCTCAACACACCCCTCTCGGAGCCCCCCTCAGAGGACATCCTCTCCCAAATCGACTTCCGCACCAACGCCAGGGGCCACACGCCCTTTCAGCCCCTACACGATTTTCAAGTCGACTTTGAGAGCGAGGTCAATGTCGCCGTCCAGCTCTCCATAGACCGAGACTCTCTCGCCCTGCTCCCCAGCGAGCTCAAATTGACCGTCATGCAGGTGAGTCGAAATGTAGGCATCTTCCAAGTCGCTTTGACACCGACACGTGAACTACCCTAGCGTGTTATTCCCAACGACCCAGAGGCACCCCTAAACCCTCGTCTAGGTCATGTCGAAGTCAATTTGGCAGAATACGTGGGCGCAGGGCCCGTCACCCGCAATTACCTCCTCCGCCGTAGCAAAGTCAACGCCATGCTCAACGTAACGTCCCTGTTTTGACACACCTACTCCACCACATTCAATGACCCTTTTTGGCGCAGATGACGATCACCATGACGCAGATATCAGGCGAAGAAACCTACCGCGCGCCGCCCCTTCGCAAGGAAGAAATCAAGGCCGGAATATCCGACTTTCTCAGCGCCTCGAGCGTGCCCCTCCCCTCGCTCAGCCGGTACACGGACGACCACGACCCGTGGTTATCCCACACACTGGGACAGTTTGTGGGGCTGGACGACGACGGAATGTTGATGCCCATGCCCCCTGTGGAGGACGAGCCAGAGGAGGAGCAGGGGGAGCGGATCGTGGTTCCGGACTCGACGCCCGACCTGCCGGGCGAGCAGCCCCGCCCCAAAAAACGATGGCGCGTGGGCGCGGCAAAGCGGGGGCTTGTGGAGGGACGGAGCAGGACGCCTGATCTCGCCGTGCCCGTCGTGCTGCCAAATAAAACGGGCGACAGCGGCGGCGTGTCGCAGTCGCAGTCGCCACTGCCGTCACACGCATCATTGCCATCGCTATCGCCCTCGCCATCGCAAAGGCAGAACCAAAAGGAGCACCCACAGGAGTCGTTGCACCCGACGGAGGCGCTCATCGAGGCCATCTTTAATCCGTACCCCAGCACGTCGGATGCCGTGTCGCCGTTTACGTATTATGTGCCGCCTGCACCGGAACCGCCGCCGCCGGCCGCGCGGGGGGGAGCGTCGGAGGGGGGGCATGGGACGGACGGCAGGAGTGGGGGCTCGTTTGACTCGAGTCGGCGTGCGAGTGCCAGCGAGCCGGGGCATGAGGGTGGGAACAGTAGCAGCGGGGGTGGCAGCGGTGGCGGGGGCGGCAGTGGTGGGAGTGTGAGTGCCAATGGGAGTGGGCAGAGGTGGTGGCGGCGGGCAGGCGTGGGCGGTAGTAGTAGGCCTGTGACGCCGGCGAGGGTGGAGGAGTCGAGGAGGGAGTGGGTTAGAGGGTAGAGATGGGAGTGGGTAAGTGGGCACAGGCATATAGCAGGAGTTTTACGGTACTTGGTGTTCTCATTATTTTCTTTCCTTTTTCGTTTATTTTCCTTCGGTTTCGATGCATAACCATTTCTGCTTCTCGTTGCTCCATCTCATCGTCATCCTTTGTCCTGCGTTTCGCTTTCGTGGGTTCATTTACTTATTGCTTGAGTATACTACTTATGATGAGTGTTATGTGATGGTTGATTCCTGGAGCACTGATGGCGAGTGGCGAGATGTGACATGTCGCCCAGCATCCTGTGCGCCGTCGAGTACCGGGCTCCCCCCTCTACATGCTTCTGTCCTCTCATCGCTTGGAGATGCTATTGGTGATGAATCTGTCTTCAAAAAAACAGTTTATACGCACACGCAGAGAAAGTTGGAAACGTCGCTGACGCGGACGGGTCGCTGGTCCATTGAGACGGCGGGGACACATGGATAGATTCTGGGAAGACCTCTCTCGTCTTGGGGATGGCGTCAGGTCCTTTTTGAGTGGGTTCTAGCGAGAATACTTTAAAACGCCATGATGGGCTATTTTTGATTGGGAATTAATGTGGGCCCTTTCCAGGGAGAGTTCAGTCTGTAGGATAGAGTATGGTGGTAGAAAACTGGCAAGGGGAGAGAGAAGGCATATGGAGAGAGGCTTTATATAAGAAATGAGGTGGGACCGGAGGTCCGTTAATGAGAGTAATTGGGGAAGTATATTCCCCGCATGCAGTATTGCAAAAGTGGATGCTTGTCCTTATTTTGTCGCACTGTTTTCCGCTTTGGGGTCTGTGTCATCTTACGATGATATGTAACAATGTAATAATAAAAAAAGGAACACTACATGGCTGTTTGAGTAGGAGAAGTAGGTATAAAACGAGACGCACTCTATACACACACAATCCGAGTGTCACCGTGGCGGGAGCGGATGCAAAGACGTTGGCGACGGTGTAGAAGTAGCAGTAGTAGTAAACGCAGACCGGGACGCCAACGACGACGACGCGCCATCAAGTGCCGCCTGCGCCGCCGCCAGCTCATTCGCCCGCTTCTGCTCGCGAACCATGACCCTCAGCCGCATGCCCTCCCATCCCAATAACTCCGGTTTTGTGTTTAGGAGATAATTGTCGATTCCGCCCGCCTGTGTATTGAATATGCCATAAGCACAATGTGACACGCCACGCTGCCCAAGCCCTGGCCAGCAACACTAGCACCAGCACCCGCACCCGCACCAGCACCACCACTCGGAACAAACCTGAAACCACCACACACACCTTATCAATAGTCCTCAACGCCCTCGCCGTCACCGTCGTCCTCACCACCCTCCCCATCACCTCCGAATACAGCGACTGCCTATGCGCATTGGGCAGCCACGTGCGGCGCGTTTTGTGCTTTGAAAACGGGACGTTGTTGCCGTACAGCTTCGTCTTGCCGTGGAAAAGCCCGAGTGCGGCGCGTTTGAAGGGTTGGGAGTAGGGGAGGGATGTGAGGCTGGCGGGCGTGGGGAACATTAATGCGGTTTATGGAGATTGAAGGCGGGTTTGGAGGAGAAGCGTGACGGAATGTGACGTGTCACACGTGTCAGATGCTTGTTTAGACAAGAGTCCAATCAACTAGTTCAATCAAATTCGGGGGTGACGTTATCCTTACACCTAAGCATTGCCTTGAGTCATGCTCGAACTTGAATCCGAGCCCAGTGCGAGTCTGCGCCCTTACAGCGCGTTTCTAGTCATCGAGAGCCTCGAATCAGTATTGCGTCTTGAATATGTCTCAGGCCACAAATATACTATACCTGGAAAGTGGAGTCATGGTATTGTCTCAGAGTCATTGGTGCTCGAGGTTGAATCAGGGCTTACTTAGTCTGAGTCCGCGACCTTACAGCGTGTTTCTAGTCACTGAGAGCCTCCAATCAGTATCGCGTCTTGTCTCGTTACGGCAATGATACTCGGCGTGACTAAATCAGAATTCCTGTAATTACTCCTGTGTAGAATATAAATCTTCAGGCCTTTCCTTGTAATGGACGTTCTCGAAAAAAAGTCATGGTGAATGCACCTGTAGAATAGGAGAGCTCGCTTTTAATTAACATCCTGCGCGGATGATGGTGGAAATGCGCTCGCAACGCACACCACGTCGCGTATGAGACTCAGTCTAGGCCCACGCAGAGAGTCCAGGACAACCGAAGCCACCGCGTGTACCGCTTGGGCTTCCCAGAGTGCAGTTTATGCAACTGCTGTCCTCGAGTCACCCACGAAATCCCCGCCGTCGTTCGATAACCGGATCATCGCAACTTCAAAGCTAATTGCTCGAAAACTCATCACCGTGACATGAGACACATCTGCACGAGCCCGATACATTATATAAAAAACACTACCATAATTTCCTCGTCAATGGCGTCGCTGTAATACTGTTATCTGGGGCGCACGTGCCAAATGCGCAACGCAAAACCAAAAAAATATCCTGTCATAGCAACAACATCATATCCTCCTCCTCGTTGAGTCCTTTGCCCCTATAATAATATCGGAATACTCCTTGGGCCTACCCTTTTCCGACTCTTCGAATGATGGAGGATTTGAACCGAGGCAGTTGAAATAGTGTTGCGTGGGGATGATGGCTAAGCATCAGTGGGCAGCAACAGCTTCCACGGTAACGAAATCATAGCATGGTCATGGAATGATCCGGCACGCCGACAGTATACCACAACAGCACCGCCTCCCTAGTTTTCCCGAATCACCGATTCAACGGATTCCTCAGCCTCGCCTGCTCCCCCCTAAAATATAACCATATCGGAAACGGAATTCCCAACACGATCGCCAACCCCGCTAACAGCGAATTCCCCCCTCCAAATCCGAGCTTTGCAAACATTTGCTCCCCAAACAGTGGAAACACAAATCCGAACAGTGAGCGGGAACTCGCCGCAGCGGCTAGGGCCGATGCTGCGTATGTGAAGGCGTCCACGAGGTAGAGTTGGAGAGGCAGGAAGACAAGCATCATTCCTGTAGTCTATACATAAAAATAATCAACATTCCCATCAACCTTTATACCCAACAGACAGAAAAGGAGGCTATCCACGCACAAAAATCCCAGCTCCAATAATAGGCATTATCCAATGTATCCGCTCCTGGGCTGACCACCCGTACCAAAAAAGTCCAATGGGTATGATTACGGTTCCTACTATACAGAGCGGGATGCGGTATTCAGGCTTGCCTTTGCCGCCGTTGCGGTCCGATAACTGTCAATAGGCAGGGGAGGGAGTGATTCAGTCAGTCAGCCATTAGTTAACGCGCCTTGAAGAACAACAACTGGGTGGGAGGGGAAGGGGGAGAAACACGCACAGTCCCATATATTTTACCCAATATCCTCCCACCGCCCAGCGTCGAAATAAGAAATCCTAACCCAGGACCCAAATACGCAAGGCCCGAAACACCAGGGCCCCATCCATAAATATCGCTGAACAACGTCGGAAAGGTGGTAAACATCAGATAGAGGTATCCGTAGACCCTAGAAAGAGATAATGAGAGTTAAGTGACTGGCCTGTACAAGAGGGAAGAGAACACGTACAGGGACATGTATAGCGAGAGCATAAAACATATAAGACTCCGCGTCAGCAGTATTATAGGCCTCGACAAATTTTCCCGCAAAGACTGCATGAACGTCTTTTGAGTAACGGGTGTACCCTGCTTTACTGCCGCAGCTTCCACATCACCCTGCTGCCCATTCTGTGCCATACGCCTCTCCATCCGTGCCCTGATTACAGGCGCATACGTTTCCTCGAGGAGGGGGATCGATATGACGGAGCCGCCACCACCCATGATGGTGAGGAGTATAAACACCCACCGCACGCCAATAGTTTGCACCACAAATCCGCCTAAATAAAGTTGATGAGTACGCCCATTTCTTGGCATAAGATGTAGCAGGCTGGGTACACACCTATGATGGGTCCGAGGACAGGTCCGAGCAAGGGGCCCAT
Organism: Cantharellus purpuraceus; assembly: GCA_025174535.1. NCBI lineage: Eukaryota > Fungi > Basidiomycota > Agaricomycetes > Cantharellales > Hydnaceae > Cantharellus > Cantharellus purpuraceus. The sequence continues at coordinate 537,019 of JALBUN010000011.1, forward strand.
GGTGTATACGGACATGGCGGTACTGCGCTCGCGGTCGTTGAATACATCACTTACGATGCCCCCGCCGATCGACACGGGGGTACATCCACCTAGACCAGCTAAATCATTTTTAAATAGTGGGGGTAAGCAATGAACCAAGGACAATCTAAACAGGAGGTGAAAGAGACGGTACGCACCAAAAAATCGAAAAGCGATCAAAGACCCCGTATTGGGTGCGAAAATGGACGCCAAGTTGAATACCGTGAAGAACATATTCGAAATGTGCAGCACCCATCTGCGACCGTACATTTCCGACAGCGGGGCGACGAAGAAGGGGCCAATAGCGAAGGCGAGGAGGAATATACTGAGTGTCAGTGCAACGACGGTGGGGCTTGTGATATTGTAGCGGTCGGAAATGGCTGGGAGACCTGGGGCCATCATACTAGATGCCAGTGGACTAGAGTGGTACAACGAGCGAGCGCATGTATAAATAACCGGAGGAAGGGTCGTAATAATTGGGAAACTTACGAGATAAATGTGTAGAGACTGACGAGGACGACGCTTCTCCACTTTCTGAGTAGACTCCAGTTGCGCGGATTCACGGGATTTACATCCCACGCAGCATCCTCCTCCGACTTTAATGCCTCGTCTACCTTTTTCTGCTCGGTCTTTTCGTCTAGAGACCCGGTTTCCGTGGGTGCATCTGCTTCTTGATGCAGGGCCTCATCGGGTGGAGGGACCGCGTCGGGTGAAGACTCGACTATTGGAGCGGGAGAAAGGGTGCGCGTAGATGACGAGGGTGTCGTTGCTCTTGTTTCTGCCATTGTGCAACAAGCCACAAAGCAAAGGGTTACGACACCTAGATTGTCTTATATACAAGGAGCACGCTGCAATGTTCCCGATGACGAAATGTGTAATATCAAACAGGCATGCTCAATAAAAGCGTCGGAGGATATACCATTGCGTCGAGCGTCCGCTGATTATCGTCCGCTGACTAGTCACTATGAATCAGAGGTTTGACCAGTTAGCGCACATCGCTTAGCCTTCTTGTTTCTCGGCAACACGCCACTTACCCGCGGCTGTGATCACCTAGCAGGCCTGTGCGCCAATCCGTCACCTGAATCTTTCAGTGCCACGACATCGAAGTACACAGAACACACTCATTTGGTGCCTACCACTAGAGCTTTCGGCGCCAGTGCACCCGCCACCCACGCTCAAGATTCACAAGATGAGAGATTGTGAACCTGGGTTTCGGTTCCTGGGCAAGGGTAACATCTGTCGTTTTGGGACTGCGGCCGTGCAAGTCCGAACAAGGTCCGTGCGTCCAGTGCTTTTCGGCTGGCGAAGGATATCAACAGGGGGTCCTCAGTAAAACCCCTTCACTAAGGCGTCATGTTCCTTGTATTAGACAGTGTTGATCCGCAGTACTATTATATGGGTACTTACTTCAATATATCCTCAGTGAACGTATTGCACTGAGGTGCCATTATATCTTCCTAGCGGGCATTAGTTGCTACATGCGGATCTAGATGAGCGCTTCACTAGACAACTGCCTCTTCACATGTCAGCCTCAGCCTCGCGGAAACCTCGCGGACCTGCCTAGACCTCCAACTCATTACTATACATAGGAAGGACAAGGTTGCCTGCTCCCTACATCTGATGAGAATGGCGTTGCAACTCGGTCCGTCACTGCAATGCCGCCCCTCTGCCGGCGGACACCCTGTACTCCGAGACCGTTGTGGAGTGGCGTTTGCCGTTGGGTCATACCCGGCATACATGGGTTGGTCCTGTCAGGGGTTGACGGAGGCGTGTTTGTCAGCTCCATCATATGATCACGGAATTCTCCAGCACTGCGACCTAATAGGCCATAGAGTAACCGGTGAGAGCAATACGAGGCACAATGATTATCAGTGTAAAACTCACCGAGAAACCTCCAACCAGGGCAAATCCTAACTCCTGCCTTGTATGGCGGTCCACAGTCTCTCATTGGTCATTCAGTCATAGTCTTGTAAATGACCAATACTCATCCTGCCAGTGCATAAAGTCATCGGCAGCTGTTCTACACTGGCAAGCTTTTCATAAGCACTCTCTTATGTTGGCAGTGGTCGCCATTCAGCCGCTTGTGGAGGCGTTGATTATTCCCAGTTTGGTTGTATTAAGAGTTGGGGTCATGGGATGCCTTCTGGCCCGGAGAGTCGGGAATCCGCTGGCGCTTACATAAAGGAAGTCTTTTCCTCCTCTCAATGTTCTTTTGAAGATGTTGCCAGTATACGATATCACACGTTTGCTGTACCTGAGGTAGTGTCAGCCTGAGGAGAGTTGATTAGAACGCTGAAAGAACTGCATGCAGACTCGGGGCGCGTGCTGCGGTTACAGACATTAATAGGCGTGTGTATGAACCACTCAATAATCCATGAGGCTTGGTTCAATTTCATATCAGAAATTCTACAATTCCACGTAAAAGTCGAGCCGTGAGCATATAAGTATTCAAATGTCCCTCCCTTCCAAGCAGCGCTGGCTTTGTAACACAACACAATACAGCACCGAAAGATAAGTAAACCTCAATACTTGATTCTATTTCAAATTCGCGGTCTTTCATATCTGTTGATTGTGACATAGCATGAAAATACATCAGTTACTGCGGTACAAAGATTAATCCTTTGACCCGCTGAAATAAAGAAATTCTATCTTTTTATATCACCTCACATCATCCAACCGCTGGCACTCACTCAGATATCTCAATAACAGACTCCGCACCACTCCCAACAGCGCCCCGTTTGAGCCCACGTTTCACTGTCAACACGTCATACGGCGCGCCTCCTCCCGACCCCGCTTCTGGAACGTCGACGTTCACACCCATCGTTTTCAATGGTTCCACATGCCTCGCCCCAGGTCTAGAATTCGACTTGCATTTCGTATTTACCTTCGCCTTGGCCGTCGCATCAACACTCCGCCGTCGTACCGACGAATCTGCACGACCACCCTCCACACTGCTGCCCATCGACGATGAGAAGTCATCAATATCAAACAACTCACGCGACCCCTCCCTCCCTGGGAGCGCCCGCACCAGATGTAACTTTGATTTCGACTGGGAGCCAGGAGGGCGTCCACGTAGGCGTGCTGGTGGCGGTGATAGTGGTGCTGTAGACTTTGTCTTCTTCCTTCTTACAGTAGCGGGCGGTCGGACTGAGGTGGGGGAAGAGGAAGAATCTGACCCACTGCTGACAGCATTGAGATCAAAGAATTCGCCCTCCTCTTCCTCCGGAGGCATAATCCGAGCGGGTGCCTGTCTCCGCTTTGTCCGCTTTGTCTTCTGCGCCGGGGAAACAGTACCCGTTCCCCCTCCCTTCACACCGTGCGACTTTCGTTTCCGAGCACCAGGCCCCTTTTTGGCGGATCTCGCATCACCACCACCACCACCATTATCCTCAAATAACGCTCCACGCTCCTCGCCTTCCTGCTCCGCATCTTCTACGATCGCGGATTGTTCCATGGCCGTCCCACGGTCCCCGGTGCGACGGCGGAAGCACCCGCGTACAACATCGCCCCAGAGGATGTATTCGTGACAGCGCATGCACGTCCCGCCGCGAGGTATCATAGAGGGCTCAGAGGGCCCCTGAGAGGGAGAAAGGAAAGCAGCTGCCAGACAGGACAGATGTGAATATGCGGTGCAGTTGGAGGTGGGACATAGAGCTAGTGAGAGTGCATCCTACGGGGAATGTGGGATGCGGTATTAGCACACAAGAACAGGAATGGGATGTTCATGAATTACCGTCTTCTGAAAGTCTAGGTCAGAGCCGCAAATCGTACATTGTTGTGGCTCGCCCTGAGAAAGCACAGTTGTATGTTTGGCGAGGTGTTCCGACGTGAATAACTCTGACAAGAAATCCAAATTATAAGGCCGTAAGTTTCAACCATGAAATTCGTACGATCAGTTACGTCGATAGGGCCCACGCGTCCGCTACCCACATCATCACGTTTACCATCGACGCCTTCCAACTCCACACAGTAGGTGAAACCAGGCGGTAGCGGCGTTGGATTCTTGCAAGCAGCAGTCCAGTACTTGACGGCTTCGGGCGTGAACAGCTTCACGTGCAGCGGCCACGACGAATACGGATGCGCAGTGAGCATCGACCGTACCACCCTTCAGACATCAAAACGAGGCAATCCCATTTCATCACATAACTAATAACAATGGCAATAAACACGTTCAAACGCACGCAATATTGCTCTTCATCGACCTCGTCTTGGGAATATCCTCCCTCTTCTTAAGATGACGCGACAAGTCTGGATTCTGCCACGCCCACTCAAACTGCAGGGCCGCGAGCTTGCTGGGAAACCCATGCACGATCATGCTCATCACCCACGGGCGACTATGCGACGTCTTCCACGCCCCTTGCGTTATCTCACCATTGTGCTGTCGGATGCGCCGTGGGGGGTGAGGCGTACTCCCAATGTACGTAGACGTCGATTTGGGAGTTTTTATCGATCTGAGCAGATAGCACGCGTAAAACGGAGGAAACGTGTGCGAGACAAGTGAAGACTTGGATGACTTTGGTTTCTGGGCTCGAGCGCGAGTGGCCATGGTATCCAAAAACACTATAAAACGACGTGTAGGAAATGACACGCTGTAGATGCGTGAAAACGCTTGCAGTGCGGCAAGTCTACACGCCGTCAAGAACAATCAATGTTCGAGACGGAGTCACGTGATACCTGCAGACATGTGACTGATCTTACAGGCGCGAACTCTCTCTTTCCATTTACAGTCACAATTTTAGACCTGGTTGAGATCTGGTGAATCAGACTAAAAATTCAGGTTGCCGGCGACTGTCTTAAACCACTCATTTGTTGTTGTTTTTTCTGGTATGAAATCACTGGGTTTGTGCGTTGACTTATGTCAATCTATTATGTCATTGGTGTTGAAAATGTTTCTCATCAGTACTATAGGAACTCCGTATGTGTATCTGAATGATGAGTTAGTTGGGTCTTATTTTACAATACGCAGAGAATAAGGTAAAGAGAAGTCTTCTGATCTCGAGTATTGTCATGGGGCATGGAAACCTTCTTCTACAACGCCATGTCTCACCTCCTATAAGTAACATTCTGCTGGACCCACAATTTATCAACTAAATTTCCCATCATGTCCCCAACACAGGTTAACGATTTTGAAACCAAAATTGACATGGTTCCTAATGGCTTTATGGATGTAACCTGTCGCGGAATGATGTTCCGTATTTTTTCAAACGGTCATTTTTCTGTCTTTATGAATAGTCAGCTAATGATCACAACATTCATAACAAAGCCGTACAGACAATAACAGGAGTTCCAATATGGATCAAGCGAGACACTACTGGATTTGCAGATTCTCACACTTTGCCCTAGGGGGCATTAAACATTCGATGAGACCCGTCTCATGCATGTACTGCAACTCCAGATGTAACTCCAAGTCACCACCTTTTTCTGAGGTCATCAAAACTTCACATCCTCTTTGCAGAGTAGCTACTGCCACTGTGAGGGAGCGTAACCCCCTACACTGCGATTTGGCATTAGCAAAGTTGAAACATCATTATCCCTGTAACAGTCGTAGTGCTAGTTCTTCCTCGTGCACCAAGGTATCCTCGGTGTTGTGAATTGTCTTGGGACGCTTGGACGAGGGTTCATCGTCTGACGGCGCTTCACCCAACGATGTTAAATCGAATTCGGGAGATCTATACCCCTCATCATCCGATGCATGTGCAACAGTTGGGCCAGCCAAATTATCTTCCTCCTGAGGAAGGCCGATAGTCATATCCAGCCAGGACGTTCACAACAAAAAATGCTCTACTCACCCCACGCTCACGGGTCTTTCTCTTTCTCTTTTTTTCTCGCTTCTTTTCCTTAGCCTCCTCCTTATCGCGTATATCAGCATCCTCAAGACGATTTCGCTCATTCTCGGCAAATTCTCTTCCTGCTCCCAGCGCGTCGCCTTTATGGAAAGCCTCATCGTCCTGCATTTCATATAATGGATGGGCTTGGCCCTCTTCGTCGAATATCAGCTTCGTCCCGACACCCTTATACTTGAGCATGGCCTTCTTCGACCCTGCCGCCTTAAGCTTGCGGTTTGATAATGCTTCTGACCCAGGCAATTTTTCCTCCCCATCGTCTTCCAGCGTATGGTCCGCCCGCTTGAGAGTGATAAAATCTTCCTCCTCATCGCGTTCCCCAAGGAGATCCTCTGAATGATCCACAAGTTTGGTATAGTGTTCTGAGAGGATATTCTGATTCTTCCGCTCAAACATACGGTCGTATTTTGTGCGTACGGCTGTAGGCTTCAAGCTCCAGTCTCATTATTAAGTCGCGGGACATCGGATAGTGAACCGACCTTTGAGGGTACCTCACCATCATCAGATTCATAACTCTCTTCCCCGGAAACACTGTCGCTAACTGCATTGGCGTCCTTGGCGATGGTCTCGATAACTCTTGGAGCATTTTTCTTTTTCTGACTAGTATTATTTTTCAAGAATTTGATTTTTGGAGCCCCCGGTAGCCCAAGAGATTCAGCAAACTTGTCCGCTGGTAGTTCATCGAGTTTGAAGATTGACTTATCCTTCTGCAAGTAGATAGACTTCATGTACGATATGAATGCCTTCAGAAGAAAGGTCATTGTCAAACAAAAAAGAAGTCGGTGCCTAGGAATAGGCCACTTACACGCTGGCCAAGGTACTTAATCTCGGGCTCTTTAAATGCAAGGTTTTGTAACTGGTGCGCAATGCTTGCCACCTTACTTTGTTTGGCCTTGATCCGTTCGATTTTCACACCTTTGGCTTCTAGCGCCTTTATCATGCCTTCCTCCTCGCTCGGTAATAGAATCAGTAGTCCTCTGCCCGCGCTTTCGTACCGAGCTGTTCGACCGACACGATGGATATACGTATCTGCATCTTCCGGTGCATCGAGCTGGATAACCCAGTCAACGGAAGGAAAGTCGAGTCCACGTGCGGCAATATCTGTAGCAAAGAGTACCGAATGGGAGCAAGTCAAGAAACGTTGGTAAATTGCAAGGCGCTTTGTCTGCTTTTGTTTTCCATGGAGATGGAGAAGTGGAATACCAGGCTGGAGCTTGCAGAATGTTTCAAAGACGAACCGGACCTGCCACCAAGCTCAAAAACCTGTTGACAGAAGACATTTGAGTATGTATACCTGCTTCCCACTGGACATGAACACAATTGCTTTCATCTTGAGATGTGACCTGATAAATGAATAGAGAACATCCAACTTTCTGTCAAGTTCACAAACAAGATAATGTTGCTCAAGGTTCCTGGGGGTGGCTGTAACGGATCCCGCTTCTTGAACACTCACAAAAGCCGGATTTTCAAGACTTAGGCGTGCGAGATCCGTGACTGATTCTGTCTGGGTGGCGGAGAATAGGAGTGTCTGTCGATCACGTGGAAGATGTGAGACGATGGCATTGAGGGACCGCGCGAAGCCCATATCAAGGATACGGTCTGCTTCGTCAAGGACTAGAGAGGAAGTTGAAATTTTCAGAAATAATTGGCATTATTTACGAACGCACCTAACATCTGAAGATTCTGGCAGTCAAACCCAACAGTCTGGTCCATGTGCTGGAGTAGCCGTCCAGGAGTGGCGACAAGTATGTTCATCCTAGATAATCGATCTCGCTCGTCTTTCAGGTTCTTCCCTCCGATGACAAGCCCGGCAGAAAAATTATGATATCCACCAATTCGACGTAAGACGTCAAAAATTTGCATAGCCTACAACATTCGGTGAGCGACACCAAGGAAGAGTGTTGTTGATGACATACTAATTCCCGCGTTGGAGATATTATCAAAGCACCGAGGCCATCCTGTGGACCCCACTTCCGACGGAAGAGAATATCCAGCACTGGGACAAGAAAAGCTAGCGTCTTTCCGCTCCCTGTTCGAGCTGCACCCAGAATATCGCGGCCTTTTAGAGCAAGTGGGATGCTGCGAGCTTGAATATCCGTCATGTCTACATAAAATGCCTTTTTCAGGCCTGATGCAAATTAGACCAATGTCAACTATGCAGCAAGGTTTACTCACCGCGCTTTGTCGGATCGGAAATAGGTAGACTAGAGAATGCTACTGAACCACCCGAGACATCCTGAGAGAAAAATGGCTCAGCCACCTCTTAGAGCAACTGATAAGAGTAGGCGTACAAAGTCTTGAACAGTCGCTTCCAGCTCTGCTAGCTTTTGGTCTTCGTCCACCCTTCTTCCCTGTTTGTTTCTTTGAGTTTTGGACACTCTGACAGACGCTTTTTTCCGCATTTTGACGCTTGAGGGACCTGCACGAGCATTAGTAGTAGCCATGGTTTGTTCTGAAATTCCAAACGCGGGCGCTAATGTAATTTATGTGTGTGACATAATAACACTCTAGTGGCTTCTATCATGACCTTACTGTCGAATGTTCAGTTTCAGGGGAGATGGGATATGGAAATGACCGCTAGGTTACTCATTGGTGTGGCTCTTCGTTGTACTTTCAGACCACAAGTCGTTCCATTACTCTCCAGCTCGGAAGCCTGACAGCATCGCGGAAAAACTACCACAATGTGCTCTGGCGTTTTGGTTCGCAATCTGTCACACGGACGACCCTCGTAAAAGGCAAGCGGGCGATGGTGCTGACGCCATCTGGTGCAGGAGCAGGATCTACCCAAGGCGGCGAGGTGCTGCTGGACGTGACGGTTATGCTCTGCGACTGGGGCTCCACATTACAGATTCTGGATATCACCGCTGTATGTATCGGTGATACAGTTCTTATTTGACAACGTTTGAGTAGGCGGATGGACGACCCATTCTGCTTCCAGCGACTGAAAACCCCGTCCGACCCATGCTCTTCATCGGAGACTCACTCGTGTCTGGGTTCTCTCCTCCATTTGGAAGTCTTGTACTTCCACATGGGAGCTTTCAAGCATTTGGATCCACAGTTGTTCGCACTCTGCGCGCTCATGGGCTGGATGTTCGACTCAAGATGGTTGCCTATCCCGGTGCGAATACACTCAGCCTAAAACCAGTCCAGTCAATCAAATGTTGACTCGAATCAATTATATAGGCAAATGTCTCATGACCACAGCCCTTGACAAAGGTATGGAAGAAGTATTTTGGGATGGCATTGGAGGTGTGGGTGGATGGGAGCAACGGTCCAAGGATGAACCTCACGATGTCTTTGTTTGCATCGGTGTCTTGTTGATCAAATTTCGTGGATAGTTGTTACAACACGGGTGCAGGAGCAAATGACCAGGGATGGATCGGACAAACAGGAATTCTTAGAACATCTCAAAGCATTCTTGACCCGCCTTCGAGAAAGCTACTCAAACACTCAGACGTATCCATGTCATTGTGAGTTCTACTTCCTGTTCGGGAAATATCCATTCGCCTCATCTTCTCGCAGTCTCCGTTCGGTTCATTCAAGGACCCCACCAACCCCAGAAAACGTATTCCCGTCTTCGAGCCCGATGTTCAACATATGGTCGAAGCTCTTTCCCAATCATGGCACGAGTCTGATCCCGATGGTGTGATGCTCTCTCACATTGACACTGATGGCTGGATAGGCAAATCGCTGACTTGCGATGGTCTGCAACTCACCACGGAAGGTAGTTAACAACGCGCTTTTTCACCAACTGCTGTTAACATCTATCACAAAAGGTCACGAGATCATTGGCGAAAAATTAGTTGAATACCTTGATGCTCGTGGTCTGGTATGAAACGTTTGACCAGGACGTCGTTGCTTAAATTGCCTCGTCAACTTCCAGCTGGACGCATGACTGGCATGAGCGCGATCATCGGACTACATCGGATTGCGCGTACGGCACAAAACACCGGCAATACAATGGTTGATATGATGCCATGCATTAATGATGTGCCAGGTGGTGTCTATCCATAAACCATTGACGTTGTGTCGGAGGTGATTGTTATTACTATAACAAGTCACACCTACGCGTGTATGATTTGATTTGATGCAGTGCCATGAACGACATATTATTGCATTGAAGGGAGCAGTATAACTTCGTATAATAAGGGAGTGGTAGGTTCACAAAGTATAGAAGACAGCAGTGGAACAGTACGATAACAATTTATGGTAGATGATATTGTCGGCTGTACATTTGTCATCGGGTAATCATGTTTGTCTCCTGTGCAGAAATCTGAGACCTTTGCCCCCTTGTTCAATGAATTCAAACAGGGCAACCAACTGGTCATAAAACCAAGAAACTGTACACCGACAACGGCGAGGAATTTCTCAATGTTCCTTTCTCAGGGGCCCCAAGGCCAAAATGGCTCAACAAGCTCTTGGAGCACACACTGATCAGAGCCCCTTCCCCAGAGTGCCGCTAGAGTTTTCTTGGTCCAGCCTTACCCTGTTGATTCCAGACATTCTGACAGGCGCTTTTTTTCCGCGTTTCGACGCTTGAGGGACCTGCACGAGTATTAACGGCCACGACTTTAACAGGAACTCCAACGCGGGCGCCAATCCGGGAATGTAATCCTGCCTCGTGGTAAACCAGAACCTCACTCAAGCGGCTTCTATCATGGCCTTACCGTCGAATGTTCAGTTTCAGGGGAGATGGGATCTCGATGGAAATGACCGCTACGCTACTCATTGGTGTGGCTCCTCGTTGTACTTTCAGACCACAAGTCGTTCCATTACTCTCCAGCTCGGAAGCCTGACAGCATCGCGGAAAAACTACCACAATGTGCTCTGGCGTTTTGGTTCGCAATCTGTCACACGGACGACCCTCGTAAAAGGCAAGCGGGCGATGGTGCTGACGCCATCTGGTGCAGGAGCAGGATCTACCCAAGGCGGCGAGGTGCTGCTGGACGTGACGGTTATGCTCTGCGATTGGGGGTCCACATTACAGATTCTGGATATCACTGCTGTATGTATCTGTAGTACATGTAGAGTTCTTATCTGACAATATTCGAGTAGACGGACGGACGTCCCATTTTACCTCCAGCGACTGGGAACCCCGTCCGACCTATGCTCTTCATCGGAGACTCACTCGTGTCTGGGTTCTCTCCTCCATTTGGAAGTCTTGTACTTCCCCATGGAAGCTTTCAAACATTTGGATCCATAGTTGTTCGCACTTTGCGTGCTCATGGGCTGGATGTTCGACTCGAGATGGTTGCTTATCCCGGTGCGATTACCAACCAGCCTAGAGCCAATCAAACAAACGTTGACTCGAATCAACTGCGCAGGCAAACGTCTCATGACTACGGCTCTTGACAAAGGTATGGAAGAAGTATTTTGGGATGGCATTGGAGGTGTGGGTGGATGGGAGCAGCGGTCCAAGGATGAACCTCACGATGTTTTTGTTTGCATCGGTGCGTTTTGCTGATCAAATCTTGTGCATAGTTGTTACAATCTGGGTGCAGGAACAAATGACCAGGGATGGGGATCGGACAAACAGGAATTCTTAGAACATCTCAAAGCATTCCTGATTCGCCTTCGAGATAGCTACTCAAACACTCTCAGACGTATCCATGTCATTGTGAGTTCTACTTCCTGTTCGGGAAGTGTCTATTCGCCTCATCTTCTCGAAGTCTCCGTTCGGCGCATTCAAGGACCCCTCCGATCCTAAGAAACGTATTGTCATCTTCGAGCCCGATGTTCAACATATGGTCGAAGCTCTTTCCCAATCATGGCACGAGTCTGATCCCGATGGTGTGATGCTCTCTCATATCGACACTGATGGCTGGATAGACAAATCTCTGACTTGCGATGGTCTGCATCCCACCACCGAAGGTATGGCAATTCAGCGCTTCGTGGACTGCTACCAACATCTACCACACAGGCCATGAGATAATGGGTGCAAGATTAGTTGAATGCCTCGATACTCGTGGTTTGGTATGAGACGCACGACTAACATGCTGTCGCTTAATTGCCTTGCCAACTCAGCTGCACACACGATCCTGAGCGCGTATTTCATGCTTGTTGATTTCCCAACTCATTCGTCATCCTTGTAGCTTTCCCTCTTGGGTATCATAATCGTTGTATATATCAGTTGCCCAGACCTTCGTCGGTAAGTATGTCTTGTCGGGTTTTTTTCTTTCCTTTATTATCCACCTCCATTGGACGTCTCATGCTGCTGCTGTTCTTGCACTGTGCCCATCCCCCCATTTGTGTCTTTAAAGTATCTTGTGGGTCATGTTGTTGATACATCCATGTTGAACCCATCTGCAGGGAGCGCTAGACCACTCCGTAAGTCAGTTTATACCCTATGAACCAGGAAAGCGTTCCTTCCGCACCCAATGCAGGCTAATGCAGCAGGCCAGTTGTCTCACTCTACTTATTGATCCAGGGAAATGTACTCTGCGGTTATGATGAATCAAGAAAAATCAAGGTAGGCAGGTCGCGCCTACAGGGTTCAATGATAAATATTTTGGAGGTTTCATCAGTAGAGTCACTTGCTCTAGCCCTTGCATAGAAACTCACAGAATCGTAGCATGTTAGATAGCCTTTGTCAGGCCTGTATCATGATTAACACAAGCAATTAGCACATTGCACTGGCTTGATGACACGCAGTTGTGAAGGTATATAACTAGTCAAGCTGGTTATGAAGATGGCAAAAAAATACGCAGGAATTAAGCTAACTGCTACCTAAATGGGGGCATACTTAACAATGGACTCTGCCTGCCTCAAATTGTCACGTTCATAGATGAACTATTTTCGCCGATCGAGGGAGCTGATACTAGTTAAGGAATATCCTCATCGAGAAAAAAGCAATATTCCGTGACACGTAGTATGGGGTGGATTAATTATTGAGTTGCCAAGCGTGTCCACAAGATATGCACTACACGTATCGTTCAGCATGCAGATATACCATTCAACCAGACACGAACCGTGTAGAAATTAGTTGACCCCTCGTCTGCACTTCGAAGCTGATTCATAGTTCAGTGGATAACACACAGTCTCAAACGAATATCAAACCTGGAGTTGTTTAAAGTATGCTTCGAAGTGTCCACACTCTGGACATGTTTCCGCGACCTAGACGGACTGTTAAGGTTGGACAAAATATTTCGTATATAATCGCACTCGTTCTATGAACTCGTGACTCTCCAACTTCTTCGTCTGCGTTTTTTTTGCTTGCCTCAATGGTGATGGAAATGCATCTGGATGGGAGCGGGTTATGATTTCACTGTTGTCATACGCTGACACGAAATTTCAAATCCATATACTTCATCCAGGAATTCACAAAGAAGACGTTTTCGTACAAGACGCAGGTTCCTCATGTCCGCACTGTTCACAAGTTACTGTATTCTCTCCATCCTTTGGTAAGTCAAGCAGGGTACCGCACGAAGGACAGAACAAGAGCGAGCCTATGTAAAACACCCATACTTATAAGTATATGCCGGTACAGAACTGGGATTCTGTACATACCAACTTTGTGCGCTGAAGGTGGCATGTGAAAATGCCAAGAGAACTGATGAACGGCAAAAATGAAGATCGGTTTGTAACTCAGCAGCGACGCGGCGGCCTCCGCCACCATCTGTTTCTCTGATCGATCCTGACCCTAGAGCCCTTAACTATTGGCAACCGAGGTTCAATAGCCTCAAAAATGAGTAGTAAACATAGCTTAAAGCCAACAGTCATTGCTCACCACACGTACTGAAATTATGAAGCCCATTACATGAGAAAATCGAAGTTTAGTACACCGACCTTATAATTAATGCACGTATGATGATAGTTGGGAACATAGTGGTAATATATAGTAGGATGTCCCTGGCTTTAACTCCTCTGATGTATGTATCTTTTAATCTGTGCGCAGTTTGCCGAAGATGGGCGTTCCCGAGTCAGGATGTTATCATATGCTAGTCAATATATAAATGTGCAGGTAGTCTACCAAGAAGTGGTAGCTGTAAATATGTAGCTCATATTAAACTAAGCCCACCCCCAATACATTCCGATCACCAGACGTGCTAGACTATTATGAGTGCAGATTATGTAGGAAACTAACAGATTCGTCTTCTTCACAGCTTCGTACAGAACATCTTTCCCCTCCGTACCTGTGCCTTACACAGCTGCACTTCAGTCGGAACTGCAATGATCGATGCACAAAGGATGCCCAACGAATCCGAGAAGCCAATGGACCCAATTTTGAACTCACGCTCCTGCCGAGCACGTTCTAGGTTCGGATGTCTGGAATTCGTAGACTGTTCCTGTCCCACATGGTAAAACGTGTTAACGCTGAAAGAAAAATGGTCAGCTCTGAGGTTAGTGTGACGGTATATGGAAACTGGCGACGTACTATGCTAAACCGCCGCACACTCCCTCTGCACTGATCAGCAAAAACACGCAAAAAATACTCCACTCTTCACTCGCAAAATCAAAGATTCCAGCCGCGGATTCAAACGCGAGTGTTATGAGAATTGTAGCTTGCAGAATGGCTGGTAACGGTAGAAAGCGAGAAGGAAGAGGGGGAATCCCAAGAGAAAGAGATGAACGTGAAATAAATACAGTACTTTGGTAGACAAGCTGTGTGAAAATATAAGGAATCAGAGAGGCCAACCCAGACGTCCATGATAAGGCATACGCACCTGCCAAAGGGGATAATAATCGCGGATGGATGTGATGATGTGACTAAGAAAAGGCTGAGTTACTGAAGAAGGGACGGGGTAAACTAGAGTGGGTGCTATGCCCTGTGCCGACATAATGTGAGTTACAAACTCATAGGCATTAACATATCCCAGCAAACCTGGTTGATGGTATACTCAAACTTCAGGTGGGCATCAATATGCAGTGGAATTGTGCTGAAGATGGAGGTGCTCACCAGATACACGCATGCTATAGAGGGCAAGAGAATAAGCAAAACACAAAAGTCGTAATGGAGACTCACAGAGTGGTAACATGAACTTTAGCAACAGGGGTCGCACAAGAATCCATTTATCCCTAGGAGTCAACGCAACCTTACTAGTCGTTCCGACAACCGGAGAAAATATTGGTGGAGCAAAACCCGTTCTTTCGTCTTCTTCACCTGTGGGGATTGGAACATATGCTGACAGTGCAGAGGTTGTGATGTCCTCCCTATCGTCTTGTTCGCTATTTGTGGCGAAAGAGGCGAAAGCCAATGTAGACGGAGCCAAGAACGCGTACGTCAACGGAATCACAAGGGGTAAACCCTGAAACAACATATATGATGTTGTTCGTTAAAGGTGATGGGAACTAACGCACCGCAGATAGTCCGATGCCCAGACGAACTCCGAGTGAGCGTAAAAACCACCAAAGTCCTGCACCTACCAGCCCTGCTGCCCCTGTGCCACTTGCAAAATACCTACAAAAATAGGAGGCAAACAATTTAGAAATATATAGTTAATGGAGCAATTCCAAACGGAAATGGCAGCGTCTTGATCGTGAACATGAGATCTACAGGCGAAATTCTCCAACGCACCCGACAGCATGACCGGCAACAAAAAGAGGGTGATATGTAGTGGAAAGTTGAAGGAATGTCAACTCTCCCAAACCTACAATTGGCAGAATAAGATATGCTGCAACGATAATGTATGGTTGTCTCACCTGAAGAGAAGGATGCGAAAGCTATCCCTAGCAACCTCATACCAAGAACATTAAATAAGGATATCACCTACGAAGATGGCCGTGAAAGGAAATATGGGCATAAATAATTTTATATGATTGTCACTCACAAGCATCCCGAGAACACTTAAAACACAACAACTAAATAACCTTATGCGATAGCGTACCCGCCCCTTCAGGACGTAAGACCAGCCGACTTTAGCTACAAGTCCAGGCGCAATGTTGCAAAACGCAATAATTCCCTTCGGGGTGGAAGGAGGTACGAGGTCCAAAGCTGCAGACAGAATAATGACATAAAGCACTAAGATGTGTCTCGTATTAAATGTATTGACACTGCACATGCGAAGGCAGCATACCATTGTTGATAAGTCCAAAGAGAAAAAAGGAAGCTCCCAGCTTGAATAGTAATTTACGTTTCTCTGAGAATCAGGAGTCATGTCCAGTTGTCACGTCACCCGTCAGACAAGACAGCCAGGATACACGAAGACTTTCCCACTCACCGTCTGGGTGGCTTTCCTCCTTTCGTAGCAAGGTCTCATTGTCTGGCGTCTCTAGGGATTGCTCAAAGTCTTCCTCATCAGAATGAGATATGGGTGTTGAAGCAGACATAGTCGCTATATGGCGAAGCTCTAAAGATTCACTTTGGTTAGCAGAGTTGTGAGCTATCATACACAGACCTGTTGCATGTCACAACCGCGTCGTGCTAAACAGACAGCAGTAGTCACTACAGATAAGTATGGTTCCACATGGGGTCATGTGGATCTTGATGGTGCTTTCGGCAACTC
Organism: Cantharellus purpuraceus; assembly: GCA_025174535.1. Classification (NCBI taxonomy): domain Eukaryota; kingdom Fungi; phylum Basidiomycota; class Agaricomycetes; order Cantharellales; family Hydnaceae; genus Cantharellus; species Cantharellus purpuraceus. The sequence continues at coordinate 553,322 of JALBUN010000011.1, forward strand.
GAGTTTCGACTTGAGTTAAGAGTTGATCTTTTGCGTTGGTATTTACTCCATGCTCCACTATCAAACGCAGGCGGCAATAGTACGGGGCATTTTAAATGCCACTCGTTATTCGAAGTTGTACGCTCCAAAGATCTCTCCGGGCTGTTGCAAGTTATGTAAGGAGTCGAAGCATGTAGATCACTGAGCATCGATCTCAGGGACCACTATCATTTCAAAGTATCTTTCATATCTATCTGAAATGAGCTCCCTGAAGAACCCTTATATTCGCAAGCATGGTGACACCCGTGTGAATCTGCCTGATGTGCAGCCCGGCATAAGTCCAGTGGAAGCTACAATAGCATACTTCTTCACGACGTCCCACGAGGCTTCGGTCTCTGTGGAGTTCTTTCGTCCCTCTGACTGCGTTACAACTAGCTCGTCAGATTTTCAATCGAATGAGGGGACCGATGTACCCCATGGACTTTCGAGTTGCATGTGCTATCTAATGGAGAGACGCATGGACCATCACAGACTTGGCTCATCTTCTTCAAATGGAGATGGTCTGCGCTCTAATATTGTTGCACATGGAGGAAACTGATTTTCGTCGCAGGCATGGATTTCCATTCTGCCACAAGCGAAAGTTGAGAAGCACGTGAGAGGCCTCCACCTTACTTCGAATTTTTCTCACTCCTGCCAGCCCTACAAGCAGCATCCTTAATCAGCTTGCGATCAAGGCTCTGGCTCCGTGCTCCGCATCAATCGAAGAAAACATGAACAGGGGTTGATATTGTAGAAGTTTGATGTACATCCGAAATAGCACCACTCAAGACCTCTCGCTAGATGCTGGCACCCAGACATCATTTCCAGTAAGGATGATTTGAATTGAATTATTTGCCATTGGATTAGCCCGATACTAACTGACAGTAGTTAAACCCTTCGTATTCACTTGAAGTGCAATATACAGCCAAACTCGCTAACGCGCTTCATGACGAGCATTCGCCTTCCAAACACTCTTAGGCTCAGATAGGCCATGCTTCACGAGGCTGTTACGAAGTCACGGTAAAGATTCTTACGTGTGATCCATCCCATGTGAAAAACGCCTTTCTTGATCTTGACAATTTGGAACCTACCTGGTGATGGATGGGACGGGCCGCGAGTCCCTGATGCTGCGGTCTCTCGTTTTGGGGAGAGAATGCCCTTGTCATACTGCACGGGAGCGTGAAAATTGCGCCCCGCCCTTCATTGGCCAGCCAGTGCTCAGATGACCGCAGATCAGAACCCATCAAATCCATCAGATGTCGCAGCACACGTGTTTTCCAACTCGAGGGAAATGATACTTGAGTGTGTTTAAGATTCTGTTTTATGATACATCATGCGTGTGCTTGTACATTTTTCCCTTCATTTTCCTATTCGTAAGACGCGCTTGAGTTGTGTCAGTCCATGTTTAAGCTGATAGCCCAAGTCCTGTTATGCCCGCACCGTGTTGGTTGTATAAGTGAAATAATCCTACATGGAAAGACTTACTGCAAAAAAGTTCGACACCGCTGAACGTCGGGTGTAAGATAACGGGCCATAGTATCCAGTAGGAGAATCCCATTGCCCCGATTCCTCCAGAAGATCCTCACGTGTGTTCATTGCCTAATGATCAATGACATCGTGTGTGGGTTAGGACAGTCGTCAAGGTATCTCTGGAAAACATACGGGATGTATGTCTTGATACGGAGCACTCAACGGAGCTTGGGCGATTCGGAAGCTGGGATGGTAACCGGCCATTGCTGCTTTGCTCCTCGCATGCGAACTGGAGGGTAGCAAGCTGGATAGCGCCCAGAGTGGTTGAATGCTTGAGTTACGCTGAAAGAGACAGCGGATAACACAAGCTAAGTTGTGGTGTGATGGTTTCAACTCTATACTTGGCAGCGATCAACGGTAGCGGATTCAATATTTCAGTTAGGCTGTGACATAAAGCGAGATGTTCAGGGAACAAGAAGTATGCCATGGAGCCATGCATCATGCTGTTAGGTGACTCCAGGGCAAGGCAGGCATGGCTGGTTGCCGGCTATCATGTCATCTATCCGGCTTGCCATGGCGGTGGATCCGGTCAGAGAAGCAAGTCAAGTGCTGCTGTGGTAGGCGCGCTGTAAAGAAGGTGCATTTATTCTCGGAATGTAGTACAGACCACGCATATAGTGGCGGTGGAAAGGATTGCAATGCAATAATCAAACTCCGACAGCATCTTCAATTGCACATCACCCATCACGGTTCTTCTTCTTTCCCCATTTTTGCAATTTTATCACTAAAAGAATATCAGAAAATTTGAATTTCCGATGCTCGCTATCTCATATTTCCTAGATCAGTTGGTCCCTCAGAGTGGTAATCCTATTGATCAACGGCCCGACACCTTGAGAAACCATCAAAGAATCCCCAATAAGGATTGGCTCCACCTCCGTAGGGGCTTCATATTCTACTTTCACCCCCTCTATTTGAGGAGGTATCTGCTTACCGTATTAAGGTTCTAGCACTGAACATATCGTACTCAGGTTGCGCTGTTGGCTCACCGAGTGTCAAGGGAATTGCCAAACGTGTTCTCTTTGATTATGGGAAATTCGTGTGCGAAAAGCGCTAGGTTTTGCATCGAGTTAATGATGCACACCCTGCTGGGAGACTTGCATCCCAACAATGTCTTCACGCCGATCCGAATGGTTCGTAAGGCATGATTTTTCTAAACGAACCACATACATATTACAATTGATAGGTCACGCAAATGTTCCAAGTCCTGTGCGCCTTCGCCTACATTCGGTTCTCCTGTGAAATATGGCTGATGGCAATACATATGTCAGTTCATATTCCCCCGATATGAATATGAATCGAGGAGATCATGTAGACAAAGCCATGGTAACGTCCTCTTCCATATGGTAACTTCCATCATTATGGATAACACACCGTGGTGCCTCGGTCTGACGTCAACTTCCACATGCCAATCTTCACACTAAATGCAACCTTTGCTCTCATCTCCAAGTCAGTTCCTGATGCAATTGCGCAGGTTCTTCGCTAAATCAAATTACATCATGTCTACACAGATTATTCTGCAGCTGCACCGCCCAATCTCACGTACGATCGATCTTGAAATGGCGCGGTACAGCAGAAAATCATTGGCCGGACCGGACCTGCCCATACGTCTATTTCTTCTTTGCATATGTATGTCAATCTCTCCAGTTTACAGAAAGCGCGTCGAATAGTGCAGCGACGACGTCATCTGTTGAGCTGAAGCGACCTCGATTTCTATATATTCTGGAGTTATGCATGTCTGAGGTGAACACATAGAAGGTCCAGAAGCCTCCATGAGGAGCATCTAGATAGTTGTTTATTGGGAGAGTTGACGGGAACTGAAGGGCTGACGGGGCCATCTCTATGGCGCGAGCGTAGCCTTCTGAGGACGCGATTCCAAAGGGTCTTACATAATGTTATTGGCAAAAAACAATGACAAGAGTCTTTTCTTCTAACAACTGCCAGGTCGTGGGTAAACTCAGAACCTACACTATCCCCTCCACGCTATTTCACTTGAGAGAATCCTCATCCAAACGCGCTGTCGCCTGGATTCTGTAATTGAACTACTCGAAGGCGACAATCTTCACTATCCAACCATCTGAAATATCTCAACCTTATATAGCACAGTGAATCAGTAATCTGTCGGACAGACGGATCGCGAGCTAGCTACCCAAACTATCCACATGAGTCAAAGCAGCATGTTCGAAAAACACCGCAGTGACGGACCTAATAGCTCGAGTCGCACTCCCCCATACTGACTCGATGTCAAGCTTCCACCACAGAACCCCAGGTATTCTAAATACCCTGATCATTTGCCAACATGCAGCCAGACGCGAATTTAGTGACTTTTTCGAGTCAGTGATATTTCCGTGAAGCGCATCAGCCCTAAGCTCGCGCGAGGTCTTTCTATAAAACACATAAGATGTGTATATTGGATCTGCACGAAGTCAGGCTACGTATTGTTGTAAGTAATACAGTAGGTCATTAAGTGGGAATGATTCTCACCTCAGTTACTATATAGACAACTGAGGGAAAAGATGAAACACCGCTGAAACAATTATCCACTCACTATGATTGATTGATCCCAACAGTGTACAGTCATGATGCTGCTAGTGAACATGGCACTTCAAGCTTCAAGTTGTATAAGTCCTATTATAATTTGGACGCACGCCATATCAGCAAGTTGTCAGCACCGGTGTCAAAATCTCCGAGCAGGCTATCAGACTGATATATCGAAGTAGCCACTACATTAAAACCAGACAGATGCAGACTGTAAGAAAAAAATATTGATCGATAAATTCTACGAAATGGATACATCGTGGCAGACTTAAAACAAATTTCGTGTCCGTTACATTCCTAACCATACCCATATAGAGTCGTTTTTGACTTGAAGAGACATGTTGGTATCCAGAAACGCGTCCCCGATCGTATCACGTGAGCAAGTGTATAACGTCCCGGAGCGTAGTTCATGAGAGGGGAGTCATCAATTTCTGCTGGGCGGCCTCCGTCAAAACCCCCAAAGCATACTGGATAACCTTCTCGAGTTGGGCATTGGAGATCCCCAAGGCAGTAGTGTTTTTATGTAGACGGTTTGTGGTATCCCAACGTCTAAGTATCGTGGCAAGAGTGCAGTCGGCAACTATTCGTTTCTTGTGCTCGTCAGGGTTGAAAGCTCCAGAAGTAGGAATCGGTATAAGAGCGTTCATGACCGGGTCGATTTGCTGTGTGTAAAGGAAATCCAAAAGAATCAAGGCCGTATCCAGATCATAAACCTCGCGTGTCACTATGGGTGGGCCAATACCGCACTCATTTCTGGCGGCGAGAAAACTGGCGCACCAACTGTTGGCTGAGTATCTATAAGAGATATCAGGGATGGGGCCACTCACCTCAGCCCAAGTTGTCTTCTTTTTTCGGAAGACTCGATGCCGTCATCGTCGACGGCTGTCATCTCGACATCGGGACAGGGCCCGTTCAAGTGAGATGGATCTTCTTCATCAATAGACATCGCGTCAGAGCCGCCGCCATCTGATAAGTCGGCTTGTTGGCGATGGAGCCTATCTATTGGCGCGTGTGACGGCTCGACGGCATTGACGAAGAACAGATCATTTGAAGTTCTATCAAAGCCAATCAGGACCTGTGCATTGGAACATGCAGGAGTTGACGCTCGTAAGAAGCGTTCGGGTACGGTGATGAACAAGGGGTTACTAACGGTCATGATGGGGTTGGGATAATCTAGGTATTGGAAATACCCATCGCGCTTGGAAGATATATATGAAAAGCGACGGGCGTCTTGTCAGCTCTAAGGTCGAGTGGCATTATTGATTACTGACCTTTGTGATTGTAGGTCCCTATTTGCATTCCACAAGGTGGTTTTGATTGCTAAAGGATTTGACATGCCGAGGGGAAACTGGTAGCCGGGTCCACGTTTGCTGCCTAACCTCTATGTTTGTAGGTCCCAAGTTGCATCCCACAACTTGGCTTGCTGCCATACCTCCACTTTCGATGCCAATCGATTCGGCATGCCGAGGGGAACCTGACAGCCGGTCCCACGTTTGCTGCCTAACCTCTATGTTTGTAGGTCCCAAGTTGCATCCCACAACTTGGCTTGCTGCCGTACCTCCACTTTCGATGCCAATCGATTCGGCATACCGAGGGGAAACTGGCAGCCGGGTCCACGTTTGCTGCCTAACCTCTATGTTTGTAGGTCCCAAGTTGCATCCCACAACTTGGCTTGCTGCCGTACCTCCACTTTCGATGCCAATCGATTCGGCATACCGAGGGGAAACTGGCAGCCGGGTCCACGTTTGCTGCCTAACCTCTATGTTTGTAGGTCCCAAGTTGCATCCCACAACTTGGCTTGCTGCCGTACCTCCACTTTCGATGCCAAATCGATTCGGCATACCGAGGGGAACCTGACAGCCGGTCCCACGTTTGCTGCCTAACCTCTGAGTAAACATTCCGATGTCGTCAGAAAATGGGCCACACACACATGGACCTACATTGATGTTGGTGCAGAGCCTGCGAACTTACCTCTATCATGTCACTGAGGACGCAACTTTGTCCCGACACACCTCTAACGCATACCAATCGTTACTATGGCTATCTCGCTACTAGAATGGATGGTCAAACTGGTCGTTTACCCTGCAACTTATCGGTGGAACTCACCACTGGCATACGCCACCGCGATGCTGCATCTAATGCGAATGTTCCATGGCAGAATAAGCAGCCCCAGCTTCTGGAATTGAATGCTGCAAGTCACTGACACCTAAATTAAAGTGTAGCCATGTGCAACCCTCAAAATTCCTTCAAGTTTTAGGCATCTAAGGTAGTCGTTGGGCATTGGAGTGTAGAACATTTGGGATCACGCGCTCGGGGCTTGCTCAACCCTGAAATTTGACAAGAGAAGGTCAGTACTGTGTTGTTTGATTAATGGACCAGAAGAATGTTGGCCGCGATCAAGGTGCACGTAGAGTTGAGGCGAGACAGGAATGGTATCTGTCCTATTCATTCAAAGCAGGCTTGAGTATAAGTTGACATGTTCTTGTTCTCGAAGGCATTCCCTTGTTAGGATGCCCCAATGCGCTCATTTCGTCGTCTCAGGCTCGCCGCAGTCGATCACTCACCTGGTTCTGCACTTCACCTTCTCATTCGCATGCCATCGTTCGTCAACACAGTATCATGGGCGCATCATCACACCGCATACTGATACTTCTTCCTTCAGTGATGATAAACACGAGCGCGCATCATGTCAACCTACCGGTGGGGGCCGGGGCCCCGGGCCCCGGGCCCCTTAGCGCCCATGCAGGACGTCAACAGTTCATCTTTTACCACACTGCTTGTGAACAACACTTCAGACGTGCAGTAGGCGGTTAGCACCACACTGCATAAAAATCAGGCCCGTATCTGTTCGCACACACTTGAATATTGACATTAGTTTTCCTTCCAGTTTTCCAGCAAGTCCGTTTGGCCCATCCTAGAGGAGTGGTTATTTCCGTCGATCTGATTGCCATGGCCCTTCGAGCACTGTTGGAATGTAAATAGATATTCAAAGGCTTAACCGCGCCCGACCTTTACGATAGTAGCCACACAGCAAACATATTCACAAGACAATAGTGTTTTAATGTCCTGGATTATCCAATTTCTCTCTGCCATACAAAGAAACGATCTTTAGCGGATGAGCAGGACTGTGGTGAAAGGCATTTCAAATTTTGGTACTATTGTCCCGACTAGAGATTATTAAGTTTATGAGGTATGTCTGGGGCGCACAATAATAGACTGGATTAATCTCTCTACTGTCCCAAGTTCTGTGCACTCATCTAGAGCGCCGACCATGAAATTTTCATGTTTTGATAGAAAAGTCAAGAACGCGTTGGATTGGCTCTGCTAGTAGCACGCGGAACCGCACGGATTGTCTGCAACGAGCCCACGTTAGCTTCTACCTCGATAGTCTGGCTTATTGCATATCAACACGGAGAAGCCTGACAAGGTTGGTGGGCGATGATTTGACTTGCATCACTTGCTATCCCGAAGCTGGGCGGGAAGAAAAGAAAAAAAGAAGAAAAAAAAGCTGGCTCCGAGCATATGCTTCTCATCCAAGACTTTACTGGGATTGCGAGCAATGCCGGACTTTCTCGCTGCCCCATCCCATTCAGCCAGCGTCCCTTTACTCGCATTGTTGAATGAGCCAAGAGCTGTACACGGGTGCCCACCATGCGACTTTGAGATTCATCGTGTTCAGGTGTTTCACGAATATCACTGCGTTTTTAGCATGTGGAAGATGCTTTGATCACTGCATCATTAAAGCACAGAATAACCATCACATCGCGGCTTACTTACGAGTAGTGTCTTTATCCATGAGTTTTTGCAACATCTCCAACTTGTCAACGTGGAGCATGGTGTCCATCCGAAATACATCAGATAAGCGAGCAACCTTTACAGTCTGCGTAGAGTGATGCTAGGAATACAGTCATCAGTGTACCAATGTCACAAAACGATTTTGCAATAAGAACAATGTCTTAAGTATTTTTGAACGCGCGCGTTTAACAACACAGTGCTCTTGTACATGCTGTATCTTATGCGTGTAATGCATCACAGCACTGAGACACTAATGAGTTCGAAGGTAGGCGTACGAAACATGATGAAATCACCCACATTGACAAGTTGTCACGACGATCTAGGGCTCTCAGAGAACCGTGCTACTTATACTTCTCAGCCATGGAAACAATGGTATCAATTCTTATGCAGGCCTTATAGCCTTGCTTAGTTTCTTTCTCGTGGTGGTGTGGTTATTTCTTGTCACGTGCGGCCAAGACGTATAGTCGTCGATCACCACCACAGCCGTCATGACGGTGATCGATCATCGATCATGAAGGCGTTGGAGGGGTAGGCTGAGACAGGGTAGCAACAACACCAGAATGGGGCAAGGCGCTGCCTGACTCTGATGGTCCTGCTTGCAGGCGTTGACGATTGAGACGGTGGATGAGGTTTGACGAAGTTACACAAAGTATCGCGGATAAAGCTGGAGAGGGCAGGTTTTGTTTGACATAGTGAAACAGTCGAGTTGCTATAGAGAGTGCTCTGTACCGTGTACTCACATACTCAATATGACCACTGAAAAAGACATGGGGGGTGGGGGACCCAGAAGCTTCTCACATTGCTATCTTGCCCGCCCATGGAAGTCTGGCTGGGCCACATAGCACAGCGCCTAGTGATTAGTGCTTGATACGCCACTACCGGCCTGTTCCAGAGTTGATGTGACCCAATAGCTGATTGAAGTCAGGTCAATAACCCGAGTTTGCAGACGCATACTTGTGTATGTGAGGCGCGTGAGCGTGGCATTCATGCCATATTGCACGTCTGAAAGATGGCACCTGGGCATGTAGAGTTCCAAAGAGGAATTTGTACATGTCAGATACAGACGGGGATGGTATGTAGAAGTCTGTCTAGCAGACGCTCCGGCCCGGGCCTGTTCTCTCCGCGATGCATCAAGTTACCTGCCTCTCGCTGCTGTAATACGGTTACCATTCAAAGCATTCATGACGTGCAATGTATAATCTGAGGCTGAAGGACTAGATGCCATACATGTACAGGTATTTCCAACTTGTGATTTTAGGCTACTAATAGTCACCTAGTGCTTTCCAAAGGTTTTTATTGTAAATGCCTGCAAATACACTATTCGTCTACATGGCCCAGCCAATACATATGTACAAACTATTTGCTACAGTACAATAACGCAGAACATCACACCGGACGGGACAATGACAAACACTCGGCAGATCCAAGTCCAATCGTTCAATCTTCCACCGACATATCCAAACACCCCTCACCATCATCATCGTTACCGTGTCCGTGTAATCCATCTCCTTCACTACTGCTCCCATGCCCACTCTCAGGAGTATCCTCCCGGCCCAAAAGTGCCGGCGACACCCCGCTAAGCTTGCTCCGCCTCCTCAAAATCTCGCTCTGCCTCAATCTCTTCCGCGCACTCATCGCCGCAGCATCTCTTGCAGTATTCTTCGCGCCAATGCCTGAAACCCGCACGCCCATGCTACCCCTCGGTTTTGGAGCATTGAAGCTCCTTCTCCCACTGGCGGTGCGATTCAGCGACGATCCAGAGGCGGCGCGCTGGGCGCCTACCCTGGCTATGACACGGGAACGCGAGATTCGGGGACGGCGTGCTGGTAGTGGACGGGTCTTGGGCGCGGCAGTCTCCAAAGCAGGCGCCTGCGACGGTGAGAAGGTGGGAACGCCATTGGAAAAGATGGAGCCATTTCCTCTGATACCCGACCCATCGTCGGACATCGGGGCACCACCATCTGGGCGGGGTGAGGCAAAGGAGAAAGCACTAAGTCCACTAGGCACAGGAGACCGTGGTTGTTCGGAGACCTTTGCCAACATCTTGGATTCTGCATTGATGGCATTTGGCCGACTTACGGCACTCGACAGTGAGGGCGGCCTGACCGTGCTCTGCATCTTGGCCAGAGAGCTAGCTGTAGGCGCAAACAACGTAGACGTCCTCTTCCTAGCAATGCTATTCGTACTGGTATTGCCTACATCACTTGGTCGAACACCGGGCGGAATCCCAGGTTTCTTCAGTCCGATCGAGTTTGCGGCAGAGGTTCCTCGTGAACTTCCAGTTCCACCTGAACTAGTTCTGGACCCTAGAGTTCCACCTGCATTGACTAAGCTGCTTGCCCGTGATATGCCGCCGAAAGGTTTCTGGAATGAAGGGATAGGCCCGCGGCGTGCCGCAGGTATACCAGTGACCGAGGAAGCAGTGCTCGGGCGTGTTAACCCAGAAGAGGCAGTACTCGATCTTGTTGCCGCAGTGGAGTTTGTACCGTTCGTGCCTATCCTGGTAGACAATTTCCTCCCCAGTCCGATCCCCGTAGAGGGGACGCGTAAACTTGAATTGGGATCAGGTTTTGTAGTCGATGCCTTCACTGCTGAATGTTTGGGGACACTGGGTTTCAAGGCTGGAGCTGGCTTGGTGAGAACGTTTGGCGTAGTTTTCTTAGTGGCAGGTGGAACACTACTCTGGGAGGGTCCAGAAATGGAAGCCTGCTTGGATGGAGCATTGCCAACCCCCTTCCAGACATTCTTGACTAGGCTCTTCGCTGAGGACAGGAAACCAAACTTGGTCGCCATCCCCTTCTTTGCTAAACACGACCAATGTTCAAATGTACGTGAACATGACACGGATTTTGGACTCACGTTGGTTTGGAATAAGAGGCGGTTTACCCCCTCCCACACTCACTCGACCCATACTGCTACGTCTTCGAGCACGCGATATTTCTAACTTTTTCTTGATCGCTGCGCGCTCCCTCTCGCGCTCCTCATTCGTCCTTGCCGTTTCTTCATCCTCGCCATTATCAGACTCGCCTGTGTTTTTGTCCTCAGCAGTTCCAGCCCTTTTGTCGCCACCTTCGACAACGCTAATCCTTACTCTTTTCGACTTTCTTCCTTCGTTCTCTTCAGCCTCTGCTGCAGCCACAAGAGAACGTCTCGTCCCAGGTGTCACAACCCTTGAGGCGCGTCTCCCGCGAGCATTGGACGGCCTAATAGCCATCCTGCGTGGGCCACCCAACGCATCTGACTTGCGTTTCTTGTTTGTCCCCACACTCTGAGACCCAGGTTTGCCAGGGGACCCTGCGTTCCTCCTAGCGTACCATTCACCCAGTCCCTCCATCTTTTGAAATTGTCGTTCATGAGCTTTATCGAACATCTTGGTCACCTCAGTTCCAGGACGACCTTGGGTTTCGGGTAACTGGGCAACTTCTGCATTGCCACGGTTCTGCAACAAATCAAGCCCGACTTCATCTGACGTGCCTGTTAATCCGAGACGGGCATTCATTTCGGCAAGGACAGTGCTTGCAGCCGAATTAAATTCCTTATTAGAAATCTTGTGCGCGGGCGACCCGAACAAAAAGGGCTGTGAGATTGGGCTAGACACTTTGAAAGGGAAAGATGGTGTGTTGGGTACATCAAGAAAACCACCAGGCGGAAGGGGAGGCGACGGAGAGAGTGTTGGAGCGATTGGTGTCCCTGGAGAGTATGATGGATCAAATGTGGGTGTAAAAGGACGCAACGCTGGGGGAGACGGTAATGATTGTGCCGTCGTAACAAGTCTAATTGTGCTAGCGCCAAGATCGAGCATAGACTGGTCCCTTGAGTCATCTGCGTCTAGCGGCTGTGGTGAAGGCAGTAGTGGGTATGTACGAGGATGTGCATGGTATGGTGTGGAAGTTGCTGTCAAGGTATCAAAGTTGGATGGCTCTTCTACATGTGCTGGAAACATGCTAGCTGTGGGCTCTGTAGACATCTTGTTGGTTCGATGCAGGCCATTGAAGCTCTGCTTCAACGGCGCTTCCTGTGATGTTTCCTTCTTCGATCCACCTCGTTTGAGAGAGGTAGCAAAGGCCTTGATAGAGGATGACATGCTGGAGCCTATAACAATGATCAGGTCGATGAAGTACTGGGAGGCATAATATACCTTTAGAGCTCGTTGTCCCATTTCCAAAATCTCCTGCAGTTGAGGTTCCAAACCCTTTCAAAGGTGACATTTCCAGTTCCACCTCCTCTCGTATATCCTTGAGTCCCAACTGGACCCGCTCAACCTCGCGACTGTCTTCCTCAATGACCGACCATGCTTCGCTAGGTCTTAAAGCGGTAACCCGTCTGTTTTCCTTGTCTCCACCATCGTCATCGGAGAAAATAGAGCGTCCACCCAGAGGTGACGGTTCGACAGAGCTATTCAGCGCATGCGCTTTCAACTTTTCAACTATTTCTGCGTTCTTTCCAGTTGCCTTGATTCCGTTCCGTTTGCAGAGTTGCACCAATTGCTGACGCTATTTGTGTTGGTCCTTAACAACGATATGCGTGTATAAGTAGATGATCTGCGTACCTTGAGTGAATGCAATGCTGGAGAGTTGTTCAAAATATGACAGTTAGATGTGGGAGTACTCATAACCCCCTCCATGCTCAGACAAGACGTTATTCCACGCAGTTTTGCCCCGAAGATGTTTGGTTGATAAGTCGTTGAACAAAACACGCGCCAAGTCACGTGACACAGGCGTGACCACAAGTCTGTGATGTGACAATAGTGACATGCGAGGCGCAATATGCATCTGCACCAATACAGCGTCTAGGCTGCTCAGGGGTCATCGTCTTATTCTTCTACCATACAACCATCGTCTCGAGAAATATAAGGTCCTGGAATATGCAACGTCGCCGCTTCCAGTTCATTGTGGCAAGTCGCGTGTGCTCGTCACGGTACCCTGGAGCTTGGTTTTCAACAAGTCGTCACTAGATGAAAGAGAAAAATGCCACAGAAGGACGTAGTGGTAGTTTGGTATGTACAAGATGTCACCCTCTTACTTGAAACTGCGCCACCTTCATGCAGCCGTGCAACCTGAAGCTTACTTACAAGGTACCACAACACTTGGTATATTACTACTCGACGCCCAAAGCAGCTTTAGTTGAGTAGCGATCTATTCCGTACACCTTCATAGTCTCGCAACTACTTGCATTGCCACCACCTGGTTCTTTCTACCTACCAGCGACCATTTCAATTCATGCAATCTTGATTGGATGTGTGAGGCCCCACCCTGTGCAACCACCCTTAGGAGACTAGATGACTCTCGGGCAATCCTTGAGACGACAATACTGAAGCGCCTTGATTTTACAACTGCACAAGACAACTACTAGAGAGTCGCCAAGCCTCGCCGGCTACAAGATATCTGAGCCTAATGCCCTCAATACAGAGGAACTACAGTGTCTAACAACCTATCGTGATGCCATTGAAAGGGCCATCATGGTCACTGACTTTACCGACAAAAATGTTGGAGACATCCCCCGTAGAGCATTGTTTGGAGCCATTATCGTCACCTAGGTCCTTTAAGCATTAACATGATACCGTGTGAAACGTTACTCACCAGCACATGCATTCCACGCATTAGTGTCGTTGATATGTATCTCGCCATGAGGGTGCTGGAACCCTAGGAATCTACCTGTTGTCTCATTTTTGTGAGTACACCATCCGCCCCCTGCATAATTTATGATCACCTGGTAGGATCGGCACTACATCTTCTTTATTGTTCACATGTGTCAAATCGGGGAAATGCGCTGAATGATGGAGTTTAGATCACTAGAATATGTAGATGGGGTGACCTACCATCCAAATAGTCTGCGAATGCTGGGTTCCCGACGCGTGGCATGGAGTATCCTACGAACTTGAACGTAAGGCCTGGCCCAAGGTGCAATGGGAGGAAAACCGAATCTATCAAGGATAGGGCTGATCCAAGTGAGTGTCCAACCATTGTCACGCTCTTTGTCCCGTGAGCATTGAGTGCCTGTTGTACTGCAGCGAGAATGTCCGGAGCAGTTCTTTTGTTTATTTTATTTTAGCTCAAAGCATAAAGCCGTCCAAACAAACGGATAAATACCTAGCTTGCTCCGAGAGAAAACCGTCGTGAGCCTCTAAACCGGAGGTTCCAGGGAACAATGTCTGGTTGAATCCGTCGAGGAAAAAGTTGGCGTCCGTAAGGTCAGCTTCTCTATCAAGAAGAAAAGGGTTAGTATTGGTGATCAACAAACCATCAGGCAAAGACACACAATTTGCTCGGGTCTGTCCCCTGATGCGCGACAATAACCGTGTTTAGGGCTGGGTCGAAACCGACATACCCTGTACGCGAGTGAGGGCAGCTGTAAAAAGTGAATAACTAAACTTACAGAATTGTGTGTCAGAACCGTCACCGCCTGAAGCGGTGGGTATAAAGCCGCGGTTGGCGTCACAATGTGCTATCAAGGTAACGTTGTCAGCCATGGTCCAGGAGTATGTCCTAGTCCTGCTGATATCCGTACCTCCACAGGACCAATTGATTGTTGTGCTTGGGTTACAATAGGCGGCACTTGCAAAATGAGTATAAGGCGTGAAAGCATTGATCTGCGCAGAGGACAGGGCGGTGATGGAGCCTTGGCGAGGCAGAACAAGAGCCGAAGCGACTGACAAAAAGCTAACAGAGAGAATAAGGAAGGGCATCATTGCAATGAGGCCGGTGCTCGAAAGAAGGCGAAATGTGGTATATATACTATACGCCCTCAGAACCTGCTGTGGGCAATACAGAAGTTGAAGACCGTGTGGGCAATACAGAAGACCGCGTGGATTAACACAAGACGAGATTTCCCAGGCAAACGATGTGATCAGATCTTTAAATGACTTATTTATATTTGGGAAACCTTTTTTGATCAGACCTTTAAATGATTTGTCTACATCGGGAACCTTCTTTTGATAGCGATGCTTATGTCAAGCCCGTGTGAACGCTCCGCTTCTGATCGCTCTGCTCATCAGTAGCACTTCACCACATTGCTTATATCTGATGGACCGCCATATCATCATCAACGTCATGTGCATTCTGTTGCTCGGCACGGACAATAAGTGATACAGTAAGTCTACTCCCAATTTGGAATACAAAAGTTTTCCCGGGTATATTTCATCTCATTTTATCTCATTCAGGCGAGGGCGTCTTGTAGCACCTCCCATGCAAGCTCCATTATTCTCCATAGTCCCTCGTCAAATACGCCCAACGCTGTTACGTTACTCCATAGGCCATGAATCCGGTGAAGATGTAATTTAAGCGTGATGGGGGCGCATGTCCGATTCAACTCTCTGGCAAGCTTTGCGGGAGGCAGTATGTCTCCCAACGGAGAGATGGGTAGTACCGATCTCAAAAGACTGTCCTTATTTTGGGTGTATAAGTATTCGAGGAGCACGGGGAACGTCTCGAGACATTTGATGGCAAGCGGGATGACGGGAAGAGCCACCATAAAGCCAGGGTATTCAGGTGCCTCGGGATCGGAGTGAGGAAGAGGCGGAAGATTGGCACAATGAGCCGCCATAACTAGTCCATGGATGACATGGATGCTGACTCGTTGCTTTTGCATCACAGATGCTTGCGAGTAAGCGGCAATCGCATGGGTAGGAGGGGCGGCTGAGACATCATTAACGATAACATCGATTTCACGAGGAAGTCGAGTCCTCCACTCTTTGGTTACTGTTTGACGGGCGGCATTGTACATTCTGCAGGACGGCCAGGTGAGTCTCTAATGCGAGAAGGGGCTTGGAGACAGCCACGTACGTTTTCCCTTGACCATGAATTTCTCGTAATATGAACTGGAGAGGAACTTGTTCGAGTTCGGGCGAGACTGCAGCAATAGCAGCAGTAGATATCGGACGGAATGCAGGCCGTCGAAGTTCACGTGGCAAAGAGGAATATTGCTGCATAGTAGGGGATCTTTGTAAAGGTTCATCAATGACATCGACCAACTGAGCCGGGCCTAGCACACGAGGTGGGATGGCCTGTATCGAATGGCTGGCTCGCCGGGCGGCCTCGCGAGTGGCATGCCTGCGCAAGGATGCATTTTGAAAAGAGAAACGCTGCCGGCGCGCATGCGTGTTATGTCTCTTCCCAGATACGTAAGATGTTTCGCTCACGTTCTCATCCATTGAAGCAGATGGAGACGAGGTGTATGATGACACAACACGAGTGAAGAAGTAGGACTGTGCTTGAGGAAAAAGAGACGAAGATACCAGTTCTCGTTGGATTGCGGCACAGCGCAAGGATAGTATTTAAGCAAGCACCTGTACGTCGAGCCAGACACGGAAATCTCGAAAGACAAAGGGGATAAGGGATCCGGGACCAGCCCCTTGTGCAGAGTTTGCCTTTGTATATAGCTTGTGGTAACTGGTAAGTTGTATAAACCAACCAGAGTCGAACCTATTGATGGATAGGAACAAAACCATAGTTCAACAGGGTTCAATGGGCAAAACCTGGAAATCTCCCTTTGTGCTTAAAATGTCCAGGAAGCATTACACATCCACGTGACCCCCACCTGCAGTCATGTGTATCCACAATTTAGATGCCGCTAGCGATCCATCGATTGGTGGCAGCACTTCGGCCTGAGGCAGCTGCTCGCTTATTCGCAACTTAAAATGTAGCCTAATCCTTTGTCCTAGTTATGTCAATGAACTATCAAGGCTTCCCAGGATGTATGTTTGGCCGTCCTGGGCCTTCTCCCCCCCAGCTAGATAGGCCGATATCACATAGCTATCTTAGTACAGCCCACGCCTTTGTTGCACATTTACCGCTGGCCGGCCAAGCTACCTCAATTTTGGTGTTTGGTTGGTTGGCTTGGAGACGTCCTCCCGATGTGGGTAACCAGGGGCTGAGTACTTCAAATGAGTGGTAGTGCTGTGTGGACAGCATGTCCCGACTGTTTTATGCTGGGAAAGTGATTCGTATTGACAGATGCTGATTTTCAGGCCATCCTAGAACACAGATGAAATGAAACAGATGCCCAGGAGAATGCTGTTGACATCATCTAGATTAGATGGGAACTGGTGTGGACATTGTTCCGGGGAATCCAGTGCTTTGATGCCTTACTGGATAGGAAACAAGGGTTGTTTAGCCAGTAGGCCTCCGCTTCGTGGCACACTGAATTCCAAGTTATACAGTGGAACCATCTGCTAAGGCAGTCCATTACCTCTGGAGATTATAGACTCGACTGGAAACAGGCTTGAGAATCGTTTGATTTGTCTACTTGTGTTTTCCTGGTCTAGTACAAAATGCCGTGATACGCCGACTCTAGTACATTATATGTATGAACGAAGATCGTATTGTCCTGTGAAGGTACGAATAGGCCAGCAGATGAAGTCGGGTCAAGGACGTTATACCAAACGTGTCATCCATGAGATACATGATGATTGAACACCTGTGCCAGACCGCGCACCTTGCACTGCCACCTTGACAACATAAGTCTTACGTCTTCCATAACCGCTTCCCTTTCAAAATCCAGGCCACCACTGAAATTCCGAAAGCGTATAGCGAGAGTATCACCATAGCTTCGGTATCCGATATATACATAGTCCGAACCGTCAAGTTCACCAATCCAGTGGCAATATTCGCCTGGAGGACGTCAAAACACACTACATAACAAGATAAAATCAATATATACGTACCAGGAGGAACAGCGGTAGTCCGTTCAAGTTGATTGCTTCGAGTAACATAGCTGCTTTCTGCGGAGGTTGTGAGCCAGAAATCAGTGGATCTGGTGGTGGCTCTGATTGACCGGTTGAAGCAGGGAATAAGGGATTGGACAAAGAACGTGAGGGCTGCTTTTCGGGTGATCGATGAAAGACATAGGTATCAAAGGCGAAGTAATATGTGATGAATGTCACGTTGTATGCCGCCACCCATAAAATATATGGAGCGTTGGCCTAAACAGGTGTATGGTTTTATCAGTTTCCAAAATGTGAGAGAAATCAGCAACAAGCACACAAGCCGTCGTGACACTCCTCCACTAACTCCATTCATGTACACAAGAGCAAACGTACTCCACCACGCGTTGACAAGAACCATCAGTTTGGTCAATATCTCGATATCCAGTTTAGGGCGTGATTCAGAAAGGTTGACAAGGCCGGCAGCATCATGGCTATTATGTCGAATACGAGATTGCGAAATTCCGACGAAAAGTATGGTTCCTGTCGAAAGTCCAAGCACATGGATGGCGAGGTAACCTAGTCGCATAACAATCAGACCATATCCCTCTACATGATGGCGATAACAGCTTTACCGGTCAATGAAACTAGCCCTTCCTTATTTTGCGCTATGATACTGGCTCGAGGAGCGTTCAAGGTCCATTCTTGCAAGGACGTATTCGAAAGTAAAAGTTGATGCACTCAAACATGTGCTATAGAAGTTAGTTTGTCGTAGAAGATATAAAAGACTCACAAAGGGCGATTCCCATACCCACAGCAAATATAGGTAAACGTATAAATATGGGGTGTAAAAGGACTTGAAGAGGTGGCAATATTGCCAATGTGATGAAGAAGTTCCAGTGGGTCCCGTACTCGCTCACATGTTCCTATGCATTACGTTGAGGTTGAGAAGCGTTCGTGAATTCGGTCAACGTACAGGGTACTCCGTACCCTTTACAATAATCACACGGAGGAGACCAAGAAAGGTCACTGGAAGCATTTTCCGTGATACCTTCATCAGTTTGCGAAGCAGCGGTGCAGAAAGGTGGGATGGATTCTTGAGCAGAGGGATGGCAGACACGACTCCTTGAGAAAAGACGAAGGAACCGACTCCCAGATCCATCTATGGTATGGGGGGCTAACTGTTCAGAAGACACCAGCCATGTCCGAGAATACTCACGAGTGACATCCCAAACGTTTCGCATTTGGCAAGGGACCTGGGAAATACGGGAAAATCTACGGCAAGAATAGAAAGGAAAGTCATAAGAAGCATTTGCGCCCGATATGCTGTTAGCCCGGAAATCGGGGTCACGATGACACCTTGTGGAGGCATAGCTTTGTTATCTGGGTGTGTTTTCTTAGACATATCTGTAGACGAGTGATTTGATGATGTAGATAAAGACGGAGGGGATTTTTGTGAGCGAGAACGAATCATCAAAAGGCATGTAGGAACGACCAGGATGGCATCGAGAAGGAGAGGTTGATTCGCAAATATAGTCATGGACAGCAAGAGGGGAACAACCAGTATAATAAAGTCTGTGAGAAAGTTTTGGCCATTGTATTGAGGAAATCGAGATTGCAGAGCTGAATGTAACGCTATCGAGCACTACAAAATGGCAGCGTAAGGGCAAGAACAAAAGATGAACAGAATGTTGATTGACCAGAGCAACAGAGGATATTAGAAAGATATGTGCAACCGTAGAACCAGATTGGTGTGAGACAAACGCCTCTTTAGAGCTCTTGTAGTCGTCTTGCATCTCTGCAGATAGAATAGTTCAGAATAGTGGCAGATATTTTCGAGTCGTGACACTAAAATTAGGAAGATGGTCACACATCACGATTGCAATAGCGATCTCCAACTCTTGAATGCAGGGCCTCACTTCATTTCAGTAACATCCGCAAGTATGATACCAAAGGAGGAGCCTTCTACAACGGATCCTCTTAGCGATAATTCAGAGTGGACTCGACATCCCGAACTGTACATGGATGATGGGAGCGTAGTTCTATTGGCAGAAAACACCGTCTTTCGCGTGTATCTGAAATGGCTTGCGAAAAAATCCGAGGTTTTCTCTCAGCTCGCCTCTTTTGATAACGTCCAACCTCCTGATTCTGAGATGTACGACGGTTGTCCGTTGATCCGCCTCTCAGACACAGCTAAAGATCTCGCACATTTCCTAATAGGTATGGACGGTTGCAGCCGGTGAGCCAACATTTGTAGTAGCCTGAACAGATATGTCTAATATAACATCAGGTATTTCTCATCCAACAAGCCCACGCCTTTTCCTGCCGTCGCTGGTGTTCTTCGCATGGCAAGCAAATACATGGTTGCGCCGCTCCATGAAAAGGCTATCGAACACCTTTGTCGAATATATCCCACGAAATTTGAGGACATGCAACCCGATCACAAACGACTACGTAACGAAATCTTTGGCTCTGCCTCCGATGCTCCAGAACATCCCATCCTTCTTGTCAACCTTGTGCGATCTTGCCAGGTCACCAAGCTTCTCCCATGGGCATATTACTCTGTCATACGATGGTCATTTCGTGACATGATTGATGGCCATACACTATCGGATGGTTCTGTCGCTCGCCTGTCTAACGACGACATGAAAATTTGTCTCTTGGGCTTCGATACGCTCCTGACAATCCAACATTCAAACATCAAACACGTCTTCCATGGCCCAGTTACCAAATGTTCCAGCTGGTCGTCATGTTCTGATGGCATCACTGATGCCTACACACGTGCGCTGGACGAGCACGGGACTGGTCTCGTTGCACCACTGGGTCCTCTGCGTCGTAAAGTTAATGCGTGTGACCGTTGCGTCTCCAACATCAAGCGGCTAGATGTGGAGAAGCGTGAAGAAGTATGGGAACAATTACCAAGCATCTTTGGCTTGCCAACATGGACAAAGCTTTATTCGTCGTAGACGTCCAGCAAAAATAAAGCTGCTGTACCCTAATCTGTTGTATTCCTATCTTAACACTCAACAGCTTCCAGTTGTCTAAGATACAATTACACAGTCAATCACACACAATAGATTAATTTAAGATGATGCAAGGATATCATGGGTCAGCGAGTTCAAAATACGATCGAAACATAGATTCATGTGCAAGCCCGCAACGCCAAATTACGCCATGGACATGGAGAAAAAGACCAGGGAATCGTCGGGTAAAATAAGCTAGGAACCCTTCCGGTAATGGCCCTAGGTGTCGTTTGACATGGTCAGGCAAATCCTGATAGTGGTGTTTCTGCGTATGCCACGAGATGGATTAGTAAATGAGAACGCAGAATGCTCTACACGACATACTTTGTTTCTTAATGCTCTGAGAAGGTCTTGCACGGACCGCCCGTCGTACTTCCTGAATTTGCCCAAGTTCTCCACGAGGACTCTGTCAAGACGACTATGCCAATCATTTCCCACTACATCGAATGCTCCCTTCTCCAGGGTGACAAGTGACATTTCCCGAGGATCTCGACACATTACCTCGAACCGATCGGAAGCATCCTGGAGAAAGTTTAATCGACGTCCAGGTGTCCAGAAGAATGGATGGATTAGACATGTAGTCGTATCTGGTCTGGAAATAAAGATGCGTCATAGATGCGTCATGAATGATGGGAGTCATGGGCGACAACATTTACACTCACCGCGCTTTGGCATCTTGGTCCAACATTGTCGAAATGAGATGAGCGGCCTCCGAACCTTCTTCCTCGAATTGCTCCAACCCTCCCAAGTCCATGCGGCCCTTAAAAATGTTTCCTTCTCTCTCGAACCGATCTCCAAACGGATGCGACCCGCTCGTCAATGTATAATAGAACAAGCACCCCAACGCGAAAACATCCACAGACTTGGTCAATCTTGTGGGCTTTCCACCCGTGGATGACGATGAGTGGGCGCTAACTGTGCTTCCTCGAGACGAAATATCATCCGGGTCCATGGGTTGCTCGTCAAGCTTCACCTCGCCTCGCAAGATCTCGGGTGCACGCCATCCCACGGTACCAGCAGCCATTGCCCCGCTCACAGTGGGCAAAAAGCTTGTCTGATCCACATCGAGCTTCTTGCAGAGCCCAAAGTCCGAGATAAGCATCCGATGCTGTGCATTTTTCGGCTGCGATACAAGAATATTTTGAGGCTTAATGTCCCGGTGGACGATCTTGAGCATGTGCAAATGCCGCAAACCCGCCGTCACCTGCGAAAGGGCACGCTTTGGGTCAAAAACACTTGCAATGGAAGAGAACTCGTTTGGGCGTTCGATGATGTCCGCAAGAGACGCGGGACATAGCTCTAGAGCGATGTATAAAAAGCCTTCCTTGGACTCTTTGTAAAAGTATCGTATGACGTTTGGGTGGTCATCAGACTCCTGAAGGAGTTCAACTTCGCGTGCGGCGATGGTCACAAAGTCTTGTAAAAGCCGCTTTACAGCAACTGCGCGACCCTGCAGAGACCCTTCGTAAACAACGGTTCCGTGAGACCCAAAACCTACTCAGGAGTATCAGTATAGATCTTGCCATGCTAGAAATACCTCGCACCTAACACGGTATCAGAGACCATAAGGGTGGATGGTGACAATGGGACAGGCACTGGCGTGACAGATGTCAGAGTGGGAAGGGGTGGCTCTTCAGGGACGTTCCTCGCCACCACATCGTCTTCAACTTGCTCCACCCCCGGCCCCATACCCTCAGCCTTCTTCTTCTTTCCCCGTTTTCTCCGCCTGGGTCCCTTCCGCCGCGGTACGTCCAATGGACCCTCTTTTTCGCTCTCATCTACATCCTCAGGCTCACCAACAAATTCCTCTTGAGGCGGCTGCAAATGGTCAGCCGGCTCCTCGGGTTTGGGTGTCGACGGTATTGGATCGGGCTTCTGTGGGGCTACTACCTCGATAACAGGCGAATCGGTAATGGGTGGTGACGAAGAAGGCACTGGGGTAAAATCTGCCACGGATTTCTCCATCTCAGCTGCAATTTCCCTCGGCAATATGAAAGGCTGGATTGAGGGTAACTTTTGACGGTTTCCTATGATATACCTGGCAAAGGCAACAAGCAACGTTGCTGCAAAACCAATGACTCCCCACTTTCCTAGTTGAGATTCGTCGTAAGTCGGTCGTTCCTCTTCAACAGTATCACCACTTGTCCGCGATTCATTCGTGTCGCCATCTGAACTAGAACTTTCTGGATGTATTCTGTGGTCGAATGAGACTCGTTCTTCAAGTAATCCGGGGATATTGGGCACAGCATCGAGCAGTGGTGGTGGATACCATTGCGAGTTCGGCTCGACCTTTCGTGACCCTATAAGGCACTGTATTCCATCACATACATGTGATATAGATATATCGCCCTCCGGAATTGTCATGTGGGGGGGGTCTTCGTCGAAGACCACCAGCGGAAAATTTGTGTGATCCATGGCGTAAAGAGATTCGCCCACAAGACCTACGTAAGTGACTTTGGGAAGATTGTGTGTTGCTTGAGATGGCTTAGACGGACTGTGAGGAAACATATGCTCAAGGCGAGGCCGTGGTTGTAGCAGAGCGAGTGGATTAGAACGGGAAGAGGACATGACGATGTCAAAAACAGCCACACTGCGAGTATATAGCTCAACTATTCCATAATATTTATGGAAATTGATGTCACGCACATCGGTTGCTTGAATTTTTGGATCCAAATAGGCATGCCATCATAATCGCTGGGTTGTGAGGCGTCGGGAGCTTGGGTCTGAAAGGCAAATAAATGGCCATTGGGGAGCGATTGGATATAAAGGTCATCCGGAGTGCGGTTCCATTTCGATTGTTTGTCTCGGTCTATGTTATTCGGACCATAGGAGGAGTAAAATAGATCCTGCACTACCCCTTGTAGGGAATGAACGCGAACATGATAGTCTTCGGCACGTCAAAGAGGAATCCTCGACCCATAGCTACAGACACGCACCTGTACGACCAATGTAAATCTCGGGGCCTTGCAATTTGTGTTTAGGGGGCTTTGCTCCGTCCAACTCGTCCAAGTCTATTTCCTCCGCAGACGTCTCCTGATAGCCCCAGAAGCATTCCTTATCGGCATTCACTGTGCCTTTCACTTTCCCGGTGTCAAGTTCGATGGCCATCATACTTGTTTCTTTCCTCCCAACAAACACACGGTGCTCGTCTCCTGGAAAACTGAATGGCGACATTTCGACAAGTTGCTGCATAGAAAATGACAGGCGTTGAAGCGGGTCAGATGGTGCTGCCATAGGAGGAAGGATGTAAATATCTCCTGACTGAGGCTCGATGATGAAGAATTCCCGGTCTGAATCATACGCAGAATGTTGTGTGCGTACGAGGGAGTCGAAAGTCGCTGGTGAAGGTTGTGATGACTCGGGGTCATCGGACATGGACCACAGCATCTGTCCAGTCGTTCTATTTAGTCCATGGAGCTTCCCATCAACTGAGGCAAGAACGACCACATCTAGAAGGTCAAGGCCGTTGCTGGGGGGGTCCAACGATTTCACGTCCTTGCCAGGTGGTGAAACGAGGTACTCTGCCGGTGGGTAATCATGTCTCTTGTCGTATCTATGAGTTGAAAGGGAGGGAACTTTGTTCGATGTAAGTTCTGCATGGATGCAAACCAGCAAGGTAGTCAAGAAGAGTAGGATTGGTATAGTCGGGGTCATAGTGTAGAACAGTTGAACATATCTTCTGAGAGACCTGGCGGTCTCTCACTTCAATGGAGCACTAGATTTGAGTTTCAGTACGTGGCTGGAGGTTGGAGGCAGTACTGAGGGCTCATATACATTGACGCTCACCAGCGCCCGGGCCCTGGCCCTGCGGGCGCCTGCACTCCGACACATTGGACTGTCGACAGCTGCCAGAACTGTTGTTAGGCTAGCTTGACTCCACTTGATGTTGAAAAAGTGTAACCTCTCTGCTCATACGACTGTGAGAACGTCTCACCGTCCAGTAGCAGCCATTCTACGGTTTACTAACAGAGCCAATTTCACGAATGATATATCAAAACTCAGCTCCCCACTGTATAATTGAGGTTGTAAGGGTATTAATGTAAATGGAGAAAATCGCGTTGATAAACTTTTTCTGAAATTTGATTCACGAAATTAGCCAGATTTGTAGGTATTTTTCTTCCCTTCCTTGAGCGGTTTTTGCGCTCTCATCTGCCATTAGACCCGTGAAAACGTCCATCACCTTCGTATCGGCTGAATAGTGCTCATTTCTGTTGATTCTTCATCCAATGATAGCACTCTGCTGCTGGTTGGCAGTCGAGTATGAATGGTTATCGGGCGAACAAACGGAGGATCGACACTGCTCACAGCACGAGACACCAGAGGATATAATTCATCCCTTACATAGTTGAGAAAGGGTCGACTTATGAGGCAGGGTGGGAATACGGTGCTCGGGTGGACCATACATGCAGAACAGATATACGTAAGATACTGCAGCTAAGTTGTAGTAGAGACTTCAGTCAAAGTATTGCCTTTCTTCGAGGGATATACTCACGTATACCAACCACTTGGATTACGACTTGCCTCCGTTTTGTCTATGATGTGTCGTCTAGAGGTGCTTGTAGCTCCAGTATTTTCTTTGTGGCTTCTACGATGATTGCCCATTCCGTCTCATGCAATCTCTTCTCAAAATCTTCTTGCGCCTCGCCGTCATGAAACTCAATCTCTTGAACGACAATTGGTTCGCCCCGGTCTACTTCTTTGATGACTCGATGGACCATGACCCCAGTTTTAGTTATCTCTCCGCGTTGAAAGGCATCGTAGGCACGTTGCAGTGCATTGGCGCCATCAAAGGTCCCAGGAAGAGCGGGATGGAGATTAATAACGGGAATTGCGCGGGAAGCAGTCTCTTGCCCTGGTGCATCTCCTTTCTTCCCCTCCATGATATCCAGAAATATCTCTCCAAGGACATGCATCCAGCCAGCCAAAACTACTACGTCTGGCTGTTCCCGCCGTACACGCCAAGCGACAGCTTCATCATAATCGTCCCTTGTTGAACCATTACCATGAGCTTTGAGATATGTTTGAAGTGCGAGGTACGCAGTGGGAATTGGAGGGGACGTCTGTGCTGCACGAGTCAATCCGTATGCAGCTTTACGATTAGAGAAAACTAAGGCTATTTGAGCATGTGGAAGTGCGTTAGAGGTGCAGGCATCGATTAAGGCCTGTAGGTTAGTTCCTGATTAGAATGTGAAAATTTGATAAATCAACGCAGTAAGTGAACTAGAAAAACCTGATCCCGATATGAGAACAACCAATCGACGCTGCCGGGGCATAAGATAATAAGAGTGAGCAACTGGGCGCTTGACTGGGCGTACGACGTAAAATGTGGACCAATATGGACGTGACTGTTTTGTATAGTGTTGGGCATCTAAGTATATATAACCTTCAAACTCGAAGACGGCACCCTCTGGATTCCATATTAGACGGTCAGTAAGTATGGATGCTTCATGGTTATCGGTTCCACGTATATAAGTGACAGGCCGGCTGAATTCGAAGATGCCACGAAAGAGTAAGCATACAAAAACATTCCTATGGAAGACACTACCCTACACCATCCAAAATCCCCGTTGTCGCCCTCTAACAGATTGGTGAGCGTTTGATGGGGAATGGGCTCTTCAATGAAGCACCTCATTCTGATCGAACGAGTGCCACGATCCTCTCCACCAAATCCCTCATCACATCCGCTTTCTGTCGGCCTACTTGCAGAACTTCCTCATGGGATACGACAGCGTCAGCGACATCACCGTCCGGTCGGCCCGCGAGCTGCAAAGAACCATAAAGGACAATCGATTTGAGTATTGGGCTGCTGCTGGAACCAATTCGTACAGACCTCCGCTTCGACTTCCTCTCTTACACTGCGGTAACTTTGGGGGATGACAACAGCATTAGTGACTAAACTGAGAACAGCGATCTCAACCCCCATCTCCCTGGCAGCCAGAACCTCAGGTATCGTGCTCATGCCGACGACATCCGCACCAGCTGCGCGCAAGAAACGACCCTCTGCAGGGGTCTCATACGTTGGTCCTGAAACCCACGCATAAGTACCTTCAGAAAGTGCATCTCGGGGTAATCCAAGTTGATGTGCAGCCAGAAAGGCAAGCTTGCGAAGGCTACGGGAATAAGCATTAGAGAGCGGGAGAAAACGTGGAAGGGAAAGATCAGTTTGTTGGCCAAGGAGTGGGTTGAGACCAGTAAGATTGGGAAGCGCGATATGGTCTTGAATAACCACGACTAATATTAGAGAAGTTACTTTACTTCGAGATGCTTGGGAATTCAAAAAATGACACCACATACTCGTACCGACAGGTAGGTTTGGATTGAGCGATCCAGAGGCATTTGTAACTGGATAAGATTAGCAGGCGTCGTTGAGCAATAAATCCAGTAAAGTATCTCACTAAGAATATTCTTGACTCCAAGCTTAGCCATAACTCGAATCGGATATACTACACTTGCTAATGTATGTCCTTCATAGGGGTGGAACTGGAATGTAATGTATTATGATTGAATATCCCTGAGTAAATGAAATGCTACGAGCTCTTCCAAGCATTGCTACCACTGGTACCCCATCGTCCTCTGGTCCGAGAAGTCCGAATGCAAGCTCACTCTTGTGTCCAGACACTGTAATAAGACATTTAACGTCCCAGAGAAACTGCTTCCTTGAGAACAGCTGGAACCTACCGGTGCTCTTGGCGAAACCAGGCAAAATATCGTAGCTAACCAACACTTTGCTCCGCATGCTGGAAGCTAGCGTGCTCAATCCCGAGCCACATACGATCCCGACGGTAGGGTGTAATAGTGAGTCCGGGACGTGTTCTCGTAGAGCATCAACCGTCGAAGCAAATGACAGTTGTTCTGAGGACATGGGCAAAAAAGTCGCGGCTACTTCGAGTCTGCCGGCGCTAATTGCACAACCAGACTATGTTGGTCAGGGGCTCTTGCTATTTCAGAGATGCATGAACTGACGATACATTCTCAGCTGCTCCGCCACAACAGGGAGATCTACATATAATACACAAATAAAATAATGCTAACACTTAGAGGGGAAATCATCGAGCGAATGGAAAGAAAATAGCTAGACCATGCCTAGCTTTTGAATGAAAATAGAATGTTGTACATACGGCAAAGCCTTTGTCATTAAGTGTGATGCTTCGAAGCAATTCTCTCGCGAATCCAGTGATAGTCAAATGCCTCGTTCGAGCATGATACGTGGGATCGTACGTGTTTGTGATAGCTTGAAGATTATCACCACGTATATGCGCCGGTTTGTGTATATTTTGAGCAAGTTCGTGAAAGAGATGTTGCCTCCAAAGAAGCTGCTTCCCAGCAGGAGTAAGTGCCATATATTCGGCCTCGGTTGTGGAAAGTGCAACTGATCTAGATTGTTTTGGAGTTCCATGCAATAACACTGCCGGCATACATTATAACATAGATATCTTCGTCAAGTGAACAATTAAGGTATGCTCTCTTGATGTCCATCATATGGATATCCCAGTTATTTTGAATACCCAGTGCGAGAATGGTTCGTAAACTGTCGATTTTGACAACCGGGGATGTGACCCCCTAATCGTCAAGCTTCAAGTCCCCGTCGTTGTGTAAATCCCTGCGCGACGACTCGTGCCTTTCCGAATACAAAATCCCCCTGGGGATTGTAAACCGCATAGACCCAACGGCTGCCAATTGCATTACGATCTGGGGGCAAATCAGTTAATTCTCAGGTACTGCTGCGCTCAACTTCCATAGCTTGTTTCCAAATTGGAAAATCATCTCGAATTTGCGCATCTCCATATGCATACGGCGGCACCGTAGGATCAATAACGTCGTTTGCATGAAGCGCGCGATCCATGTGATCACCGTGCATGCGTCGGCAATCTGGCGCTGCAGATTGCGATATGCGGCGATTCGGAGTACTGCCTAGTCGTATACACAAGGGACATGTGAAAAGAAATGACATTGAGATACAGTCTGGTTCTAGTGGGACAAAACGGACTGATGATCGCAACACGAAGGAAAATACACATACAGAAGATGAGACGACAACGACAGGAGCGATGATGGATATCTCGAAAAAACAACAACAAGAAGAGACACATACATCGAGGGAAAACATATCAGACCTGTCTGAACACAATTCTTTTTGAATCTCCAGCATCGCCAGTGCTCTCTACGACGCTCACCCGGACGTCTGAGCCAGCCCACTGCCGCACCGCCATCAGCTTGTCAATAATCTCGTCCATACTCGGCGTGTCTCCGCCGTCACCCATTTCCACATCATAACGGGATGGGGTTGCAAGAGTAAGAGGCGAAGATCCTGCCGACTCCGGACTGAAGTCTAACCCAAGGCCCCCAAATCGTCTGTTCCGTGCATGTCCAGGCCGGTGAGCAAGCATCGGCAACGGGGGTAAGGTGCTAGACCTTCGCAGCTTCCTGTCGTCAGCGATGCTATCGTCCTTTGCCCCAGGTAACATGCTTTTCAGGCTCTTCTCTTCATCTGTAGCAAGAGCGTCAAGGATTAAAGCAGCATTCGAGACAACACCAGCCCGCGTTTTCGTATTCTCTAAGACGAGCCACCGTAATCCACGGATTTCACGTTCTAGCTTTGCAACCGTTTCCTCTAAGCGTCCGACACGCCCCATACAGGCGTCCTTCTCGGCTGTATGCCGCTGAGTCACATCGAGAACATGGCTAGCTAGCTCGTCGAACCGCATGTGTTGCGTACGCAGCGCCTGCATAACTTCTTCAAGCGTAAGGGGTGGTGTAGAAGCCGTCCCCATGCTAATTTCAGGATGAAAGGATATGACCTCGGTAGTTTTTGTCTCGCTGGTCAGGAAATTCAGCGCCGATGATGAATTTGGAGGGGTCGGTAATGGAAAGCTAGGGGGGGTTAATGACTGCGCTTCAGGAGAGTGAGTTTGGACCATTGCCACAGAGACGGGTGCGTGACAGGGGGGTGTTGATAGCTGATCGTCAGGAGACTGGGTTTGGACCTCTGCCACAGGGACGGGTGTGTGCCCATCACGGTCCCGCTGCAGCCCGGGTCCGACACGCATAGGAATTGCGGTAGCCGCACGAACGCGTTCGCTTCTCCCAAGGGCGCTGTTGGAGGTACCGCCCAGGTCCCGAGTCGAAGATGAGGTATGAATTTGTTTTCGATCGGTAAGGGAAGTGAAACTTCGCGTAGTATGAAGGGTCTTCCTAGATGGATTCAGTACGAGCGGTTTTGTAGGCTCGGGATACTTCTGGGGGCGTGAACTAGCGGAGTGAAGGCGCGGGGCCTCTGAAACTGCACGGATGCGTGCAACAGGAGAAACATCGTCCAAATGTTCGCCTTTATTGGTTTTCGCGCTCAATACATCCTCTAACTCCTTTGCCACACGGCCCTGATGCCTAATGGTGCCGCGCTCTTCATCTCCGTTCATCCTGCTGGAAGAGTCACGTTCGAAGTCATCACCCACATCTTCGGGCTTTCCCCTCGCTGTTCTCATGTTTGACGTAGGACTGGCCCGGTTCTCACTAACGCTCAAGCTGCCGTTCCTTTCTCTTTCAATCCTTCCTGAGCCAGGTACCGCTCCACGAGGCGCAATGCTCCCCAGTGGTTTGGAATCATGTTCATACTCACCATAGAATTTGCCATTGCTGACCTTCTTTGGCGTCAACGGCTGGTCTCCAGACCTTCGTCCAGATGCAGTGGTAGAGAATAACGATGACTGGGATGACGAAAATGACGTCGCGAGACCTTCCTCGTTCGACGGCGGGAGCGGAAACGCCAGACCCTTGTACCCTATCTCTGTCTCAGAACTCACGCTTGGGTTCATCCTGTGGTGATTCGACGACTCGGACGAGTTCACTGTTGTTTCACTTGCTCCAGTGGGCGAGGATGACGACAACAGCTGGGGCGAACTATGATGAAAACGATGTGACGCCTCGGGAACAGGTTGCGGCGGTGGATTACCCCGATGGCCTCTTTCAATAGGACGGTGGCGGACTTCCATGTGTCTTGGATCAGACATACCAGAAGCTGAAGGAGCAAAGCTCGCAAGATTATAGCGAGGAATGCTGCGAGGGATGGAGGCAGGACACGACGGGCCATTTGATGACGAAGAAATGCCTGGGTCAGTACTGCTTTCGTGCATAGGAGCCAGCTCGGGTACATTGAGACCAGTGTCCGCGTTAGACAGACAACTCGTTACCGGTGCAGAGGCAGAAGGATGCACGAGCGCGGATTGCGAAGGGAATGATGAAGGAGATCTGTCCCTATGGGTTTGAGAGTGCAGTATATGCCCCGCTCCGAGACTCTGTCCGTTCCATGGAGCTTTCGTCCCACCTGAGGCAGCCCCAACGCTTTCAAGAAAATTAGCAGGAATACCGTGACGCCGTGATCGTGCTCGAGAATTGGGTGTCTCATTAGGGGACGCTGAAGACTGTAACCGACCATGTATGGGGCCCTCCCCTACACGAGGGGGGCGTTCTGCTGTGGTAACTCCATGTTTGGACCCCTGCGTGGAGATATCGCGGTGTTTTCGTGGAGATGTCGTAGCAGACTCTGGCGGTGTGGAGGAGGGAATAAGGATGGGGGAGAACGCTGTAGGGCCTATATGCACTTCACAACACGACTTTGAGACAGAACTGGGGTGGGAAGGGCGAGAAGAAGATGTGGTGGAGTTCTCGTGATTGTGTAGACCCATAGGACGACCGGTGTCCGCACTGGAGCTCCCAGCATGATGTAGACGACTTGACGACCCATTCATCACCATCACTGGCGTCCTGCAGAAATCTAAGACGCGTCTGCCATCCTGGGGAATGATATGCAACGACACTTACCCCCCACCTGAGGCCATTCTAGGAGCTGACGTGGGCGGGGTCGGGAGAATCGACGGTCCAGTAAAGCCTTCTCTCATCATTTTCTCATGTTCAGTCGTAGGAAGGTCAGTGTTCGAAATCCCCAGACTCTTACTGCTCTTCTTTTTACCAAAAAACCTGCTCTTAGACTTGCTTAGCATCTTCTCCATCTGTGTCTCAGACTGCTGGAAACAGGTTGAAAAGCGGGGAGTTTATGTCGTAGGGGGGTCCGAGGGAGATATCGCGAGTAAAAGTAAGAAGGCAAGTTTCACAGGGCGAATTCCTGCTTGCCGCGAAAACACCGACAAAATATTCTCGTATTCTCTACGAGTAGATTCGATATTTTAAGGGAGGCATACGCCACAGAAACCTAAAGGCCTAATACCTGAGGTGGTCTATGTGTGGCTCGGTTGAGGCCTGCTAGCGACGCGATCGAGTTCAAGAGGTCCTTGTGGGTCCAAGCGTGGGTCCAAGCGACAGCACCTCGGGTAACAACACAACATCAACATCCCTCAATAAGTATGCGTCTGGTACATTGAGATAGGTAAGTCACAAAAGTCACTGGTTAGTGGAAATATTTCATGTCACTGCGTCAACCGCGTTCACGTAGGAGTTGTTGTCAGATACTGGAGATGCAGGATAGGCAGAGCTTGTGGATGGATTGGACAATAGGTACACACCCAGGGATTGGTTTGCACCATTGGGACTACAACATAAAATTACCCAGCATACTTACCAATGTTACGGATACGGCCCTAGTAAGCTGGGGCGCACATGACTTGTTCGGTGCTATTTAGACAAGCCCACATTTATGTAACACCTCAGTGAACTTACCAGTCACTGAGGTGAGCCTATTCTCTTGCATCCCGTTGAGATTACTCACGGCAGCCTAGTTTCTACCTAGGTATTATCTATACCATATACAGAGTGAACTTACCAGTCACTGAGTTTCTACCTAGTCATATCATAACTTTTACAGGTTATGGGCCCCGCCGATAACAACAACGGAGTGAAGGGTTTTGTAGTTCCCAAGCTTGCCTGGGATGGGTCAAATTGGGTCACATGGAAGACCCAGACACTAGCTATGCTTGGGTCAAACAAAGGTGTGATGCGACACCTAAATGGCACAGTCAGGGTGCCAGACCCACTCCCCACACATGATGATGACACCGTCATCACCGAATCGGATGAGGAAGCCTATGAAAAGGCTGAAAGATGCTGGGATGACTATTACCAGCACGAAGCACTGATAAAGGCACGGATCCATACAACAATTCCGGAAGTGCTATTGATAGAAGTCAGGAAGCTCCTGACTGCGAAGGATCTTTGGAATGCAGTCTGTGCTAAACACAAGAACACATCACTTACCATCAAAGTTGACATATGAAATGAAGTGCGAAGATGACTCCAATGTATGCATACATTTGGAAACATTGATGCGTATGCAGGAACAGCTGGTGGGAATGGAAGCAGACCTTACGGACAATGAGCTCATCACTCTGATCCTCAGATCACTCCCAAAATCATACCGAGCGCTCATCAATGCCATATTGCTGTCAGCAAGACACACTCAGATTAAAATGAGGCCTGAGGCCATTATCAGAAGCCTACTTGAGGAGTTCAACAGGCCGAAAATTGAAGAGCAGCAACTGAAGGCCTCAGAGAGCACTCTCACAGCAGCCAAAGGTTGCAGGAAAGGTTGTGGGAAAGGAGGCAACTCACAGTCCAAGAAATCAGATTTTGAGTGCTGGAAATGTGGCAGGACAGGTCACATGAAGGCAGATTGTAATGAAAAAGAGAAGAAAAAGGAGGATGACAACAAGAAGAAGAGTGTGGCAAACATGACTGCCAAGGCAGATGAATGGGCATTCACCACCATGCTCATCAGCCACTCACCACCACAGGGGCTAAGCATATGCAGAAGCCCTGAAGTTGACATCTATGACTCCAGAGCATCCTCCCACATGTCCCCAGACCGCCATCACTTCATAACATTCAAGGAGACTCCACCCCACCCCATAGCTGCCGTGGATAAAGCCATTTTCAATGCCACTGGTGTTGGAGACATGCGCATAGCAATCCCAAATGATAAGGCAACTAACTACATTACAGTCAAAAATGTCCTATACTGCAAGGACCTGGCATTTATGCTGATCTCACTTACTCAATGTGACAAGGCCAGATTTGCAGTACTACTCCATGACAACCACTGCACAATCCATGACCCAAAGGGGACAATGGTGGGTAGAATACCACTTGTAGGGGGCCTCTACAAGGTTGAACACAAATGACCTACCAATGCTAACACAATCCGGCAGACCCTATCCACAGATGAGGTGCACCACCAGATGGGTCATATCTCCCCACTGTTATGACTATATTCATTAATGCCCAGATCCCCATCCGATCCACTCAGATCCCTGCTGTCGGTTTGCTTATGGAATAGATCCTATAAGCCTGCGTGCAACGGTCCTAGCAAACAGACGGTGTGTAACGCAGTTGTTCAGCACTCCAAAGATCAATCAGGTCGAGGGGTAGAGGTAGCACTGAGTAACAGGAAAGTGGAATAGTGCTCTGTGGTTGGATGAGGATGGGAGCAAAAGGTTGGTCCTGATGGCTGATTGTGCTCTGTGACTGGATGACAATGGAGAGCCTGGTTGGGAGGTACATGAAAGCTGGTTTCAGGAGAAGCGACCTCTCGGTGGCAGAGGGAAATCTGATCATTGAACCAAGGTGCTTTACCTCAGTGTAGAGCTGATGGATTGTGATGTAGAGCATAGAGCGTAGACTTAGAGCGTGGACTTTGACTTTAGAGTGTGGGCTGAAAACTTGTTGATTCCAAAGGTGAAAACTAGCACCCTTTTATATACAAATCCCCAGGGCACAATGACAATATGAGGAGCAAATGATGTGATATGATGCAAGAAATGCTGATCAAGCCAGCTGACAAAGCATGTGAAGTTGAACTACTAATGGGGAAATCATGGAGAAATGAAGTGACAGATAGGGGTAATCTTTGTAAGAATAGGGGTTGATGAGTAATAAAAGAACCAAAAATAGAACAAGGATGAGTAAGTCATGTATGAATGAATTAAAAGATGAAACAGGGGTGAGTCATATAAAAGAACAATAGAAATGTCCACCAATACCATCTTCCCTATGGCTCCAAAGGTAAATCGACCCTGAGTCACATGAGGACTTCAGTCAGCATCCACAATAAATACTCCTTATTGTCTTAGTGATACGTCTCCATATGGTATCCTGTTCCAAGGGTATTCAGTCCCTTTGTCTGACATGATGTAACCTGAGTCGGATTGAAGTGGGAGGATAGGTTGGCGATGGCGACTGAAATTCTACCTCATGTTTGACTCTTCTATCCGTGTTACAATATAGAGGTGAAATGCTGAGGAATGTATATGGTTCAACGGAATTGTGAAAGAATATAGGATCGCCAATGGCATAGGAGAGACATGGTGGGGATCTTGGACGTTGAAAGAGTTTTGGAAGTATTTTGACATGTGGAGGTGGCTTAACATGCCCGTGGAGCTTGGCGTATTTTTGATAGTCCTCTGTGTCCAGAGACCAGTGTGACATATTATTAGAAGAGATGTTGGAGAGAGGAATAGGATTGGAAGCCATATGAATGATGATGAAAGGATCGGTGTGAATAGAAGGCTGATAATGATTGATGGTGATGAAACACGATTGACAATCAATGGCTAGAATTAGAGACTGAGGTGGAGAGGGAGTTGTGGTGCTATTTAAAAGTTGATATGAAAAGATGCTGGCGGAGTTGGACTGTCAGAGTGGTTTGATATACATCCTTGATGCGTCCTGGCTTGTTGTTTTGGAACCCGCAAAATTATGGTGTTAGGGCAAACTCTAAATCACCACAATTCCGTGAATGAACAGCTGAGAAGAATATCAAATCCTACTGCAGCACAACTCCAGAAACGATTTAACGTTTGTACTTTGGTTACAATCCGTTGTAATGGTCAATGCAGACGATACGCAGGAAGGTAATACATTTCTTAGCAGTAGGGAATGAATAAGACTTCCAGAGTCTAGAGTTCATGGACGCTTAGGGGTCCAGATATTCCAAAAAGAGGGGAATGCACTTAGAGGCTAGAGGAAGTAGGTGGATGAATCCGACCGTCCAACCAGTGACACTCTGAAGCGGGTAACAGCGATGTGTGAAGTAGTCTAGCAACTGCTTCACACGAGTTCAAGATCCTAATGCTCTGCAAAGGCAGTACACACTAGTAACTTAAACAAGAGCACTAATGGCAGGACTATCGACAGACAATCTCACCCTGTAGATTCGTAGTCACGCGAGGTAGATACTACACTCACGCCCAAAGCAGGACAATCACTACTTCGAGTGCAATCGAATACAGTTACACAACTGTAAGCGACCCTTGAACTGGACAATCAACAGTTACTGAGATATAGAGGATGACACTGTATGTCACTCTAGTCACACTGATGTGCAAATGATGGGGTAGAAATGGTTATTATTTTCAGAGGCAGAATGGGCTCCTTTTATATTGTATTTACAGGAGCTGACTAATACTACTGGAAACTTCTACCTATTAATAGATGGAAACTACTGGAAGCTAGTGGAATAAGTGAGAAGGGGGTGGAAGTTTCCTAGCCAATGAGCTGCTTGGATTTGCTCTGACTCAGGGCATGAGTCATGGATGGAGTCATAGTGTGACTCAGAGCAGGAGTCATAGTATGAGTAATCACAGGAGTCATGGTATGAGTCACCATTACTCAAATAACTCGGTCAATACTTTGTTTCCCAGGCTGATTAGCACAGCTATGGGTAGGCATGGCTTCTATTGAACTCTCCACTGAAAATGGAGTCAGGAGGTGCAGTGGTTGCGAAGATATTGAGGATTTACTGGCAGTGGTGACCAGATTGAGTCGGAGATTGAAATGAGTCATGTGATTGAAAATGAGTCAGTTGTCCAGGTGACTCCGGCTGACTTTGAGGCTGCTGACATCTGCGAAGGTTTGTGGGTCCATGTGGGTCCCAAAACTTTGCCCAGCAGAACAATAAGTTTGTAGACTCATTTCTGCATGGAAAATTCCCAAAAAAAAATATGAATATTTGAATGGCCCTGAATCAAGAGAAAGCAGCAGATATATGCTGATATTTTAAGGCCATCAAGCGGAATTGTACAGTTTCGGGACTTTAAACAAGATCTTTTTAAGGGAAAACCAGTTCCCATACACTTGTCACCGTGCACATGAAATCTATACTCCATTTGGAAACTGCCATGTCTCCATCTACCTGTCCAATTGTCACCGCCAATTCCATCCATCTGTCTCCGGTTCCAATTGATGCATCAGCATCACCATAGGAACCCAGACATCCGTCCCCATCAGACTCGGACATACTCATGTAAGGCCGTCAGCCTCGGAGACCCATCACCAGAGTAATTATTATTAGATTTCAAATATGTATTTAAGTTGCCTGACTGGGGACTTCATTCCCCAGTTCGAATATCGAATCATGCCTAGCTCCTAAGTCCAATCCTAACTCCTGAAGTCGTACTCCATCTCCAAAATCTTGGACACCGGTATTAGTGAGGGCGCAGCACATAAGCTGAAGCCAAGTCCGTTCTGACCCCCACGATGTAACCAACTCCTTCTCTGACTCCGACCAAACCTCTGACTCAATCTCCAACCCCCAATCGGACCTAGTGCATAACAGTATATTCAAACTGCCATACTCACTCCTACCAATGCCATGATCCACCACCAATTCTGAACATGCACAAACCGTCGAGGTGCCTGCTCCCAGCATCGACACCATCTCTGAGGTCGTCAAAGAACCGACAGACCACATAGAAGCCGTCAATGAAGAAGACAACACCCCGCCCTCTCCAAATCTGGTGCAAGCCATCTCCCTGCTCGCCAGCAGCATCCATAAACCACAAGCCCCTAAGTCCTGGACCAAGGTCTGAGAACCTGACCCCTTTGATGGCTCCGATCTGCGAAAGCTCCAGCCATTCTTGGTGCAATGCCGGTTGAATTTCATGACTGCCCCGACACATTCACATCCGATCGGGTGAAGGTCACCTTCACCGTGTCCTATCTCAAGGGCACCGCACTGGACTACTTCAAGCCAGTGCTCATGGATGACTCCGATGACCCAATATGGTCAGAAGACTACTCTGACTTCATCTCTGAACTTTGGACCAATTTTGGTCCTTACAACCCCAAGGCCGATGCCAAGAATGAACTCGATTGACTTTGGATGAAGGAAAATCACAAAATCGCAAAATACATTGTGAGTTTCCAGCAACTAGCCCTGAAAGTCCAATGGGGTGACGCTGCACTCTGATGCCAATTTTACATTGGTCTCCCATCCTGCATCAAGGACGAGATATCATGTGTTGGTAAGCCAGATACTTTGGTTACCCTTCACAAACTCACCCAATCCATCGATGCCTGTTATTGGGAACGTCAATCCAAGGTCTCCCGCGAAAATTTGGCTAACAACAAATTGGACAAATCATCAGACAAGACCCCAAAGTCCAACAAGGGCTCCGATAAGAGGACCACCACCAACTCAGGCCAGAAATCAAATACTGGTAACACTGCTGTTTCCAGTTCTGGTCAGAACAATTCCGGCACCAGCAATAACTCCGGAGCTTGCAAGAGTACTCCAGACCTCTCCACCAAGCTGGGGAAGGATGGAAAACTTACCCAGCAGGAACGCCAGCACTGTATGGACAACAACCTCTGTCTGTTCTGTGGAAAGCCTGGCCACCAAGCCAAGGATTGCAACAAGGCAACCTCATCTGCAGCAAAGGCAAAGGGCCATGCTGCCAATGCCACGACAGACAAGTCTGATGCAAAAGCGACAGACCCAAAAAGATAGTAAGCAGTCCTATAGCCTCCATACGGGCTGAGGGCTGTGTTGGTACTCCTGTTTTGGAACCTGCAAAATTATAGTGTTAGGGCAAACTCTAAATCACCACAATTCCGTGAATGAACAGCTGAGAAGAATATCAAACCCTGCTGCAGCACAACTCCAGAAATGATTCAATGTTTGTACTTTGGTTACAATCCTTTGTATTGGTCAATGCAGACTATATGCAGAAAAGTAATACATTTCTTAGCAGCAAGAAATGAATGAGACTTCCAGAGTCTAGAGTTCATGGACGCTTAGGGGTCCAGATATTCCAAAAAGAGGGGAATGCACTTAGAGGCTAAAGGAAGTAGGTGGATGAATCCAACCGTCCAACCAGTGGCACTCAGAAGCGGGTAACAGTGATGTGTGAAGTAGTCTAGCAACTGCTTCACACGAGTTCAAGCTTCTAATGCTCTGCAAAGGCAGTACACACTAGTTACTTAAACAAGAGCACTAATGGCAGGACTATTGATAGACAATCTCACCCTGTAGATTCATAGTCATGCGAGGTAGATACTACACTCATGCCCAAAGCGGGAATATCACTACTTTGAGTGCAATCAAGTACCATTACACAACTGTAAGTGACCCTTGAACTGGACAATCAACAGTTACTGAGATATAGAGGATGACACTGTATGTCACTCTAGTCACACTGGTGTGCAGAAGATGGGTAGAATAGGTTGAATATGTTACTATTTCAGAGGCAGAATGACCTCCTTATATATTGTATTTACAGGAGCTGACTAATGCTTCTGGAATATTCTACCTATTAATAGATGGAAACTACTGGAAGGTTGTGGAAGGTGGAAGAAAGGGGTAGAATATTCCAAGCCAATCACAGGTTCTGATCACTGGACTAACACTGATCAGGAGCTGAATAATGGTTCTGGAAAGTTCTATCTAATAATAGAATGAAACAGCTAGAATGT
Source organism: Cantharellus purpuraceus (assembly GCA_025174535.1). NCBI lineage: Eukaryota > Fungi > Basidiomycota > Agaricomycetes > Cantharellales > Hydnaceae > Cantharellus > Cantharellus purpuraceus. Next base: position 592,559 of record JALBUN010000011.1, read on the forward strand.
TATGGAAAGGGGTAGAATATTCCAAGGCAATCACCTGATCTGATCACCCATCAGCTGATTTGATCCCTGAACTAGGCACTGATCAGGCAAAAAGAAGGGTGTCCACCCTGTTTTCTGCACTGGTTTGGACAGCCATGGATAGCCACATCTCAGGTGATGATCTCCACAGAAAATAGTGCCCTGAGAGGCTGTGGCTGTCAAGTGCTTGAATTCAGGCCAAATGCCTGGTCCAAAGGGGGAGAGCTAGCCGTGTGAAGGTCTGTGGGCCCCTATGGGTCCACAACTGTAGCACAGCAAAAATAAATGATCTCTATGGAAAATAGTGCCCTGAGAGGCTGTGGTTGTCAAGTTACAGAATATTTATTGATCAGAGACATCTGAGCTTGAATTCAGGCCAAATGCCTGGTCCAGAGGTGGAGTGCTGACTGTGTGAAGGTTTGTGGGCACCTATGGGTCCACAACTGTAGCACAGCAGAATAAGAGCATTCTGGGCTGAGTTCTGCATGGAATATTCCCGAAAAAATATGAAAAATTAGAGAATATTTGAATAAGTCCATTCCAGGTACAAGCATCAAATATATGCCGATATTTAGGAATGGAAAAGCAAAGAATAGCACATTGGCGCTGCATAAATGGGATATAGGGAAAAGGTGGTTCCCATACTGTATACTCACCACCTCAGGTGCATTGGCAATGATGTCAAAAAAACAAAGCACACCTCCATAAAATGTGATGTCATTGGTGCCCAAGGCATATTATATGGACAAATATGAGCTCAGGTGTTGTTTTGTTAACCTTGGAACATGCCAAGATTATCAATGTGGAGGATAGGGTGAGAATCACATGTGAGTGTTAGAAAGATTGCCCCTTTCAAAATAAGAGGATTGAATGTCCTCACTGGTGAGAGTATTGTATTTGTCATCTTCGCAAGCAAAAAGAGCTGTTTTCAGATGCAGTCGACAGATAGTCGAGATGAAGGTCATTCCTACGCATGATTGGGGGTGATCAGCAGCACAAGCAAGGGGTATTGACTATCTGGAATTGCCTGCCATCTTTAAGTCGTTTCCGACACACTCTGGCAGAGACTGGGTGGGAAATCGATGGAGGCATTTGCTGAAGAGGGAGCAATTGTGATCGGTAGTGGTTCCGTGACTCCAAAGGAAGGCCAATAAACCAATGCCTCTGTTTGCATACTGCAAGCGTCAAGCACTGGGAGCTGCATTGTCAAAGCAATGTCACCTGCATGCAAGATTTGCATGTACTACACAGGAGCCCCAAGCTGTGACTGACATCCACTTACGCTGCATACCAAATCGAGTGACTCCTCCTAGATTCGACCGTGGGAAGATCTGATCCAGACATCATATTCAAATCAGTCTTAATTCTTGAAGAATATCAGATCTAAGTTACTAACTCACCCTGGCTGTACAGCCTACATAAATGCAAAGGCTACACACACCGGTAAGCTTCATCAAGGACTAAGTTATCATTGTCACGGACTCCCGGGTAGCAATACACCGATCACCCGTAATACCAAACACCCTCAAGCCGCCTCTGATCGACACTCTTGTGACAAACCCTTTACATTCAGAGCTCGCTTGTACCAATGTAACAACTGAACACAGTCGGAGCATGCCAGGGGCACCCTTCATCGCACCTCGCACAGAATTTACACCCATTACCAAAAATGAATGGCGTCTTTTGTCGTTCTACATCACTCAAGGGCAATGGATACTGTTGGAAATAGATCATCACCCAGTATATCTTGACGTCATACCTCCGTCTTCTCCCCTCACGCTTTACACTCATGCCGTGTAGACTGAGGCGAGATATCCCACTTAGTTACTACCTACTATTGTACTCACATATACCTATGCCCTAAAATAAAGTCTTTACACTCATACCGTGTGGACTGAACTGAACTCCGGCATAGTTCCGCTCTCAACAGATACAGACCCGCCCAACTCTCGTGCACCCATAAGACTTGCTATCCGCCATCCACACAAGCCTTGCAATCCATCTAGCCCAGCCCCAACCTCAAAGTTTGCTCATCATCGCGCTAGAAGAAGGTTTTTTATACACCTGCACGTGCACTCCCTTCTGATCCTTCAACGCCAGCCTCAAAATCTTCCCACTGCCAGACCGAAACACGTTCATTAGCATCCACATCATAGCCAATAGCACCACATGGAGAGTGATGAACAAAGAGCCAAGGAAGGGAATGACATCCACCCACCTAGGCGACTTCGGAATCCCACTCACAACCACAACGCCTCCCTTTAATCTTTTATAATGAACACAATTATCCTCCACCACCTTTGTCACCTTCTCAGCTAGGGACACCAGTTCCTCCGGTGGTGAAGGGGACGAGGACGACATTAAATTTGGGCCGCCAGCCTCACCGCCGCCATTGACGTTTGCTCGGGTTTCGCCTGCACCAGCAGTAGCCGCAGCGACAAGTTGTGCCTCCTTCACCCCTTGCGGCACTATATATGCCATGGGCAGCTCCGTTCCTTCTGTACTGCTGTACACGGAGGATACAGCGACGTCTTGCACGGAGGGGAGGGTGGCGATGATACCTTCGAGTTCTGTGGGGGAGACTTGAAAGCTAGAAGCGTCGATTGTTATAGGGATGTGAGATGAGATGGAGGAGAAAGACAAGGCGTACCCTTTGTACTACATACACGAACGGCAACGTAAGAGCCACGATAATCCTCAGACGAATAAAGCAACATCAATACAAGAAAACAAACCTTGATCAGTTCCTTTCTCCGTCCCGTAACTACAACCAAATCAAATCATTGTATCATTAGCATCAGCACTCAACCAACTACTGAAATGTGCATCCACCCCATGTACACGAAGTTAAGCTCCTCTCCTCCCAAATAAATCAATAAAATTGGAAACCACTCACTCCGCAAATGTCCTGCCTCATCTAAATACCCCAAGTCACCCGTATGAAATCCCATCTCATCCAGGGTCTCCGCCGTCGTGCGTGGGTCTTTGAGGTAACCCAGCATCAGCGCGGGGCTGCGGACGATAATCTCGCCTTCAGCCGTGCCCTTTACCGCTGAAATACGCAACGCAACGCAACGCAGCAAAGCAAAGAGCAATGAGGGTGTATCAGAGTGTTGTGTGCAGCAGCACGAGAGAGAACCACTCACGCTTCATGTTCGCATCAATAACACTCACTTGCGCGCCGAAGACAATGGTCCCGTTCCCGCCCAGGTGGGGCTCGGCCTCCTCCCATCGATTACTTCCCGGCGCCGTCACCGGGCCCACCTCGCTCAACCCGTACCTAAAACACAGCGTAAATATCAACTTTTGCTCAAAAAGTAAAGATAAAAATAACCGCAAACGCACCCACTTTTAATAATCACTCCTGTCCTCTTCCATACTGCTCGGATAATCTCCGCGGGCAACGGCGCCCCTCCCGATGCCGCCAGGGTGACTGACGCCAGCGAACACCACGGTGCGTCGATGAGTGGCGACTTGGCGAAGGCGACAGCGATGGGCGGGGCGATGTGGAGGTAGGTCGCTTGATGAGATGAGACAAGGCGGAGGTAGTTTTCGAGGTCGAACTGGGTCAATCGAGAGCACGAAAAAAAAAAGTCAGTTCCGACGGTTCACTTATACAACTAAAAAAATACCACGCGCGCACCTTTGGAGCTATAACAGTTGTTGCTCCGATACATGGGCCCTTGTGGAAACAAGTAAACGGGACTGTCTGTCAGTTATCTGGGAAAAAACGCTCAGCTGTGAAAAGGGCTTACGAGGAAGACTTGCAGGTATAGCCCATACATATGATAAAAAGGTATGATGGATATCCATCTCTGGTAAAAGTGGAAGATAACGGAAACAATCCTTGATGTATGGAAGAGGCACATGGGAAAGGAAATCTCACCTCATCAGGAAGGTAGGTGGATTTTCCGGTCCAGATCATAATGATGGCTGCAACAACGGCATAGTGGGTCATCATGGCAGCCTTGGGTTTTCCCGTGGTGCCTGGGAAACATCAGCTGCTGGATTAAAGGGATAGCAGCAGTGCAAAAACTCGCCGGAAGTCCAGAGGAGTACAGCAATCCTGCGGTCCATGTCGTCTGAAGCCTGGAAAAGAAAACAACAACAGTTTGAACAAGTTCGTGTATGTGAGAAACGCCTAATACACTGAGCTCAACGTCCAGCTCCTTGTTCGAGAGGAGGGTCATCCAACTCTTGCGCCCGCCCTCCACTCTGCTCCGCAACCCATACGCCTCCTCATCCGGCTCCACAAACAGCAATTCGGGGACAACAATCCCATTCTCCCTCTCCATCACCGTACACACGGCACGCACATTATCCTCGCCTCCAGCGCCGGGAGCGCACACCACAACGCGCGGCTCGCACTGCACCATGACGTGCGCCAGCTCCGCCGCAGTATACGCCGGGTTGGTCATTGTCACTGTCCACCCCGCCGCGATGAAGCCCAGTGCGAGGACGGGCCATGCCGTGCAGTTTGGCAGGTGTATAAGGACGACGGGACCCGAGAGCGAGTTGCTACCAAATGCATTTGTGATGCGGGGCGGGCCAAAGTGCTGACGAATACCATGTGCAAGGCGGAGGGTGTCACGTTTCAGACGGGCATGTGTGATGGCGGTGGCTGTGGCGGGGTCGAAGAAGACCGTTTTGTGGGGTAGAGCAGGGGGGACAGTGGGGCTAGGTACTCCTCTGAGAGCGGAGATTTTGCGTGCGAGGGGCGAGGAGGGTGCGAAAGGCTCCGAAAAGACGAATGAGCTTTGGAGGTCGGACAGAAAATGAGACTAATATTATAGGATGATTGTGGGGTGCGCACTATATATTGCAGGCGGGGAAAACGTCTTCCGCTGATGCACCATGTTCTGCGGCCATGATTTCTCGAGGGAACGACAGGGAGGAGCACCAGCACGTCTTGCAATGACAAGCTACTAGTACGCCGGGGGTTGCCGAGACCGACTGTCGTCATCCCTGCCTGGAAGATTTCTCAGCCCAAACCACTCTGAAAAGCCCACGTATACGATCGACCCCGGCCAAAAAGGATGGTTGCGGGGTGCGCACTGTATATTGCAGGCGGGGAAAACGTCTTCCGCTGATGCACCATGTTCTGCGGCCGTTATTTCTTGAGCACCAGGACATCTTGCAATAAAAAATTGACAAGCTTTATGCCATCATATTGGTGGGTATTAGCTGGATACGCGAAACTAGTTGTAGCCTAGGACGCCGGGGTTGCCTGAAAGATTGAAATCCAAATCACTCCGAAAAGTCCACAGAGGTTTGAGTTATACGATCGACCCCGGCCAATGATATCCAGTTAGGGTTATTTATCCCACGAACAGTGGCATAACCTGTCTCAACGGGCCCCAATGACCGCCATTGATGAGCGCGGTCGGAGTACAGGCTACGCACGGGCCATATGATGAATGAAGGAGGGAGCCACAGCAGTTACCAAAGCTTTGAGCATTCTACAAACCATAATTATACCCTTTGACATGATGATTACACAAATCCTCAGGCATGCCAGTAACCCATCAGCAACTCTTCCACATCTGCAATTGTCATTGAGCCCCCGGAGATCTCTACATAATCTTGCGTAAAAGACAAATATGACTGCGGCATGGAACTAAGCCCCTGACCCTCATCCGGATCAAACGAATTGTCCTGCAGAAAAGGAACCAAAGTGCCATCGCTGGTGGCCTGATACATAGATCCATCGGGCTCCATGAACGGAAGAGGCGGAATATCCAAACGACGTCGCATCACACGGACCCGCCGTCGCCGGCGCACCCACGACAGTTGTGCCGGCGACGTACGACCGTTTACGTGGCCATTAGGACCAGACTATCCAACAAACGACGAGCCACCGCTGAGTGCTGGATTCATCACTCCCTATCTTGACAACACGCGCTCAAGAGCAGGGAGGGCCGATACCATGCGCAACATGGTCCCTTTCGGCTCGGCTCTTCTCCAGGAAGACGCGATCTCTGCGTTTGAGGCGCTAACGAATCCCCAGCTTGACGCTGAACTCTCCGCCGACCCGACTCAACTGGAATTCCGGCGGCATCAGATTCACCCCGTTCCTCCTGTTCCTCCGACGCCCCCCTTCCCCCCACCCCCTGCGGTAGCACCTCTCGCCTACGATAACCCCGGAACACAGTCCCAATCTTCGCTCGTCGCCTTTACCCACGGATCAGTTGCGAGCTGCGCTGTCATCCTCGCCAGCACCCGCATCACCGAGCACACCTCCACCAGGCTCAGACGAGCATCGTTTCTCATTCAAGCTCACTGGCCACCCTTCATCCATCCAGACGTCCTCCCAGCTCCGGGGGCAGACATGAACGCCGTGCCTCTGCAACTATCGGCAGTGACATCACCCACCCTCAGCCTGCTCCCTCGAGGAATAATAGCCCCAGCACGTCTGCCACCCTGCGCGTACCACACAATTCGCGCCGGCCGCCATCGCTCATCCTTACGCCGGCGGCGCAGGAACGGCTGTTGGAGGATTACAAGGCGGAGGCGACGAAGCGAGTGATGGGGTTGTCGCTGTATATGAGCAAGTGGACCGAGTATACGCCATTAGCGTTATCCATGAGTGCACCCCACGTCATCGTGGCATGGACTTTTCAGGCAGCGAGATGCACCCACAGCCAAAGTACCTTTTATCCCCCACCAAAACAGTGTAACACATCTGCCAAAGCGCAAGCAGTCAGCTCCTTGCCCACTGGCAGGACTCATAGGAGACCCACTTTGAGGAGACTTGAGTGGACTACAGAATCCCGTTAGAGCCTACCTGGCCAACCTTTATGAAGGGAACGAAGTGCGACTCTTCCTACATTGCCAGTTAGCCACGTCGTAGAAGCCGACCGCTGCTAGAGAGGTAACGCCGGTAGGAGAGCATGGCGCCGTGTGCCAGTTTGCCAAAGGGATTTCATAGTCGGCCACCATACGCAACGCCATTTATTCCATAGTCTCACCGGAGCTGAAGACAGAGGCCGGTGATGTAACAGATGTTCAGTAGCATGCGCGCGGGCGTGGCACACAGGAAATCAGGTATGCCACATGCAGGGGTGAACACAGAGCGAGGCCATGCATGGCACACAGGAAAATATGAAATCTTGTCAATTATTGTTGACAGCGGGGAATACGCCAAAGCTGCAGCAAGCAACGTGCGGGTCGCGGCGGAGGCTCATTCCGAGCTTGTCAACTGAATACGCCTTCTGGGGGTATGTTCGTCCATCTCAGTTCCCGCCAAACGCTGATGGCGTGGAGGCCGAGGGTCTCGAGAGTCGACTTTGCTCACCGCACCTCGTCCTCGCTGCGTAACGACGGTGCACCCACTGATGTGGGCCCTGTGCCTGCGTCCAATCCTATTCCTATGGTGCGGCAGGAATGGAGAGACGTCGGTTTTTCCGGGAGTGGAGGCGACGCCT